>OY776276.1:14305978-15505978 GCA_963675445.1 Linnaemya vulpina | reverse complement strand
GGAAAAACGTTCACATATACTTAAGTATAAGATTCAAACCAAAAAAGTTTGACTTAATGTATAATGGAAAAAAAAATTCAGAAAAAATGAGACATGAAGAAAATAATCAAATGGTAACACAGGTATCATAACACACAAGTGTTAACATCAGGTTGATACAGTTCTCGGATTGTTTTTCACAATAAAATTTGTGTAAATAGAAAACTGTTATCAGATTCAACTAAGCCACCTAAACAGTGGTGATAAACACAATATACACATGAGCACTGAAGATGAAAGTGTAGCGACTTTCGAAAACAGCTGTTCTGCTCTGCTGTGTATGTTGAATAAAACTGATGTTGACTTCCTTTGTGCCTAGGAATATTTATCATCATGTCTTTCTGAGATTTTAACTAAGTTAGAACAATTAGCCTATAAAAATATTAATATAGCAAAATAAAAATATTCAAAAAAAAAATAAAAAATTAAATTAAATCACATAATATAAATTATATTTAAATTAAGAAAGATCTTCATAGATTTAATTCAATCATAATATGCAACAAATAAAGCATTTTCACGACCGTGAATTGCTGGTTTCATCAGTTGCACTAAAAAATTCTCAAAAAAGCATCAGTAATATAATCTTTCTTCCTTCATTAACAAATTTATATATTAAACAAATCGGAAAATATACGCCAATTCAACAATAATAACTAAACATAAGCAAAATAAATAGTAGACATTAAATAAATTTGAAATGAAAATATTTTACTTTGTTTGTATTTAAAAGTTTTTAGAAATTTATTTGCATTTTGTTTTATGAAATGTTCAGTGCACCTGAGTATGAAATCATACAAATATTTATTTACATACATGCATATGTATACCTACTTACATACAGACATGCATACATATATACATACACCCATATAAGCATAAAAGTTTGTGCATATTTGTTCACATAATTTGTTCAAAATATATTTAAAAAATTAATTATATAAAAATAAAAATGGAAAGTAAATACAGTGTTTATTCAGAACATCTAAATGAGATTAAAATATTAAGTTTGCTGTCAATAATAATAATAATAATAATAATAATAATAATAATAATAATAATAATAATAATAATAATAATAATAACAATAATAATAATAATAACAATAATAATAATAATAATAACGTGCTGTATGTTTTCTATAGCTTTACAAGGCGGAACGATTTAAGAAGATGCACCGAAAGTCTTGTAAGCAGTGCTGCAGAGCGAAGATCCCGGAAACTACGGCAATGATAAAAAAAGGTGGAGCACAGAGCCCACTAGAAGATGGCCGACGAGGCTCATCACCAACATAGAGTTGTGAGTACGAAGAATGTTTGGACAAGTAAACTACTTGCTGATACAGTTTCTGTCAGGGTATGGTTGCTTCCTCTATTATCTTTATCGAATGGAAAAGGCAGGGATACGCTTCTGTGTACTGCTGCACGAGAAATTAATTTAAACAATTATTAGCTGCAATAAGCGACAGGCGACGCGAAGCGACCTAAACGATCAAATTGGTAAATTTATTCCTGACAACGTTGTCAGCAAAATGCTTGAAAGAGGTGATAAATGAAGTGGCGTTGAAAAGGTCTTACGCAGAAAGAAAAAGGACATCGAGAACGAGTGCATACTTATAGTTACTCAGAATAATCGTTTAGAAGCACAACAATAATTGCGTGTGACGTACCCAGGCGTGGAGACATAAAGAAGACTATTTCTTCAGGACACTGTTTCTGGATCTTCACGAAATAATGCAGAAAGTGGTTCCGTGAAGGCAAATACCAGAAAAGGAGGAGAGTTTTTAAGAATCCTAAAAGAAACTTAAAAACTTTGAAAATATATTCGCAAAATGATAAACCACCAGAATTTCTTAACTCCTTAAAGCAATTTAATTAATTTCAAAACATATTCCAAATTTCCACAACAAAATATATACATTATTTTGATATTTAAACTTCTTACACGTATCTTGTTTTTGGATGACGTTAGAAGTTATTTACTATACGATTTTTTTAAATATTTGGAACAATTGGTCTTAGCAGCAGCAGCAGCTGTTGAAATTTCTTTTAACAAAGTTCCTGCAAGCCCTCGTAAATCGTTTAATTCCAGAAGAGTGTTTCATAAATAAAACTGTTGCCAACTTCTTAGAACTCTTCATTAAAGTAATCCGTTTAATGACCTCAAGCACATAGTGAAGCTGGGCCTAAAAATAACGTCAAATATATCGTGATCAATGCAAAAAGTATACTAAGAATTAAGTTTTATCAATGCAAAGCGAAGAAAGAGATATTTAATTTCAAAGTGATGTCAATGTTGTTATAAGGGGCTGATATACGAAACATGAGTTCCATATAACTGAACCACCCTTGAATCTTCGCTAACAGATACCTTCTTTTTTCCCAAAATCTTACTAAAAAATTCAAGGTGATCAATTGAGGGAGGGGTTTTAGCCAGTTCCTCTGCGTATTTCACTGGGGCTAATGCAGATCATCAGATAACCTTCACCCAACATTCCTTAAAATAACTAAAGATATTATTTCAAACTTCCATTTTAATAAGTTAAGAGCTTAAAACAAATATCAAAGTCATAACACGAACTCACTGATCACTTTTGCTTTTTTATTTTCTTACGTTTTTTATTCTACAATTAGTTTGCTTTTTTCCGACTCTAATTGTAGTTGTAAGAAACATAAAGAACAACAACTAACACTTGTTTAACGTAAAAACAGTTTATTTAGAGTTTTATAACAGACATTGTTTTTGCGCGTGCACTCGTTTTTTAGTTTTGAAATTAGTAGATATTTTCGCGAATTGTCGTTTCAACGCTTTAATTTCAATTTCGTGCTGATTATTTTTTCCCTAAAATGTTACTAAAAAATTCAAAGTGGTTAATTGATCTCTAATGCACATATAAACTAATTAAAACCCCTCAATTGACCACTTCAAATCTTTTACTAAGAATTTGCGAAAAAATAATCACCTCAAAATTAAAATTAAAGAATTAATATTTTTCGTTAACGTATAGTAGTCGCTTTTTTACACTAGTGTTATAATATTAATTGTCATGCTGTTAATTTACATATATAATCAAATTTTTACAGCCTCTTATTTTTAATACGGCATAAATTAATTTTTATGGTGCTGTTCTGCTATGCTTTCAAGCGTTCAGACTGTAATGAAATTGATATGGTTGAGAAACATTCATGGTAATAAATGAAATTGGCCAGTAATGAAATTTAATTATACTAACTTCTAAAATCAGAATTTGCAGCGTAGGGTTTCTGTTTGGAGAAGTCTATCACATTTCATTATCTAAGTCCTTAAGACAAACAAACATACAAATAATTATTTAAAATTTACAGCAGCTTTATTTTTACATTTGTTAATATAGTTTTTTTAGCAACACAAAACAATTTAGTACTATTTTTAATACAATTATGTCAATAGAATTAAACAATAACTTTAAAATACAACTTATAGAAAATTGAATGTTGCCATTTTGTAAGAACTTTATCATGCGATAAAAATGTGAAAATGATTTTAGGGAGTATCTTTTATAAGACAATTATTTTATATCTTCTATTCAGCAAAATGTTAATGTTTTAATTATAAATAAAGAATCGAACTGTTACGCCTGTTTACCATAGATGATGCAACAAATGCGAAAATGGCTTCAAAGGCTGCAAACTTCTTTCCTAAACAAACGTGCGAAGGAGAAATACAAGCAAGGTTCCACAAAATTCAAACTTGTGGTCTGTTTATTCAGACGATGGAGGTATGATGTATTGTCTCAAGGAAACTTAAATTTGTAAAACATATGATTTTTTTTGGTGTGGGCTAAGTTCCTTTAAATACATGTATTTCATAGTTCTCACAACAAATCATCTGAAAACATATAATTAAATTTGCAATTAACAACGTGCTTTTTAGTTGGACTACCATTTATAATATTTTGCTTTCCAGGCAGTTTCTCCTGACTCAACAACATTCCATAACAAAAGCGATATCTGCTTTTATGTGCGTAACTAATATGAATATCAATTGTAAATAATATCGAAAATTAATTTTGATATGGAGCAAATTGCTGTTTGTTTATAAGGTCTAAGTGATTGCTAGTTTATCAGTTTATTTCTTAACTGAGTTTCAGTCAATTTAATTGCAACGCTCTTCAAAATGAATATATTAACTTGTAAATGCTTAACAGCTTTGGCTATAACATTGCTTCTATCGTCTAGTGCTCAAGCGCAAAAGGAACCAGTAGAATGCATAAATCCTCCATGTTAAGAATCAGAATAACTACAAAAATTGTTTCCTTATACTGACATGGAATATGAAATAATAAAAAAACTGCACAGAAGATTCTTTAAGTCGCAATATTAATGGGCTCATAAAAATAAAATAAAACTGAATAAATGAATAAAAAGAGTTATATCATCTGAAACTTTGTTTTTATTAAGTTTAAGACATTATGATATTTTTGACGTAAATGCCTTAAATCTGATAATAATAGTTTGAAACTTCATAAGAGCCAGATTAGCATGTAATTTGTTTTTTCTGAAGAACTAATGCAGAGCAATTTTTCTCATTACCAAAGGATTATCAGTTAGATGCATTGTTATATGCTGCCCTACAAAAGGAGTTTAGAAAGCATCGAATTGCATGATGTTGGTGATAAATTTGTAAATTTTTTTTGCCAAAACATGAAATTATGAGTTCTAAGAATTAATCATGTGGTATAACCTTAATCATGCGTATCTTGTTGACACCATATATCGTAGGGTTAATCATCGTCAATTGCAGGCCAAATGCTTCTGCCATACTTCCTGCAATTCCTAGTAGTGATACTTTCATTGTCTCTGTGGCATCTTAAGTCTACAATGTGCTTCGAACGTTATATATTCTGGTTATGAAACAATGACTTATGGGCTCTCTAAATTTCATATTGGGTGTTATCATAACCACGCTATTTAGTGGCTTGACCAATGAAACTAAATTGAAACATGAAATTGTGGTGCTATTAAGTGTTGTTCAATCTTTATAACATATTCATGCGATATTATATCACAAGTTGAGTTAAGTTCCTTGTTTTTACCCACAATTTATGAATTTTTTCGCCTAATGCTACATTTTCACTTTAAACTCTTTCAACTTATTTCTTATATCCGTTAATTCGTAGTATAACTTTTAATTTAATTGAATTGATCAAGAGGAGTATATGTTTATTATATTTAAATTAGCACAGTGACATATATTTAGAAAACTATGAAAGCTACTGAGCAACCGAAATGAGATCCTTTGAAAAAATTCTTAAATTTTCATCGGATTTAATACGATTTACGCAACATTCCAATATCATACACATACTAAATGGATGCTATACAAATAGTTTTTATGCAATATTTTTTCAGCGGTGAGGATAATTTCCAATAGGGTTAAGTGATCATATTCGCTATCAACCAATTAAAAGCAGGTCAGCGAATATATGCTGGCAACAGCATCATTACGATGATGTTAGCGTTTGTGCATGTTCGAAATATAGAACTCCGGGGTGAATTTCCTTGCTTCCTCTACTAGTTTTGGGTGACTCTGTGGCAATATATTCTTTGAGGTCATCTCAGGAAGTCCACGTAGCGGCTGTAGCTTATTGCTAAGTTTCGCTGGAAGAAATGTTTGGTCCGAACGAATGCTTAGCATCTGCAAGTGACATATCGGACTTCAGTCTAACCAATAGTAGCAGTTTATATGTGTTGTCGTAGGCAAACGGGGGATGTGGAAGGGTTGGCTATAAAGTTGGTAATTATTAGAAGGACTGGCAATCTCTTATTAGCTTTGTAGACTTTCGTGTTCCTAGTTTCTTCCTTGTTGATCACATAATCCTCCGAAGTAGTGGAGGTGCACACATACTCAGGTTGTTTATCTATATTTGGCAGTGAGGAGATTATGCATTGCACGTTGTATGTACCTTAATTTAGCCGGAGTAGCTGTAATGAAATCCCTGATTATTCGTATAAAATTAATGTGTATGTATTTAACAGGACATGTTTAAATTACCAAATTTTGAAAACACTTTTTTCTCGTGGCAGCAATTATTAATATGTATATATGCTTAAGTCCTTTTTTTCTGACCGAAATGCTGACATTTTTTCGAACGTGAGTTACAGTTAAACCACGAAAAAGATTGTGTGAAATTTAAAATAAGAGTAAAAGAATATTTGCTTTCAACAATACTTAAGTGTATCTTTGAGAAGTGCATAGTAGGCAGTCAAACAGCCAATGTAAAAATGAAAACATATTAGATCTCTAGTAATTAAACTCTTTTTATAAAAGTATTGCATATTTGAAAATATTACATTATATATATCATTACATGAGCCTTAGAAAAATATATATTTTTTTAATTTAAAGTTTAGTAATACTATTTAAATTAATTTGTGGAATGAAACAAACTTCAATTTACTAAACATATACTTTGTTAAATATAGGGTTAAGTACGTCTATATGCATGTTTTTAATTGGTTCTTATATCAAACCATAAGTAAACTTTTTAATTAGTTTGAAATATACAGAAGATTTGGTATGAGAGCAAATGAAATGCTGGCGTAGGTATATTGTTGACCCATGAAAATATATTTTTTAATATTTCTTTTGTTATTCTTTTGTAATTGTGTGCATGCATTGAAGTACTAGAAATCATATTTTCAAATACGGAGGGGAATTGCAAGCATAAAATGACGTATGAAAGTGAGTTCGAACTAGCAGTTACCGTGAATGATGATCACTATTCAGATTATGGAACTTGAACCGCATGTTACTCTAACAGAATGGTGACACTGACCACACATCCAACTATATAATGGTTCGTGACAGTTTTATTTGGCCACAACGGTCATGTGATTTGGAGCGTTTAGAGTTCTCCATAACATTGAAAACGTAATGTTTTGTATACAATTAACAACAAGCTTTTTAGTAGAATTACCCTTCATCATATTTTGCATTTCTTTCAATTTCTTTCAAAGTAATAATTATAATTAATAATAACTATTACACGATACGATATTTTTTTCAACAACATTCCATAACAAAAGCGGCATATATTTTCATGTGCCTAACTAACATGAATATCAATTGTATAATAATAGGGAAAATTAATTTTGTTATGGAACAAATTGCTGTTTGTATATAAAGTCTCAGTGATTGTTAGTTTATAAGTTTATTTCTTAGCTGAACTTGAGCGAATTTAACCTCATCGCTTCTAATTGTAATATTGAAAGCTTTTGAAAATGAATATATTAACTTTTAAATGCTTAACAGCTTTGGCTATAACTTTGCTTCTATCGTCTGGCGCACAAGCGCAAAGAGGACAAACAGAATGCATAAATCCTCCGTGTCCTGGAGACAATACTTACGTATCATAACTATAAAAATTATTATTTTTCATATGGAAATGGCAAGATCCCCTAAGTAGCAACATATACAAGCTCAAAAGAATAAAACAAAACTGAATAAATAAACTAAAATTTTATATCATATAAAACGTTGTTTGCATTAGTTCAAGTTTCTTTGTGATATGGAGGCTTTAACTCTTCAATTCTCATACCGAAGGTAACAAAAATTTGAAATTTTCTTTTTGGCTGAAATAGCTTAGATATATTTTATAAAAGAGAAGATAAAAAAATTGCTAAATAAATCCACCCAAATTATTTTTCGAGGGCACTAGGTAAAGTTAATGGTTTAAAATACCCGTTGTTTTTCTCAATTTTTTCGTAGACATAAAACAATACTTTTTTAATAATACATATTTATTTTAAGGAAACATTAACATATATTTATTGTGGAAACTATACCAACATTTTAGCACACATTTACAAGTGTGTTAATGGCAATATCCACATCTTCATTGAGAGCTGTCACTTGCAGGATATCTCACAGATCTTACGCTTCTTATCCCGATAGGCTCCCTAAGCTTCATAGGAACGCAAACAGAGAAGACAACAATGTTATTCCGCAGAGAGCTACCATCATAGAGTCAACATTTTCATTAAAACGATCTTTTCCAATCATGTACTTATTGTACATCCTTACACGAACTGGACACTCAACTTGAATTTTTGCCGGTTTTTTATTTATAAATCCAATCCGGTCCACTTTTGTTATAGGTTCGAATGCATGACAGTTCATTGCAATATTGATAATACTCTTATCATGCCTCTTAGCTGCGATAATTTCTTCGGAAAATTTATAACAAAGCTTAGCCCTCTGTTCTTCTTTTCATTTCTTAAATAAATTGAGTACTAATAATACCCAGTGTCAACACTTGGTATAGAATGCGATATTTTTGGAAAACCAATTTATTTTTTTTTTACTAATTTCATAAAACATAACTAATGTGAATATATTACAATAATATAGAATAAAAAAATTTCAAGTTCTTACCCTTTTGGCATTTTTATAAAATTTTCTTTTTCACTAGGCACACTAGTATGTAAAAATCAAAACCACTGCTTAAAAATTTGTAAAACTCTCGTAGTTTGAATAGCGTCAGCGTTATAAATTTCTTTAATCTCTGGCACATTGGGAAATGAGGGTTTAAATATTATCCGGCGGCTCCTGACAGTTATGTTTGGATGTATATATATATAAGAAATTCCACGCCTTTCAACATGTATATATAATGGCATTTCTTGACGTTAGTGTTTTATATATAATAACAATAGTTCGAAGCTCCATAAGAGCTTGATTAGCAAGCAATTATTTATCTTCCCTAATAATGAAGAATCAATAGTTAGAGATGGTATTTAATGCAGCTCAACAAAAACAGTCGAAACAATTCGAGGCATACAATTGTATGATGCTGTAAAAACTTTTCATATTGTAAAATCAAAAAATCTTGTTAACACCATATATCGTAAGGCTTATCCTCGTCAATTGCAGGCCAAATGCTTCTGCCATACTTCCTGCAATTGATGGTAGTGATACTTACATTCTCTCTGTAGCATCTTAAGTCTACAATGTGATTCGAACATCATATATCCACCATACTATAGCCACCACAATGATTTATGAGTTCTCTCAGTTTCATTTGTGATCATATAGGGTCTTATGGTAACCACCCTATTGAAAATGATCCTCATTGATGAAGAAATTTTACATGAAAACTGTTCCTGTAGTATTCATTTAGCATGACATTGTGAACTTGCAGCCTATTTGGAGTGTTGCGTAAAATTTATCAAATCTGATAAAAATTTAAGAAATTTTTTTTTATACAATTTTGTTCAAGTGGCCAATTGGCTTTTATAGTTTCCTGAATATATTTCACTGTGTTATTTTGAATATAATAAACATGTACTGTTTTTCATCAAATAAATTTAATCTCTCTAAGGCTTTTTTTTTTTTTTATTACACTACGAATTAATGGATGCAGAAATTATTTGAAGAATTTAAAGTGAAAATGTAGCCTTAGGTAATAAAATTCATGAATTATGGGTAAGAACAAGGAACTTAACTCAACTTGTGAGATAATATCGCCTGAATATCGTATGAAAACTGAACAACACTTAATAGCACCACAATTTCATATTTCAATTTAGTTTTATTAAAAAAATCATAAAAGTTTAAGTGCCTCTTTTGCCAATAGATTTTGGTTAAAGCGATAAAAAACGGTTTCTTTTAATGACAACAAGAAGCCAACTACTCATTTGCAGTAATAATTTGTTTATAACTAGAGCTTCTCAAAAAAACAAAGCAAAATTTTTAATCAAATAAACTTTCAAATATAAAAAACCTCCTTAACATCTATTTCTTAATTTTCTTGTGACATTTTATCTTTTTATCTCAAATATAACACTAAAAGCCAAAAGAAAATTTCCTTTAGTTTTAACTTTGACTGACACATTTTCAACTGTCTTTTTTGCTGTCTCTTCTTTTTAGTTTCAGTTTAAAATATGTATAAAAATGAAGTACTGTTTTGTGTAAAGTATTACAATGAAATTACCATTCATAAAAGTTTTAAATAGCCAATCATTTTCGTTGTTTATATTGTTGACAACGTGTTGACTTTTCCTAGACCAGCTAAAAGAAAAGAAAGGCAAAATGAAGTTTGTCTTCTGCAAATTTCTTATTCATAAAAAACATGTATATAAAAGTGTACTGAGATGTAGATTTAAGGACATAATTTTTGTATAAAATATTATGAGCAACAGTGGGTTTTACAAATATTTTAATGCAGTAGCTTTGAATGGTGGATAAAAACGAGAGATTAGTCGACCTTTTCTATATCCATTGTGGCTCCTGTTGTGTGTGCTATTGTATCGCTATGAAACCACATCTTCACCAAGCTACTCTCTTTCTCTGGCGGCAGTATGAAGTTATGTATCATGTGAATGTAGCGTTCAGACCACGGTCCGTTGATGCTGATCGAAAATGGGGTCGCCCAGGCAGTTACCTTACAAGGTGTTCAATATCGTTGAGTTCTTGTAACAAAAAATCAAGGATATAAACGTGAACGATATATGATTCCAGTAGGATGGTGTGACAATGGCTCGTTTGCTTATAAAATTATAAGTCCGTGTTATATCTCATTTAGGGATGTTAATTGGCCGCCACGTTCATATAATTTGATATCATTTGACTCCTTTTTTTCGGGATATTTAAAAGAGAAAGCGTTCATCAATAAGCGAAAAATAGTTCAATAGATAACTCGGCACGTTAAATATGTTGAATCTCAATTATGTCTCAGAGTTATTCAAAATATGACCTATTGGGTGGAGGTTTGACACAGAAGCCGTAGCAAACGATATTTTTTTTCACACAAAATTGTCTTAACGCTTTCTATTCGAATAGAAAATGTTCACATAATTTTTAAAAACAATTAACAACGTGCATTATAGTGGGATCAACCTTTACAAACGGTGTATCTGCTATTTTGCCAATTAGTAGCATTTATATTGTTATCCTGTAGCGCAATTTAGCAACATATATTATGATAATCGGGTCGACAAAATATATGTAACGGAAATTTAAAGATTTTTTCATTCTTTAAAATTTGTAGCGCAATTCCGTATATTCCGTATCAGCCGAAGCCAGATGTGTAGTTGTTTTTTATATGTTTTCCGATCGGCAAATGAACGGCAGTAATTTTTATGTTGGTAGTTTTGACAATATTTTTATTACTAAGCCAATGTGGAGTCAGTCGGTAATTCGGCAGTGATAGTGGTTCGTGGCATGGCAGCAGTTCTTTTTTATATATTTGATTACAGGACCCAGAGGTAAATAAATGGACTAGATTTGATTATTTAAAAAAATTTTTGATCATATTTAATTCCTTTTTGTGGTTTCTTCATAATTAAAATAAATTCTTGATATGAGTTTATTAGTGTTCCGATCGTATCTTGAAACGGTTATATGGGATCCTTCCTATATAACAAATGAATGAATAATTGATATGCTGAAGTCCTTCAATAGCAATGTTTTAATAAATTATATTGTAAGAAAAAAAGCTTATATTAAAATAACTTATGATTTTTTTAAATTTCAATTTGAAGCGGTTAGTGTTTCCATCAAAAAATAACCGTTGATCAACTAGGTGTACGATGACTTTCCACTTCACTTCATCAGAAGCAACATTTTTCACAATTAGCGGAAAGATTCCGGCACCTACAACTAAGCAACCAATATTGCACACTAATTAATTGAGCTGAACACTTTTGAACAACATCCCAGTAAAAAAAAATGTCAATAATTTTTGTGGAACTACTTTTTCTCCACTTAACAATTTGAACAAGTTTGTATATTCGGCTGATCAGGAAGATATCAAGGAAGTTATTTTATTTAAACAAAATTTGATGTGCGTTTGCAAGTATAATTTTTTTTTATAAAAAAGATTTATATATTTAAAAATATAGTGGAGTTTAAGCACATTAATGAAAGAATTATATAAAATAATTTGACAACAACAATTACAAATATTTGGAAATTGTCGTTTTTTAAACCTCTTTAATTTTGTATATGTGCTGATTCTTTTTTCCCAAAGTCTTTGGGAAATAATTACTAATAATATCTGCACTTGATTTAATATATAAATCTTATGATGGCAAATGAAACCGAAATGTCCACATCATTAGGGAATTCACAGTGATCAACTTTTTCCAATAAATTCAAATTAGAAATCAATAATAATTAGAAATCAGATTAAATTAAATTTAGGAACAGGACTTCTGATTCACTTAGAAGATGGCAAAAAAGAAAAAATCTTGCAATGACAAGCCATTGCAAAAAGCATTAGCAGTGATCAAGATTTTCATTACTTCCAGGTCATAAGTTTAGAAAGTTATTAAATTCTTGGGCTTATCTGTTTTAGTGGTATAAAATAGCTTCTTTTGGGGAAACCTACTTTAAACTACTGTACATGCCTGATTGTGGCGGTGAAGAAGTGCAAACATTTAAGTTCAAAGTTTAAGAAAATACTTAATAACTGAACGCTACTACAGAAATTTTATGATTTTCTTATTATGATTTCAAACAGAAATGCTTAAAAACTTCTTACCCAGAAACAATTTACTAAGTGACAAATATTTTGTTTGTCTTGTAAACTCTGTACTTTTAAACAGGACTGAAAGAGGACTGCGTAGGGTTTGAGGGAAGGATGTTGATATGTGCCTGTATCTTTTGCATGGTTTTATTATTCTTCAAAAAGATGTTAAAAAGTTTTAGTTTATGTACTAAAATTGTCGCTGTTCTATGCCTCGCCACCACAAACTTTTACAGAGGAGAAGTATGGCGAATGTATATATTTACTATACGTTATTCTCTGTTGATAAATCCAGTAATAAGATGCTTTATGGAAAACAAAACTGTCATATATAGTGGACAAATGGCGTAACATAACTCGAAAGAAAACAATCCCAAATGACCTGATCTTGGTGACCAATTAATTCATTGGGTCATTACATAAAATTAAATTTCCATAAGAAAACCAGGGCTACGCGTGCAAACTATTGAAAGTTTTAAATAAAATCATTTTTCTATTCGTCAAAAATTTTACTTTTCGAATGAATGGGTACGAAGATAAACAGAATTGCAGCATTTGGAGTGAAGAGAACCTCCACAAGCTTTTGTCGAAACACGTTCACATCCACTAAAAATTATTGTTTGATACGGCGAAGTCATTGGCCCATATGTCTACAAAGCAATGATAGTCCGAATCTTACTTTCATTCTTGAACACTATAGGAATATGATTTGAAAATTTTTAGTACCTTAATTACGTGGCATTAACCTTGCTGATAAGTGGTTCCAACAAGTTGGAGAGGGCGTTACAATTGATTAATTCAAATATTTATTACCGCATTAAATTTGCCAAAGTTATTTCGGTTTTCTTTTATCATATTTTACAATTCATAATAAATAGACGGCCAAGAAAAACTAAGCGATGAAACGAACATCCAAGTCTATAAAGACTTCCCAAATCTGTGTGAGGACGGTCTAACAGGACATGATGACCAGAGAATATACAACAAGAATACAGATGATGGGAATATAGTGACTTTCGAGAAATTGGTGTTTCTCTTAATCTTTGTTGTGCCGATAATTTTTTATTCTTTCTTTCTCTCTGATAATCACTTTGGATTCGAAAGCCTGAAATATTTTCTTCAAATAGTATCCTGTTTTTTCTTGTTCAGTTGCTGTATAACATATTATTTAATACCGCAAAGTTTATATGAGGTAGAAATAAATATATTAATTTATAATATTTTTTAAGACAAATCAAACATTTTAAACTGAGTGGCTCTTTTGCTATAATAACAAGCTTTTTCATCCTTTCAATTGAAAATGGTTCTGCATTTTTTTTTTTTTATTTTTTTTTTTTAATTTTTTTGCTACCAATTTTGAGACGATCCAAGATAGAACTGGATATTTCTTGGATTAATGAAATGAGAAATGACACCCTTAGAGAACATAAAATGACAACCTTAGAGAACAGTTTCGAATATTTGAAGTATGCGCTGGCACAAGAGTATTCTATTAGAGGGAAACAGCTTGACACAAATGAGTGTTTATGAATACATTAAGATGTTTTTTAGCAGACCTCGTATGTGCAGCATAAAAAAAGGCAGAAGCATTACAAGGGTGCTGTTTTTATACAAAATCGATATTATTTGGGGACGTTCCCCGCTACTACAGGCTTATCTCCCATAAATTTCAAAGGAGTTACAAGGCGTCAGCCAAGCAAACTCATGTCATTCTTAAAAAAATAAAAACCATAAAAAAATTCTTTCACTGTTTCTAAATTTTCATCGGCTGTTAACGTGCTAGGACAACCAGAACGAGCGTTAATGTCATCGATCTCCTTCTTAAAGCTCATACCAGTTGTAAGACGTCATTAGTGTTCTGTATTTACGCATACAGTCCACTCTGAATAATTTGAAACTGTTTATATCTCGATAATTTAAAGTTTAAGCCAGGTTCCACATTATATTTTATGTTAAGAGAAAATATTTTAATTTTTAATTGTCTAATTTTTTGAATTTAATGTCAAAATTATGTAGCTTTTCTTTGATTCATATTCAAATTCTTGTTAAGTCGAATTTTTTTCCATTTTCGTCTGTGATAATTTGGAGTCTTGATAGAATTGTTTATATTACACTTGAATTTCATATTATCGAGAGTATACTGTACAATACACAATAGAAGTATGTCCATGAGAAATGTCCACACACGTACCTACTTTCTAGTAAAAGTACACACTTAAAAAAAAATTTATTTTGAAATTAAAAATGGCCATGTGCTGCACACTCTTATGGACAGAGATGTCCCTACATTGGCACATACATACTAAGAAACAGATAAATTCAATATTCCTGCTTAGTGGCGAATTTGTTTTATTTGATTGTTGTTTATATTTTAAATTCATTATTCTAATAATTTTGTTTGGTGTCAAGATCTTTAATTGATGGATTACCAAGTTAAATCGATAATACTTTTATTTTTATATTTAGACACTAAAACCAGATTTTATTGAAACCATGTCTGTGTTAAAATACTTACGAACTATTTTAGCATGAAACACTCACATCTTCACTTACACAGGATTGTTATATATAAGGTTATTAACCATTAATGATTCATTAAATGCTTAACCATTTAATGAAGACATGTCTTTGTGCTAATTTTTTTAGCTTAGAAAATCACTTCTAATCTTTTAACCTCATATAATTATAGATCTTTGGCCACCTCTGGTTGCCCCTATGCTAACTGCATTGAAGTAGAAAATAAATATATAAACAGTGTGCAAGTGCATTCCAAAAGAAACAACAGCAATAAAAGTATATACGAGCAGGAAGATGCATACTAAAAGTACACATACTGATGAGTACGTTCTCGTAAAAGTAACAACAACATCAAATAGATGCAGAGTTGTACCAGTTTTTATATCATGCTGCTACTGTTGTTTAGTTTTGTCATGCTTTTAATTATAAAATATAAAAGTTTTGTTCCTTTTCAGTAATATTTTTGCAACAGTAAATGACATTCAAAATAAGAGCACTTTCCATTAACAATATTGTTAGCAAAAATTTGCCTTAATAATGATAAATAGAAAGACTATTACAAATTCAAGTTCTGTTTGTCGTTATTAATCTGCCAACTTAATATTATTCCTTTTTTTCAACTCTTTAATATTAATTATGTAATGATTCCTTTTTCCCAAAATCTTACTTGAAAATTCAAAGTGATCAATTGAGGGGTCTTAGCTAATTCCTATTCGCATTTCACTGGGGCTAATGCAGATCATCAGAGGTCCTTCATCCAACATTTCTTAGAATAACTAAAGCTATTTATTTCAAACTTTCACTTTAATAAGTGGGAAGCGTAAAACAATATCAAAGTCACAACAAGAACTCATTTCTATAATAAGATATTAAACCATGATAACCGATTTTTTGTATCCACATTTGGATAATGTTGACATCAGTTGCCTCTGGTTTCAGCAAGATGGCCAAACAATTCTGTTATTGCATGTTAAATTTTCGGGTCATATGATTTCTCAATTCAGCGATCTCAATTGGCTATATATTTTTTCTTATGATTCGACATCGTTGGGTTCAAAATGGTAAATTAAGGGGTTTTAGCTGGCTGCTATTCGCATTTCACTGGGGCTAATGCAGATCATCAGGGAAACTTTACCCAACATTTCTTAGAATAAATAAAGATATTCATTTCAAACTTACACTTTATTAAGACTGATCACTTTTCCTTTTTTATTTTTTTACGTTTTTGTTCTACAACTGATAGGCTTTCTTTCCGAAGCAGTAATAGTAGCTTTTGCAGTTGTCAATGTTTCAAAGCGAGAATTGGTCGCTAGTGCGGTCTTACACAATTTTTTGAACACTCATTTGAAAATTTCGTTAACAATTTGTGTGATTTGAAATCAATAAATCTACCACGACAATCTATTGCCCTATACTCCTTATGCAGGATGATCTGAAGGCATGGGCAAATGGGTAAAATGATATATCATCAGAATACAAAAAATCTATTAAATATTTTTGCTTGTGATATTTTCTTTAAAATGCTGTTTTATTTTTTAAAATGTCATTTTGCCTGTTTTCACTCTCACCAACTTTTGCAATTGACTTGTTGGCAATCAAGTAATAAAACAAAATATTGTTCAGTATTTGAATTCAGTTGTATATCTTTAAATGTCCACACGGATACATGTAGACACTGCAACAGTCATATATATTAACATATTCATACATATACATTAACCCAGCAAGCATTTTTAATGTAGTAAGAATAATGAAATATATAAGACTCAAAATATAATAGCTTTTAATAATTTACAAGGTCCAAATGTGCTGGTTTAAAACTTTCCATGTATTTATCATAATTAACTATGTAAAATTATTCTTGAAAATTTCGGGCAAAAGACAACTGAAACAAATCAATCATAAAAACTTTAAATTTAGAAAATAGCTAATCACACCATAAACTATGAGTTGTTATTGCATATATTTGCAGGGATATTGAAATGACCAATCAACTTTTATGAATGTGTGAGATCTTTGTTTATTGGTTACATGTGCTTTGCGCGTGTGTTGTTGTATATAATACGTATGTATTCTCGCTTTGTACTCTGTGTAAAATTCATCATCGACCACAAAAACCATGCTAACCAATTTAACATTTAATTTTAATGTTGACAAATTGTATTATCCAAGTGATGTCAGCTGCTGTTATGCCAATTCTACGCTTTCAACTTTTTTCTTAACGTTTTCAATTATTGAATAAAATTATAGTTAATTTAATGCTGATATTTCCTACTGTTTTTCTGATGCGAATTATAATTCAATAAATAATTTAATAAATGTTTATCATTTGCATCAATTAGTTGCTAATAAATTTATTATTACTTTAATTTTAAACGTTACTAGTTCAGGGTTTTTTTGGTAAAGCAGTCTTAAGAAGTAAAAAGAATTTTAGAAACATCATTCATGATCAAAATATGTAAATGCAGTTACTTACAAGGTTTAAATGTCCAACTAGTTAAAAAGAAATTTCCAAGTTGTCTTAAATTTTACATGATTTAAAATATTTCATAATTTGGATGAATCAACTAGTCGATGTTTCGTAGAATTGGCCATCACCAGGGACTCCTTGCGCAAAATTTTTCATAAAGGTGCTCATCTTCGAGCTTATGAAGGTCAACTCGTTTGAGAACTAAAGTCGGCCGAGCATCGCTTGAGTCGAAGGTTTGTGAGTTAGCTATTTAAAAAAATAAACCAAGATAACGAATTTCTTAAAATCATTTTTAGTGATGAGGCCCATTTTCAATAAGGCGGTTTATTAAACAAACAAAGTTATAGCAGATGGGGCACACAAAGCTACAATCCTCGAAAAATCCAAAGAAAGTGGCCGTATAAAGAGATTCTGGTTTAGGTGACGTTATCGTAACGTATTTCTGTTATTTAGTGATCAAGAAAATGCCGCCACTATGAATACTCTGAACTATTAAACCATGATAACCGATTTTTTGTATCCACATTTGGATAATGTTGACATCAGTTGCCTCTGGTTTCAGCAAGATGGTCAAACAATTCTGTTATTGCATGTTAAATTTTCGGGTCATATGATTTCTCAATTCAGCGATCTCAATTGGCTATATATTTTTTCTTATGATTCGACATTGTTGGGTTCAAAATGGTAAATTGAGGGGTTTTAGCTGGTTCCTATTCGCATTTCACTGGGGCTAATGCAGATCATCAGGGAAACAACATTTCTTAGAATAAATAATGATATTCATTTCAAACTTACACTTTATTAAGAGAGAACTCTAAGACATATAACAAAATCATAACAAGAAATCACAGATCACTTCTCCTTTTTAATTTTCTTACGTTTTTATTATACAGTATCTAAAGATACTGATCTGAGGGCATCATATGCCAGTATTTTCTTTATAGTCAGCAGGCAAATGTCATCGCCGAAAATAACAAAGACAGCTCCACAAGTCACTGAGCCAACCAGACAATACAGTTATTGCATGAGCAATTTCCAGCGCTGGCTAATATGCTCAAGCGACTTTTTGAGAGATGAAAATCGGTGATGCATTGTATCAACATTTTGTGCAAGTAGCGGAGGTCTGCCATCGTGTTGGAGTTAGACATTTAACCAACACTATTAGCCATATCACAGATTTCTAACGGAATGGGTTTGAGTCAGTGTTTCCATTCCTCACGAATTTATTCGTGATTCTTTAATTTCCCATCGGCTTATCTGGATACGAAAAATGTATATAAGAAGTTTGTTAATAGTCAGGAATTGTTATCAATTTGTGACAACTTCATATTTGCTGGAAATATTTTATTGTTATTGTTATACAGCAGTTTAATTTAAACATCATTAATTACAGATTTATTAGCTATTGTGGATTTGAAAATATACTGTAAACATTCCGAAAAATTATTTAATGATTTCCTTTCATAAATAATTTTTTTACTGTTTCAAATAATTATTCACAATTTAATACAAAATATTATAAATTTCTTTCATGACATTAAAGATGATTTTATTCCGAAAACAATTTTTATTGTCTGAAGAGCTAAACTACGGCAGGATATTCGTTTTCGAATGGAATTGCACCTTGTAGCATGGCTGGAAATCTTAGTTTTAATTCCCATATTTCTAGTTTACTTTATTATCAAAAAAAAATTTCTTTAACAAAAAAACTGTGCATTTTTAAGCCAATTTACTTTCTAATCTCAAATTTACCCACTCTATATATTTACACAATTTTTTATTGTACTTAATTTCTGCGTTTGAGTACAGAATTGACGAACGACTTGAAAGCTTTTGCTATTGACTTACATAAACATGTTTACGTGCGGGTGAGTTTGTTAGTATGTCTGATCGAATATGCTTGCATGGATGATGTAGTCAAATTTGTTTTGTGCTGCTAATATTTTCGAACAACAATGTTTAGTTTACTACTTAATTTTAATACTTTTAATAGCAACAAAACCAACAACTGTCGAACAAAAACTATAACTACAAACAATGTTGCATCAAAGTTTACAAAGTCAAAAAATACTTAAACTATTTGATATTCAGTTTGTATGAAGCTATTGAATATTTCGAAACTAAGACAAAAAAAAGTTTATTTACTAAAAATAATGTTTGCAGTAGCCAGGCAGAACTAAATTGCACCGACTGTTAACTGAACATTAAGGGAATGATGTAAATAAAAGGATGCAAGTTTTCATGTGTCAGCAAAATTAAAATTGGAAACAAAAAAAAGTTTTTTGTTTGCAGTGCATTTATTTTTATTTGCTTAACAACAATAGACATAAATTGTAAATTGTGGTGGAATTTGATGTTTTGTGGCTGTTTTCAATTTTATTTGTAAGAGAAAAAATATACATTTCGAGTGAATTAGAAGTGCTGAATCCTCTTAGTAACTCCATATATTAAATAATTATTAGTAAATAGCTCAAACATATAATTAATTCTATTATTTAAAAATTTAAGTTCATAATAAAGTTTTGGGAAATTAGACAATTAAACCACTAAGCTGTCGTATGTTATATTTTTTATAAATAAATTGTTGGAAATTGCTTTATATCAAAAAAACATTTTGCTGCCAGACGTTAATGAGCAAACAAATTAGTTATCGTAATTTCACAGCAATCAGTCTGTAATTAAATATAATTACCAGAAATTAGTAAAATTTGTTAAGATTCTCTGTATTTTCTCTGCCATAGAATCTTCAGGCCGAGTGGTTTTTGTTTTACTTGTTGTCCTATTCCATTTGTTATTCAATCTGTTAATATATGAACTTTGCTCTTTACTTTTTTTATACGTTTTAAGTTGTTAACTAATTTACTTAAGGCTAACAGAGTAACATGTGTTGAGGTTTTCATATAAATCTTTATAAGTTTTTGTTTGTTTCACAATTTATGGGCGATTTCCAGTGAAAGCAACGAATACGTAGGAAGAGAAAATTATAAGGAAAAACAGAGATTAAATTAAATAAACATGAAAATAAAATTAGAGTTGTATTAATTTGGCAGACAAGCTAACATTCACACGTAAACAACTAAACACATACACACATGAATGAAAAGTGGTAAGAGAGAGTCTGTAGATGTACGTGTAACCATGTTAGTGGGATCATAAAGATATAAATGTGGTTGTTTTATTGTGTTGTAAAATTAAGTTTAATTTTATTTGATTCAAAAATATATAAAAAATATAATATAAAATAGAATAAATTTAAATTAAATCTGTTAATAAGCAATCATTTATTATAACAGTTTCACTCTTCGTTTCCAATATTACTCCGACTTTTATAATATATATATAAAATGAGTCTGAAATTTATTTTTACATACAAAATTTTCCTAAAAATTTTGAATAAATATATAATTAAAAAAAACTAAGTTACACTGCTTTATTTTAAAATTTATCAAAGACCACAAAATGCGTATATTTTGATTTCTGAGTTGGCAGATTTTAATATAAATTGTGTTTTTATTAAATAATAAAACTTAGTAATATATTTTTGATATCAATCAAACTGTCTTTATTGGATAGAAAATTTTATGACATTATTTTTTAAATATGATTTTGGCTCTGTGGCCGCCACGGCTGGCGCGTACAAGGCACAATCTGAAACACCAATTTTCACAAATAGTAACATTCTAACCATCATCGTTTTTGAAGACATATGGGCCAATTACTCCGCCAGCCCATAAAGCGCACCAAACAGGTTTTTTCTGTGGATGCAATAGACTTTCGACAATAGCTTGTGGATTCTGTTTATTTACGTACCCATTCAACCAAAAATGGGTTTCATCGGAACATAAAATTTTGCATGGACGAAGTGCACGACAAGTTTTACGAACAGAACTATTCTTTTGATTAAAAATTTCAACAATTTGCACCACTTGCTCAGGTGCAAAACAATCTAAAATAAAATGTCAAAGCAAATTAAATAAAAAGCAACTATCAGCTTTTAAATGGATGGTCAAATAAAGCAGTGATGTCAATTCAAAGTTCTATCACTCTAAGAAAAACATCCTATACAAACAAATAAACACATTTTAAATATGACTCTGTTCAGAGGAAGGGGGTCAAAAATGAGTTGGGAGATTAAAACGGAATTACAAACAAACAAGAAAGTAAGTTGAATAAAACAGTATAAAAATACGTTACTTTGTTTTGAATACGAAGCATTATTATTATTATTCCAACAGTAAATATATTATACGTACGCCAAAAGAAGCATACTTGGGTATGCTCCCACATTTTATAAGGACTTCATTTCGTTTTTACATTTCTATCTGTGTTTATTTGGCTTTATTTGTTTGAAAATGCATCTTTTTATTACCTTCACTTCTATGTTTGTTTGTTTTCATACAACTCTTAGTATTGTACAACCAAGCGTATACGTAATATTATTAGTAAAGTTACTCATACGTCATATTGGACTCTTAAGCGGTTGTTGATATGCTTCATGTTGTTATCTTCCCATTATATGTAAGTATTTTTGCATGTTTGCAAAGCATATTAAACTAAAAAGTATATGTAATTTAAAAGCTAAAAAATCACATTTTTAATAAAATCAAAGAAAAGAGTTAAACACAAAAAGTTTTATACAAAATGAAAACAATAATGAACCAAAATATAAGTATAATTGTGGAAAAAGTGCAGGCGCTTTGTGCCCTATTTTTCGTATATAAAACGACGGACGATTGTTTCTTCATAACGCTTGCATTTTGGATCAATGTTTTTTAAATTATTTAACATTTAAATTATATCCCTTAACCAAATACCAAAATTATTGAACACAAACTAATCCCAGAGTCTTTCTGGAGCCTTATTTATTTTGTATCAAGTTTAATTGCTACCGACTACAAGTTTATAAAATGTAGTGGAGCAAATTTGTGTCTGCCGACATCAAGCCTCGTTGGGAATTATTTTTTAAGTAAAGCAAGACCACTGATGGTTTACTTTCTTTTGAGAGTTTTGCATCTTTCATCTTCTCAGGACCGCTTGCTTAGACTCAAAATATCTTTAGATTATTATAATAGATGAACGACTTTTATGTATTTTAAATAATTTGTATTAATTAACGATTTCCACTTATATATTTAAGCTTAAGGGAATTAATATCCTGAAGAAGTCACACAAAGGAGTAAAGAAATATTGAAAAAACAAATTACAATTTTATAAAAATAAAGAGACGTCGAGCTTAAAAACATAAGTGGATATTGTTAGTTAAAAGAGGTCAAAAAACTAGAGGAATTAATTTGTTTTAATTCTCACTATTTGAATAGTTTTATTTATAAATGCTTTTATTACCGCTTAACTAAAAATATTAGCCATTACTTTTGGTGTTATTACTTTCAAAGAATTTGGTATGAAACACCTACACCTGTTAAAAAATTTTATTTAAAGTACGCTTCCAGTCTACAATAATTTTTATAAATACGGCAGTAAAATTAAAAAATGTTTCTCTACTGATACACAATAGTTCCTAACAGAGGCTACACAGTGATAGATGAATTGGTTTCCCTGCTTTAATAGAAAATATATTGAAGCTATTTTGTATATATTATTTATTGAAATTTCCAAAATATATTTGTGATAATTTCAGTCAAATGTTTTCAGGCTAATATATATTTATTTTATTCAAATTTAATGATTGATGTAATCCGACGTTTAAAAACTCATTCAGCTCCCGAGAACTTTCATTAAATAAGAAGCTGCAGTAAAAAATAGCATATTTGCATGCTAACCCTCGATATCTGAAAAAAATTTTATATAAATTGATACGTCATTAGCAAAAAACTAGCAACTTAGATGTGAAAATGAAAAACAAGTCTACTTCACTTCCTTCGCAAGAGGCAAGAACGTTTAAACACGATGTGGGATTGCAAAAACCATCTACAGGAGTTACATGTGATGTGAAACGCATTTAATAAAATCTTTACATCGGTTGTGCCAGAGTGCGATAAACATTTTGTTTTATGACACACGTACGTGTTGGGAATATTAAAATATTTTTCTCCATTCTTTCATCAGCAGAGTTTTCTTTGCCTCAATTTTTTCTGTTTTTAACATTTTTATGCACCGTTTTAAATCTCACGTTTTGTATTATTATATCTATGCGTGTGTTTGTATGTGTGTGTGCTTTATGTTAGTTAATTCCTGCTAGTGTTGTCGTTGATATTTATATTGTTTCTGATTTTGTTGTAAAAACGTCTGATTTGCAGCAGGGGATAATTTAAAAATGTGAGGTTAAATATGAATAGCAACAGAAACAGTGTCAATGTAAAGTTTCCTACATATGAATCTTATATAAATATTATATTGAAACATTAATATTGCACAAGATCACTAAAAAATATTAATGTATGGCATATCGCTGGCTTAACGTGCAAAGACTCTGACTTGTATTTTTTATATTGAGATTTTATTGCGGTTATGAGCGTAAGCACATATAGTGCATAACGCCTTCACGAAATCTAGTACTTATGAACAATTGAGGACCTGGAAATCAACAGTCGAAGAGTTATCGGCGATATAAAGTTGAAAATGCTGCAAAATTTGTTGAAAACTGGTGTTACAATTTACGTCTTCTATGACATTAAACATAAACGTATTTCCTTGTTTTATTATGTTTTAAGCTTAAGTCACTCTTTAAAAAGTACCAGTTTCAATTTTAATTATTTTTCAAAAGTTTTTTATGTATGTTGCTTAGATTTACCGATTTCTACACCCTTCAAAAAAGTTTATACATATATAGGTTTGCCATACAGTGTGTAATATCTTCGATATTAATATGGTACCCCATAAAGTATATATATATATATATATATATATATATAATAGCGATGACGATTGAGATGTCCGTCTACCTGCCTGTACGTGAAATCGATATTCCGAAGCCCTCAAAAGAGATAGAGACTTCGTTTGTAAATTGAAGTTATTGCATGCTTTGAGAAGCCTCAATTGTCTATTAAAAATTTTTTGATAGAGGGATGAGAAATTAAAGTTTCTTTTGGCACTTTAAGCATTTTGTAGTACATGTAATAATAAAATAATTCAAAATTTTAAGTTTTTCTGAAATAAGACCGCTTTATATAAAATGAAGATTTGCATTGGTGAAGAAAAACTTCAAGGAAGTTTAAATTTCGTTTCCAGGTGTGGCAAGTTGATTATTTTTCATGTATAAAAGTAACCAACAATTTTTTTATTTATTTTTTTGCTAACTAAAACTATTTTTTAACTTAGGAAGAACAAAGTTGGTACTTAAAAATATATGTAACGCCAAACGGACGTTGGTGAAGGGTATATAAGATTCGGCACAGCTGAATATAGCACTTTTATTTGTTAAATTGAATCTATTTTAAGGCTTATAAATAACTTTTAACTCAGATATTACTTTTAGATGTTCATGATATATTTGCGGTAGCGCGTCATTAACACGTTGACTGCCATCGTAGTATATAAAAATATATTTGTAGGGTGCCAATATATAAAAGCAGTTTAAAATTTAAGATTTTGTGATAAAAATTAGTTTTTTGTACACGCTGTTATTATACAGTTCTTATATGACTACCTTTATATTGTTTCATTATTTGGTTGTTTTTTATTCATTAAATTTAATTAATATATATTTAACACGACACTCAACGTGTTAAATTCCAGCAGCCAGTTATGCTCTTTACTGTATCTTAGATTTGACTTATGCATGTAATGTTTTAATCACACAAGCAAATATTTGCAAACATTACAAGTTTATATACATACGGGAAAGTATACAAGAATATATTAGGGGCGTAACTTTTTATAAGTTTTTGATAAATAAAAAGATATTCATTCTGCTTTATTCAAATTAATCTCGAGCTTAAATGATGAACTGAAAAATTGTTAAAACAAGTTAAGCAATCATTTCAATTTTATATCAGTCGCAAAGCAGCTGTGAGTCAGTTAACATCAAGCTTCGTTGGTAATTATATTTTAAGTGGAACCAGACCACAGATCGTTTACTCTTTTTAGAGAGTTTTGCATCTCACTCACATTAGTTAATTTCGACGCCTCAACTGTATTGGTTTACAGTACTTCTGACAAATTGTTCGCGGTAAACTACGTTGCTACTTCCTACGTGAAGGCATAGGTGATGTACTGTCAGTCAGAAAAGGCTTTAACAACATCGCCGGTATATGGCTCAGTCACCCACAGGCATCTGTGCATCAAATACTTTACAACTATACTTTGTAAAGTATTTCTTATACAAATACAATTTAAATATGAAAATTTTAAAGGAAATCGACTAGTATGAGGCTGCTGTTGCCTGAGGTAATGATCATGAAATTACGTTGCATTAGATCCCGAGTTCGAGTCCACACTCTGTCATGAATATGGTGATCCTCAATAGTGCATGTTAATTATTGTTGTCTTAATGACTAAGGAATAGCAAATATTGCTGTAAATTGCGGGTAGCGACTGATATCGTCATGTACTAAACGAGCAGAATACACCACCCCCTCATGGGTACATGCAGCCAAAAACTTACCTTCGAAGTAATAACTTAAAATCTAATTTCTCTAGTTTCTGATCTCTCCTCATCTGTCTTCTTCTTTCTAGATCTGGAACAACTGCTGGTCCAAGACAAAAGAGTAAACGCAGATTTAAATAGAAAGCCTCGTCAAGCACTCGATTTGAATATTTAAATATTTTGAGCCACTCTAATATAAATGATATCGATATAAACATACACACACACTTACATACATGCATATGTGATAAAAATAAGTTTAATAAAATTTGTAAACAAAATTATTCATACTTTTATGCTTGTGTGTGCGTATGCTTGTATGCATACACTCGCATAAATACTTACATTTTATATTGTTCTTTTTAATAAAAAAAAGAAAACATTATTTTTATATGACATTTTACATAAAAAAGGTGTAATTTTTATTATTGTCGGTCTTGTTAAAAATAAAAATTAATATATTTACAATGTACACACATTGTACCTACATAAGCGTGATATGTAAGAGGAGCATTCCAAAAATTGGAGAATATGACAGGAAGTTAATCAAGGGAATATTAAAATTTTATAAAACTTCATTGTACTAGTGGAAATTAAAAATATTATTCCTAATTATAGCAGGATATATATCCGAATCAGTTACAAATTCAATAGAGGAAATATATAATGATTTGAAATTAATAACAGCCACGTTATTGGTATAACTAGAAAAGAATTCAAAAGCTTGAATTGATTTTTTTAAGTGTAACTTGAGCGACAGTTTGCGTTATCACTCAATGATAGTTAACATAAACAACTACACAAGAAGAAGGCATTGGCCGAAAGTTTTATCATCGATCGTTGGCCTTGTGCGGAATACATGAATCGATATGATCATCATCTCTACTCTTGAGATGACTTCCTGTTAATACACTATCTGTTTTGAAAAATCTTTCACTTATCTTATTTCAATTAGTTGCAGAATTTTCGGCAACACTTTCTAAATAGTAAGAACTTGAGATTTCCCTATACTTTATTTGAACTTATAGGAATTTAACCCTAGTGATTAAAAAGATATATGAGTACCCTCTAATAAGAGACCATTTGGTGCAAACCTTTTCACGTTGATAAAAATTATAAAAGCGATTATATACGGCAAACATTTATAATAACTTAGATCCTCTTTATAAAATGTGTATCTTGGCATGACCTCTTACGAAGGAAATCCTTTTACCATGAAAAGGTCACAACTGATGAACAATTTGATGGTTTCAGAGAACAATGATCCTTTCGATAATCTGAGCTCTGAGAAACCGCAAAATATGGTTTTACACTCAAAACTTTGCTATAACTGGAAAATAAGGCCAAGTTTTGGGAAAACGAAATATGCAAGTTCAGCACCTTCTTTGACAAATGGCCATATCACAATGCGATGCTGATTTGCACAATGACAGGTACTCAAGAAAGGTTATGGACTGAAATAAAAATCTAATATTTGATTTCTGACAGCTTGTCAAACATTCTTTTCTCTAAAGCAGGAAGAAGAAAGCAGGGAATTTGTATTCACTGTATAGTTGAATCCTATATAAAATGATTGACATGTGATGGAAACACTTTCAATATAATAATATGTCCCTCGTTGAAATTGCAAAACTCTACATATTTTGTTTTATATTAAACTGAATGGTCTCCGAAACAAAATTTTAACAAAAGCGTAAGAAATTGAAAAAGGAAAAGTGACCAGTGTGTTCTTGTTATGACTTTGATACAGTCGAACTTCCTTATAATGAACTTGTATACAATGAAATTCTCCTTATTATGAACTAAAATCAAGAACACAGCTTTTTTGTTCCACTTGCAATGTATTTTAATCTCCGTATAATGAATTTCTATACATTGAATTTTTCTTTACAATGAACAAAATTTAATAAAAATACATTATACGTGTGTTTTTGTCTCCATATAGTGAACTATTTTTAGCAGCTTTATTTTACACCTGTTAGCAACACTATAAGGAATATAAGTAATATTTTTGGAACTCCCAAAATATGAAAATGAAAACAAATGGAAGAAAGCAATCCTGTAATAGCTATAGATTTGCTTCAAGCTATTCGAAATTGAAGCACAGTGTGGCATATCTATGTTAAACCAGAGACTATTGGAAACTGTTTCCAAAAAGCAGAATTTTCAAAAGATGACATGCAGATTCAACCTAGTAATTGGGATGAAGAAGACTTTTTCCCCCTATCAGACTTAGCTGTTCTACAGGCTTCATTTAGAAAAGTAGCTAACATAGATGCATCATTTGAAGACTTTGTCAGTGTAGATATTGATGTACCAAGCCATGGGCATTCCGTCCGATGAAGATATTCTAAGCAGCGTTTTAGAAAGTCGTGGATTACAGCAGATTATATCAGATGACGATGAAGAGGATCTGGGTAGTGAAGTAATGGCAAATACTAATAAAACATCACCTACATGAGAACACGTTTTCTCTTCACTTGATGTAATTCGAACTTTTTTGGAGATGGAGAGCAACGTTTCGACAAATATATTTACATGTCTTAATGCAATTGAAGCTTTTATTGATAAGGAAAAATGGAAAAATGTGGTTAAAACAAAAATACCTAATTATTTTAAACAAATAACAAAGAAACAAAAAATATTTCTGTATAATGAAGTTTCTATATAGTGAAATATTTGTCTGTCCCCGTGGAGATTCACTATAGGGAAGTTCGACTGTATTTGTTTTAAGCTTCTCATTTATTTAAATGAAAGTTTGAAACAGATATCTTTAGCTATTTTAAGAAATATTGAGTAAAGCTTCCCTGATGATATGCATTAGCCCCAGCGAAATGCGAATAGAAACTGGCTAAAATCCCTTAATTGATCACTTTGAATTGAAGATGTTGGGCAAAAAGAATCAGCAGATAATTAAAATAGAAGATTTAAAAATATAAGTGTATTTTAAAGAGCCTTACATTTGTATTGCTACACAAATAGAACACGTTAGTTGAAACTTTAAAAATATATGTAATTCCGTTTAAAAGTAATTGATATTAGGAATAAAAACTCAGACCCATTGGGCTAAATCTAACATCAGGATTAACTGCTGTAGAATAATGATTGATTATGCGAAATAAATTGTTAAGTCGGTAAAAACTAAGTAAAAGTTGGAAGTATAATAAGGCACGGTGTCAGTTATGACTTGTGTCAGGCCCAACTTCACTTGCCACCTCCTTGTGCGAGTGTTTCATCAATTTTACAGTTGAGCAACGCACTGAAGTCTTTGACGGCCTTTACAAAAATTAATATACAAATAAAAATGTCTTACGTGCACTTCTTTTTTTCAGCATAATCGACCCGATTTATCTATAGTCTGGAGATTTGATCGCAAATTTCACCGGAATATCTTTCGAAATTGTGTTTACAACAGAATTTAAACTCAATGGCAAGAAAACAATAGATCTGTTTATTCGACATATTTTGAAAATAAAGTATTTCGTCTACAAGCAATTTGATTGTCCTTTGGGTTCATTGTTTCCTTTGGGGTTATTTGAAAGTGAAAGCATAGACGTCCTCCATTATATATAGTTTTATAAAGACATGTCCAACTATACTCTAAGATACTAACTTCAAATAAAATAAATTCTGATGTCTATTTCACAGCCATGACATTATTAATGCAGCCAAATTGACACAACGGATGATACAGAGATTCGTATATTTTGAACTACTTTCACATACAGAATTGAATCCCAAATTTATATATTTGACACTGTTGTTTCAATATTTTTTTTTATATTAGAAATGTATTATGAAATGTTTGCCAAATGCTGAATCTTAATGACCACTTCCAGAATGTTTAAACAGACAGACGAAGAAAATCATTTTCAGCTATGAAGCACACTTTCCGTTCAATGGTTTCGTTTACAAGCAAAATCACTGCATTTTGGCAAATTAAAATCCAAGAGTGAGTGGAAAATAACCAATAATTGTATAACAAGTGATTTTTAGTGGCCTCACCGTGCCATACTTCTGGGAAAACGAAGTCGGCCAAGAAGTTAAAGTGAATAATATTCGCTGTCATGAGATGATGATATAGACCTGGACGACATGTAGTTCAAACAGGAAGCTTTCAGTTGACTCACAGCCAATGAAAAAATATATATGTTGCGCAAGAAATTAAATGGCTGTGCTATCAAACGTCGTGGCGATGTTAAATGACTACCAGAGTCATGTGACTTGACACCATTGGATTTCTCTCTATGGTGATATAAAATTAGGAGAGTATTTCAATATTCCAGGACATTGAAGACATAGAACGTGAACTATACATTAGAGTCATATGGACCATTTAGTAGAAGAGTGCAACCGATTCCATGGCCTACATTTGGCCGATATATTAATTAATATATAATTGTCACACATTATTTCATTAGAGTAAATATATTAAAATTATTCTTTAAGGGCCATATGTTGGACCACGCTCAGTATATTGCATTTATTTTTAAAACCTTATATAGTATATTTATATTATAATTATATTATATTTATATTATATTTATATTATATTTATATTATATATATATATATTTATATTTGAAATGTCTTTGAAGTTTTTTTTTTCTTTGAAACAATCCTCTTTGATTCCTTAAACTTTGTAAACTGAAACCCAAATGTAGTGCTTTTGTTGTTGGGGTTTCAATTCTTTGCACAAAATTTAAATACTCGTACTGCTGACCCTTCCTCGTATGTCTAATGCAGGCAAACCTACACACACTTGCACGCTATTATATGTATATATTAAACAGCGTTATATAACAATACAGTGTTACAAATTATCTTCACGTGCCTGTTAATTTATTTTTCAAATTTTTTTAATATGCTTATTTAGCACAAAAAATTGTATGTATATAAATAAGATTAAAAATGTTTCCCATATTGTCTCCATATATCGTATATATTTTAATGCAATACACATTTCATTATAATGTATTTAAATAAATTATGTACGTTTGTAACTGAAGTACACTCGGTATTAAGTAGAAAACGTGTGTTTTTCAGATACATCTGTAGTAGTTGATATTAATTCAATAACTGTAATTCGATTTTTACTATAATTAAACGAAATGTCATTTTAATGATTATTATGAAAGTTGTATTATTAAAATTGCTAGAAATGGTTTGCTCATTGTTTTCATATGTGAATATTTCACGCCTTTTTCTATAAAATGTATAATTAAAAAGGTTGTATAGTGACGTAAATGAACAACTTGGTGGAAGTTAATTATAGATTTGTGCTCTAAAAATTTCTAAACGAATTGTCTTTATGTCGTAAATTATAGTGATTGAATAGCTAATGGAATGAGAAACTTATTAGTTTATGTAACTCACAGCCATGGGGTGAACATGACAATAGTTGTAATTACTTGGGTAGTGCCTAAAAATAGTTTTCATGCAGACAGCTTTTGTAAATTGCTACAAATATGTTGTCAGTTTAACATAAAATGTCCTTAGTTATAATATAGGATGGAGTGTAATAACAGGACACTGAACATTGACAATGTCCTTAAGCGACATACATATTCGTAAGAATTTGTTACTTCGATTCTGAGATCATTATTTGTGAATTTGGATTAAAAATATATCACTAAAATGCAATAAGCAAAACAAATTCTTATTATTTAAATTAAATTCAAACAGGAACAAAATGTGTAGTTAATATAACGAAATATATGGAAAATGGTTGACTCTAAAGGCCATCCCTGTAACTTCCAATTAATTTTAATCGCAAAACCATCGTAAACTTCGAACTAAAACACCATTATTTTAATTTTCAAATCAACCGATTCGCATGTATTAAGCAGTTAGTTTTTGATTACTATAAAAGAATCGGGAACTACTCAGATATATAATTTCTGGATATTTAAAAACAAAACATTTTGTATAAAAATCACAAACGGATTAACCGATTTTTACCCGGATTCAGTGATCGAAGTAGTTTCTTTATGGTAAAAGTTGACTTGTTTTATGGAATGGATCCGTGAAGCCGAACAATCCAAGGGTTATTAAAAAAAATCAATTTGAAAAATTCTCTTCTCTAAGCTTTTATAATATTTTTTTACATATTTTGAAATGTACCGATTCTAATTGGTTCAAATTCTCAAGAAATATAAGCTAAGAAGTTCTCTTTTTTATACGTTTATTAAAGAATCAAGAATAATTAATATAATTCAATTTCTGGATTTTTAAGAACAAATATATTATTTTTTAATTTTTTCATTGTAATATCTCACAAACGGATTAACCGATTTTGACCCATTTTAAGTGATCAACCACGTCTTTATCTTAAAAGTTGACTTGTTTTATGGAATGGATCGTTATTGTAAAAAAAAACAAATTTGAAAGAAATATAAGTTAAATAGAAGAGCTCTTCTGTCGATTTTTAAAAAAATCGAGATCACTAACTGATCAGATATATAACATAAGACATTTCTATATATATTATCTGTTTCGAATATTTACAGTCACGATATCTCACGAATCGATTAACCGAACTTGACCGTGATCTAAATTTGAAAAGCTATTTTATTTGAAGTTTCGTTCGGTGTACCTGCCGAAAATTTATTATAAAAAACACTTTATAAAATCCTGGTTTTTTTTTTGTGATAACTTAAAATCTACCAGTCCGAATCGATTCAAATTCACGGAATATCTATGTTTTTAAGCAATCGATTCTTTTCTTCATATGATTTTGTTCCCCATATCTGTGAACCGATTTTTACTCGGTTGTCAGTAATCGAAGAGTTTTGTAAATTTAAAGAAAATATTATATTGTGGAAACGATCAGTGAAGCCGCTAAAAAGCTATTCCTTAAAAGTCACTTTGAAAAGGATTTTGATATGAATCGGTTCAAATTCCTAGGAAAACTAAATTCAGAAACGTTCGTTTTTAATTTCCAAATTAAATCAAGAATACTACCTGATCTGCTATATAAATTCGGAGTTATTCCAAGTAAAATATTTTCTCAAAATGTTTTGGTTCACGATATCTCACAAACAGATTGACCGATTTTAACTCGGTTTGCAGTCAAAAGGCGTTTTGAAGTTATTAAAAAATATATATTAAAATACACTGGCATAATTAGAATCAACTTCACAGGAATTCTAAGTTCAGGAACTTTCTTTAGAACGCCACTAATCTGGTTTATTTTATTCAGGTGTTCCACATTCTCAGAATTAGTTAGGAAAACATCCCTGATCTTATCAGAACTCCGTCTTACAAAACTTGGTAAAGTCATTAACTTCACGATATTTTAAACTTTTCTATTTTCATAACGGGATAGTTTAATTCCCAATTGACTAATTTACTAATTAAATTGATAAAAATCGTTGTAGCCTCAATTTTTATTAAAAGGTTTCGTTGTTCTAACACAGAAATTAATCAAATTTACAAATAATTATTATCTGTATATAAAACTAGTTCTAGAGTAGGCATTCTTTCTAAAATAGTCAAAAGTTTTATATAACATTGTGACCTTTTAAATCAAATATAAAAAAGATACCTCATATATATTTATAAGGACACAAACTTTTATCTCAAAAACAAAAAAATCTATGAAATAAGTTTTAATAATCAGCCAGTCAATAATATTTGCATCAATAATGCTACAACTCTTTCACATTATTTGATATTGTCTACCTCAACTCGTATTCTTATTCATCATCCAACATTTTTAGAAATACATTCTAAAAACTTTCCATACATGTCCCATCTAAATAAAATAAATCCATTAACATCTCTCATCATATTAATTTGTTATACTGTTTAATGCATGACTGAGTACATTCTAAGTGAAATGTTGCAGAACGCTACCACTTTTCTAATAGAATAGTTTGTTGCATTTATATTTACTATCTTTGAAAATTCAAGACAATTTAATCACAAATACTTAGTACTCGTGCAACATTTCCAATCCATTAGCTCCATACAAATATAATATTTTTCAGTTTTCTATTAGCATTATCATAGCTTTATCATGTGTGTATGTGTAGTAGGAATATTTCAACGAAATGGTTGTATAAATAAATATACGAAATGTATGTTCATCATATATATATACGCTTATAGATATAAGTTTTATGTAGTTTAAGCCTTGAGTAGCTTAGGGTGAAAGGAAATATATGACACAAAATTGATTCAACTAAAACCATTTTACTTTTACGCAGGCATATAAGAACAGCCTCTATTTAAAAAAAAGTATATACCCGGGATATTGTTGACCCTAAAGGCCATCTCTGTAACCTCTCGGCAATTTAAACTGAAAACTATCGTAGCCTTGTTTTTGGCTCCGATGGAATTGACTTCCACTTGATAAGCGGTGACTGATATAACTTTTAAAATTAATCCGTTTTTTTCAAATTTTTTCGTTTACGATATCTAACGAACGGGTAACCGACTTTGACCTATTTTACGACATTCGACGTGGATTTTAAATATCAAAAACTGATTAATTAGTTCGAGTACCTCAAAATTTTGAAATTTTTTAAGTTCTTGGTTCATTAAAACCATTTTTATTTGAAATGGCTTCGTAAATACAATATCTAGAGCTGCTAATTAAAAAGTATTTAATCTTATGAATGATGCGACAAGTTCCGATCAGCAAATTACATGTGAAAGCAAAGAAAGCACGTCCGTCCTTTGACATACGTTTATTGCAAAATATTTGTATCATATATTCCATATCCTTTTATAGAAAATATTAATCCTGTTATGTGGCATTATTAAAGAAATTTCTATGACAAAAAGAAAAACGAATACTTTTTCATTACTTTTGATGATGCTGAGTTAAATTATATTGAAAATGACCATAAACCACAAGAGTTTTATGAAAAGTATGAAAAAAAACCTTAACAAAATCAGAGCATTCACAAGCAGCATTTTATTGTTCTCCTTTCTCGGGATATTTTTGTGTTTCTATAAAAATATGTTTTCCTCATATAAATGTTATTAATATTTTTATTATCATCTATAATTTATAATAAATGCTCTACTTCCTGATAACATCTGTAAGCATTTTTGAAGAAAATTGTTTATTATACGCAAATAGTTTTTTTTTTTTGTTTTGTCAAATGTGTCTAAAATTTTAGCTTTGCCTCTGAGGAATTACACAACTTGTCACAAAAATAAATAAAAATTTGTTTGGATTTTCCTTTCGTTAGAAAAATCATAGTTGATTTGATAAATATTTTAACCCTTAACTACCCAGTATGCTTTTGTAACGTAGCTGACCAGTAGTGTCCAACGGACTCATTAAAGTAATTAATGAAACCTAGAGAAAAACAAAAACGGCATACATTGTAAAAATGTTTTATTAATATTATTTCTCTCAACTAGTTTGTTTGTTTAATTTTAGTTAATTATTTTTTAAACAAATATTATAAATAATGTTTTACCATAATGTTCAGAACAGACATTCTGTTTGCATTTCTCGCAGCACTGTTTGGAAGTTCTAGAGATATTTGAGGGGCAAATGTGACAACGCTTCTTTCATTTCGAATCAGGTTTAGATGATTCACCAGCTTCTTGATTAATGGTGGGATCAGACGATAGCACTTTTGTGTTGGCTGCTAAATGATAGCCCGTTACCCCTTTCTTGTTACGTCCTCGTATATGAGGCATTACAAACTCAATTGCTACTTCTCGCAATAAATGTTTTCTTTGCTTATTCTTTTTATGTTGGTTCCAAGAAGGTTATAAGCTTTTTCAATTTGACTAGTGATGCGGCTCTAACAACATCTACTGCATTTTGAAAAAAAGCATCAGGCCATCTATTTGTTTTGCGTCGAACTGTATACTCATGAACCATTTGGTCAAGTGTATCAACACATTCCTTGGTGGAGTTATAGTAAAAATTTATTTCAGAAGCGAATCTATTTTTTCCCATTGTGGATCGAAATATCGGATTTCCTAATAGTGAATCCTAGTACTACCTAAAATAAAATAAACACCTCCCTCTTTGTTGACAGACACATTTCGATTGTGTCTGTTGGCTTTCATCGATTTTGTAGGGCTTCAAAATTGGCATATTTTAGTATAAGCAGGAATTCTGCTATGCTTCTCAGGTTCAGATTTCCATTTTGTTCTATCCCTGTCCTTATATGTTTCCACAGACATGTATTCCTGCAGCGGGGCATCAGCATCCTCACTTCATAACTGTACATCTTCACTTTCAGATGCTGTTTCAGTACCGACATTATCTGAACAGATGAGAACAGCAAAATCCTCTTCATCGCCAGGGATTTCACACCCAAAAATAGAAGAAGAAGCAGTGATTTCAACAGCACTAAACTGTTTCAGTACGGCGGTGACTTGTATAAAACTTGGCCGCCTCAATTCAAACAGTATGTTAATGTGTCCATTGGACACTTTTGATGCGCTGCTTTTTGTGTTTATTAATAATAAATAAAAAACTATTTATGCTCCAAATATTTTTATTTCACATTTCTATTCTCAAGACCATCGATGTAGAATAGGTAAAACGGAGTTCCTCAAGAATAAATATTTAAGCTTTTATGAGCAATGTAATTCAAATATGTGTCCGCGAGACACTTGTGGGCAGTTAAAGGTTAATAAATAGTGCTTAAACAATTTAAAATGAAGCAGTCGAAAAATGTATGTGCATTTGGTTGGGGTATATCATGATGATCTGCATTAGCCCTAGTGAAATACGCATAGGAAGAGCTCGAAGACCATTTTTGAAGGTAAGGAAAATAGTGGTAGATAGAACACAGCCTTGCTGTACCCCTGAATTCATGCAGGGTTAATACAAAATATGCAAACTCACACATTCAAATATGTATAATTATGATGTCATCGTCATGCACAAGGATATATATATTTCTAACATATTTTAACATGAAGTTGCATTTGATTTTCATAGAGAAGACAAATATTGAAGATATGAAATAATTAGAAGCCAAAAATATGTGTTTGAATTAAATAGTATTTTAGCTTCTTTAACTCTGGTATGTACGTCCTTACAAGAACTACGAAATTGTATTGGGATATGATTTAAGCACTAGTTTACTGAATTTACATAGAGAAACTTTATACAGCAAACTGGCAGTATGCTATTATTTTATAGTTAAAGAAATGTTGTAAAAATGTTATTATATTGGAAGTGATATGAACAAATCACTAGACTTACTTATAAGTCTATAATTCACAAGAAAGTCCTTATTGCAAGACTAAGTACACAATATATATTGAATACTTTGACAATTTCAATAGTTTATTAAGATCATATTTACAGAAGCACATTAACTATATTATTTTCTATAATACTAAATTTTCTATCACATTTCATAGGCTTTCATATTTCTACCCAGCATTGTAAACTTAAAAAAAGCAACAAAAAAAAAATATATGAAAAAGCACTACAACCAAGAATAGTAATTGTAATATTTTCAAGAACATGAATTAATGTAATTTCAGATATGATATAAAAACAACAGCATATTTTGTATAATAATATTTCACGCTCTTATTACACTATGCGAAAAATGAAGACCTTTTGAAAAGTACAAGTTCGTGACTATTTGGGTTCAATTCTACTATCAAATTGTAGTAAAACCCTATATTCAGTTTAGCCAATTTGGTGACCGTTTACTCTTTATGTGCCTCCAAAGTTTCCCAATGTTGGCATGATGCCCAAAAAAAGTTTTTGCCAAATAGCTAATCAGCACTTAAAAATATCGCTTAACTATGTTCGGCAAAAATGTAGCCAAGAGTCACCAAATTGGCCAAGCTGAGTATAGGGTTTTACTACAATTTGACAGTAGAATCGAACCCATATAGTCATGACTTTGCATTTTTTTCACTGTTACATGGTGATATCAAGCAAATTATTCTGCTAAGAATTTTAACGTAAAAGTAAGAATTAAAAAGCACGAAGATAGTTAACAAAAAAAAAAAAAAAAAAACTCAACCAATTGTAGAATAAAAACGTAAGAAAATAAAAAAAAGGAAAAGTGATCAGTGAGTTCTTGTTATTACTTTGATATATGTTTTTAAGCTTCTCACTTAGTAAAGTGGAAGTTTGAAATAAATAACTTTAGTTATTCCAAGATATGTTGGGTTAAAGGTACCTGATGATCTGCATTAGCCCCTGTGCAATGCGCATAGGAACTAGCTAAAACCCTCAATTGATCACTTTGAACTTTTTAGTATGACTTTGTGGAAAAAAGTTAGCACATAATTGAAATAAAGAGTTAAAAAAAATTTTTTTTTCTCATACAAATGACAGCAAAGAAGTTATCGGAAGTCATTATATGTCCATCATCTTTTCTCCGGTGTATTCTCTCCCCACAGCCAAGGATCGGGGTGCGATTACAGACTTGGAACTGCTTTTTTCGCTTTTTTGTACTGTTCACTATGTATTAATACATATATATATATATATATATATATATATATATATATATAATAAAACAAAAACGATGGATTTATAAGATAACAGATTTGGGTTAACTAAATTTAAGGTTTTTTATAAGAATTTTTTAATCCCTGTTTTATTGCCAACATCACAACCTCAAAAGCACCGAGCACCAGCTAAACATTTTTTTCGTCGATGAGTAGAAACAGCACTAAAAACGCTGCTGTCCCACCCGTTTTCTATTTAATCATTCGTACAATACATCAACGATGAATTCATGCGATTATTGGAATCTGCTATTAAAAATTTATATTTTTCAAATGTATAAAACTGTTTTCAATAATTTTCACAAATGAACACAATTTTTTCCTCAAATCAATCAAATGTTCAATCAAAATGTTTCTATGAGGTAAAAAGAATGATGGGAAAAAAGGAACTAACAAAAATTTTTTTAACATAAGTAAAATGTATTCCGAACATGTTTAGCTTCCCTCTACGGAAATTTTACACTTTCCTAAGCGTATATTTGTATGTATTAAAACTAATTTTATTTTGCTACAATTAATGGGATGTAGCCATCCATTCCAACTTGGAGTAACCATAAAATTATCAAAAATCGAAAAGTTATTGCTGTTACCTCGTTTTGAAAAGACAAGTTCTCATCATGTCGCAACTTTTGGAATTCTAGAAAGCTTCCTTGACTAATTCTGAGAGCCCAATAGATCTGAATATATTTTCTCATATGTGTGTATGCGTGGCAATGCATGTCTGTGTGTAAGTATGTGACCAGCTTATAGCTTTCGAACGGCTGAACTGAGTGAAACCAAATCGGTAGCGTTCTGAAAAGAGTTTCTGATAAATTTTTAGATATAAAAGGACTTAGAATAAAATGATCTTTCAAAGTGGTTATTTACTAACTTTTTAATCACTTTACCGAATGAGTTTCCAAACTAATGAGATCTTGAAACCTCAAAACCACGTCAATGAACGTACTCTGGGATAATCCCTTCTTGGGATATCGTGAACGAAAGACTTCGAAAAAAGCGATTTGTTTGAAGAAACCCCCATATTTTATATCCTATCAGTTAATGTTCTCAATTCTTTAATAGTAATCGACAACAACATCAATCACTGCTTAACGTGGCAATCGGTTGATTTGAAAATGAAAATAATAGCTTTTTTGTTCGAAGAGCTTAAAAGTAGAGAATAGCATATAAGTAAGGTTACGATATCTTTACAAGGATGGTTTTTATTGTCAACCATTTTTCATATTTATTATTTTTAGTAGGTTTTTTTCCAAATACAGCCTGGCTCATAAATTGAGAAAACATTTCGGTAAATTAACTGATACAATAACTCAAACACATTTCCAACTGTTAGCCTTTAACGTTAAGCTTCAATGTTTCTCAAAATTTAATCAAAATAATTGCTTATAAATACTCAGGGCATCTGATAATGCTTACACCCGATCTACAATTTTCTGAACTTTGCAATCTCAAGTGCTGAAATTTATTATTGTTTTATCTTATATTGCGTTCCATCTAGTGGCTATTTTATGCGAAGTTTTTGCTTTATATCTGCCACAGACAATTTGCAACATTGTAATAAATTCTATGTTGTAAATAAGTCATTTCAAGAATAGTGAGAAACAAAAGAAATAAAACGTAAGAAAAACAAAACTATTAAACAATAGAAGTAAAACGTTAGAGCTGTTGTCCAAGTTAAAAGAACAAGAAAGTTTATTGTCGATGGGAAGATAAAATTTATAGGTTGCTGATATAATCCTGCAGATGTCGTCGAAGTCAACTGTCGTATTTGATCTGAACTTAACTTATTTGTTGCTTAACTAAATTGTAAGTTTTTGTTATTAAATCGACAAGCCATGTGCGTTTTGTGTTAGAAGTTTATTACAAGTAGTAATGAAATATATTTATCTTGAATGTTTTATTTTCTAGGTTAATTTTAATGTATTGTAATAGGAACAGCAAAAGAATTACAGAACTTTTTTTTAGGATGCATTCAGAATTATAAAAACGCTGTATGTTACCTATTTAACAATTTTTTTATGAATGACATGACTGTCATTTTGCAAATTGTCAAAGGTAAAATAGTGTGCAAGATTATTTGAAAAAGTTTAAGCTTTTGGCTGGAGATAGTAACAAAAAAAATTTACATCTAGTTAACCCTGCTGTTAGATTAAAATATAAGTGAATCTTGCATTAAGAGAACATTTGGTCCAAAGAACATACATTAAAATAAAATTTATTTTCCTCTTTGATAGATATGCGAGTGTTGGCATGTCCTTTTTCAAAGAGTTTACAATAGGCATGAAAGTGTTATACCTAACGACCGGTACGATGGCTTCAGGAGCCAATGCTTCTTTTAACAATCTGTGCACTAACAAACTGCAAAATATGGTTTGACAATTTGGCTTCCGTCACAATCAAATTTTTCCTAAATCAAAAACTTTAGTCATGCATTGGAAACATGAAGAATGAAAATCTTGAATTTTCCTTGGCAAACGCTCAATTAAATAAGGTAGGACCTGATATACAAAAATAATACTTAGTTTTTGCAAGCTCAACAAACACTCTTCCATCTAAAACGGGGGCAAGAAAATAGGGGAATCCATAGCTACTCTAAAGCTGAATGCAATATGATATGTTTCGCAAGAGACAATTTAAATAGAAAAAGAAACTGAACATAATTTTTTAGCAAATGAAATAGTATTTTCGTCGTTAATATCATAGAAAACTTTATCTGTGTGTTTAATTAGAATTTATATATTCACAAGACCCAATGGTCCCTGATGCAAGACAAGTAACTTTTCTTCGCTTGATACCAAATCGACAGAAGACCTTAACCACAGTTTTGAAAAGTTTCAAGCTTCTCATATTATAATAGTACAATAACAGTATGTCCAATAGTTAATTTATTAATATATATAAAACATCTTTCAAACCTTTTTTAAAAAATAGGGTTAAATGTAACAGCAGGGTTTATTATAAAATTTTTCAAACCATAAAAGCTTGGCTTAAGTGACATTAAATACAGTGTTTTAAAGTAAAGTATCTTCAGATTAGAACTTGTGTACTTTTCCATAATAAAATATGGGTATAAAAGCTGTTGGCACATTGAATTAAGTGGTAAAAAAAAGCAAACTAAATTACTGACGATGAAAGTGTAGCGGCTTTGGAAAACAGCTGTTCTGGTCTACTGTGTAAGTTAAATATATAATTTTAAATTTCCCCTGTGCCTTCGAAAATTTATCGTGTCGTTCTGATTCAAAATAGCACTTACCCCATAAGAATCAAATATATTGAAACTTTATATAATATGGGAGAAAATTGGGAGACATGAGCATGTTGTTTAAGTTCACTACATATTTAAAAATGTTGTTGATTACAACTTTTAATATTCTTTGGATAATAGAGTCACAGCTTTTAAAAAGTTGACAGGCATTAATTAGATCAGGAAGATATAAGTTTTACAACAAGCAACCAAAGATTCCTCAGGTTTTTTTAGAAGTTGGACCCACGACTGTTCTTAAAGGCGCTACCAAAGTGTTTCCTCAACTTATTAAAACATCATTAGTGGTCTTCTTAGATGTTACAAGACACTTTGTCTTATGAGGGATCAAAGAAAGTCCATTTACAGTAGCCCAGCTATAAGGACTTTTCAAATATTTCTTAAGTCTTAATATATATTTAGCAACGGGATTGAATAGACTTCTTAAAAATCATTTGATTCAATAGAAAATAGAAATCGGAAAAGAATTCATCCTTGAGGCACTCTCCTGGGTAAATTCAACACCAAAGTTTGAAAATTGTTTGAACATACAAGTAGCTGATGACCAGGATGGTATCAAAATGATAGACGAGTAGAAATTAAGAAGAAGTAAAAGAAGTGTCGCATATCAAAGGCTTTAAAATGTTCAAGGAGAGCCAAGAAAATTATACATCCTTCATGCGTTATATATTCAGCCACATCCAGTAAAGCAAAATGTAGTCATGATTAGGGCGAAGACGTGATTTCCCGTAAGAGAGAAATTTTTTAGTTTTATAATAACGATATGTGATTGTGCAGAATGATGATTTTTCGAAGAGCCTCAGATTTTCTATCCGATATAGCAGTTCCTTAAGAATTTCCATTTTATAAGTCCTTGTTAAGAATGAAAAAATACGCTAACAAATCCTCTCCAACATAATTTTTAAAAGAAAATTATTTCTCTATTAATATTTATATAGGCTAATTGCTCTTAGTTAAAATCTCAGAAGACCTTGCTTTTAAGCAGCAGACCTCTGATAAGTTTATTTTAGTTCACGCAATTAAGGCATTTGTTTTGATTTAAGGAAATGAAATAAAAAGAACGCTCACAGACACATACAAAATAGAAAAACTAAAATGTTTACAAATATAATTTGCAACTACACGTAGGAATAGATACAATAAAATCAAGAAACATTTTGCAAAAAGTAAAAGTTGTATGTACGTGGGATAAGTGTTGGCTATAAAATTGCTCTTTAACTGATTGGTTTTACCTAAAGTGTATTCGCATTTATTTATTTATTTCCTTTGGTAAGGTCAATTGAAATTCGTAGTGAAAGAATGAGAAGAAAAAAGTATCCTTTTGCCTTGTAAATGTTTATATTAAATTTTAACCTCAAATTAAATAGGTTTTGCTGCTTGTTGGCCTGAATTTTAATAAAAATTTGTTATAAAATAATTTAATAAGAACTGAAAATGAAACCAGTGGCTGGAATAAGTAAAGAGTAGGTTATTGCTTTATCATTTAGTAATGAAAATGGTTTCATGCTATTTAAGCATTTGACTTGTCAGATTTCACATGGGAATATACGTGCTAGTGTAAATATCAGTCAAAAAGTCATCTGGTATAATTTAACTTCTTTCATATGTTGTTTTCTTCTGGCACTCCAACATTTATTACAGATCTGTTCCGAAAGCATATATATGCAGCGGCCATCCTTTATTGGAAGAAACCCCACCGTTAGAAGATCATAAGCTTAGGATCATTGACTTCTTTGGCAGTAATTATTTTACTGGGTTATTATTGTTTTGAGTCCTTTATACAGTATAAAAAATATCCCATTTATATTAAAAAAACTCCTACCCAAACGCCATAATTCATATTAGCAAATAAAGAACACAATTTATCAAAAAAAATTAAATGCTTTTTATTCCATTATGCTAATCAAAGTAAATCCTTTGGAAAACATTTTAAATTTCATTTTCCTGTAAATAAAAAAAAAAATGTCTTTCATATAAAATTAATAAAAAAGAAAACTAAAAACTCAGGTGTTTGAAATATCTGGGTGCCAGTAGTTATGAACTTCAGTAGAACTACCACTTTAATCCTTTAAGCCAACTTTCTTAGCATTATGTCTCTAGCACTATTTATAACCGCGACTAAGTACACACCAGTGTTTGTGCACAAACACACAAGAACATGCAGTCAAAAGGCGTTTAATGCAACTTAAAAGAAATGATAAAAGTTTGAAAATATTATATGAAGTACTTGTCAAGAACAGTTTTCTGCTTGCAGATAACAATTCACATTTCTGCATCCACAACTATTGCCTAACAATAAATGAATGGAGGAAGTGTAGAGACATTTGAAATTCACAGTTTTATATGTATGTGACCTTATGTAAGTTTACATCCTGGCAACAGATCAGCATGTGCACATGACAAACCCAGAAAATTTATAAAACATATATATTGAAAGGAATAGATTTACATTGAAAAGGCTTTAATTTAGTTACCTTTTCACACGTGCTCTACAACAACAAATATTTATAATACATATTTTCAACTCAATTTTTAGGACACATTTAAGTTTTAATAAAAAAATGTTATTAAAATATTTTTAAGTCATATTCACACGAAATGAAACATTTGCTTTCCTTTTTTTAATTATGATTGTGAACCATAAACTGTTCATACGACAGAGTCCTGCTTTATCCTGGAATCAATAATTGTATCAGGACTTCCTTTTCCACATCAGTTTATGCTTAGTTTATCTTCTCCTAAGGTACATTTTCTTATAAGTCGTAGTTCAAAATTGTTAGTAATTCATAGCAGGCGAATATCAAGGGAGAACATGCAAAATTTGGCACTGTCGTATATGAAATTTTAGTTGTTTTTAAATTAACGTTCGTTAAATTAAAAATTTTCAAGGATCAGGTAGTTAGGTATTGTTTATGCGTCTTTTGGAAAAAGTAGAGTTCTCATCAGAACTTCACGTTTTGAGATCCTAAGAAGCTTTCCTCACAAGTTCTGAAAGCCTGTCACCTTGTCTGTTAGTATGTATGTATGTGTAACAATGTGATCGACCTATAGGTATTGAACTTCGTAGCGTTCTAAAGAGCATTCGTGAAGTTAGAATTCTTGCGAATATGAACCAGTAAGTTTCAAGCAGTATTTTTTTCTAAAATAACTTTTAAACTACTTCAATAATCACTAACTAAGGAGCTCTTGTCGATCATAGTAAAGCGGATCAATATCAATAAATCCGTTCGTGCGATATTTTGAACGAAAAAATTCAAAAACAGTGACTATGCTTTGAAAATCAAAATTATGTCTCATTAGCCAGTATTCTGGACTCTTTTGTAATAACGGAAAAGAAGATTCTTCAACTCAGACTTTTCTTGAATTTAAGACGATTCGAGATATTACATTTTAAGATATTTAAAAAAATTGTTTAAAATAAATAAATATTTTTGAAAGTGGTTTATTAACAATAATTTTAAAATGGCTATTCTACAAAATAATTATATTTTGTCTATCATCGTGGACCAAATCACAATCGGTAAATCCGTTCGATATCGTGAACGAAAATATTCGAATTAACATATAATTTTCTAATCTCTGAAATAGTACACCTGATCTGTTAGTGTTCGGGATTATTTTATATTAACAGAAAATCAATTACCGCTTATCACGTTGGAATTGGATGATTTGAAAATAATTATAATAGAGTTTTAATTCGAAGAGCTCAAAAGTATAGAACAGCACAATAACCAGGTATAAATATATTTTATAAAACAATAATTTTATTTCTACTTTATATAATTCTATATATATTTTATTCGTGCCAATTTTATTATGAACAAATAAAAGTGCTTTATTCGGGTGTGTGGAATCTTATATACCCTTTAACAAAACACGTCTGGCATTATACATATTTTTAAGTACCAATTTTATTCTTCATAAATTATAAAATAGTTTTAGTTAGTGAAAAGAAATTAAAGTCAGTTAACTTTTTGGTTACTTTTTTAATTAAAAAAAATCCATTTCCCAACCCTGAAAAAAAAAATTTTTTTTTTTAGTTTTAATAGACAGTTGAGGCTTCCCAAAGCATGCAATGGGTTCAATTTACAAACTAACAAAAAAATAATTGGTTTTGGTTTAACTTTGCGTCGAGAAATGGGTGTAAGCCTCCCAGCTCTGGAACCATATTTCGGATTTATCTGAATTTCAATACCTGTTTAAGTGTTTTTCCAAACCATCAGTCCAAGTCTCTAGCTCTTCTGAGCTCTTGGAAAAACCGATTTCACGTACATACAGACGGATATCGCCCAGTCGTCATCGCTATTCATAAGGATCCAGAATATATATACTTTTTAGGGAATGACAAACCTAAATATACCTTTTCACTTTTTTGTGAAAGGTATAAATATGTTATCTATAAAGAATTGAATGCATGTTTATTTGTAAACATGGTCTGGCCAGACCATGTGGTGCACTTAGTGGTGTAAAGGTTATAGAACATCGTAGAGTTAACGGGTGAGATTTTATTATGGCCCTTTTGGACAACCAGTTGCTAGTGGCAATGATACGTTCTTGAAACTTCTTGATCGTATTAATACCTTTGAAATTGTTCATTACATTTTAAATAAATATTTTAAATTCTTTGTTAAATTTCTCATTTCATATAAACACAATCAATCTCTTTATACCAGCAGTAGAAGACACAATATCTAATTTTAATTATCCTTTTGAGTACTTTTTAAAGTCTACGTAATTTAAAATGTTTTATTTTTATATTACATTTTTAGAATAAAGCATATTGTTGTTGCTCTTAGCTTCTTTTCTTGTTTATTACTTTTGCCTAAGACTTGCAGAGTTTTCTGGCAGACTCTGTTTCTTAAGAAAACCCTGCAAAATTATTTTAATAACTTTTTTCAGAGAAATGCTATAAAAGAATATATAAAAATTGTAGAATAAAGTATTTATGAATAAAAAAAAATACACAAGAATTATAAAAATTAAATTAATTTAATATGCAGCTTCAGGTAAGTCTACCTTTAAATTCTGGTTTTTACTATTGTTGATTGCAACAACAATTTGTTTTTTGTTGAAGTGATGGCTGAGAACATAATTGCACTCTACATGAAATTTTTTATACGAGAATATAAAAGGATTATTACTTACAAAAAACATAAGAAAATTTCGTTTAATATATGTACTGAAGTTTAACAGTATAACGAAGGTTGTTTGGCAACTGCGTTAATAATTGAATAACCAAAAAAAGTCTACTTAAATTCTTATGATGTTTTTACTTCTTTGTGATTAATAATACCTTCTAATATTTTTAAGCTTATGGTCTTTTTATTAAAAAAAAATTTGTTGTTTTTTCCAACATTTGTCACTCCTTTGTGTGACTTTCTGGTGGTATATAAAATACTTAATTGCTGGATTTTTTTTTATAATACTAATCTCTAATAAATTTAAGTTTAAGGTCTCTCTATTAAAAAAATTTTTTGTTTTTTTAATATTTTGTCACTCCTTTGAGTGACTTTTTCAGAAAATTAGTTATATCAGGAAATTAGTTGTTTTGAAATAACTAATTTCCTGAGGAAGTCTCACAAACGATTGACAAAATATTTAAAAAACAAACAATTTTTTTTAATAGAGAGACCTTAAACTTTAATTTATTAGAGAGCCGTATTAAAAAAAGAAATCTAGCAAATAAGTATTTTATATTTCACCATAATCTTTTAAATAAATTAATTTATGCTGGCTTTTTAAAATGTTTTATTCCCAAAAACATAAGCGCTTGTTGCGGTTATGACCTCTTTATTTGATCCATATTTACTAGATATGCAGCTGTTTCTTCAAGTGTGCTGGATGGAGTAGCACACCGTTTCCCAATTACTACCGTTGAGTGTATGGATTTTTAATCTTAAAATTTTCATGTTTTCATTTCATATATTTTTGTTTTACAATCGTCCGTTAATTAAAAAATAATTCAATATGCTTCATCACCGATTCCTGGCGTGATGATATCTTTTATATAACACGTGCGTGTGGCGTCCTTTCCTTAGTCTTATTAATTGATATTTATGAAAACCAGTATCCTTCAGTAACATACGAAATCCACTTTTTTCCTTATATGTAAAAATGTACAAGTTTGTTTACTTCTATATGCCGTGCAACAAAACTAAATGCCACCATCTATTCAAAATGTTAGAAGTAGTATATTAATAGAAGGCAGCCTTGTACAGCATTTAAATGCAGCAAAATATTCTTTAGTTACAAAACAGCCCTCGTACGTAAGACTACTGTTAAAGCAAAAACTGCTTTAAATTTTTCTGGATTTGATACAGAAAATTATTTAAAGTCGTTAATATCAATTCTTTAATAGTAAATATTTAATAACATTTCCACAAATCTTTTCTTATATTACAGGTTGACTCAAGCAAAGTAGTTCATCCGGAGCTTCTTCAAAGCAATAGTTTAAAATATATCCAGAATCTAGTCTAATAACACATCTGGAATAAAGAAAACTTGCAAAAATATATCACAGGATTACTTTGATTTTGATAGTAGTTTATTTGAGGTTTACTGTTGGCTTAGATGCCGAGCTCAACTCCGCACTCAGTCATGAATATGATGTGGAATTTTTCTGATCGTCATTAGTGCAGGATTGCGTTAATTGTTGTTGACTTATCTCAGTGACGAGGGCATAGTACAAAGTAAAAATTGCTACAACAAAGTTTTCTAATATATTTTCATCTATCCTTGTAAACTATTGCCTTCTTTCTAGTTTTGGCTTAATACTCTGCATATGTAAAGGTCATCCCCTGAGTGCTAGTCCAAGTAAATAAAGATATAAAATCAAACAGAGTTTTTAAATAGTTTTTCCCGGCAAACTTGCAAAATACACTTTACGAAATTATTAAAATTGTCTTAGTTGTGGATGAAATGCGCCAGCAAATCGGACAATCGTGCAATTAAATGATTAAGCAATAACTTATTTAATCAGTCACACAACGATTGCCAAATGCAGTGTGATTAAGTGATTGATCGATTCCTATATGATTTCGAAGTCAAACGTTAGTGGGCAATTTGGTGATTAACTGATCGTCTGATGAAGTAGTGACGTCATTTAGCAATTGAGTCGTCAAATTGTAACGCAATCACTAAATCAAATAGGAAATTGCGCAATTGTTAAATTGAGTTTAATCACCAAATTATACAATAACTCAATCACAAAGTGATTGCGAAATCAAGCGCGATTGAGCGATTCCTTATTTATCAAATAAATCAGTAACGACTGTGCTCGCAATCATTTAGCTACTTTATCACATGAAGAGCACGCAATCACACAACTAACTGATTGTGCAAGTAATTAATCAATCAATCGCGCAATTATTCAACCAAGCAATTGCAAAACACTCAATCGCCTAAATGTACTTCACGCATTTATGAAACATTTATGAAATTGTGCAATCTATTTTTCATGCACCCACGTAATTACTTAACCACTCAATGAATTTATGAGTAGTTGACTCAATCAAGATATATCGCAATCACAAAAACAATCAAACACACTTTTATTTAATCGAACAGTCACGCAATCACTCAATCAGGCAATCGATTAAACTCGTAAACACCCAGTCACTCAATCGCAAGTGTATCACGTCACTTGCTCAAAAACACAACATATTCTAGATCTACGATTCATTTGCCACCATATTTAGCTTCCCAAGGCCAACACACATCACAGTTCAAGCGCAAAAAGCTGGCTTGTGTGTTATTTTCAATAACGCAAATATTAAAATAAACAAATAAACAAGTCAAATTAATATATGAATAAATAAATAATAAAATATTTATCACAGCGAAAGCTCATACTTTGTAGAAACATATATTTGCATGTCTTATTGATTTTTGCATACTCATGTGACTCCTCCTTCAAGTCAATTTCCACTCAGACATTCACTTTAAATAATAATTCATCCATAATTTATTATTTGCTTATATTTTTTATAATATTTGTAAAAGCTGTAATGGCTCTTGTCCTTATATCCAGTGTTCTTTTTTTTTTCGTTTTACTAGCAGTCCCAAATATCATTAAAAATTCATATTCGTTCATAAATTTTAGCTTAAAACCATTTCGTTGTTTATATTTTATAAATTCATAAATGATTTTTAATAATATGAGAAGAGCAGAATAAAGTATTATACACACAACCGCACAGAATAATGCGATATCTACATATCTAAAGCAAAAATGTTTAACTTTAAACATTCGAATACACCAAAAGGCTAAGACTGTGTTGAAACACTATATATATTAACTGAAATAGGACAACAAATATAATTAAATTATTGCACTAAACAATCATGGAGGCCAAAGCAAGTGACCACTTAGTAGCAGCAAGAATAATAACAGGAGTGTACAGAAATCTGTAAAACATTTAAGAAGTGTTTCAATGAGAATTAATTTTTTATCTTCAACTTGGAAAGCTAACTAGGGAAGATGTTCGATTTACTCCATAAAAAAGGAAATTAGTTCTCGTCAGATCTTCAGCTTTTGAGGTCCTAAGAAGCCTTACCTCACTAATTTCGACAGCCATGTATATCTGTATGTATGTGTGGGTGTCTGTGTATGCGTGTGTGTGCAAAAAATATTTATGTACACCTTCAGTACAATGTACACCATCAATGGATTATAGACATTCGCTTTCTTTCGTTGTGTCCACCTTCTGCTGATATGCCTGTAATTGTGTACATCTCTTGTATGTGCTTTTGCAAACAAATTGTAGAGGGTTATTTTTCAGACACACACACATTAATTTTATGAAGATTCAAAACATATAAAATGTGATCATCACCACAAATGTGTATACGTACATAAAGTGAATTCAATGTTTTCAATATGTTTAATGCACAGTCCTGTACACTCAAAATGTATTTGTGTATAAAGTGTGGCATTTATACATTTTTCATTGTCTTTTTTTTTTCGATGTCGTTGATGTAAACTTGTGTACACAAAGGATACGTGTAAAATGTATACTATTTCCTTCTCTGGTAGGTGACCAGCTTATAAATCTTAAACGACTGAACCGAATCAAGCAAAAATTATGGGATTCTGAAAACCACTCCTGAACTGAAATATATTATGAATTTGAACTGATTCGAAAAGATAATTACCAGATATCTCAAAAGAAATAAAAAAGTTTTCTTTTTCTAATAACTTCTCAACTCAACATTAATTGAACAGTTATTAATATGTAAGAACCATGTGTTTGTAAGATATCGTGAACGAAAAAATTAAAAAGAGTGGTTTCTTTTGAAAAACTCCGAATTTATATAACTGGTCAGTTAGCCTTCCCATATATTTAAAAATTAGAGATCCGTTCCTGAAACTAGTTTTCCTGAGAATTTCAGTCGTTTTGAACCTCTAAATGTCATTCTCCAAAGCGATTTTTATAGAATATCCTTTCAGCGGCTTCACCGATCGAATCTTAAAATAATTAAAATATTTAAATTTTCAAACAACGTCGTTCATCAGAAACCGGGTAAAAATCAATTAATCCGTTTGTGAAATACAGTGAACGAAGAAATGGTTTATTTTAAGGACTCTGAAATTGTATGTCTCATCAGTTATTGTTTCCGATTCTTTTCTAGTAATCACCGCTTATCATGCAGGACTCGGTTGATTTTAAAATTAATATGATAGTGTTTAACTCGAAGAGCTCAAGAGTACGGAATAGCGCAAAAACCAGGTTACTACAGCTTTACGTTTGAAATTAGAGGAACGTTACATCAAAAGAGAAAAATGGGTAACAATGTCTGCCTAACATCATATCAAAATAAAACAAAAAGGCTAAGGACCAAAAAACCCTTCCAGCTTAGACGACATATCACTTTTAAAAAAAGTAGACACTCGTTAAATGTCCATTTTTCAAAAGCAATTAATTCGACAATATTTCATCAAAGATACTCTAAGGAAGCTCTCCTTTCTGCCCATGTATTATAAATAAATATATAATTGAAATTTATTATAGCACGACGAGAAATAAACAAATAAATCTTCAAATTTTCCAGCAACTTAACCTTTTTTACAACCAGTTAAACAGTACAAATGACAAATTTGAAATTTTGTTAAACTTTTTAATGCGCATACCAGCATGTGTGTGCTGTGATGCTCTTTCAAGCAACTCTATACTTTACAAAAAGTTTGTCTATTAATTTTTGACAACGCGTAAAAGCGTTAATAATGTTTCGAAACTTTTAAGTAGCAACCAGCGTATTATAGAAGTTACAAAGTAAGCAAAAGCAGTTGCAAAGGAAGGATACTGAAACACTCTTCAATGTGAAACTTCTCAGCATTAAAATATAAAAAAAGTTTAGAAATCAATTGAAAATTGTTATTAATATGTTTGAAAAGATAATTTATTATGACATATATTTTGGTAAATATATCAGCGGCGGTTGTTTGTGCATATTGAAACTATATGTTAAAGTTGTGTTTTAGGACTCTAATTGTGATTGAATACTGATGACTCCTAATACCGGATTTATTTTAAAATTAACATCTTCGCCAGGGTAATTATATTGAGACAACAATGAAAAAGCTCAAATTTGCATTTGCTCTCTAAATAAAATCCCAAACAAAAAATTTTATTTAATATACAAAAACTAGTGGTCAGAATATCTATCAGTGGAAGTTACTAAAGTCAAATTTATAAGTTTTATTTCAAATTTTTGTTTTTTAAATGAAAGTAAAACTGTTTAAAGCTTATTAAAGAGATAAATAGTCTTTCTCACGATGTTATTTTTCGATTGAACAATTGTATTGGCTGTTTTTCATGGAGTGCAACAAGTTAAAGTCATAATAAATCAAGGATATATATTTCTAATATCAAAAAAACGGGGGTTTTTAAAGAAAATTGTATTAATTCAATGTTTAAATATGATTTCTACCATAAGGCCGCCATGGTTGGCGTACTCTGAACACCAATTTCCAACAAATTTTCGCAGCATTTGCGGCCGAATGTTGATTTCCAGGTGTTCAATAGTTTCTATTTTATCGACGTAAGCAAGTGACTCAACATAAGCCCAAAGATTATAATGAAATAGGGTTAAATCACACGATATTGGTAGCCAATTAATTGGCCCATTATATTGAATTATTTTTGCATTAACATTTTCTTTGAGTAAATCAATGAATTAAATTTATAATCATGTTTCTATACCGTTCATTATCGACAGTAACATTCTGACCAACATTGTTATTGAAGACATATGGGCCAATGATGCCGCCAGCCCATAAATGGCACCAAACAGTTATTTTCTGTGGATGTGATACTGCTTCGACAGAAGCTTGTCGATTTTGGTACCATTTCAACCAGAAACAGGCTGCATCGGAAAATAATATATTTAATGGATGATTGTGACGAACAGAACAATTATTTTGATTAAAAGTTTCAACAATTAGCACTCATTGCTCTGGTGTAAGACGATTCATAATGAAGGTTCAAGGCAAACTAAACAAAAAGTAACTATCAGCTGTTAAATGGGTACTCAAATAAAGCACTGATGTCAACACAAAGTTGTGACTTTCCAAAAAATACGCTATTATTTGAAACGAAAATAATATTTTATAATTTTTTTATAATTAATTAAAATGTAAAATTTGCAATAAAATGTTATCTATTGATATCTTGGGAGAGATGTGTGTAAGCGTGCTCTTGACACTGTGTAAAGTTTGATATTCATTGCCGAGGGTGGTCGCCGATTCCGAGGCCCGACCCGTAAGGCCCTCGAGGAACGCATAACGAGTCCATTTAACACCCTACTTAGTTCAGACTATACTGATATGCCACCAGCAGCGATGACGAACCAGCAAGACAAATGTCTACAACATGGGCGAGGGCTATACTGTCCCTAAAACACCTACTTTCTAGCTACTCCTTCTATAGCATCTTTTGATCTCATAACTAGTCATAGAAAATGTACTAACGATTAGACAGTAGCCCATGTCAAACATAAGTCTTTACCCGACGTATAACCCATCGGCTATTGGAAATAAACTATAGACACCACACCAGCTTCTCAAAGAAGAGCTTTCTAATATGTGGCCACAGAACAAATCATTAAGTGAGGAAGCAACGTCGTTGACTCCACTAAATCACGCTCGTTTGTAGATGCAGACTTGCAAACATCATCGTTATGATGTTGCCAGCGCAACACACAGACCTGTGGTTGCATCAATAACATAAATTTGTCCTCTTAAAAGGCATATTGGTAAATACATCAAATTGACTTCGTACGCCAAACCTACTTTTATTACATCTAACGGCAGATTGGAGAACTAAAGACTTATAGTCTTGGGAAATTAAAACTACTTTCAGTACAACGCAAATGTAAAAGTTTCCAAGGATGCAAAATTCATTAATAAACTTTTCCATCTGATTTAATACACCGTCTTCTTTTCTAATTTAAATCTGAACTATTCTCTTAAGACAATATTCAAACTAAGAATATTTGCAATCTAATCCATTAATTTTAACAATAACTGTTATTACAACTACCAAACAAACAGCTGAAGAGCAGCTATAAAAACAACAACAGCAACAAACAAAGAATTGCTATTTTATAAATTTGAACAACTAATGCCTTAATCACCATCATCTATAAAAAAGCCAACTTGAACGCATACCATAACCCAATAGCACAAAGTACTTGAACTTTTAAAATTAATATGATATTTATATAAGCAAATACTGGGAAATTTATTTTGTACACAATAAGAAAGCATTATTAATTGTTAAGTTGAACTAAGAACACGAACATGCAATAACTTGAAACGTAATTATTTAATAAGACTTAACGAAACTACCCAACAGTTTCATTATAAACTTTTGCATACAGTTACAAGTAAAAGTACGTCTTACAGTTTTTAACTTAAAATAATATCTATGCCTTTAGCATTTTACACAAAATTTGTATTCTCTTGGTAGTTTCTTATATCACCCACTGTATTCATATTAATCTACCCTCCGAAAAACAAACAACAAGACTTCATTCCTGAACATTTGGTAGAGATTCTAATTCGTTGTAATAACATTAAATGAAACATTTTATTGTATAACTTTTTGTGTTGAAAATCTGATTGTCATAGGAAATAAATTTATTGACGTAAAGATAGACTTTGATGAAAATAAATTAGGCTTAATAAATCTTGTGTAATCACTTTGGTTGATATGAAAATCAAATATCACATTAAAAGTTAGAAGTTTCTTAACGATATGATATATTATTTAATTTCCCTTTTCTCTTGTGTAATAATTTTGTTATTTTAGGCTCATTGAAGAATGAAATGTATATATTTTGTTCGATTTAATTTTATTGGTTAATGACTCGAAAAGTGTTTTATATTTTTTTTATTCTAAAGCACAAGGGAAAGTCAACATCAGTTTTATATATTCAATTTACATTTGATGTATTCCTTCTTCCAAGCCAACAAAAAAAGAAAAAAAATCATAAAAAAATGAATTACATAATAAAAAAGACACAAAAATTTATTAAATTTCTTTCACGGAATATTAGCAGTTATTGCTCAAATTGATTCTTTTGCACGTACACATTTTAAATATTTATTTCTTTCAAAGTCTCAATTTGAGTATTTGTCCCACTTTGATTTTAAAAAAAGTATAAAATAACTTTTATAAATATAATATTGTTTTAAATCTTAACAGTATAACCGATGTGTTCTGTTGAAATATTAAACTTAAGCCGTTGGAGTCGAGTTGGCTCATTCATCATATTGTATGCAAAATATGGTCAGAAGGAAACAGGCCGGTGATCGAAGACTCAGTGAGAAAGGAGACTGTATCTTATGCTCCAAGTGGGAAGACATAAGTATGTCTTCTGTTATATGTGAACAACTAAAGTCCTACACAAACCTCATGATAGGAAAATATAACTGCAGCTTCCGACCTAATCAGTCTACTGGAGATCAAACAATCATATCATAACAAATTCAAGAGAAAATTCGAGAGAAAAAAAGTGTTGTAGTCCGATCAGAGAAAACTTTTACATCGCCTTGTGGCCCTTAAAAGTGAAACAAACGTGTTGGACCCGCCAATACCTAAAAAGGCTTCAGAAAGAGCTCTTTCAAGTTATTGATGGAGAAGAGATTTTGTTATAAATAGGACCAGCACTCAGAGGACGGCCCCTACTGTACACGGTCGAGTAACTACAAAATGAACTTGAAGCACCAGATTACAAGAGAGTTGTATTCAGAATACATCTGTAAGTGATAATATAAATATTAAGAAGATCAAATGGATTCAGGAATCTCCCACACCCTCTAAAGAAGTCCAGACTTGAATATTTATTTTGCAACTGAAATAAATAACATCACAGTGACTCAGAACATCAAGAGTCCTCGATTCTTTATACTTTCTCCACCCATAACAACAGGTGAAGCAACATGGATGTATATGCACTAGGTGTAGCTGGCGTTGAATTCGACTTTATTGACTGGACCATTAATATATTTTTATGAGGTCACTATCAAATTTGTAATTCATATTCTGCCTGTAGGGTAAAAATGGAGCCCTGCAATATTGAGAACTTAAAACCTCTGATACAACATACAACAAAACTGTTATACCGTTTAACTATGCGGGTGATATGGGCATCGTTAGAATCATAGCGCGGTAAGTAAGTGAAGAGTTTGCAAATCTAAAACAAATTACCAATTATGAAGCATAAAAGAAACAAGGATTAAAGGAAGTACTTCGTTTCGAATCATCTCACAACGTATTGAACAAGATTTCTACCAACGAAAGTTACAACTTTGAAGTTGTGAGAATCTACGTCTATATAGGAGCCAGTATAAGCAATAAAAGCGATCTTGTAGATCAAGCGAGTGTAGGAGAGAAAAGTGATCCAAAAGATACATGGCCCCATATGTACCGATAAAGATTTCCATAATATATACGCCAAACCAGTTTTACAATGATGACGATGCGCTGGCTTGATCTTGTGTGACGAATGAAAAATTACGGCACATCATGAAAAGCATGCATAGAGTCCTACGGCAACGTAAAAAGAGAGTTCTGAGTTTTATCGGAATGACCAGGTGCTATAAAGTCGTTGAGCACTTAGAATAAACTATTGGCGCCAGAGAGCAGACGACAGAAGTTGCTGGCATTCCATTTTATTTGTCCGAACCTGAATTACAATAGCAATTTGAGAATACCAGGCCAGACAGTAAATACAACTAAAGCTTATGATGAGACTTTTGTTTAATTAAAATCTTTGAATAAGGTAGCATTCGATCAGTCAATCAGTTTCGATCATTTTATACTTAAAAATATATGGAAAACGGTTGACCCTAAAGGTCATCCCTGCAATATACAAGCCAAAAATTGGTGCATACATGTATAAAAAATACAGAACATTAAAAATAGACTAGAGAAATATAAAAAAAATTTTCGAAAATGGAGTTTAAAAGTGTAGCAAAAAGGCAACACAGGAATTCAATTAATATTAACCCGGCGTCATGCAGGTTGGGTCATTATGACCCATATGCTTTTAAATTTCTGTGTAACTATTTTCAACGTTTTGCGATGTTGCCAAATTGCTCAGTAGCTGGAGTGTATCGTTTTTGCATGTTGTTTATTATTTCGTGTCAGTTGATGATTGAACGTGAGCAGAGATAATCGACTGTCAATTAAGAAAAGGTAAATATGACCCAACCTGGCCGTCGGCGTAGTGAACAAATAGCTCCTTATTTCAATGCATACTAAAACTCCTTTCAGAAAGATAAGGAAAATTACACTTTTTAATATATAATTACCAGCCATGTGATGAATTTAGCAATTATTTATTGTTTTGTTTTTTTTAGATTTTAAGTTTGTGGCATTAGACTGAAGTTCCTTATATTTTAAAGATCGTTTATTGTTTTTTTTAATTACTAAATTAAAAAATTAAAAACAGTTTAAATATTTTATATGTTGCATATAACAAATAGCTAAAAGAGTCATGTATATAATGCATAGAAATACGTTTATCAAATTTTGAAAATTATGCAAAATACAATGTCAAAAAAGCTAGGGTCATATTTACCCACCTGACTGTCGGTGTTTCTTTTATCACCTGACCGACGCCCGGTTAATATCAGATTAGTACTGATCAAGATCTCATATGGCATTTTAAAATCAGATTTGTGTTTAGAACATTCTAATAAGTGGTTAAAATACACATGAGTACTGATGATTAAAGTGTTGCGGCTTTTGAAAACATCTATTCTGCCTTTCTGTGTAAAATGATTAATTAAGTTTTTACTTATTTTCCGTCGCATATTGTAATAATATACGAAGTGTGTGAACTATTTATAATTCAATTTATGTAGGCCAGATGTTTCATCATATAGTAGACAATTTTCAACAGATTTTATATATATAAAATTTATAACTTCACATATAATAAATTGAGTTTTTTTATGATTTATGATTTTTCCGTTTCCCATAATTTCATTGCGACATTTATAATTAAAAACAATTAATGAAACAAGCAAACATTATTATTCTTGCAAATACGCAAAACATTTAATAAATTTGCAAAGATTTTTTCTTTATTGCGGACATTCAAATTTAAATAAACTGAATTTATAAATTATCATTAAGTGCGCTTTTAATATGGATTTAAGTACAAAAATTGGTATGAGTTAACATGCAACACATAAACTCAACTATCATCCATTTATGTAAATTTATAGCGAATAAAATTTATTGTTGCCAAGTTTTAAATGCTAATTAAAATAATTTATAAATTAACTTTAAATGTATAATTTTTTTATGTCAATAAAAAAAGTAATGAATTAAATATTTTGTTATAAATGATTTAGGGTCAAAGAGCATACATAAAGCCTAAAGGGCACATTAATCAGTGGTAATGAAGTGATATAGAAAATATTTCAGAACAGTACTGCTTTACTCTGATGCGCAACGAAATGAATATCTTATATAAGTGAATTATATGATGAGAACCAGCAACTTTCGATAGGAAGGATGTCAGAAATTTTATGAATATATGAGAGCTCGGAAGATACATAATATTTAAAATGTGTTAAAAGCATAATTTATAATTATTATCTATGAACTTATTTTGGTTTATAAAATTTATTAATAAAGCGATTTTTTTATGTAAAATAAATTTTTATGAATTAGAATAGAATATAAAATAGAAATATAAAATATAATATATAACAGAACTTTTGATTTGGTCTATTTTTAAATATTTATTTGCTATTTTGTAAAGATTAAACATTGAATTTGACAATAAGTATTAAATTTAAGGTTGCTGTTGTCTGAGGTAGTGAACATAAGACTACGATATCTTAAATCTCTAGATCTAAACACTCAGCCATGTCAAATTATTCCATTTGCATTAGTGCAAGATTGTGTTGATTCTTTCCGACTAGTTTCAATGAATGTTATTGTCATCGTTTGGTCCTATCATGTGCTAAGAGAACCAGTACCTGTAGTAAAAAACTCACTGGCAAAGCATGAAAGTTGAAATAGCTACAAACAATTCTTCCCCTTAACAGTTCTGCTACACTGCACTGTATATGTAGGGGCCAACTCCTGAGTGCTAAACCAACAAAAAAAAATATACAAGGGTCATCCTCTGAGTGCTGATCCAAGAAAAATACTTAAATTAATAAAAAAAACAAATAGTTGAAAAAAGTAGTAACTTTCAAATACTAAAATTTATTTAAAAATTTCCAGCTCTGGAAGTGCATTTTAAGGTTGGCTGATTTTCAACGCCTAATCATTTTGAATTGCTTCCAATACATCAGATTGAAGGTCCTAATTCTTCAGGGGGCTTCGAATATCCAACGGAAAAAACTTGTTAGATTGCCATTTTCACAAGAATCCAGAATATATATATATATATATATATATATATATATATATATATACCACAGTGTCCTATACTATTATGGAAAACAACCCTTTATATATCATTTTCATATTTTTGTGAAGCGTGTAAAAATTGTACAATTTTATTACATCAGTTTGAGGATTTTGTTGAACATAATTTTCCATAAAATTTTTTAAAGTACTCTTCATATGCAAATTATTTTTCTATGTATTTGTCCTAGTTAACACATGATTTTTATATATGAAATAAGCCCTTCCATTTAAATTTTTTAATTATTCCTGGGGTTCAACTTAAATTTTAAGGGTTGATGTGTTTAAAGAGTTATTTTTAAGATTATATCAGCATTTAATTAATGCAGGATATTTTAAAGAGGGTATTGTTTTTTGTAAAAGGAACAATTAACTTCCACAACATAATTAAAGAGTTTTTTTCCACAAAAATTTCTTCTTTAATATTTATATCATATATATAAGGGTAGCATTTACCATGGCTATTTCTTATGAAATACAGTGGAGTATTTTATTTAAATTAAAATTTGTCGTAAACGTCTAAAACGTGTATATATGGGCCTATATATTTTCCCTATGATCGTCCTTGCCAGGACCACTCCACGACGGTTTTTTACTGGATTTTCTATTTACTGTGATATAAGATGAGAGTCTCTATTATTAGAATGTTTAAACAAAAAATAACGGAGGTTAATATAATTCTAAGTTTCTGTATCTCGATCACTTTTTAATTAACTTTTATTTTGGACCAGCACTAATTGATGGTGCATTGCATTGTACCAGACCTGGAAAGCAGGGGCTGGAGTTAAAAGGAGGGATTATAAGTTAGGGAATTTGTTGCAGTTTATTTAGTTTTTACTTTACTGGTGAATCTTTTGCTACACGTACCGACGAAGGAGGGTGCTGTATGCTGATATTTTAGGGTAGATGACGGCTTTAATCCTTCTCGTTAATGTTCAGCGATCAGTTCTATACCTTCCTCCTAGAGACGGACCGACAAGTATTAATATGAGCTTGTATTAAGTGCAGATTAGTAAAACTCGATAACCATATTCATGACTAAAAGTGGAGTCAAAATCGGGATCTAGGACATAGTAGTCTTCTGGTCATCACTTCCGACAGCAGCACCTTTAAATTTGAAATTTAAATTTAAATTTAAAATTTTAATGTTCACAAACTATTAGATTGACATTAAAAAACAAAGTTAAAAATTTGACTCCAGGGTTCGGCAATAAAGTTGATTTTTTTTATATTTTGTCTTTCATAATTCAGAAATACTTTTTCTCTACTGCCAAGGTGTTGAGTTTACCGCTTCAGCCGTGTTTTTAAATCAGCGTGTTTTTAAATCACTGAATCTCAGAAAATAATTATTGTATTGACTTTAAGTGTCATGACAACCTCACGACTAGAGTTTTTGATCTTAATCCTAGGTTTGACTAAGATTACGCGACTGCAGCCAAGGATGTGGTCAATTTTTCATTCATATCCTTTCAGTCAACAGTTGCACACCTGGGTATGTATATTAAAATATATGAATATTACAATATATCTACAAGTTGTTGATAAATTGGTATATATCATGTAAAACATATATGACTTTAAATGTGTAAAAAGTATACAAAAAAACTTTAAAAAATTTCTTTGAAAATTTGTAATGGTTTGGCAGAAATTTAAGAGATTGACCAGCCCTCATTACAATAGGAACATTTTACAAGTCGTCTACCAGCTGCTGGTGGTTTTGAGTTCCACAGTATGCCTGCTTTACTCGAAAATATTTCATTATTTTCGGCTTCTGCATCATCGTCATATTCATCTTCATCAATCTCGTCAGCTTGTTTCACGTCGAATACGACAAATTCTTTTTCAGACACATAACACGGTTGCACACTTTTGAACTTCAAAATCTTGTACTAATTGAGACCCCTAAAATCCAAAAACTTATGATGGTAGACATCAATTATAATTGATGTCATCATTTCTAGGAATATAATAGTTCTCCTCCTCACTCGTTCAGTAAGGTTCTTCATCATCGCTATTTCACAAATATGCCATCATTCTTTTTTCAGCAGCTTGTCTTTCAGCTGATGTAAGACGCTGGAATCTAGCAGATTTTTGACAACCATATCAACAATTTCCAACTCCGAAGCTTTATCACAATCCATTGCTTCACTTGATAACTTCAACTATAAGACGCAAGTAAATTTAAATCAATACAGAAATATATTTAGCAATAAAAGAAAATGCATGTAAAATATATGAATATACCCGGGTATACCTTTGTACCCGCCTGTGTAATTTTTTTTCTGTTGATTGTAAGTTTAATATAATAAAATTGCTAAACACTGGTATATCATTTATACTCCTATTTTTTATAGTGTAACTATATAGATATAACAATAAGCAAACTTAATATGAAAACCACAGCTTTGAGAATAATCCCAAATACACTTGCAAATAAAAAATATACTAAAAGAAATGTTGCCCATACAGATAATATAACAGTTATAATAATTTTTTTTTCATCCTTTTCATATTTACATATCAATACGCACACAATGAAATACGAATTCTCATTTTTAGAAATTGAAATCGAATATTTATTTATGAAATAGAATACAAATACATAATGGAATGTAAGACTGCAAAAAGAAAATACGAGTATATGAGTGAATGAAATATTGAATGTGAATTTAATTTCTTGCTTCATTTCATATGAAAATTGCAATCATTTTTATAATGCATTCTGAACGGCACGAACCAAGTCATCAGCAGAGTTCTTGATGGCATTTTTACTTGCTTCTTTAGTTACTTACAAATTGTAAACGGTAAGAAAATCAAATATTCGTAATTTAGTGTACAGATTTGTGAGTTCATTTACAGATATTAATTTTTAATAGAACACTTAGAGCCATAACAATTAGTAAGTTTATTGTAACGACGGTGGCAAATTGACTGTCAAGCAGCCAAATGGCAACAATGAAAATAGAGTGCTGAAACACTTGATAGACTTCCCATTCCGATGCTTTCCTTTATTGCTCTATATTGTAGTTCAATAGTTTTAAGTTTTTTAAAAAAATATAAACAAATGAAAATATATTTGCAGATATATAAACTAGAACAATCAACGGCAAGAAACTAAAGAAAAATTGTCGTGCATGTCCAGAAATTTTAAAGTTGAATAAGTGCCATTTGACGCAGTTGTTTTTGCTATGTGAGACCAAAAATGAAAGGTTATTGGTCTTACCCCGTTTTGCGAAAAGAAAGTTCTCATCAGATCTTGATGCTGTGAATTACTATAACACATTCTTGACTAATTTTAAGAGCATTTCACTAAGTGTGTATATATTACTGATAAAATATAGAATTCCTTTGAATTTGAGCCGATTTAAAACGGTTTATTTAAAACAATATACTAAAAAACGTAGAGAAACCTTTGTTTTTTATTTAGTATTTTATAGAATAACTTTAAAACTCTTTCGCCAATCGATTCCACATAATTACCATTTAATATTACAATTACCTTTTGACACTAACATCAACTTAAGTTGAGGCAAAATCAGTTAATCCGTTCAGGAGAAAAAATTTCAAAAGTTATTTAGTTTGACGAGCTCCGAAGTTGTGTACCTGAGCAGTTAGTGCTATCGACTCTTTTATGGTAATATTAAATACTCCGAGGAGGATTCTGGAACATAAAGATATTTTCTTCAATATATTTCCAGGACTAGAGTGGTTTATATCCGGTTCGAAGGCCCAAAATGTTTGCTTGAAATATTTTCTCGAAAATGTGGGAAGGAAAAAAATAAATTATTTCTATGGGGGTTTTTTCATTGTACGTACCGTAGTCTTTGGGGTTCACAAAATAAGTAAATATATTCACATAAAAACATAGAATTGTCCACTGAACAGTGGGCGATTACACCAGGCGCGTAAACAGTAATCGAAAACAACATCAATCACAGCTTATCACCGATTTGAAAATTTAAATAACTACAACAAAATGTTTTATTCTCTAATCCTGTCCCATTCCTTCCAGTTTTGCACAAAGCACTGTTGGCGTCATACCCTGAGTGCTAGTCCAAGGAAACGAATATTTTAGTGATTAACAAGATTCTCAAAAGTGTATCGCGAAAAGTGCTTATGAACAAAATAATAATTGTCCTTAAATATATAGTCTTAAGAAAATCTTAAAGAATATCAAGAGCTGCTTTATAAGAGCTATAATTGTATGTTTTCGCACATCGTATATATCTCTGAATAGCGAACAATTCACTGAATACCACCCTCACACATTTAATACAACCTCACAATTGAACTTTCTTATTTTTACTTTTCACATCATGCATGAAAAAAGATGCATCTATTTGATATATTTTATATGTTTGCTTTGTTTTTTTTTCTATTTCTTTTAGATATATTAAAAATATGAATTTTTTATAGTGTGGATTTATTTATTTTATATATTTTTATATAACAGACAATAATAGTTGCGTTTCTGAACTTGCATAGAATATTTAAACGCTTGGAAAAAACTGTCAATAGTTATCCATCATAGGCAGCGTATAGACGTAACTATTTCAGGTATGTAAGAGTTATTGAAGTATTTATGAGTTATAGTACAGCTTTCAGATACATGTTATGATACTGCTTCAGCAAACTACTGACTATACAATGCTAAAATAAAAACAATTATTTTGACGACAGCAAGGAAACACATCTCTAGAATGTAGTTCATGCTACTTCTGTCCAGTTGTCAGATTAAACTGCTGTCAATTTCAAATAATACTCAAAGCGAATATGTGCTTAGAAATGTTATTATCTTAAGGTTCAAAAGGATCTACAAAATTTAAATGCTCATGCGCACAAGCATCAAATATATAATTTTGTTGTTTTATTGTTATATAAAGATGCTCCAAGTATACACATTTTGGGGAACTGTAATTTTTTAAACTTTTTAATTTTAAATATATGCTGATTCTTTTTTCTTAAAATCTTACTAAAATATACAATGTGATCAATTGAGGGGTCTCAGCTAGTTCCTAAGCTCATTTTTTTGGGGCTAATGCAGATCATCAGGGAATCTTTACCCAACATTCCTCTTTAATAAGTGAGAAGCTTAAAATAAATATCAAAGTCATAACAAGAACTCACTGATAACTTTTCCTTTTTTATTTTCCTTCGTTTGATTCTACAACTAGTTGGGTTTTTTCCTACTCAAATTGTAGGTGTAAGAGAAATATATAATTATTTTTCCTAATAGTGAGGATATGTTATTTAGATCATTGTCGAAATAAGTTTCATGTAGGAGCACCTTCGATAACGTACTCAAAGTCTCCGCTCTGTAAATTATTTCATTGATGAAACTTGATGGTATTGCTTGTCATCCACGCCTGCATTTGAGCAAACGGGCATCAAGATTGAAAACCATTCATCATATATCTGAGGTTTGAACTTTTATATACTCCATTACAACATGAAAGCTTATTTATACCTGGGGTATATAGATATAACTGTTCTTATTTTTCATTTATTACAATAATAAAAGAGACAGGATCTTTTTGGATACACTCTTCCAATAGTTCACTGAATTATAATTTAAAATGTATTTTATCAAGTTGCAGCTTTATAATGTATCTTTTTTCTAGAGTGACAAGTGTTTTAATAAAAATAAAACAAGGAAATATATTTTGAATATTAAACAAACTGGCTTTAGTTGAAAGAAAATTTAATGAAACTATTACTTAAATATGATTTCAGCCCGGAGGCCGCCAAGGCTGCCGCGTAGTAGGCGCAATTTGGAACAACTTTCTTTCGCGGACGTGTATCGTCGATAAACCCTCGGATTTCTATTTTTAGGTATACAAGTGCTTGTAAGTTATTCAGATAGACAAGTGAATTAATATAACCTTAAAAAAAATAATATAATGGGTTTAAATCACACGATCTTTGTGATGAGTTAATTTGGTTTTTTAAGAGTTTCTTTGAGTAAATCAATTGATGAGCCCACAAGCCAAAAAGGGGGCTCTTTTTGGCTTGTGGGTTTGGTCCTGTCGGAACCACATATCAGCAAGATTAATGCTACTTAATTGAGGTACGAAAAATTTGTAATCATATTTCTATACTGTTCACTATTGACAGCAACATTCTGAGTCAGTAATTATCTGTATAATGTTTCAAGAAAATAAGTTATTGCTAACACAAATTTAAATGTTATTTGTAGTTATTGCGAGTATTTTATTTAAATAAATATATTTCTTAGGTATAAAAAATAAGTTTTCATGGGAAATTTGTTATACATAAATATCTAATAATTATTTTTATATATTGGCGCTATTTGGCAGTGGTCAACACCTGATTTAATATATAAAATTGTTTGGAAATATATATTGCAATAATAGATTTTCCTTGATTACTTAAACAACTTATTAAAAATTACATAGAAACATCAGATATAATTAAAATGAAGAACATGTCTTCAGATTCACTCAAATGGTAAAAATAGAAAGATATTTTTCTAACGACAACCTATTGTAAAAGAATTAGAAAAGATTAGACTACTTCTAAACTACCGAATTTTAAGTTTATTATTATTGACTTCTTTGGAAGGTCTTCTATTTTACTGTAGTCATGCGCGACACTAATATTATGTTCTTATTTTTATATCACGTTATTCATACGAAAGCATTATACACTTTAATAGTGTTATACTTGTCATATTAATCCCATGAATTGTAGTATCGTCTATACTCTGCTATAGAGGCATTCATATGTGAATATTTAAAATAAAAAATTAATGAAGAGCCATTTTTGAGTAGAAATGTGATCGTTCAACTGGAGTAAGTACTAGAATTTTTAATATAAATCTCTTTGTTTGACATGATATACATTCATTCGCTTGCATAGGATTCATATATTTTCAACATATTTAGACTAAAAACCGTTTATACAAAAACATTATAAATAGTTACAATATTTTTTACAAACACGTTTCCTTATACATTTCCAGGAATTATCAAATTGATTCTGTCTTCGTGGAAAAGTTTTTGATGGCTTCTTGAGGGAAAGGATCAAAATTCCAAAAACCCTTCATGGTCGTAAAGACTGACAGCAATCGATGAAACTTTGATAGAGAATATTTTATATAGTACGGGTTCTTAAACAGTTGACATCTCTATGCAAAAACATATCAATTGCACTTAATTACTTTGTATATGACCCCAAATACTGTAAAAAAAAATTTATAAACACAAATCCATTCATTTATTCTAATCTAGAAGTGCCTAAATAAAACAAATATTTCGTTACTAACATCTCTTATTTAACTATAACGTTCAATTTTAAAATCATTTATTTTATATAAAGATATTTAAGCAAACAAGTTAGTGAATGACTTAAAATCAGCAGAAATCTGCATGATTACAATGACCTTGTTTTATATGTAATTACAGACTCAATTTGGTTTTAACATTTCCTTTCGTAAAATAAAATTAAAGTACCTTAAAACCTCTCTATCAGACAAGAATGCACACCAACACTCACTAAAGCATCAGCAATTCCAATTCATCATTATTGTCGTTGTTGTGATTATCATCATCATCATCAGCAACACCACTGCAGCCATGCCGTAAGTACCCAAAAGTGCACAGATTGCACTTCATTATTTTAATAATTTGCAATGTCATTTCTATTTCCTTAACATTTTTTTTCAGGTATACGAAAATTGCATTATGCCAAAGTGGAAAGCTTCCTTCAGTGTGTGTGTAAGTACATATAAAAATGTTCTTGAAATGTTTGCATTTAAAATGCAAATAATCACATTTTAAAAGGAGGTGAGATTTTAAAAATTGCAGAGAAGAACATTTTATAAAGCGGTGCAAACATCTACTCTAGCTAGCTACTCTATTATTAGAATTAGTATTGATGCTTAAACGTGTCAAAGTAAAGATCAGGAACTTAAATAACTATCTCTTTAATTTTGATTAGATATGTGCTGATCTTTTTTCCCAAAATCTTACTAAAAATTCAAAGTGATCAATTGAGGGATTTAAGCTAGTTCCTATGCGCATTTCACTGGAGCTAATGCAGATCATTAAGGAACCTTTACCCAACATTTCTTAGAATAACTTTAATACCTGAGAAGCTTAAAATATATATCAAAGTCATAACAAAAACTAACTGATTACTTTTCCTTTTTTATTTTCCTACGTTAAATCACAATCACTGGTGATCAGTAATGGATCCCTTGTCTGTTGTGTAAGAGAAGGGGCCAAGAGATAACGCTACAATATCTATAATTTATAAACTTTTAACTTTTAACTCTTTGACAATGAACTCGAAATATGTATTTTGTTTAATAAATGTATTAATGTTATTCTGTAGAAACATATTAATTTTCTTATTCCTTTATTCTCTTGCTGTTCTATTTAATTCTGTGGCTGTTCTATTTTATTCTGTTGCTTGAACTATGAAACTTAAATTCCCCACGTTTAAAAGATGTCATAAGCCACTTGTTTACTTTGCTGCTCAAGCACTCTGATTATAATAACATTATCTAACGAACTATTTTAGCCATCACCAACCAAATATTTTGAAAATCTGAAACAAATATAAATAGGTGAGCTGTTTTTCCTTAAAATTATTATTCTGTAGGGGACCGCAGATATTCAAGGCTTCACGGCAAACTTGTAAAATATTTTTTTTGCCAATTTTAGCTCCTCAGAAGCTCTGGTTTTAGTTGGTACTGTTTTACTAGCATATTGACCAACTCTTTTAGGATTGTTGCTTTACTATTATCAGGGATCTCAATGTACAGGATGGGTTGAGCTTAAGAATAAACTGACTGGCAAATTCTGAGATCAGCTGTCACTCTTTACAAATTATTAGACGAAACGTTGTACAATTTTAACCATAGAATTCACACTCTTGATCGAATAATTTTAGTTGTGGAAATTAGCTAATTAAAATATAGAAATTCGCAGTCTATCAACTCGTAGAAGATTTAAATCAGGGTGACCAGTTTTTGCATCAACCGTTCGTGAACTGGCTATTTGAAAACATAACGAAAACAAAAATTTTTCTTTATTGATGAGGCCCATTTTTAATTTGGCAGTCATACGAATAAATAAACTTATTGCTCATGCTGGCAGTAGAACAAAACAATACGCTGGTAGTGGCCGTAGTGATCGAACGGAGTTATTCATATCGAGCCTGGAACATAAATTCTTTGGTGTTCGCAACAATTGGCAGAGACATTTTTGGAAACTATTTTTATAAATATCATCATCTTCATGCTTTTAAAGTTCAACTCATTCAAGGGTTAAAGCCGACCGATCGTTGGTGTGAAGATCAGCGACTTTTGTTTTCAGAAAACGGCTCATAAGGCAAATATTCGGCCAAAAAATTCAGTCAATGATGAGAAATTTCTTGGTCGCGTGATCTTAATATGGCGACGTCAATAGGCAGCCTCATTCTTCTAATAGAGCCGCTGGATTGTTTTCTCTAGGGCTATTTGAAAGACTTGGTATACGTGAAGAAACCGTAAATAATTGATGCTATGAAAAATACCACGCGGCGCTGCAATGACGGTATAAGCGACGCTTTGCTGAAATATATGGTTCAAAATTTTCTAAAACCAACAGACGTCTGCCGATATACTAGAGGCAAACCTTTGCCTGACATTATTTTCAATTAACACTTCCCTTATTTCTTGATTATTTTGTTATCAATAAAATTAAATTTTTCCAAAAAACCCTTGGTTTCTAAGTTAAATCACTCGTCCAGTTGCATTTTTTGGTACCGTTTTCTGATTACATTTTCTGTAGTACCTGACGGCATCCTCTCCACGTATATAAACATTTCTGTGATAATTTCAGTCAAAGCACTATAACACCAACAAACATTATCATAAAAGTAAAATTATACATTTAAAAACGAAAAAAGAACCAAAAAAGTTGAAGCAAATGGCCTGGCTGTAGCAGACGATGAATGAATAAAAAATGCAGTTGGCTGGCCGTAATCGTTTGCTTAATTCACAACGCACATTCATGTGCACGTTAAGTCTGAAGACATGGAAAATAATTATTCAGAAATGAAATTTTCACAAAAACGTATGCAAAGTTAAAAACAGAAAATAGTCGCGACTTCCTGCTAACAGAGAGAATATTTTCCCAGGTGTAACAGTTTATTGTTTTACATATTTTACAAACACGTCTTGCCAGCCTTCTGGTAATACGGTAAAAGGTTAAAATTATAAAAGTGCATTAACGTTGCAAAGATTTAAATGTGTGTATTATTCAACTTACACACTTCTCTCTGTTGGCAGGGTGTCAAGTCAAGTTTAATTTTTTTCCTTTTTGTTACAGCATATAAGAAAATAAAAGTGCATATTTTAATAAAATTTGGTAGGCGACATACATCTGCATATTAATTCAAAGGATGTGAACATGGTTGTTAGTTATTCGCAACAGCAGTCAAAGTGAGATGAAATTTGAAGGATATCTGCCGGATTTATTGGAAATTAAGCAGAAATGATGAGCGCCATGCATTAATAAAATTTTATATGGAAATAATAGTTTAAAGAACACTTCCAGTCTACCTTATTTTTTATGAATACGGCAGGATATGTGTGCTGGAATATTAAATATATATGAATATTTTACATCGCCCGTTTTTTAAGAAAATCGATATAAAAAGTTAAAAACAAATTTGGAAATAAGCTAAATCAAGTGTTATTAAATTCATTATCAATTAAGATTAATTTCTAAATAATTTTTTACGTTAAGCGTTCCGCTAGCAAAACTAAAAGTTTTCAAAAATCAGAAAGTTAGTATTCTTATCCCGTTTTGAAAAAAACGAGTTCCCACAGACCTCGATGTTTTGCGGTTCTAGAAAAGTTTTCTGTCTTATTCTGAAAGCCTGTCACTATGTCTCTAGGTGTGTACGCATGTGACCCGCTTATAACTTTTGAACAATTTGACGGAATCAAATCTTGTGAAGATCATTACTAAACATATATTTTCTGTGAATTTAAACCGATTAGAACCATTAGATTTCAGGATATTCCAACGACACTTAGGAAAAATCACGAAGCTTACCTGATTTGTAACTTTTGAACGACGAAACCAAACCGATTATGAAGACCGCTCCTAAAATCTGATAACCTGTGTAAGTGAACCGGTAGGATTAATTTTGACATTTTATATCTTAAGGGTCAGCATTCGAAAAAAAGTTATTTGTTTTGAAAAACTCTAAAATTATATATCTCTTCAGTTAGTGTTATCGATTAGTTAATAATAATTAAAAGAAGTGCGTTACTGAGCTTGGATTTCTAGTGTATTTGCACCAATTCGATATGATATATCTCCAGTTATATCCAAGAAAAACTCATCGATTATTTCAATAATCTAAACAGCTCTTGACACTTGAAAACTACGTCGATCACAGTAAGCCGGGTAAATATTGATTAATCCACTCGCGAATTATCATGAGCGAATATATTCGAAAAAAGTCCTTTATTTATTTATTTTTTATTTAAATCTTAAAATTATATATCAGATCTGCTAGTTTTCTCAAATCTTTTATAAAAATCTAAAAATATGCTACCCTGATCTCGGGTTTCCTGTGAACTCGAGCCGATTCGATACTGTAAATATCAAAAAAATTAGTTAAGAAGCACTTTTCAAGGTATATGTTTTTAAAATAGTCCTTGACATTTAAAAGACTCTCAACGTTCCCTCTACTGTGTTCATGGGATATCGTAATAGGAAATAAAAATTAAAGTATTTTAGCTCGTAAAGATCAAAAGAATAGAATAGTACAGAACGCCTGGATATGCTGCTAAAATTAGTTGGGATTTACAGGATCAACTATTTATATATATTTGATTTAAAAAACAGCATATGTTGACTGGCATTTTCTTATTTACTTACACATCATTTTTAAATTTAAAGCATTTTTTTACACTTCATGTTAAACTTTCATTGATTTTATTATCGCTGCAAATATTATTTGCGAATGTATAATTTATGGGCATGTGATGGGAAAAAAACGCAATTTTATTTTTAAAGTTTCTCTGCCGGTTTTTTTCCAATCGCATGGAATAAAAAACTCCAAATTAATATGTACATTTGAATATATACGAATGGGTTTTCAATTATTTTTATTGATTTTTACAAAGTCATAAATAAATACGACTGATTTACTTTTTATGTCAACTTCCAATCAATTAAATATAATTCAATATAACTTTGTATGTGTACGCATGGCAATTCTTTTTTTCATCAAATAATTGTTAAATAGTTGTGGGATTTTATGGCAGCAGCAGTTTAATTTTTTTTTATAAATTGAAAACAAATAGTGGGTGCAAAATTATAATAAAAATATGTGAATTTTCTTAAATTATTATTATAGCTAAAAGGAGTTAATTGTAACAATAGCAATAAAAATAATAACAGAGCGGCTGTATCATTGATGTGCCGAGTGAGAAAGAATCTGTGATAATAAATTAAACTTAACATAAATTAAAATTATGATGTCAAAAAGTTTATCATTGTTTGAATTGTTAAAAGTCAGCACCAAATTTTTGTGTCTGAAAATTGTAGGTGTTATGAATGCAAAACAATGTAACCCAGTTGGTCATATCCTTACGACATCTTTAATAACAAGTAGAAGGCAATAGTATATCTTAAAATACAGTGCCATGCAGATCATCTACGAAATCCTTTTCTAAATTAGGATCAGCACCCAAAGGATGACCCCTACATGTAAAGTGCATTCTGATGGAATAGGAAGAAAACTACCGGATATTGTTGAGAAGACTAAATTTGTTTCAGCTATTTTTTTACTCTGTATTTCGCCAACGAATTTTTGCTGCTGGTACCGCCAAAGAACGGACACACTTTATATTGATTTTTACTTCCTGACGGTGTCAATCGCTGTGCTATGCTTCAGCGATCCGTGTCATGCCTTCGTTATTGAGACAAGCCAACAACAATTAACATTTAATTAATGCAGTTAAGGAAAAGTTGTAAGAAATATTTATAAATGATTTGAAGAATAGAACTCGGGATCTTGGGCTTCATAGTCTGGTGTTCACTAATTCAGTCGCAGTATCCTCAACTTTTCAAACAAATAACGATGACGTTACTGGGGACAAATCATATGATATTAATTACACTACTCAATCGATAGAGATCCTGTCATACATTCATGATGACATGGCGAACAGGAATTTCTGAAGTCTGAAATTCTGACTCTGAATATATTTGTAACCATCCAATACTTCCCTCTGATTGAGATCTTTTCAAACAGAAAAATTCTAACAAACTTTCTATGATTTAAGCAAACACATATCTAGCGGATATTTAATATATTTTAACACGTTTTGTTGTATACATAATTTCTTATTAATTTTTTTCTAAACGCTACAAATTGCTTCGCTGTTTACAGAAATTTCTCTTACCTGTTTCACTCCATTATAAAAATTTATAAGCAGCCAACATCAAACCGATTTGTTGTTTTATGTTTTCAAATTTTCAAACACTATATTTTCCTCATCATTTGTTCTCTTCGGCATGCAAATGGACGTGCTACTCCAGTTGACTTGATGTCTTTGAACACACCGCTGCCATTATGTGCAACACAAAAAAGATGTCTTGTTCATCCAAATAAATGAATTTTTATTTATTTTATATTTTTGTATCAAGAGCTTCTCGTACAAAAGTGCAGGAAAAAAGAATAGCAGCTCATAAAATAAGAAGAAAAGACATTGAAAATAAGTATTTAACATTTGCTTTTGTAGAAAATGCTATAAAAGGAAGGTGCACAAATAGTGTTCTAAAACTTTAAATAAGATATTCACGCATAAAATTTCTTAAGAATCTAAGATCAAAAGATATAAAGAAACATGCAGAATATGTTCTTTAGCAGGGAGAAACGTTTGTTTAACTTTAATTACTAATTTTCAAAGGAATATAACCCCAGCATAATTAAAAAAATGTGTACAAATTATCTGCGTTTCTTTAAACAGGGAGTTTATTGCAAAAAAAGGGGGCACTTAAGTTTCACACTTTTTCAGTCGTTTTTAAAATAATACAGGGGCATTAAAGAATAAGTTTCAATATAAATTAAAGAAGAAGATTCAATATAAATATTTTCTGTTGATTTCAGACACATCGCAAGTCGCTATTTTTAAGTTAAGGTCTGTAGCCAATTTGTATATTGGAAACAACTGATGATATTGTGCAATGCATAGAAAGATCCAGCACGTTGGCTTTTTTCTCTCAGATTTTGCATGCTTTTTATAAGGATTTCCCTGCATTTATTTCTTTTGTATAAGTATTTTCTTGAATTTAAAATATGTAATTGCAAAAAATTAAGTAAACTCTTTTTTAGGGGATGGTGTAAAAATTATTTGTTATACAAACAGCTGCAGAATAGTTTGTGAATTAAAAAAGGCTTAGAAAAGTACGTCACAAATGCACCTTTTTCTATTAGAAATAAAATTTTTCAACACACTCTCTAGACTATATCGGAGTTCGAACCTAAGAAGCCTAATAACTTTTGGGAAGAACACAAAAATCGCAGGTTGATGGTTTTAATACTAAAACTAAATTTTAGCTTTCGAATTTAAAATGAAATGAATGGTACGCTTTATAAATAAATTTGTTTTGCATCAAAATAAATTTTTCTAATTAATAATCACTTAGAAACTTTATATTTGCCACCAGCACTACATATAATTAAATTATGAAATATTCCCCGAATTTCATTGCACAAAAAGTGTATCATTTCTAAGATAAACATTTGAAATGAAAATAAATATTTGCTCAGTCAAACACTGTTTTCGTTGCATAAACAAGACGTTAACTGAGTTATTTTGCTAAAAAATTTTCTTCCTGCACATTCGCTTCCATGTACACCGAAAACATTTAATGCAATAAAGAATGCTCTGCATAGATGTCATCTGACGTTTCGTACAATTATATTATTGAAATTCTTCTGTTTCTTGTATATTCAGTTTAACACTGTAAAAACTTTCCTGTTTCATAAAGTTTTACCACTTTCATTTTATTTTTATAATATTTTTCTTTTTCATTCTATTCAGTTTAATTGCTATCCGTACTGTCAAATGAAAAAGGTAGGAAGGATGACTATTTGAAAATTGCATAAAGTTTTCTACTTAGAATTTTACAATTTTAATTACTTACCGCAAATGAACTATTTTTGTAAGAGGAAATTAAGGAAAACTATTTGAAAAACAAGTTGACAAAAATGCATTAAAGTGTCATAAGAAAAGTTTTATTTATACAAAAGTAGCAATTTTTGGAGGAAAAAGTAATTATTATATTTCAATTTAAAAAAAGTGTTGCGAAAAAAATTATTGTATAAAAAAACAAATACATCGAAAAAGTAGATAATGCAAAAAATACACGGCCATGTTCAGTTCAACCCTTATGCAAATGGCAAGTATTTACAAGATTTTAACAGCTCTACACCTGGGTACAGAATTACATGGAAATTGTATTGAAAACAGAAGTGTTTCTGGGAAATATTAATAATAATAAACGATTCTGAGATATATAATATATGCAGTTGTCAGGAAAATTTCAGTACCGTGTTAAGGTTTTTTTTCATATGTAATAAAGGTACCTGGTTAAGGATGAGAGATTACCATCCATTTTCAAAACAATATATAATATCAATAAATAGATTTATTAATGGTTCATAGTTCGCAAAAAATTTGAAATATATGGACCGTTTTTTTTCCAGTGCAATAAATTAACTTATTTATACAACTCATAAAAACATAATTTGTGTTTTCAAATTAGTAAACATTTTTGGCAATTGTCGCTTTTTAAACCTCTATAATATTAATTATGTGCCCATTCTTTTACCCAACACTTCTTAGAATAACGAGAGATATTTTTTTCAAACTTCCACTTTAATAAGTGAGAAGTCTAAAACAAATATCAAGGTCATTAACAAGAACTCACTGATCACTTTTCCTTTTCTATTTTTTTACGTTTTTATTCAATAACACTATGCGACAAATGAGGACTTTTTGAAAAGTGCATGATCGTGACTATATGAGTTCGACTATACTATCAAACTGTGGTAAAAACCTATACTCAGTTTGGTCAAGTTGGTAACCCTTTTCTTTTTATGGGCCTCCAAAGTTTCCCAATATTGGCATGATGCCCAAAGAAAGGTGTTATCAGTTTTTGCCAAATAACTAATGAGCTCTTAAAAACATCGCTTAACTATGTTCGGCAAAAATGTAGCCAAGAGTTTGTTGAATATTTTTTGATAAAATTTTCTGACAAAAATGCATTTTATCTCAAAGATTTTTTTAAAACGTTAGAGATCAAACAACTTTTTTTCGGTTTTTCGATCATAACTTTTAGGAAATCCTGATTTTTCATACACTTAATTTGGAAAAATTGTAGCCAAGGTAAAGCTGAACAACTTTTGTGGACATACCAATATAATCTGAACGTGTCTAGATACCAAAAACAGGTCATAAAGACTCCCTTATGACTAAAAATTATAATTTTTAACTCAAATTTTATAATTTTATATAAATTTTTTGGAGAATATTTTGATCAAGTCTTTGTTTCGATATTTATTTCTTATGTATTAATCTTAAACTTTGCTTCGAGCTGTCTGTGAACAGCCACCAGTCGTTAAGATCGTATGAAATTTTCATCTGATCCATGAGCATCTTCGTGTCCTTACAATAGGAAAACGTTTTTGAGTCATCTACAGTAAAACATTTTTGAAGACCTGACTGTCGTCTTTTATAATTTGTGACCTTTGACCCAGGTTCCAGTAAGTTTTATTCTTTTAAAAATCTTGAAAGCTCTTCAAATATCTGTTGTGATAGCTGCAACATAGAAACAATGTAATCCAGTCGATTTTCCGTGATAAAGATTGATGCGCGTGATGGTCCAGGATCATACCGAGAAACTTTTCACTGTTGCATAGTGTAATTTGTTGAAATTTTTTCGTCTCTAAATTATAATTGCAAGAGAAATAAAGAACAATCATGAGCTATATTCGACTCTGCGCCTAGTCATGAATACGATTGACTATTAATTTTTGACCCAATAATAAAGCTATAGCACTGGTCCTTGAACCATTTTTTTATTCGTTAAAAATTGCATATCTCACATTATTAGAATTCATATATTTACTTACTAATTTAAAACTGAAATTAAAAAGGAAACCGGAAAAAAAACTGCCAACGAAATATTTTTCCTCTACTCTTCGATTGAAAATCCGTTTAAATATTAAACTTAAATATAAAATTACAACAAAAACCAGCAGATGTTAAAATGATAAAACTGATTTTCAGTCCTTTTATTTCCAATTGCATTCTTTTACTTCTACAATTTAAAAAAAAAAAAAATATCTAGAGCAAATAGTTGTGCCAAATAAACTTCGATATTATGGTGGCATTTTTCCTATAAAGTCAGTATGTGGCAAGACCTACAGCCATACATACAATAGGTTTTAGTTGTTAAACGACATCATTTATCTGTTTAATTTTCTTTACTGTTACTTTTATCTATCGGTTCTTCGTACTTAATTTGGTGGTTTCCATTCAACTACTGCAAAAGACCTATTGAGATAGGAAAGGAATTTTTCCATTAAATTCTCTTCGTCCAGTTAGTTTTTTTCTACTTCGTTTTATTTTTATATATACATTTTTTGTTTTCCTAAAGTTTTTACTACTTTGGCTACAATAGCGAAATTAAGAGCGGTGATTACCGCAGCTATAAACAAACTTATTGAAAAGGAAACAAACGTATTTACTATAAAACACACACACACACACATACGTTAAGGTATAGTAAATAACTTGAAAAGTGTGTACCTAAAATTTTAGATACTATTTGTAATCGACTGTAAATGTATGTGTACTATTGAAATAATTGCAGGTATTAATAGGAAAACCAAAAAAAAAAAAAACAAAACAGAAGATAGAATGGAAACTGCAACGAAAATAAAGCAGCGTTATCAAACGTGTTCGTAGATAAATGATGCTAAAAACCGTACATTAAATATAAAATAAAGGAAATACGGGAAAATGAAATTACTACAGGAAAATAGAAGCTCCAATAAATTTTTAAGCTTGAAATATTTATAATTGAATTAAAATTATTTACCTTAAGTATACGTTATAATAGTGGGGTATTTTTCTTTAAAATTTAAATTAATTTCCACTTGTTCTTAGAATTTTACTGCTTTAATTGTTAATGAAAACTAATTTTGTTACTGTTTAGAAAATTTATTTTCCCCATTTCTGCTATTACAGTCAGATATACCAATTCTTCTGTATATAGTTGTGAGTTATTACTTTTTTGATGAAAATGCCAAAACAATAAGTCAAGGATCGTAATTGTTATAAGTTTTAATTCAAAGATCAATATATTATATGATTATTACATTATGAGTACTATTTTTGGCCTGAATACTAAAAGTTATTTTCTTTTTTAATTTTTTTTATATGTCTAGTTATATATCACGACCAGAAAATAAAACTTCTTTTTTTTTTAAGCAAACCAGTAATTTTTAAGCCATAAATATATATAAAAATATATCAGTATCCAAGCAGCTCTGCAATTCTTTAATAGATTGTGATAAAATAAAATTTCATACCAACAATACTTTTGTTTTGTGAATGTGTAGAGTGTTTGAGTGGAATAAAACAAAGATGATTTCTTAAACCTCTTTGATTTTAATTAAATGCTGATTCTTTTGTGCCAAAATCTTATTAAAAAATTAAAGAGGTTTAAAAAACGACAATTTTCGAATATGCGTACTAATTTATATATTAGAAAAGCAAGTGCTTGTGAAAAACTCACTCTAAATGAATTGCTTTTACATAAAAACAATTTTTAGTTGTTGTTTTTTATTTGTCTTGCAACTACATTTAGAGTCGGAAAAAAGCCAACCAGTTGTAGAATAAAATATAGGAAAATAAAAAAGGAAAAGTGATCAGTGAGTTATTGTTATGACTTTGTTATTGTTTTAGACTTCTCACTTATTAAAATGGAAGTTTGAAATTAATATCTTAAGTTATTCTAAGACATGTTGGGTAAAGATTCCCTGATGACCTGAATTAGCCCCAGTGAAATGCATATAGTAACTAGCTAAAACCCCTCAATTGTCCCCTATGAATTTGTTAGTAAGATTTTGAGAAAAAAGAGTCAGCACATAATTAAAATTTAAAAAAATAACTCGTCGTTATTTCGAAATATTATTGGATATATTAACTTAGTTTTTTCGCGCAAAGAAATTTCTTGTAATAAAAACTATAATAATAATAATAATGATGATAATAATAATAATAATAATAATAATAATAATAATAATAATAATAATAATAATAATAATAATAATAATAATAATAATAATAATAATAATAATAATAATAATGATAATAATAATACTAATACTAATACTTAAGTAAATAAAATAGTAACATTAATAATTATTATGACATATTGACAGCCTTATTTTTCTAAAACGCAAGCTTCTACTCACTTATGTTTCACCTGTAAATAATTAAAGTTTTAAAATTACTTCTTATTAAATATCCTGAAGTTTAAATATATAATTGAACACTAAAACTAAAAGACTTAAAATGCACAGTTTTAGTTTGCAATCGTGCTTCTTGCAATACCTCTTGTTTTTATAAAATTTCAAGCTTTTCCTTATTTTCTTTAGGAGTTTTTAAAGTTTATTTCTTTTCAATGGTTTCTGTCACTTGTTTTGCTTAAGAAGTAGGATGAAGTTAGATTAATTTTATATAAATTGTTTATTAGAGTTCGTTCATGTAACAGCTTTGTTGTTGTTTTTTATGTGTCCCTGGGCTCAGTTATAAATATTATAACTGCTATTGGGATATTATATACATTAAATCATAAACAGGACCACGCGTAGCAAGTACAGCTGGTACAGCAGTTCCTGGCAGGTGCTTTTGATTTTCGCAGTATTTTGTTATATACGAAGGTTTAATTCTGCCTCGTTATCCATTAGCTATTGTTTAAGATTAACAATTTAAGTAGTGAAACACAAAAAGAACAAACGTCCAAAAATTATTGGAGTGCATGATCCGTTTAGAGTAAAAAGGAATAGTTACAACATGTTCCGATGTAATGACAACATGGACCATGATGACTAAAGAAAAGATATTTGGCAATACACGCAACACATGGTTAAAAAAAAAAAATGTATATGTTTATATTCCGCGGGATAATAGTATAATATGGTTTCCAAACTAGTTTTCTGTGGTAATCCATGGAGTAGTGACATGACGTAATATCAAGACTAACTCTGTATTAATAATGTGTGGAGTAGTTACTTGGACTAGGTTTTGGATTACTCTGACGTAATGTTTTTTTGGATTACATGGTCCTCTTCTAGGACATTGTAATGTAAAATCGAGCATGTTTTTCTCATATGGTTGGATTACTTTTGAACTAGCAATAATTTTTAAAAACATAACAATACATGGATATAAAATTAATTAAATAAATATTAGGCGCACTTAGTTTTTCTATTTCTAATATCAGTAACATTATATGATCATCTATGAGCACGAAAAGAAAATAATCATGAAAATAAAACACGCATTTTCACATAACCAAAGAAACTAAACTGGCAACGCTGGGCTATTACGTTTCGCTTATCCACAAAAGTATGCTACATAATACAATCAATGCGTATAAGTGATTTGTACAGGTGCTGCATTGTTTCAAATAACAATCATACGCACTACATACCACTTCCTTCCGCAAAACAGGAAATTATTCGACTGTGTGTGTATGAATAAAATTGATGCGTGCGAGCAACTAATAAAACAAAACTTATAAATCATATCGTCACTTACATGACCAACTGACATTTTCCTGGTAAAATGGGTTAAGGTTAATGGTTCGTTACATGCCTTCCTTAGACGCAGTATGCCTTGCATGCTAATTGCAAGCTTGTAGGAACTACCCTTGTGTCTGTGTGCTAAAAAAAATCCAAGAAATTTCCAGCGTTTTTGTCAACATTAAACTTTACAAATAGTCGCTGCCGTAGCGAGTCACATAATATTTCTAATTATTTAGTTCGGTTTCAGTAATAAAGACATTTCATGTGAATGTGTAATCATGTTTAGTGAAATATGGAACATGTACGCACTGGCGTTGTTTGCTGCTCTTGTTATGAATTTCTGGGTAAATTTAATACTAGAATAATTTGTATATTTAAATATTTTTGGTGGTGCAATTAGTTACGGCAGCTATTGGGAGCGCCGAAATTAGTTGGCTCTAATAAAAAGTACTAAATATTGTATAAGCGAATATAAAAGAAGTTTATTTTCAGTAACGAATTATATTAAAAATAAAACACAACGAACTTTAAAAATGAACCTGTAGGATAGTTGTTGTTTTAACTAATTAAGGTTTCTTCTCAAAGTTGTATTCTAAAGGATAACTTTATCGTGCTGTGCGAAGTTCGTCGTTCGTCGCAATGGTGTTTATACCATAACTCCCTTTGAACAACAAATAAAAACTATTTAATTCTTTTCCTACAGCCTTCTTCACTTTAAATACTGAATTATTCTTTTTGATTTCATTGAATTTGCACTTTTTCTTATTCAGTTCATTGTACTCACAACGCGTTGCAACGTTCGCTTAATATCAATAGCACAGTTTCACAACCGATACGAGTGTAGTTCTGTATGAATAAAAAAACTTTTTGAATTTTGGTGTTAATAGTTTCTTTCATGTGCAACATACGAGTACTTCCATTCGTTAGTAAGTTTCGTGTAAAAAAGCATTCACTGGTGTGTGTATGTGCATAGTATTTATGTGCCGACGCATACACATATGTAAATGTTCGTATGTGTGTGCTTGCTATGGTTACGGTCATGTGCAAAGTTGTAAATAGGCTCAACGAAATCCTATTTAATGTGCATAAACTTACTGCATCGCAATAAAAGGGATTTTAACTTGAAGTCACATATGATGTGCAAAAATTATTATATTTTTCTTTATTATTTCAACTTTATTTTTATTACAGTTACACTTGCAGTGCAGACAAACAAACACGTACACACATGCATATATATGTATGCATGCCAACTTGTATGTTTGTTATAAACAAACAACAATTTGGGCATTTCGTAGATTTTATTGTGATATTTTTTTGTGCTTTTCTTTGCCAGTCGGATTTATTTTATTTAATATTATATTTTGTTTAACGTTGTGCTAATGTTGACTTAACAATATGATAAATCACATAGAATACTTTCTTTTGTGGATGTGTGGTTTAGTTAAGAAGTACTTATAATCATATATTTTTAGTGTTGTATCATTTCTTCAGGCAATTTAACAATTTCAACTAAAATATTTTCACACAATTGTGGGTTTGGCTCAAATTCAGTTAAATAACTTGGTTCTTATATATGAAGTAAAGAAAAGCATTTAATTCAATATATTAATAAATATATATATATATATACAATTTTATATTTTATTTAAAAAATTTCATGTTGACTTAATTTGTTTAATACATAAAATAATATAAGACATGGATGATTCTAAATGACATTCCTGTAACTTTCCTTTAATTTGAACCACAAGTTTATCGCTTTGGCTTTCTTCAACCAGCACGCTGGAATAGTAGCTTAATAAAGAATAGTTTAAAAAAGAAAAATAAATCAGGAAAAGTGATCAGTTAGTTTTTGTAATGACTTCGATAGTTGTTTTAAGCTTCTCACTAATCAAAGTAGAAGTCTGAAATAAATATCTCTAGTTATTCTAAGAAATATTGGGTAAGGGTTCCCTGATGATATGCATTAGGACCAGTGAAATGCGCATGGGAACTAGCTAAAACCCCTCAACTGATCACTTTTAATTTTTTAGTAAGATTTTGGGAATAAAGAATCATCATATAATTAAATTTAATAAGATTAAAAAAAACAACAATTTAAGAAAGATATCACTTTTTTATAATTTTTTCATTTACGATATCTTCCGAATGAATCAACCGGTCCTAGACCGGCTTATGATGATGGATGTTGTTTTTAAATGTCCCGAGCTGATTAATTTATAAAATCAATCAATACAGTCGTCAAAAATATATTTTTAAAATTCCACCTTCTCAACGTTTCTTGCGATATCTTGAAGTCTACCAATTCAAATAAGTTCAAAGCGAAGTTTAAGGGCGCTGCTTGGTTTGGTTAGGTTCAGCCGTTCATATATTGTAAGTAGGTCACACCCTAATCAAAATCCATACAGAAACACACACATATTGTATATGGGTGTTTTGAAAAGATATATATTTCAAAATACATTATTTTTATTTATTGCAGAAGAATTTGTGTTTTAATGGTACTTCATGTGTAATATTTTAGACATGTAGCTTTTCTTAAAATTTTTCTGGAGTCGTTGGTATGTTCTTCGGGAACTCGATTTTTTCATCGTTTGTAATATATATGGCTCAAAATTGATCCGGTAGCAGTTCTAGTTATATAGCATTTTTGGTTAATAAACTGGCGCATTAATTAAAGTAAAACCGTGAGAATTCTTATATCTGTCATATTAATAGTGGGAGACAAAAATACTCAATGCTGCGCTTCCTTTATTAAACAATTGATTGATTTTAATATTCTCCTATTTTTTATGCAATTTTTACTGCCTTTTCAATATGAGTACACAATTTTAATTGACAAATTTATCCTAGATACTTGATTTTTCTATGAAATTAATTTAAATTAATTATAAGAATAACTCATTACCGGAAAATTTGAAACTCAAACTATCTTCGAAATATTTTACTGTCTTTCACAAATAGATGCATACTGATCTGCTCTTTTAACTAGAATCTTTTTACCACATTTAAGAGCTATTTTTCAAAGGTAACTATTAAGAAGTGAATTTTAATTTTCTCTCATAAAATTAAATTCTTTTGAATTTTTATTCTATATGAAACTCTCCTAAATAAAAAACTTAAAATCTCTTAAAAATTATTTCTAACTTTTATGGGGAGTCTCATTTTCCAGTCTAAAATCGCAACCATTCATTTGGTTTATTTTGCCTTCTTAAATATATTTTTATTGAGTTCATCTGATATAATGTTTTTATAATTTTTTTGTTTAGTTTAATAACTTTACCTATTTTATAACTTCTCCCAATTACGTACTTAAACAATAACCAATTATATTTTCTTTACACAACGATTAATGTAACTGCAATGCAAGGTCTTTTAATTTTACTGCGTTGGGTCTTGATTTTTATAAAAAGATTTGGTTTTCAAATGAGAAAAATAAAACTCTTCAAAGGAGGTTAAAATTAACCTCCTTAAAAGAGTTGCATTTTTTAATGACGGCATAACACAATTCCTTTTTAAGAGTTTCATCCAATCTTCGATAGTTACTTTGAAATATAAATCTTTGAAATTGTTACTTTATTTTTAAAATCATAAAACAAATGTTACAAAAAAAAAAAATAAGCGTTATGCTCTGTGCTTCGAGGACATCTACAACGACTTAATTTTATCACATTTTGCTCTGTGGTTGCTCCAAACAAATTATGTAGCCACAAGTAAAACATAAATAAACGAAATACATAAACAACTTGAAAATATTAAATGATAAATTCCCATTCATCAGTCAGTGACTTCTTTTTATTGAATTTAACCTCTTTGATTAATAAACATGACATTTCCATAGATTTCTTTTTAAATTATTAACAATTTTATTAGCAATATTTCATTTGGTTTAATACGCCCAATAAAAAAGATGGTTATACCATAATATATATAAATCTAACGAAAGCAAGTCAAATATCAAATTATGTTTTTATAGCCAAGAGGATGAAAAAAAGTAGACAATCGGAGCAGCCAATATATGATGATTTAGATGCTTGTAGAGAAATTTCTGTATATTGTTTAAGATTTATTTTTGGCTGCAAAGATATGCGGCTGTACATGTGTGGATGATTACGAATCTGTTAAATAAAAGTGGGTAATCGAATGTATGGCTTTAGTAGTTCATCAGGGTCATAATGTATCAATGGTAATAATAATATAATAGACCAACTACTATACTTTTTATGGTATTAAAATAAGCTTCTTAATAATACACTGATTCTCACACATCTATGAATTTATTAAACAAGAATTATTGATTATATTTAACTTTTGTTGTTGGTAAGTGTTATTTAGAGCCAAAATAAGAGTGAGCAACTCTATGCTCACACAAGTAAAATATTTTCTAAGTTAAAGAAGAAAATAGTGAGATAAATGGTTTAGACTTTTAGTAAATAAAATCTGTGACAGCTGCAGCATTTTAAAACAGTTATACAAAGTATTTACGATCTAAAATAAATGGAGAATAATATCTTCTAAATACTTTGTTTTGTGAATTGTTTTATTTATTTATGATATTGTTTTGCTTCTTAGTGATTCGTTAACATAAAAACGCACTTTAAATTATTTTGAGTTTTACTGATGAATATATTTCGAATAAGATACTTTTTCCACTTTAAGATCTGAAAATCATTTATGACACTATTTTAATAAAAAAAAGTTTTTTTTTTAGAATTTCCTTAATTCCAATCAGCAGAATAAAATTTGCTAATATCTTTTTTTTAATTTAAAAGCCAAAGAGTTATATAATTTGCAGTTAATTTACAATATGTATTAATTTAGAGCAAAGTGAGTTTTTCATGAAATACAATTTGGTTGACTTCATGTACCTGAAATTTCAAATTTATTACGTGTTTTTAAAATTTTGGTAATTTGAAAACCAAACTCATGATTATTAAATCTAAAATGGTTAACTAATGGCGATCAAATATTTTTAGTGTTGAAGCTTTAACAATCATAGACTGCTTTCAAACGTGCAAGTTTTATGGCAAGGAAGAGCTTCGAGAGATGTTTGGGAGAGAGAGGTAAAGTGAGTTAAACGGGGTAGAAACTTGAATATGTTTCTCAATTTTGCTTTCTACTTTTTTACTTGTCTTCAGGTGTGGAAATGATATAAAGTTTAAAAGAAAATTTAAGATAATATTGAATATATTGACAAACTTGAACGTTTAAAATAGTAAATAAACATGTTGTTTCATTATTTGTTATTTCCCCAATTCAAAAATTGTTAGAAATTTTACAAATCATTTGATATCCAACCTCAGATATCTGCTAAATATCAATTTGATCTTTCATATTGCGACATAATTACTAACGTTGGTTTCATTGCAAGTTTGTAAACTTTAATTAATTAAAGTTATTGCAATTAACGCAATTTTAATATAAAAAAAAACAACGATTTACAGATTCTGAAGATAAAGAATTATCTGATTCGAAATATATCGATTAATAAAATTTTAAAATTTTTAAAATGTGTTTTTATCTCAACGAGTCACTGAGAAGCAACACAATAAAATAACAACATCAAGAGAAAGATTTAGAAAATATTGATTTTTAAAAGCGCTACAAAATAATAAAGGCTGGCATAAAGTAACCACTAGGATTTTGAAAATAATTTATATTTGTAAATTTTATTAAAAAAAAATGGGGAATAGAAATGGAATAATAAAAAATAGAGCAGCAATTAAAAATTATTAAATTTTTTTTTAATGTCAACAGTCATTTTTTTATGCAGAGTGCTTATCATCGCTTTTAACGTGAGTACAGAACCTTCAGCGCCAACAACAAATAAATCACCTGTTTGAAAGTTTTCGACAACCTGCTACAGAAAGACACCTCCCATTTAACAGAACACCACTTACGGTGCACACAAATTAGAATGTCTCACGTTTTGTGGATACTGTGCATATCAGTCCAGAAACATCAACAAGAAGTTTTTCAACAAGACGACTTTCAGATACCCCCAGGTCTATCGCGGAGGTCCGTGCACATGGTCCTCTTAAAGGTTCAACTTATGCAAGAATTGAAGCATTTAGACTGCCAACGATGACTTATTTCGTTTCTTACAAAAATGTAAGAAAGTAAAATAAGGGAAGTGATCAGTGATTTTTTGGTATGACTTTGATATTTGTTTTAGACCTCTCACTTATTAAAGTGGAAGTTTGAAATAAATATCTTTAGTTATTCTAAGAAATGTTGGGTAAAGGTGCCCTGATGATCTGCACTAGCCCCAGTGATGGAAGCATATGAACTAGTTAAACCCCTCAACCAATCACTTTGAATTTTTTAGCAAGATTTTAGGAAAAAAAGGACATCACATACATACAGGGTAAATGTTCCCTGATGATCTGCATTAGCCCCAGTAAAATGCACATCGAAACTAGCTAAAACCCCTCAACTGATCACTTTGATTTCTTTAATTAAAATTAAAAAGGTTCAAAAAACGGAAATTACACAAATGATGTATGTACTAGTTCAAAATATTTAAAATTTTTCTAAATTGTTGTGTTTTATTAAAATAAAACACTTTATTTAAAATAATAGTTAAGTTAATTTAAATGATTAAGAATTTAAAAGAGTTTATTGAAACATGCTTACACAAGTAATATTTTTTTTTTAAATATATAACAAAAGTACTTAAATGAAATTATAGGGTTTTGTAACTGCAGTTGTGTTGGGAAGAACAAAACAGAAGCGCTTTCGATTTTCAGAAAATTTGCATATTTTAATTATAAAACATCTTAAAACCAATCAGCTTAATTTAAAGTACTTGCAGCATTTTTATGATATCTTATTTAATATTCTCTTTTATGGTGCAGTCAAAATGGAAGACCAGATCGCTGTTTAAGAAGCCGAATTTTTAGTGTGCCTTCCTTTGTTTGGGGTTTCACAATCAGCATCGCATAATAAGGAGTTTTGCATAATAAGCGGCTTCAAAATATAAACGACTTTTTACTAAAAATTCTTATATATTTTTATTTGAAGACTATCCGCAGGACGTATAGTATTCTGCTTTCCAGCAAAAAAAAAATTATTCCAAAGAATTTATTTTGATCGCAAACTTATGATCAGGAATAAGTGTCATAAGAAGAAGTTCTCTTCTCTATTACTGAATCTGAAGTTATGTTACTATGAATTCTTTGAAGGCTAGGGAAGGCAATAGACATTCCCGTGTCATATACCAACGTAAGTCTTATATATATAATCGAATTCAGACTTCTACAAACAGCGTGTATTTTTATAAATATGTTTTAATAATTTTTATCTATCAATTTATGTTACATAAATCAAATTATGTTACATAAATCTTGCATTGATGTTTGATAATTATTGAATTAATAGATTTAAAATACATTTCTTTTATCCAGTTTTTCATTAGCAACTGAATATATATTTTTATTTCAATATATAACTCCCATAGTTCACTGCATTCTGGCAACACTGATGAATAAGTTGCAGTTGCTTTTAATAAAGAGCAGCAAAATAAATTATATTTCGCAACTTTATACTTGCCTTAGTTACTCAGGCTATAGAAAATGTATAATACTGCAGTATATAAAAGGTAAATGAGTAGAACTCCCTACAGCTACTGCATTTTGCACAGGTAAGTCAGTAACTACATCATTGATGCTGACAGCTTTCATCTTCTGCTATTATTTATTTTCTTTCTCTTGTTCAAGAAGCTGAGTTCTTATCACTTCTTTGAACACTCCAGGATTTATAATTAGCAAAGTGAATGCATTTTTGCGTTTACTTTTTAATATTTTTATTTTTTTAGTTGTTTATTACTCGGGAATGAATGAAGCATAAATTATATGCACACTAACACACTTATTCAAGGCGAGTGTAGCAACTGAGTCATTTTCATAACTTTAATAATAAGACCAAAGAATAATATTTTCAATATACAAATTTATTATCTATTAAATAATGAATTTCTGTTTTTAATTAATAAAAGCAAGATATATTATAAATATTTCAGCAAAATAAAAAATATCATCATAATGGAGATTTCTCCTGCTAATTATGCACGATATTCATTTTTTGTAGTTTTAATGAATTTAAAATAGTTGGATATCATACAGATATAGAAACTTATTATTTGAAAAGCATCTAAATTTTCTCAATTATGGGTTCTAATATGAAAAAGGTCGGCGTTAGTTAAATATGTTATATACAGTATCCTTAGAAACTTACTAAAACTTCTTTCTTTTAAAATATGTACCTAAAATATTAACTTTAATAAATAAAGCTTTAGCTTATAATAAAAATTATACGAAAATATCTCTTTAAGAAAATCGGTGTTAAAAATAATATCAAGTTTAATATAGAGAGAACAGAGTATTATTTAGTTCATTATTCTTTTGAAATCATTTTTAAATCTGTTATAAGATTTCATTTCTATATCTTTTTAAGAAACTGGGGTTTTTTAGTTTATCTGAAATAGTTTTATTTTGTATTTTTAAATTTAATGGCCTTTGAACATGTGTAAAAATTCTAATACATTATGAGAAGAAGAACCACAACAACAGCCTTGTACTTCTGCAATGTGACGTGTGATTAAAATTGTTAATTATATACAGGGTGGCTTATAACTATAGCCGTTCGAAAAAAAATCTCAAGTGTCGTTCGATATTCAGCGCTATTAACCATATCATAGGCGTGATGTGCATTTTCCAAGAAAAATGACCGGTGATTATTTCTCTTTCCTGCCAATTAGCACTAAGTGAAATTAAGTGACCACCACCACCCCTGTCACCCTCAGGGGCCACACCAGAAATCAACTTCACTCACATAGTTCCGCCACAAACGATACTCATACACCTTGCTAAGGTGGTTCAGGCCTAACCAAAACACTTGTTACTTCCGAGGACATGCATGCCCTGAGTACCCAGAGGAACCAAAGGTCAAAGTCATAAGACTAATCTCTCCTGACACTTCCAGCACCAGCAACACACCAGCCCTTCCGTAGCATCTGCTGATTCGCAACAACCCATAGAGGCCGCCATCAACTAAGCCGAAGTCCAAACATACTGCTAATACGCCAAAAAATCAACCCTTATCTGTTACATTTCTCAGCGACGGGTGCTGACGGTATTAATAGCTGTCGGTAACGTTCAGCATTTGCCACTGAGTCAAACCGACTACAATCAATATAATTCTGCATTAATGACAGTCAAAAAAAACTCCACACTATATTCCAGAGTCGAACTCCGGATCTACATCTAAGGCGTCGTAGTCTTGTGCTCACTATTCAAGTTAACAGCACCCTCAAGATTTCTGCTTACAAAAATGGAACCTGTTTCTTACCGTAGTTATCGTATATTTTAATAGCATCGTAAAATTTGTCGAGGACAAATGGAAAGACTATATGTATATATGCATTTTTATGACACTTCTTTAAACCTAAAAGATTGTGAATATCATGTGCTGCAAATTTCTATATTTTAGATTGTTCCAAAGTAAAACTAAATTTCAAACAAACTAAATGCAACATAATGTCATTCAAAGCACATTTCTAGTTACAGCTTTTTGGATCGTATATGACGACATGAATTTATACGCTACCAAAAGTGAATATACAAATAAACTAAAACTAGTTTTACTTTCGAGGAGAGTAAATTTTATACTTAAATCATTTACTTTAAAACGAAGGAAAAGAAATGATATAAAAGAATACAAAATAATTTATGAATATATCGCATCTATAACATCAGCATATGTTGAATTTTTATTAGAAACATTAAAAATGTCGTAAAAGTTATCATTTATTCTGTTTAATAGAGACAACTTTTTAGTTATCCTAAATATCATAGAAAGGCTCAATGAAGGAAGACATTTTGGGGTAAACGTAAAAGCAACAAACTGTAAATAGGCCATTCTTCAAAGTCTGCTCTCAATAGGGCCATTTTTTTGAGTGCTATTTGGATTGGCACACCGCCTTGAAATCATATGCCATCCACTACTAGGTCATCCACTGTTAGTAGCGCTCCCTTTTCATGGTAACACTAATGCCTTTTTAGACTAAGGAAAAGTTCATAGTATATATTACCGGCCCATAATCTCTACCAAACAGTGTATTTCTTTGGGTGGACTAGCTAATCTTGAAAACAAATGCAGCAGTTTTGCTGATTCACGTATTCAATCAAATAGAAATGAGCTTTACGGTTATACACAAGCCGTGCAAGCGATGTTTGTTGGTGAGTCGTCCTGAAAAGATATTCTTCGTAAAGTCTACAAACTTCGATATTGAAATATTAATGAAATATTTCGTTCAAATGCAATAAATAATTTTTTTTAATTTTAAATATGTGCTGCTTCTTTTTTCCCAAAATCTTTAAAAAAATCAAAGTAATTAATTCCTCGTGGTTGAGATATCCAGTTGCCAATATGTACAAGGCAGAACATCTTTTTTTTCAATAAAATATTATAAAAAAATTTATTGATTATAAATAAGTTTATTTTTATAGGCTGATTATTCGGAAAGCGTTTTTTACTTCAAGAGCCCACTATAGATATTCTGAAAAACAAGGAATAGTAAACGTCAATATTATATATTAAACTTACATAGCAAAGCAGAACATCTGTTTTCAAAAGCCGCAACACTCATAAGTATTTTTAATTAGTTTCACTTATTAGGTGGTAAGAAATCTTTATTAAACCACTGGTAAGACATTTTTATAAAGTTCCTGTGTTGCCGTTTAATTACATTTCTTTAGGTCCTGTTTTTATGAATTTTCTTTCCATGTTTCTTAAATCAAACTTTTCTTCATTTGAAATCTCTTGATATTAAGTTTGTAATCGTAAGTAATTTGTATCAAAACTATTTTATTTTTCATAAAAGAGTTGAGCTTTTTCAGCATACAATATATGACGAATTGTTATGATTAAAAAGGATTTCAAAAATTTATAACAATACAATTAATAGCATTATTTTAGTATAAATAATTTTTAATTACAGCGTAGCCAAACAGGCGTATAGTCAATGCCGGTATATTTTTTTACCACATTCAGTGTATGATGACTTTAATGAAAACTATTAATTAAAATTATTTGCTCGACACTAGTTATCTTGACACTAATTATCTCGGTATTGAAACTAATTAACTAGTCCACGTAATGAAAGCTATTTTAAATTGTTCTTGTCTTAACTTTACTTGCGTAAAATTGATGATATAGAAATTTTCTTAATCCTAACTTTGGTGACAACTATTACATTATCAGTTTCATTAAGTATAAAATTTCTTTTTAAAGCCAAGAAAATTTAATGATATAACTATAAAGAATACATTCAATGCTTGTGATGATATTTAATTTGTAATATCGATTCAACAACTATTTTATGAATCATTACAATGTGCTCTTTTATAATCAGAAAATTGGTCATTCATTAAATAAATGAAATACACAGAGACGTGGCTACGTTTTCTGAACGCATACTTTCATAACGAAACTATATTAACCCTTTAATTTAAAATTTTCCATAAGAGTTGAATATCAAACATCAACATTTTACAGAATTTTTACTTTGTAACATAATTTGTTTAAATATTAAGTACCCCACTTCATCCTACTTTCAGGTTATAATAGCTGACATATATTTCCCCAACAAAATACGGTGGCAATAAAACGTACTAGAAACAGATTGCTGAGTGTTTGTCAGCAACTTTTTGTTTGTAATGTGCTTGAAAAGACAATATCAGTGAAAAAAAAAAAATTTATAATAAAAGCACTTAAAATACTTAAACTAAGAGAAGAAGCAAAACTATTGTTACGGGTAGACAACATATTGTAAAAATGCATTTCACAAAAGGAGCAAAATTTCATTATTGAACACATGTGCAACAAATTATGTTTACAAAGATACAAATATGCCAACATCCATCCACAAACATGAATGACTGTACGCTTTTGTTCCTTCTTTTGTGATGTTTTAACAAACATTTTCAACTTTTGTTTTACTTAAACGTTTTAAATAAAGTGCACGACAAACAATTAATAGGGAAAAAATATAATTTTCCGCTAACAAGCTAATTAATATATGGTTGCGCACGAAAAAGACTACAGCTTTTAAGTTAAATATATGCGTCATATTTATATAAAACATTTATTTACATATTATATAAAAAAATTTATTATTTACTACGATACTCAAAAAAATATCAAAATGTACTTGAAATCCATTTTAAGAATAACTTTAAATATGCAGTTATATAAGATGCAACAAAATATATTATATATATATATATATATAGCGATTAGTTTTGTTGTGACCAATCTTGAAAATATTTTATTTTTAGAATAAGAACGTAGGAAAATAAAAAAGGAAAAGTGAACAGTGCGTTCACTGGTTGGAGACATCGCGGTTTGGAAACATTTTTTAAGAGTAATGATTCTTTATAATTGATCATCGTCATAATTATTCAAAGTTTGGGTTTCGGGGTATAAGTGATTGACGAAGGGTATATTTAATTCCTCGTAACTGCTTCGGTTATGAATGTCCCACGGTCAGGGCCCAGTCTAAGGGCTCCCGAAAACATTGAACTGGCTGAAAGCAGTTTTCGTGGAAATCCGTAACTTTCAATATTGAGAAGAGCATCCTCACTGAGACTTCCAATAATCGCTCTGCCAAGAGCGCTTATTCATGAAAAAATAGGATCTGAAGTTCCATACCTTTATAATTCAAATCGTTCAAAAACTGAATGAAAGCGACTGATTTACGCAAAACTCTTTTTTGGATTTACAGACCGTTTTCGCACAATAAATACCATTTTCTTAAGGACGAGGCTCAATTTCACTTAAACGGCCATGTCAACAGATAAAACTGCCATTACTGGTCTCCAAGAACCCACACAACCCTCGACTGGAGCATCAAATACTATTGCATTGCCTCAGGGTTTGGTGTGCCTTATCCACGTATGAGATAATTGGCCAGACGAATGCAAATTATCATCGCGTGATTACAGAATTCTTTTTGCCAAACCTGCGACATGACCCGTACTGCTCTTCACATAAGTGGTTTTAATAGAATGGACCAACTGCACTCACAGCCAGAGCTTCAATGAATTTGCTTCGGCAATATTTTCCCCAAGAACTGATCAGTCCCTTTGGAGACATCCCATCGCCGCCAAGGTAGCCCCAACTAGCTCCAATCGATTTATTGTAAGAGGATTTATTATGACAATCCCCAAACTCTTGTGGCTTTAAAGCAAAATATTCAATTGATTCAATTTTACTGCAACGTGTGGCATAGAACAAAAGTCAAATTTTTTAACAGTATGTTCCAGTCAATGGAAGACATCTGGATGACATGCTCTTTAACAAATGAATTTCGCGTTTCCATTCTATGGTTCAATGCTCTTAATAAAACTTTGTGTCAATTATTACGTTTTTTATTTAAGTTTGAATATATAAACCTGCTACCAGGGTGCAGTTTCTTGTGATTTCTTTTGTTCTCTATGTGTCGTATCAGACATTTTGCGGATAGGAAAATCAAAAAATTAAATGCTCTTTAGACAAAAATGTTTAGCTCTTAGCAAAAAATCATGTGGTTAGGTGCAAAAGCATAGTAACTAGACGTACGACAACAATGTCGGAAATTAACAGGAAGAAGTAACGCTCAATATGAGAACACGACAATCATTTTGTGTTAATAAACTCTTTAAACAAATCAGACAACTATTGTGACAAGTATTAAATTTTACTTTGGCTAATAAGTTTTTAAACCCCCACTGCTTTACTTTAAATTAGTTGTCATTTGCTTTTGTCAATATATTATTACAACAGACAGAAAGTTTTTTTTTTAAGCAAAATTCTGCTTTTTTCCATCTATTGTTCAGATTTTAATTGTAGTTTGCGATCGTCCGCTTTGGTTGGTGTTCATGTCTTGTAATTACATTTTCTATGTAAATTTTTGTTCATGTCTTTTTTTGCAAGTTCTTTATAATTAAAACTAAAATTGAAATCACAGAAAACTTCACTATTGCTGCTGTTGTTGTTGTTGTTGCTGGTTTGTGTTGTTTAAAAAATTTGCATAAGTAATTGACTTTAAAAATAGTTACTGGCATTTTCGTGAATATATTTTTTTTATAAAAAGGGAATGATGACCATTATTCTGTTTGGTGTGACAATATCGATTTGTCTTAACTATGATTTTTTTATATAGAAAATAGTACATATCTATTGTCAGCTTAATGTGAGTACTATTTTATAAATAGCAGAAGGCGGTATACACCTTCAATTCTTCAATCTTAATTTAATCGAAATATGACTCGCCAGTATTCTTTCGGTTGCAACACTGTACTTTTAAATTCATAACTTTACTATAAACATTGTATAAACGATAACTTTATGACATTATTTTTAAGGACGTGAGTACAAGAAGAAATTATGAACTCAGACATTTACGTTACGTGAACTGCTTTATAAGCACGATCGACTTATGATTTCATGTATGTTGTAACTGCTTATTTTTTCTTGCTCTTTGATGTGATAACAATGTTGCTATTTCTCAGCTATTCTTATACACTTAACGGCTAAAAGCTATAAATCAATTCATTTTTATTTCTTTTTGTTGTTGATATTTTGTGGGTAATAAAAAACGTGTTCTTTTTTGTAATGTACAAAATAGTTAGGTGGAAGTTAAATAAATGCGTTGCTTTAAGAATCAATACAATCGAGTTTAAACTCAATAGCAAAAAAAAATTTTAAGAAATAATGTTACGTAGCAGATATTTATGAATATTCAAATGCTTTACTCATATATAACAGCCAGGGTTTTTAGGATGCCGTCTTAAAATTACACTAGTGCAGGGTTGTATTCATGTTTGCTGTTATGTGTTATTGATAAAGACAATATCAATTGTGTCAAAATAATAATTTGATAAGTAAAAATGCAACCAACAAAACAATTTGTTTATATTTAATTTAAATTCAAATATATATTTGAGTTATAGGATTATTTGTTTTATCATCTATGAAGCTCAAGCTTTTTATGTTTAACAATTTTTATAATTATAACGAGTAAAATTGTTGCAGCTTCTATTTCAATTAAAATTTTAATTATATTGACAAGCATAACTATCGTGCTTCAAATATGATTATATCCTGTCAATAAATGTATTGTTTTATTGGCCGAAATTATTTGTGAATTATATTATTACGTTGATATTGTTTTTATTTAATTTCAATTCAATTATATAATTAATTCATATGACAATTTAGGTTGTTGATAATTTGTTTCGGCAAACTTCTTCAATTATTTGTTTTGTTCTATAAGATTTTGAAAACTTTTATATATAATAAATTTAATGATTGTATTAGAAATATGTTTTCAGGCTGAATTTCAATTAAAAACTTAATTATATTGACAACCACATTATTCATAGATACAAATATTTATTTTCTGTGACTGAATGCATTTTTTTATTGATCGAAATTATTTGTAAATTGAATTACTGCGTTTATACTGTTTTTATTTAATTTTAATCCAAATATATATTTGATTTACATGACAATATAGGTTGTTGAAAATACAAATATAATCTTAAAAGTTTTACATAATTTGCTTCAAACTTAATTTTTATTTTGAACATATATTTTTATAAGTATCAAATCATTATAAATGGATAATTAATAAAGTGGGTAAATCATACCTGCTAATCTCTTGTCATCTGACAAAAATGGGCAGTATCCATAAATTGTCAATGATCCGACAAAACGCAATTCCTGGGTAGCGGTCATTTACTTCTTCCAATAAAAAAGTGTTGAACCGTGTCGTGCCGATCTTTTTTTCCCTAAAGTTATTTTAAAATTCAAAGTGATCAATTGAGGAGTATTAACTAGTTCCTATGCGCATTTCATTGGAGCTAATGCAGATCATCAGGGAACCTTTCCCCAACATTTCTTAGAATAACTAAAGATATTAATTTCACACTTCCACTTTAATAAATGAGAAGTCTAAAACAAATATCAAAGTCATAGCAAGAATTCACTGATCACTCTTCCTTTTTAATTTTCTTACGTTTTTATCTCATTCAACAATTGGTTGGCTTTTTTTCCGACTCTAATTGTAGTTGTAAGATAAATAAGGAACAACAAATAATAATTGTTTTAATGTAAAAACAACTTTTTTAGAGCGTTGAAAACATAAATTGCACTCGCTTTGTGAATTTTAGTGAAATCACTTTATTAGTAATGGCACTTTAAATGTGAACTTTTTATTGATTTATTATTCTATTATAAGAAACGTTTTATGCCCTAATGGAAAGTGTTATAAATTTTCTATCATAAAAATAAAAAAAGCTCGACTTCATAATGTTTTGCTTCGGCGTAGCACTCAGGAAATCACCTCTTTATATGTATTATAGTATCCAGAACTAGAAAAAACGGGAGACGGTTAAGAGGACAGATGACGGCAGATTGGAAGAAAGATAATTTTGTTGAAGCTACTTTTACTTCGCCGCTGAATTTTTTGTTACAGTTACCAGGTAAGAGGATGCTGTATTCTGCTCTTTAATACATGACGATGTTAATTGCTGTTGGTAATGCTTAGCGGCCAGTGTTATGCCTTCGTGTTTGAGAGTCAACACAATTCTGTACTAAAGCTACCCTGCAGAATTATTGGAGTACATGATCCGCTTTAATTAAAAAGGAGTAGTCACAACTGGGTTCGATGTAATACAAACAAGGACAATGATGACTAAAAAATAAAGAAATTTGGCAATACTCACAGCACATGATTAAAAAAGTATAAAAAAATACCCCATAAATGGTTTCCAAACTAATTTTCTGTGGTAATCCATGAAGTAGTGAAATGAAGTAGTGACATGAGTAGGAGTAGTTACTTGGACTACTCTGACGCAATATTTTCTCTCCCAGGACATTTTCAAGTAAAATAGAGTATGTTTTTCTCATATATTTTCATTACTTTTGAACTAGCCCTCGTCCCTTGTGGAATGCTCTTTACACGCGCGTAAGGAGTGGTCTCAATTTCGGCAGGGTGATCAGAAAAACTCGACAGCATATTCCTGACTGAAAATCGAAATCTAGGGCATCGTTGTTCTGTACTAACTATATATTAAAGCTAAACAAAATTATCAACGATTTCAGTTCCAAGAAAGCTTTCTTGACTACTCCTGGAAGGGTGTCTACTTGTCTATATATGTGTGTAAGTATGTAAACTACTTATGACTTTCAAACAAAATATAAATATTCCAAAAAATTTTATCAATGGGATGTAGCCAATATGAACCAGTAGATTGCCAAAAATCTTAAAGAAACTAAGAAAACAGTTTATTTCATTTAGCTTTTCATATTTAAAAACCTCGTAGATCACCATTGATCCTGTAGAAATAGATTATTTCATTCCCACGATACCGTAATCAAATATTAGTGATATACTTTTAGACTTCCGATGTTGTACGTGTCATCAATTGGTGGTCCCGATTTTCTTAAATAGCAATAAGTATACAACCGCCCTCATCTCGTGAGACTCTGTTGACTCATTTAAAATTACAATCATAGGCTTTAATCAAACTCTAATTACAATTTTGAGCTTGAGGTTGTGCTATTTGACCTGAACAGCATAGTGCACCACTGCAAAACCTGTTGCAAAAAATTTGCTGTTAAAATTAACGTAAAGATGCAGGGATGGCCACCAGAATCAATAATAAAACAAGTTTTGTTTTTAAATAATTTAACATCTAACTTGATAATTTTTATAAATGTTTATGATTTTAACATCATGATATTTCTATAAGAATCAAACTTTGACATGTCCGCAGATACTTATTCTACAAAATATGTTTAATTTATATATGCTGGCTCAACATATTTTTGACTTTTTTCTGTTTGAAATAATGATACTTTTCCAATAACTCTAATATCCTTGACTGAAAATTCCTTATTCCATACATTAAATCAGTAAATAAAGCGTATACACTTTTTTCACAACTGCAGTTTGCATAGAAAATTCCTTTAAATTTTAAATCCAAATGCTCTCACATCAACCATAAAGAGAACGATTATACATCAAATTAAGTTGGCAGCACATTCTTTAAGCTACGGCTAATGTGTAATGCAGCCTTAAAATTTTCTTTATCCTTAACCAATCTCTTGGGTAAAACCAATTCTGTTTGTTTCTCTTATAAAATTTCCTAGACATGACATTAAATACTTAAAATTTTATTATCCTTTTAGTGAAAACACAAAAGAAACGACCAAAAATAAGTAAAAAATAGCACAGAAGCAAATGTTATTTAATAGTTCTTTAAACATGTGTGTGTGCGTGCGTCTGTGTCTGTGTATGTGTGTGTATGTCTAACTTCAAAAAGCTAAATGTGTAAAATTTTGAAATACACATTGAATTTTCTCTTTCAATTATCAAAGTCATCGCACACTCATCACTAGCCATCAATCAGTGTCAATTTGGCAACAACAGTCGTAACGAAAATTATTAAGACAATTTCTAAAAATACTCGTATTCTACCAGCATCAGAAACTATTTTATCTTAGCTGACTAGTGTTTCTCGTATGTTTAATAAAACATTTAGAGTCCCTCCTGAACTGTACATATTTCCAATGTTGCAACTGTCCTGTCGGTCGTTCTTCTACAGCATAAAAGAAAGGATGTGTGCAACTCTAATAGTTAACTAAATGAAAATCAAGTTTCAAAAGTTTTCCTACTGCACAAACTGGTGTATGTTGAATTGTGCAACGAGCTGATTTTTGTGAAATGAAAACTAAATATATCTGTACATGTGAATGTACGCAGAACTGTTGCCGCATGTATTAGTTATTGTATTGTGTCTATATATGGATTTGGTTTTTATACAAAAACAAGTAAAAATATTTTGCAAATAAACACACTTCAGTGAATTAATCAAATCTGCTGAGTAGAAAAATTGGACAGGAAACATTTTCTAGTTTTTCAAATATATATACATACTGGTTTTGACTAAATGGTAAAAATGGTATCTGAAAAATTTTTTGATTCACAATATTTGAAATTTAGAAAAGTGCGTACTAAACTACTCGATTTCAATTTCGTTGCGTGCCGTTTACTATAACCCTTAATTGCATGATTTTTTCTTTTTTCGTGAAAAAAATCATAGGGATATAATTCGAGCTCTAGATTACAGTAAAAATATTTAAAAAAAATGTTTTTAATTTTTTTTGTAAATTAGTAAAAATACTTTATGATGGAAATTTCCATCACCATGCAAAACTACCTGCAGCTCAGTAGTAAATAAATGCTAATAAATATCAAAACAACAGTTTTGGTTTTATGTGAAAGTATGTTTTTGAAACATTTTATTTATGATAATATTTGAATTTAATTATTTTTATTAATGGTTATAATTCATAAAGCAATTATTATGCCATATGTAAATATATTATTTCAAACTTTTTATTTTTGTTGATATTTTACGAAACAATTATTGTTTTTGTTGAGGCACAAATTAATCTTACATCTTACAATCAAATGAATTACGACATGTCTTGACGCACTTAAATCTGGTTCATCCAAGTTTTTTATCATCAGAAAACTTCAAATTTGTGGTCATATCCATCCAAATTGGACAAAACATACAATTTGAAGCCTGAGCATCATTCTCATCATCAGAATTTTTATTATCAAGACAATCTTCCGACAGCCAAACGTCTTCCAAAATTGCTGAATAAGCTTAAATATCTCTTTTATCCATTATTGTCTATGAAAATAACAATATGTTTTTACTGCATTAGACATGTCGTTACTGCACAATGATGTAAAATTCTGTCATATATTTTTCTGAGATTTACACAAGGAATTCGATAAAAAATTAAAAGAAAACGCTGAAATAATAAAAACTAACCTTTTATTCCCCAAAACCATTGATTTTATTGAAAATAAAATTATTAAAAATTGCTGTTTTCGATTTTTTGAAAAGTGGCGACGTGACTAGATAAATTCTTCAATTTCGACAATTATTCTTGTTTTAATTTATTATAACTGTTATTCTATTTATAGAATACACATTTGAAATATTTAGAATTGCACAAAAAATTAAAATCACCTGTTACTTTTTGAGTTATGCCTAAATTAATGTTATGATGGAAATTTCCATAACCATGCAAAGACGGTTTAAAACTATTTTGATAAGTACAAAACGAAATGTACAGTTATACAATGCTCGAGCACTCAGTTAAGGAGTTATAGACTCCAAATTTAATTGTTTATTTGATATCTTGGCACATACATTATGGAATGCTTGTCCAAAGTAGGTCGGATTAAAGTTATTTACAAGTTCTAATCATGTTTGGGATTTAGGCCATCCCTAGTTTCGACTCCAAGCCAGATGCCATTCCTTGCATATCCTTGTATATATTTCATCGAACAAGAACAAATACCGATTCTAATGCACCGAATGTATGTGAAGTCAGAGGTACTGTTTGGGGTCCTATATACGCTGGAGGAGACTTCGAACTTTATTGTACTCGAAAACGGGCCAGACAGATGCCATAAACGAAATATACTACAGTCACGCTGAACGTCTTTTTCCCACCTTAACAAGACGAATTGGGACTCAGTGTCCTATCAGGACAGTCATTAGTTGACGACAACCATCTTTTTTAAACTAAAAGAGGTGGCATATATCCACTCGGCAGCCAACTAATATCTCCCATCTACATGTTGTCTTGGCGAAGGAACTTTTTAGAATTCACTTGAGCGTTAAACGTTGATGATGACTGTCTCAACCTTCCCTCCGTCTATACATCAAACTTTAATGTTACAAAATACTCATAAAAATTATTCCAAAATGTTGATTTTTATTACAAATTACACTTAAATATATTTCAACACTTAATTTGCAACGCAAAACGTTTTTATTAAATTTCTTTTCGCTCTAATAACTTTCACCACAAAATTTACTCCATGACATTCAGTATAATTTCTCTGTCATTATTGTAAATTTTTTGAACAGCAGGCAGACTCTTTAAATAGATATCGCACAGAAAGTTAATTATTTAAATTGGTGATAATAAAAGCAGTGAACAAATTAAAAAAGCCCACAACACATCATTCACCACCCACACAATTTCTATAATGGCAGTAAAAACAAAAGGACTTCCTAAGGACGCTCTGGAAACAATAATGAGCACCTGTGCAGGATGGACTCTGCCTTTTACGCTCTGTTTTATTTTTATGTTTATGACGATGATTCTTCATGTCCTTTATGGCACTTTAATGTTCTGCAAAAATTAGCGTAAGTAAAATATTACTGGGCTGTTTTGGATAATATTTCTTGTGTCTACATGAAGAGCACACTTGTAGTGTTTAGACAACATTTAGAAAACATTTATTTAAAATACAATATTAAATTTTTTTTACAGCGAAGATAATGTCAGTTGTTTTCAGACATTTTTATATATAGAACATATTGAGAGAATTTTTAAAATGTGCGGTTGGTTTAAAGAAATTGTGAATTTTAAATATGACGAGAGACAGCACACGGTAGTAAACGATATTTTTTCATATGCAAGTTTGCATGTAAGTGGTAATTCTCGGCTAAATTTGTTCAGTGAGTGGTGTGTTGCTAATCTTTTTACAGTGCTGCATCTAAAACTTTGCCCAATTTTATAAACAATTGAGTGTTAATTGAGCAATTAAAACTACAATTAAAACTGTATATGATTAATTGAGATCAGTGATGGAGTTGACTAGAGAAATTTTGCTTGCAGATAATGGATTATGACTCATTTATTTGTTTTATATGATTTATGTTGTGTGAGTTAACAATATTAACTATCAAAGAGATGTATTAATATATTCAAATAAAGAATTAATTCTGATTATGGCAATTAAGGCGTGGAGTTTTAGCCTTAGGAACGATAAGGAAACCCCGTATCCCCAAATGCAAGCTACCAGACGAAAATGCTTTCAAAAAAGAAGTCCGTGGTACGTCAGTAGAACAAGTCGGAAATTGTAATGGAATTGATGTAGCTGTGATTGCTTGGAGATATAACAATATCGTTACGCTAGCATCTAACTTTGCAGGCAAACTCCCAACAACCACAGTTAGGAGGTGGGACAAGGCACGAAAGCAACACATTTCTATTGAACGGCCTTTTGTAGTATCGGAGTACAATCGGCATATGGCTGGCGTTGACCTTTTAGACTCAGTAATGGGCCGCTACAAAATTAAACTGAGAAGCAAACGTTGGTATATCAGAACTGTTTACCACCTTTTAGCTATGTGCAACCCATGGCTTCTATATCGACGCATAAATGCTGAGAGAGGATGCTGAAGTAAAATTCTCAACTCTGGTGAATTCTGAATAGCTGTGCCAGAAACTTTCAAACCGTTAACCGCTTGAAGCGCAGGAGCGACATTGAATGCCAAATTCAAAATAAAATAAAGAAAGGCCCAGAGCAACACGCTTCTCCAAAAGATGTCAGATTGGACCAATACGGGCACTGGCCTATTTGGTTGGATAAAGGGATGCGATGGAGGCTTCCCGATTGCAAGGGTTATACGCAAACAAAATGCGAAAAATTTGAAATTAGTTTATGTTACAATAAGTAAAATAACTGTTTTAAAAATGTTCACGTCTCTTAAATATAAATAAAATTTTTCAGTACTGATAACATAATGTTGCATTTTTGCAACAAAAAGGTTTTTCAATAAAATAAAACTATAATTAAAGAAAAAAATATTAAAAAAAATTATTTTAGTTAATAGTGTCACATTTGCCATCCGATAGATGTAAAACTAAAAGTTTTAACGTTGGTTTCGACAAACGTATACAATTTATAAATTTCTTATTATTAAAACTTTAATTTGAGCTTAAATGTGATATTTAAATTATAACTGAATGGTAACCATGATAAACTGTTCATCCATCTCACAACAGCCCGTTTTAACTAATAATGACCCCTAAAAGATATTTATTCATTAATCTGCTTTAAAATCCCAATTAATTTGACTAATCACAAATTTAAATTTAAAGGCAAAGACTTTGTATTCAGCAGTACTTTTGTTTTATTTTATGAGAGCATTTTACTAACTGCAGTACACCATGAGGAGGGGGAGTTATACAATAACAATTGTTTCTACTCCACAACGATGGCTGCTATTTTATTTGTTCCAATATTTCTCTGTTCAATATTTTCAAGTTGAGTGTTTTTGAGTTGTATTGTTTGAAAAATCACCAAGCACATGAAACGATAGATATTTTATAGAGAACAAAAATAGAAAAATAAAAATAAAATCTGTATAAAATAGAGAAAATAAAATTCAGATAATATCATGAAAAAAAAAGATTGAATAAAACGACTGATATTGTGAACAAAGATAACCCCTTAAGCTGGCGCTTTAAGCATCCACTCATATGTGTGGTTTAAGAGTTCCTATATTGCGTGTATTGCCCTTTTTGTAATATCTTAACAAGATTTAACTGCTTGCTGGCTTGCTGGCTGGCTGGCTAGTGTGCTCATTTTATATTGTAACGTTGCTGCTGTTAAAGACATTTAATGATACTCCCTCATATGTTTCCTTGTACTTGTTATATTTTTTAATTCATTTTTTGTATTTTATGTATATATATTTTTTTAATGCTTAACTTGAGTATCTATTTTAAGATTTTCTTTATACATTTTCTTGAAGTGGTACGTGATAATTTTACAATTTATAAAATATCTTTTATAAACAGATGAAATAAGTGAAAAATGCGCATTTTGATTTTTATATACAACAATATGTTTCAAATAGGTTTAAGTATTTTTATTATATTAAGCCCAAAACTGTACTGTTTGCTTAAACTCATTAAAGCAATTGATTTTTAATCTTAAGAGCTTTACACAACGAGCCTCATTAGTTAATACGATTATCATGAATACAGTAAGGATTTATGTAATAATATATATCACATAGCAAATTTCATCAGAAAAAAAATTATATGAGAAAAAATATATATTTTGCATCTACTTTAACATGTTATATAATTCTTATTAACTCTTATGTGTGCGGCAAAACAAACACCTTCTAATGCGCTGCAAGGCACCCGGGTACCTATATGACAGCTCAGTAGAAAAAAAGAATTTTCGCATCAAATATCACGTTGAAGGGTAGGCAACAGTGAGTTTATATACTTTTTTTCTAAATACTTAAGGTGTGCAATACATAATTATATGTTAACGTAAGTTACGTTTTAAATTTAACAGCTTTTCTCATGCATATACATACATTTATAATAGTTTGGGGAAGTTGGTACTTCCCCTTTCCAACTGACATAAATAATTTATTAAGTGGATAAGAGAGCAATAAAGAGGATTTTGTCCATTCTGGGAGCGATTAGGAATATATTTCCACTCCTTAACGAAATAATATTGGAGGATTCAGACACTGAAATGACAGGAGTACTAGAAGTAGAAAACGATTCGTTTGACTTCGAAGAAGACGATGATAAGGATGATGAAGTTCAGGCAAGAAGTGAACTTTGCTGGCATATTAACCCATTTAGAGAAACCCAGACTGTAAAGAAAAATATTTACGACAACATGCGGGTACAAGCCCAAAAACTCAACGAAACATATAGAAGTATCTTGTCATGTGAAATTTGCGTTATAATCCTTAGAGAAACAAGTCGTAAAGGACAGCAAATTAGAACATAATATAATACAAAAAACTACAAAAAGGCAAAAGATATATATGCGCTTTATATAGAAGAAGAATTTATTGCATTTCTGGGTATTTTGATTTACGCTGGTGTTCACAAATCAAACAGAAAACATGTATCTGAACTATGGAAATCAACTAATTTGCCATTATATCGGGCAGAAATGTCGTACAATAGATTCAGAATGCATTTATAATGTCTACGTTTTGATAACGGTTTAACTCGAGATATACGTTCCCAGTCTGACAAAGCTGCAGACTTTCAAAATATTTGGACGATGGTTAACGCTAATTTAGCTCAAAGTTATAAGACTTGTGAACAGGCATCTTCCATACCTTCTTTACAAACAAAGGACAAACGCACTCCAGTAGTAGGAAGTTGTTATGTGTGCTCTCAGCTACGTTGGAAGCAGATAAAATCCCGTAAGACTTCTACTTGCTCTTCAAAGCCAATCTGCAACCAACACTCGATTAGTCGACCAATATGTTCAAAATGTTCGATAAATTTACACTAAAATTTTATTTCTCTTGCTTTAATTACTTGTTGATTTTTTTATGTTTCTGTTTTCAAATTAGATGAAATAAATTGTTTTTTTAACTTATGGAGATAATTATTTATGAAAAGCAACTAACAACTTCAAATATTATACTTCCAATGGCCGCTTTTTCATTTAAAACCCGTACAGGTACTTGGGTACCTTGGTGTGCAGTTAAGGGTGTTTGAAATAAAATGGTCTTCCAGTCAAGTTCTAAAAAAAAATTATGGCACACGGCTGCAAAATAACTAAATAATTTGAAAGTTAGGAGTTCTCAAAAAATTTCAAATATGCAAGTTATCAATTTATATGAAGAAACTTTGATTGAAAACGAAAAAAGCCACCGGGTACCTTGGTGCGCACATAAGGGTTAATATTAACTCTTCAATTATAATTATTTTTCACTCTCAAAAAAATCATGATATCAGGCAGCTGAAAATTCCAACAGCTCCAGGAGCTACTCGACAGTTTTTGTTAATGCATAGAAAAGCTTTATTATTGAAATAAAATCGCAAATGCTGCGAAAAGTTGTTAAAAATTGGTGTTCCAGATTGAGCCTTCTATTGCAGTGGCTACAGTGGCGGCCACATAACAAAAGTCATATTTAAACATTAATTTCTAAAATTCTCTACTAAATAAAGTCCGTTTTAATAATATTAAAATATATCACCTTATTTTATAATGAATTAAACTCGTGTTACACTACAAAGCCATCCACTATGGACGCTATAAAAAATGTAGTGGGAAATACTGGGTAACACCGGCAAACAACTGATAAACTTTACAACCTCATATCACACATTCTATCCAACATTGTAAAACATACTTGAAATATTAAAACGTCATACGTCTATCCAACTTTAATTTGTATTCAAAAATTATTTCAATCAAATTTATATAAAACTTATAATATCAACAAACTTTTAAGAGTTTCTTAATTTCGAAGGAAGTTCATTAAATTTCTGACCACAATATCTTACAAATTAAAAATAAAAGAACAGAACAAATTTATATAACAGAACAATATGCTAAAGCATGACAGAAAAATGTTCAAACTCAGCAGGATAATGGTAGCTAAGACATAATATCCCGTAGCAACTTTATACTCTTGACCAAACAAATGCCAAAGAGAGCCAACACTTTCATTGAAGTAGTTTTTATCTGCTTCAAGCAAATGAAGATACTTATTTTATATTGTATTTTACAGTGTTGAAAGCTCTAAGCCCCAGTCACCTTAACATAATAACAATTTAAGTAATTGTGTTGTTGTTTGTAATTTTTATAATATTCTTATTTTTTCTGCTTATTTTTTGTTGTTGCTGTTGTATTTTTAAATGCTAAACTTGTTTCTTTATGGTATTCATTCTGGTTTTCTTCATTTATACCAGCTTTATTTGTTCAAACTTTTTTATGTAGTTTGTTTATGTTAAAAAAAGAATTAATTTGTTGGAGTTGTACACATTTTGATGTAGCCCAGATGAACATAATTAAGTACGTAAGTCAAGGATATAAAAACTTTGTGTAGAAGTAGGAAAGAGATTAACAATTTTATATAAAAGAACTATTTAAAGATTAAGACTCCAGTCCTGTTTTACATATTCAACATGCAAATATTGCGCTAGAGCCAAAAAAGTTCAATATTTTAGCTTGGGTATTAGAAGATAAACTAAAACTGAAGATGTAATAAAGGAAAATTTTAATGATATATAACAAAAATTCGTTGAAGGGGAAATAAATTAGCCAAAAATATAATGATACAAAGGACTGTTATAACTGAAACATTATGACGGATTGTAATTCCAGGCGGGAGAGTGCATTAAATAAGCACTAAATGTAAAAACTAGTTGGAAGCAGTTGGAAAAGGTTAAAAAGGATATTTTATAATGCCGCTGGTCGAAAGGGAAAGGAGTTTCAGCTCGCTCTCACCTCTTACAGTTCTTTCGTGTTACCTGTATAAGAGACTAAGATAGCTGAAGTGGAATTTGAATATACAAAAATTAATACTAAGAGAAATTGAGAGGTAGGACAAAGTAGGGGGTAGAATTAAGTTTCAAGGGAGAATCGATCGTCGGCAGTAAGGCCAGCCGCTGTTCTTACCAAAGAGTTTTAAGGAACGGTCAATGGTCACATTTGAGCAATTACACTGCTCAGCAGGCAAATCCTCCTTTGAATAAAACTAAACTCGAATCCGTTTTCGGGTTTTTTCCATCAGGTCCAGATTTTTTTTCATGGGCGTGCCAATTTTCCGCCCCTAAATTAGCCAGGTACGTAGACATATATCACCTTAACTCGGGAACGAGTCATCCGATTTTAAAAAGTAAAACACCGGAAGATGTGTCACCGCACGATATAAAATTAAAACGGACTAACTTATTGTCCATCAATTTCCACATATACTGCTACTATCAATATTAGAGTCTACCCTAATGTTTTCGATTTAGAATTACAGGTTAATGGGAAACACTTTATTATAATTTTAAATCCAAGAACCATGCAAAATACCGTTGTACTTTAGCTCCATTTCCTGTTCACCTAACGAAATGCTATCGTCATGCATATGAAAGGTTGGTTGCATTACAATATTGGGCACCTGCAGTAAACTGAAAATAAAATCTAAATTTTTTAATAGATTTTTATAGTTTATAGCTTTTTTTATTTCTTAAATCTGTAACTATTAGACAAAGGTGCAAAGTATTGAATATTTGCTTTAAACTTTTTTAAATTCCATTTTTAATCTGAAAAAAATTACGAATTTTGCAGGATAAACATTTTTTTTCCTGATTAATTTCTGAATAATTCCAAAACGATAACTGATAAAGAAAAATTGTATGAGACTAAAATAAAAACAATTTTGTTAACTATCTTCTGGTGTTTAATTTTTAAAAATCGGATGATTCGTTTCCGAGTTAGGGTGAAATTTGTTTACGTACCTGGCTAATTTAAGGGCAAAAAATTGCCACGCCCATAAAAAAAATCTGAGCCTGATGGAAAATAACCGGAAATGCATTCGAGTTTAGCGCATCAAAATCCGTATAGTGCATATAGTTTTATTTAAAGGAGCGACGAAAATTTATTTTTTGTAGAGCAGTGTTACTTATCCAAAGAGAAACTTTTCTTATCAAGCAAGTGCTTAGTGAGTTCAAAAGTTTCCCATAATAATGACCTCTATGATATGGAAAACTGTTCTGAATCCAAATGTTGTTTTTTACTGTTCAGTGGTAATTCTTTTACCGTGGCGTATGCTTTGCCGGCTGAATACTGATAACTCTGATAGGCTACTGAAGGGTGCTCTACAGAAGTATTGTAAATATTGACCCTTCATACCGCGACAGAAGCAGAGTAGCAGCATAATGCTCTCTTCATAATCCTCGTTACTGTAGCCAATGCAGTATTCATAAAAAGGAAGTCCCATATTTTCCACCTGAATTCTATAAGTGAAACGTGCATTAAATGCAGCCACCAGAATGCGGAGACAATCTTTGTAAAATAAGCATGTTCCATATGATTCCCAATGCTAGAATTCGGGCAAGGTCATAGTGTCTTCGATAGAGTACAAAGGATTTCTCTATAACACATGTCCTGTACTGTTTCAAGAAAGGTAGTGTCAAGACGTTGTTAGCTAAGATGAGGCCGAATTCCTGTTACTTATTCGAGTTCGACTTGCTGAAGTAGAGTCCTGCTGTTCACTACATCATCCTTCTTAACATTAGCAAGAATAGTACCATGTTACCGCACCCAGTTTATCGTAGTTTTTCTTTGAATTTTAAAACAATTCCTGCTTTAAATCTTTATCTCATTATATTAGATGTTGACACTTAATCATGGACCGAACTGGGGAAGTTATATGCTTTTTTGGTTTCTAGGGGACGGTGAAATGTGCAGATAAATTTGAAATGATTTATTATGAAGCCGAAGTGCAGTTTTGTCTTTGTTTGACGAATGAGCAACTTTATCTTCTCCTAAATATGAGTTAAATTGCTCTTCTTATTTAAATGAAAAACAATCAATGTGTATATTAATTCCAATAAGCAATCGCAATACATTCTTAAAATATTAATACAAAAACAAGTCTTTTAGCTGTTTATAAATCTACTTATACTAACTCCTAAACAAGCAGCACATCAAGCAATTTATAAGACAACGAACGTTAATGTTTATATGAACGATCATTATGTGAAGACTTTAATTAATTTAAGGTGTTGGAAAACAAATATTCCCTTCGAGAACATTCTAAAATCCCAAAATACACAACAGTAAATGCAAATATTTTCAAGTGTAGACACAGTGCTTCAGTTGGTGTTTGAGAGGCAGTGGACAGGTGTGAAGACTTTACTGGGGTATTAAAAAGTACCATAAAATGGTACCATACTAATGTACATGGCAAATTATTTGCTTTCTATTGAAAAGTGAGATAACTGTTAATGAACGTCTGTAACTGAATCATGAAGGAAGCTGTTACCGACGAAAATTTATTAAATTATTTGCGATACACATTCGCCCTGTTGTATCGCTTAAAGTTGAATTTCAATAAAGAAAATTTTTAATGAAGTCTCACAAAACAGAGCTATTTTACGGTTAAGGAACTACTTTCTCTTTATTTCTTAAGGTTTGAAAAAATGACACAAGAAAGCTTAAAAATATTAGTCCATATTATTAATAACAGAATTTCAGCCGCATTTTCGTTATTTTAGCTCACAAACTAAATTAAACCGGAGCCACAAACTTCAGCAATACATGAACGTACAGTGTCTTTGCTTAGGATGGTAAATTTGGAAGGAATACTTAAGCTTAAGTACAAATACTAGGGTTACATTAACTCAATTTTTAAAAATATAGTTATCAGTCGCACGACTCGTTTCCACTTGGAATCGGAGTAGTGGAGCCAAAATGTTTCACACAGAAACTGTCATTAGAGATAAGTATTTTTAGGCAGCGAGGATTGAGTTGATTATGATTCAGATAAATGCAAAAAATTTAAAACAATTCTTAGATTTATTAGCGTCTTATTAATCATATCGTTACAAGTTGCCATCGTGTGCTATATCCATTAACATATGTATACAAGGAGCAACAAAATAAAATAGGAAAATAAAAGTACATAAAATTATGACTTACCAAATTCATAAGTAAACGTAACAGTCTTGTGTTAAAATATCTTTTCAGCCTTACTCTAGAAAGCGGGGTCGTGCAGCGAGACCAAACTCCCAGTCAAATGCTTGATAATATTCCGAGTTAGATTGCACTCTACATTACAAACAAAGTTCTGGGCGATTAATACCATCTTCACTGTACTCCATCGGTGAAGATGGTATTAATCATTTTAAAATAGATTCGACAAATTGTCTATCTACAAATCTGCCTTCATCTCTACTACCCCTACTCAAGTTATCGTTAGTACCTGCCTTTCGGCCTTACCTGACGGTGCCCTCAAGCCCTCGAGTGAACATAGATGTCCGCCACCACTCTTGGCATCGCCAACGGGCCAACCAGTGAGCTTACATAGGCTACAACTTCATTCATAAGGAAACTGGTTACACCTTGTAGGTCAAATCAATATAGGTTTGTAATCTACTATTGATTTCTAATCCTTTGTATGGCAGAACCCAGGTAACCTTCCATCAGTATTTCGTATCCCTTTCCCAGAAAGCACTGCAACAAGGTGTTATGACTCACCAAGTTGCCTGTTGTGCCCCTGTTGGCACAAAGAACTGAATATAGGGGATCGTTAAAAATGTTAAAGAATAGAAAAATCGGTAATGAGCGTTGAGCTTTTTTTGTTTCTTATAGTAGACAATAGGTCTCTTCTAACTAAAGTGTATGTCCTTAAGATGAGCATAATATATCCTATTATTAATCTTATTTAACCTTCATAAAGTTTGTCACACGCTCTAAATTTGTTACCTTGAAGATACTTTTTTGGCCCAGCTGTAGACTTTTCAGAAAAATACAAGATATATTCTGTTACAACTACATGACTCTTTTCCTCTTTATTAAGTATTTTGTTATACATCTTATTGCTTAACTTGTTTTTCTTAAGCGAGCACATATCGAAAATAGGATAAATCATGATGCAAGACCATAGACAGAAAATCTGTTGCTATTCAAAAGTATTAAAAGTCATCATTTACTTTTTGAATGTCGTTTGATGTCCGTTTTGTATGCTGTTTCTCTATATATTATTAAATGCCAATGATAACTCACGTACACCTACAACTTTAAATATCGCTTCTGAACTATCAGCAGACCTTCAATAAACATATTAAAAATTGTTAGCGTAAAACCTTACCAAGTCAATCGTCTATACGTGTTTCCTTAAACTGAATTTTTCCGTACCATTAATTTCCCTCTCATTCAGCAGTTCATCTCCATCACACAAGCAAATAATGCTTCTAATATTTATGTGTGTGTATATTTGCATTCACCAACTAACAACTGGCATATGAAGATCGTATGTTTATATTTGTATTGAAGCATACATTTACAGTTACAAGTCAATAAAATTTACATGTGTAGGAGTAGAAGTGAAATGAGCTAGATTTTCGCCAACACTCATCTACATCCACAATACGAAATGCATATAAATTTAAGCATGCACACACACATACACATATACCAACATATAAATCCGTCCAGAATTTCTTGTTTGGCTTTTGTGGGCGTCAGGTTGATTGGTTAACATTGTGTGTGAATTGTTATTATTGCATAGAAATGAATATTTCGTATGATGATGCACTTGTGGTTGCTGTTGTTATTACATGGCATTAACCAAAAACTCAACTAGAATGATAAAATTTAAACGAACATTCATGTTGACATGTCTTGATAAACAAAACATACATTGGCCATAGTCAATGGCTCCAGTTTTACCATATACCAGCACCATGCCATGATATAAATTAAGCAGGACACGACCATAAATAGAATTAATTATAAACTGGAAAAAAGTGATGCATCAAAAGAAAATTAAATCATTAAATAATACGCAACTGCAAAAGTATTCAAACTGGATATGAAAACTGATCAGGAAAAGGTATATTTTTTATAGTATATTTTTAAGTTCTAAATTGATTTATTAATTCTTCGGCAAGGGTTTAATTTTTAATTCAGGAAAAACATTTTAAATATTATAAAGCATAAGTAAAAGTCATCATCAGTTTTAGCTATTCAACTTACATGGCTGAGCAGAACAACTGTTTTCGAAAGACGCTACACTTCCATTATCACAACTCGTGTGTGTTTTTGTTTACCTCCACTCGTTACCAGGTTTAGTTGAACAAGATAACAGCTTCTATTTGAACCAATTTCACAATGAATTAGAATGCGAGAAGTGTAGACCATTTTTGTTAAGTCCACAAGCTGCCAATTGATTATTTCCTTAATATTTTTAAAACTGTTTTCTTTAATTTGTGTTAAGTTTATATAGAATGAATTAAACAATTAACTTTTTTGTTAATTATCTCTTCTTGTTTTAATTTGGAGGTTAATGGGTTAATGTCTTATCATTAACATTTCTTTTTATTTTAACATATTATGAAGTGAAAATTGTGGCGCAAAACTACCAAAACTTTCAATATGTTTATATTGCTTATTTTTTTTTTTAATTTTATGAAGAAAACTTGGAAATGGAAGACAATAAAATAGAATAGCGGTCAAAACTTGTTGAATACAATTTTGAAAACCAATGGTCAATTGTTTTGCAGAAGCCTGGACCTTGAGCACCCACAATAAAACGCTGGGTTGAAAGTTTTCGACAGCAAGGCAAAGTAAAACACCTTCCAAGTACCGAAGGATGACGTACGGCCCACACGAAAGAAAATATCCAACGTGCTAGTATGCAAGACAGCCCAGAAACATCATCGAGAAGACGTTCGACACAACACAAGCTATCGCGGAAGTCTTTTCAGAGATTTGAAGCTATACCTACAACGGCTTGATTATGCCATTTCACTCCGACAAAAATCAGAAGAAAATTTCAACTTCATGAACAATTTGATAATGAGCAGTAAAGGATATTTCCATTTAAATGTTTAGTAAGCAAGGAAAATTCCAGGATATGGTAGAATCCAAGAATTGTTCACCAGCAACAATTACAACCACTTAAGTGCACTGTTTGGTGTGGTGTATCATCTGAAAGGATCAGCGGTTCCTATTTCTTTGAAACTACACACGGCGCCTCAGTTGCAGTTGATGGTGCTGAACATCGGGCGACGCTGGAAAATCTTTGGAGATGGGCTGTTGAAAATCATCTCCAATTGTGGCTCAAACAAGATGAAGCCACAGCCCATTCTGCGAGGGATACAATGGCTCTGTTAAAGGACCTCTTTGGCGAACTTATTATTTCGCGCAGAAGCAATTTCAATTGGACTTCATTTTCACCTAATTTAATAGCGGTAAACTATTTATTCTTGTGGTTATTTTTTGGTTAATCAGTTGCATTTAATTAAAACAACAAATACCCAGAAATGTCTCTACATGAATTAAGGCAGCATATTTATAAAGAAGTGCTCTCTCTTTCTGTGTTTATGGTAAGTCACATAAGGGCATCCGCAAATAAACCTCGTATCTCTACCCTACAAAGGACAGTACTTATTGAATTAAAGAAACAACTTGCCTGAATTACTTCTCAGCTAATTCCAGTACATTTTGAATGCATATTTGAGATATTTAAAAAAAAACACATATTTTCAAATATAATAAAATTCGTCAATGATAATGCAAAATTTCTTATCTACCCACTGTACTAATACTTTGCTTTTAATAATCATAAAAATTTAATAAAATTTTTGGAGTCTTTCTAATTTGTTGCAGTTTTATTAGTGAAATCTTACAAGCGATTTCATCTTCTAAAGCTGATGACAATGCGAACAAAAAATATATTTATATCATAACCATTATTAGCTTCTTACAAGGGGTGTCACTTTTAAATAAACTGAGATGAAAATATAATCTGACACACCGAATATTATTGTCCATTGTCGAGAATAAATTCTTTATTATTCAGCTACCATTGCAGGGCGCTATTTTTCGTTTGCAAATCTCTATTGATGTTCAAAAGCACTTTGTCTTAATTAATTAAAGTGGCAGTAGAAGTAGAAACATTTTTCGAAAATGCTTTTATGATATTCAGTAGAATACAATAAGTGTAATAAATGCACAGACAAGAAAAATTTATTAATCAAATAATAAAAATAAGAACAAACACTTCTGACAATAGTACTTAATATTATGTCATAGTTTAGTAAATTATATAATATAAGAAATTTATTTCTTATAATTTTACCAGTTGTGATACACTCCTTTGGTAATAGAACCGTGATTTCATAATAAGCCATTTGAATTCTATAAGTTTCATAAATACATTTATAAAAGAAGAGCTAAATGAATAAAGGTAAATATTTAACACTCTGATGGATATCGATTTCTATTTGAAATCGATAAAATTGCTATTGCTTGAATTAGTAAACACGAGATCGAGTCTGCTGTCATTTAGAAAAATAGGGTCGAATTTTCCGGATATACATTAGTGAAAGATTATGTTAATTGTTGTCTGCCTGGGTCAATGAAGAGGGCATAGTATTGATCGCTGATTACTACCGACAGCGATTAACGCACTGATGTCTTAAAGAGCAGAACACAACACCCTGATTCATCGTCACCAGTAGAAAAAAATACACCCACGAAGTAACAAATAAAAGCGGCTAAAGTTCCTACTCTGAAAATACTGCAGCTCTTTAATACTATTTTTGTTTTTATATAACAAAATATTGTAAATTCCTTGACTCGTAATCCTTGTCCTTAATGTCCTGGTATCTCCAACAAATGAAAGCTGCCAATATTTTTTATAGATAACATTTTAAATTTTGATTTTGAAAGTTGTTGATGATTATGCATGTGAGTAGCACTGAAACTTCCTCTTTTGCTATAGTTTTTTACATTTACGGTAATTTTATACAAACAACAAATCCTTTAACAGGACAATAGACGAAAATTCAAAAAAAGTGTTAAAAATTAAATACATTTCCTTTTGCAATGACATCTTATATAAAAATGAAATTTATTAATAAGAAAGAACGTAAGAAAATAAAAAAGGAAAAGTGATCAGTGAGTTCTTTTTATGATTTTGTTATTTTATTTAAGCTTCTTACTTATTAAAGTGGAAGTTCGAAATAAATATCTTTAGTTATTCTACGAAATGTTTGGTAGAGGTTCGCTGATGATCTACATTTGCCTCAGTGAAATGCGCTTAGGAATTAACTAAAACCTCCCAATTGATCACTTTGAATTTTCAGTAAGATTTTGGGAAAAAATAACCTGCACGAAATGAATTTTAAAAATATTTGTATTCAGCTATTCAGCGCTACTGCAAAATTGCATTTTTTAGATAAAAAATATGTGAAAACATTGATATTAAAGGCCATACCTGCAATATCCTGCTAATATTAACCTCAAAACTGTCGTGTTTTTTGATTTCTTGTAATATTCTCTACTTTTGAGTTCTGCGATCATTCTAAAAATCAAGCGATTCCTACGTAATAAGCGATAATTGATTTACGTTTTGGGTGACATAAAATATTCGAAAACACTTGTCACATATATAATATAGAAGTTCTTAAAATAAATCACTTTTTAGGATTTGTTTGATCACGATATCTTAGCAGTAAATTAAACGATTTTGAAACGGATTGCTATTATCGGAGTAAATTTATTTTTTAGCTTCAGGATCTGAAGCCGCTGAAAAATTATTAAAACGAACCTTTTTGGAAAACTATTAATATCAAGGAAAACATTTTTGGATGTCTTGATATCTACCGCGTCGAATCGGTTAACATTCATAGGAAATATATGTTCAAGAATGCTTTTCAGGATACTTTTGATATAAATCGGTTCAGCCGTTTACGAGTTATTATCGGTGTTATAAGTCACTTACAGAAACACACACATAAAAAGATATACACAAACTGACAGGTTCTCAGAATCAGTCTGGACAACTTCTTAGGATTTTAAAATTTAGAGATCTCAATTTCTAAGAGCGGAATGGAACCAAAAATCTCCTTATATTTGAAAATTTTTAATTATCGTAGAGGGATATTAAAAATATTAAACTTTTGGAACTCGACAAGTTTCAAGATTCACTTAATATTTTGAAAAAGGCGTGTATATTCGAAAACTTTCGGAAAGCCATAGAAGTAAATAAAGTAAATTTAAATATGGGACAAAATTGTTGAGTTCTTGGTCTTGCCAAATCTTATGGTATCAACTTGACATGTTAACTTGGATTTTTTTTTACGAACTTCTGATTGTTTTAAAACTGTTTCTAACCCCTTTTACGACTTTTGCAAGGATTAACAATCTGTTTGATATTCTTCTTTTAGCAATAAAGTGTATATTTTTTTAATATTAAATATTTTAAACAATAAAACAAAGTTTGCGGTGGCAAAATACGTTATAGATTTTGAGTTTTTTTGATTTGTGTTAAGATATTTGTTCGGCTAAAGGTCCAATTTTATGAAAATAAATTTTTTATTGTTTTCGTAATTTATTAAAAATATTTAAAATTGCACAGCGTTCGAACAATATAATAAATATATTGACATATTTGAATAAATATGTACGGGTGCCTGCGTTATATAAAAAAGTCACTGGGGAAAAAATATATAATACAAATTTCACAAAAATCTAATTTATAGCACAATTTAAAATAAACTTGCGATAAGATTTTCAACAAAGAATCATCGAGGATACATCTGCTTGCAGGCGTATTTCCAAGCAGACGTAAAGAAAGTTAAATAGCCACTTAAGATTCATATATTAATGCAATAAAAATAAAACACCATTTTCATTTAAAAGTTTTAATTTATTATATATATTTCCAGAGTAAACTAAATCAAATTTCATTAAATTAAACTAAATAGAAAAAGCAATTTTACATAACTTTCTAAACAAAACTTTAATAAACTTCAATATTTGTTCGAAAAACTCTCCTTAAGTTTGGCACAACTGAACGCACGTGATTTTACCTCTACATGTTTGTTTAGGTGTATTCGAGATTGTTTTAGTAGTTTAAACATTTCATTACGCACTTAAGTTGTTACACAACCATGAAAACAAGTGTAAATGTACACTCATCTTCTCTACTCATACACAATCAGGCAGAGTGCTAACCCTCCGATGTAAAGCTTGTCAAGTTTTTGCATCAAAACACCAACTTAAGAAAACTCTTTAAGACTGAAACCCAAGCAGGGCTGAGCAGAGTTAGAAGAAACAGCAACAACAATAAGTAAAAGTAACTGAAACATTAAAAATAAAATTTTAAAGTTTCTAAATACAATTTGTGACCAAACACATATTACGAAGAGAGTTTATCCAGCAACTTTCAGCAAACTTTTGGGGGAAAATACACACACAAAAAATAAAGTTTGCACTTAAATTGAAAGTATGAGGCCAATGTATTGTGGACATGAATATAAAATTATACAAGAAATGAACACTGAATTCTTCTGACAAGTCAACAGTGCATTCATTCTTTTCCAAACAAAGGAAACGGAGTTGGTCGGATCTCTGCACACACATGATCTACAGTGAAGATCACTTGTGTTCGAATGGTTAAGTGAATAAACAGAACTGTTGGTTTTGGATTGATATTAAGTCAACTGTATGTTGAGATACCGTTAAATCCAGAAGCCTGGGCGATCAGCGTTCTTAATGGGCTAGTGGAATCATTGATCCGCACTTCTTTAAAAACAATGTTGTTCAGAACGTTAAGGTGAAGGTTATAGAGCTACGATTATTGATTATTGATTATTGATTATTGGGCATCCGATTTTTTTAATAAAGAGATCGCTTTCGATGAAAAAAAATTTATTATTTGAGACCGCAGACTTCATTTCATCTCGTATGGCGAACCACTCTGTACTTCATCACATGGCCAGTGGTAGTAACCCTGGCGTAAACACTGAGCAGGGGCAAAATATAAATGCTACTAAGTTAGAAATTGTGAGGTGCAATCGAACAAAAAAATTATTAATCCCTTTTTAAAGATCCAATTTTATATCAAATATATGGAAAACGGTTGACCCCAAAGGCCACCCCTGTAACTGAAAAGTTATCGCAACCTGGTTTTTGTGCTATTCTATGCTTTTGAGCTCATCGAGCTAAATTAGTATTATTTTAGTTTTCATTTCAACCAGCTCCCAAGTGATAAACGGTGACTGATATTGTTTTAGGGGGCTGTTGGCTGAATTAGTGAACGCAAGACCATGATGCCTTTGGTTCCGAGTTAGACTCTTCTTTCAGTCGTTAATGTGTTGTCGAATATTTCTGATCTACATTAGTGCAGTACTAATTAAGTTAATTGTTGTCGCTGTATATGACCGACAGCAATTAACACCGTCATGTACTAAAAGAGCAAAATACAGCACCCCTATTCATCGGTACCTGCAGTAAAAAGTTCACTAACGAAGTAAAGAATCACTATAACTTCAACAAAATTGTCTATCTTCTAAACTGTATTCATCTGTCATCTTCAAATATACTTTCCTTTTTAGTTCTTACACAATGAACTGCATATGTAGGAATCATCCCCTGAATGCTAGTCAAATATATTATGTCGGAGTTTAAAGCAAAACACCCGGCTTTAAATTATTTCGTTCGTATGAAGGGATTAACCCCAACCGCGTTTGCTTTGATCGACATGGTATTTAGTTGTTAAGAGCTGATTAGATTCGATTAGTGAAGCCGCTGAAAATTTCTTCTGAACATATCACTTTGAAAGATGCTTTGTTTCTTTGTATTTTTTTTAATATCTTAAAATTTATCAGTTCGAATGGGATCAAATTTAAAGGAATTAAGCATTCAATAATGCTCTTCGGAACGGCACAGGTTTAGTTTAATTCATTTCAGCCGATTAAAAGTTATAAGCGGGTAATATACTTACACAGCCAAACACATACAAACGCACAAATATATGAATACATACACACAGATGACTGGTTTTCAGAATTAATCAAGGAAGCTTCTTAGGACCTCAAAAAATGGAAACATAATGAGAACTTTTTTTCAAAACAGGGTAAAACCATTTCATTACCGATTTTTTGAAATCTTAAATTTTCCTATCGGTGAGATACAAATTGAATTGTAAAAAGTTTTGTGGGAAAATGGCAAATGCAAGATTGTCTATAGAAATGTTTAATTTACAGTCCACTATACATTTCATTTAGCGGAGACAACCACCTGCAAATATTTTACTCTTCAGTTTTGTTTAATTCACTTTTGACAAGCTCTTTGTTTATAGACTATTTTTTATACTAAAATATATGATAACTGTTGCATAGCAGCTCTGAGTCAGTCAACATCAAGCCTCGTTGCCAATTACAATTAATTTAAGTGCAACCAGACCGTTTACTCTCTTTGCATCTCACTAATTAACTTTGACGCTTTAGATAACTGCATTGATTGACGGTTCTTCTGAGGAATTTTCCGTGGTTAAATACGTTGCTACTTCATACATGAAGGCATAGGTCGTGTACAGTCAGTGACAGAAACGGATAGAATGAGGTTTAACAATATCGCCGGTATATGGTCTCAGTCACCCACTGGCATCTGTGCACCAAATATTTTACAAATTTATTTTTTAAAGTATTTTATATACAAACAAAAATACAAAGATAAGATATATATTCTAAAACACAATTTTAAATGTAGCACAAGGGCTAACGTGGTGGCACTCAATACGCAGATACACACATCTTATGTTATTTCTGGAAATATTTATCTCATTCAACATTTATTGTCCACTGCCTTTTGCAATATATTCCTGCGAATTTATGTCGGTTTAATTCATCATAAACTAAAAGAAATTCATCTTAACAAATGTAACCCTTATGAAAAGAATGCAAATATTGTACGTGTTCCATTTAAGTTTGAACAAACATCCATTGAAAGGGGGGTATTGAAAGTACATGCCATTCTGTGTAGGAAAAATATATACACACGACGATAATTTCATTTATAAGCGGATGCATGTGTCTTCAGCTTCATACTCGTACGCACACGAATTGTTTGCTTGTTTAGAAAAGTGTTTGCATTAGGAATACGATGCTCAGTGCTGTAGGAAACAAAACTCCCCTGGTTTTTGATTTTTCATCTTGGTTATAAGGAAAATGGCAAGAATATTTATTAAATGGTAAAATGATTCGATAAAAAGTTTTTAATTTGACAAGAATTTAATTGGAATATTTTGTTTTATATATATTTTTTATTATAATTAAACAAAAGTTTTTAGGAATGATTTTGAATTGACGAAGGGGAAAAGTAAATAAGTTGAAGGAAATACCACAGAATTCAAAAAAAAATCATAATTATATTTAAAAAATATATATAAAATTTAAATATATTAGAGATACAACGATTTTCATTACAAAAATGTTTATAATTTTTTTATTAATATAAAAAAACTTAAGTTATCAACCACTTTCTATTTAATTTATAGGTTATTTGTTCGAAGAATATTTTGAATTAAAAAAGACATGATAAATGTTCCAGAACACACGGAAAAGTAGATCAAATTTAACATGTTGAACTTACACAGCAGAGCAGAACAGCTGTGTTCGAAAACCGTCACACATTATTATCAGTACTGATGTTTGTTCTTTTAATTTAATACCACTTGTTATATGCCTTAGTTGAATTTGTACTAATATTATTATGAAAAGAGGTACGAGGCCTGTACTGCACGTGTTTCCACTTCATTATATATAATTATGACCTATTTTTCTGAAATTTTTCTCTCATGTTTCATAAGTCAAAGATTTTTGGTTTCAATTTTCTTAAACACATTTAAATGCTTTTTATACATACTTTGATTTGACTTTGTAATTGGAATAGACTGGCCCTTAAAAAATGTTTCCCAATTGTGAAAATTTATTTTGAAAATTATGTGAATTTTTTTTTTTTAGAGATGAAGATCACTTTTGTTCAAATGGTTAAGTGAGTACACAAAAGTATCGTATTTGGAGTGATGATAATCCTCAACTGTATGTTGAGATACCTGGCGATTGGCGTTCTTAGTGGGCTAGTGGAATCATTGATTCGTACTTCTGTAAAAACGATGCCGTTGAGAACGTTAGAGTTAATGGTGACCATTATACAGGCACGTTTACTGATTTCTTAGCTCATAAATTCAACAACCACGATGCGCAAGATCAGTGCTTTTAGCAAGACAGCGCAACATATCACAGAACTTGTTGCACAACGGATATAACGAACGGAACGTTTGGTAACCGCATGGATTCGCATTTGGGATCGGTGAATTACCTTCCACGATCGTGAGACTTAAAGCCGCTAGTCTATATCATTAAGACCGAAACGAATAACCAGTTGGCACAACAATCACCAATTTATTGAAAAGAATCATAGAAAACTGGAACTCCAGATTATACTACATCCAATTTAGCATGGACCGTCATATGCCAGAGGTCTTATCTAGAGATTAACTCTCGAGAAAGTGAATTTCGTGTCAATTTTCGAACTCCATTTCAAAGCTCTATAAGAAGCATCGTATATCATGTGGCAGTTGTTGTGTCATACGTGAATAGTTAATGAAAAATTATAGAAAACGGCTAAAAGAATATCCTTGTAATTTTCCGTTGATAACAACTGCAAGGCTGCCGTGACCAATTTTTTTTTGTTGCTATTTTATACTTTTGAACTCTTCGAGCTAAAATACTCTTATTTTTCTTTTCAAATCAACCGATTGCCACGCGATAAACAGAGACCAATGTACTTTTTGATAACAATAAAAGAATCGAGAACAGTAACTGAATGGATTTTTAATTTTTGGCTTAAAAACCACTTTTTCAAATTTTTTCGATCACAATATCTCACTACCACAAGAGCCGATTTTGATTCGATTTGCACTAGTCAAGGTGGCTTTTAATTTCAAGAGTTCCTAGAATAGATTGGTAAAGAATTTTAAAAGTTATTAAAAAAAAAACATGTGAAAAGATTTTTGGATTTTCTAAAATCTACCGATTTAAGTCAGTTCAAATTCACAGGAAATCTAGGTTTAGTGAAACACTTTAAAACGTTTTGTCTTATTCGATCAAGCCTTTTCAGTGAAATACACCGACATAAAAACACATACAGACATAGTGACGGACTCTCAGAATAAGCAGGGAAGCTTCCTAGGACCTTGAAACGTGGAGATCTGGTGAGAACTCACTTCTCTCAAAATGGGGTAAAACCAACAACTTCCCGTACCTTGGAGATGTATAGTTTTTCTATCTGGAAGATAAAAATAAATAATAAATAAATATTCATATAGCGGTTGGCTTTTAATAAATTAATTAAAACCAATATTTTTTATATATAAACAGTCTTTAAACTACTATATTGCTAGAATTTTAGTATTCTGTGCTCTTATTTATGTCCAAGAAAATTTGGTGATAAGACGATTCAGATCCGAATTTCAGTCCAAGTTTTAAGGAAAACAGAAATCAAAATTTCAAATGAACTCCATGTAATTTTGACAGTGTTAAGTTAATTAATTCTCTGGAATTAATTTCACTGACACATAATCTTCGATTTTTCTTTATTACAAATTTTTTTTTATTACAAAATTTGTTTGTATGAACCATTTTGGTTTTCTTCCACATGTTGTACTTAAAGTGACAATCACTTCAAAAAAAAAAACAAAATTGTGTAAGCTGCAACAGCTAACAAAGCACAAAGTCAGTAATACAAAAAGCAGACTATATTTCATGCCATGCTGGACATTTCTAGCATCATCCTCTTATGGTCTAAGTACAAGTCGGAACATAGATATATGAAAATTTCATGCAGAGATATGTTGCACTGTAATACAATAACAAGTTTCAACACAACAAACAGCAGGCAACTGCGTTAAATTCTGAAAAAAAACTTCTTGTTAAAATCTAAGAAATAACACGTTATTAGGAAAATATTTCCTCATATTAAAGTAGCTCTTTTATTTCATAAAATGTTCAAGTTTTCTTTCCTCTTTTTTTTTTGTTTTTGCCGGAAAAACAACAATTACAATAGCACAGAAGCAGCTACCACAGTTACAGGAATTTTCTATTCAAATACTGCTTCAGCATATTTGCCTTGATTGCTACTTACTGCCAGAGTTGATTGTCTGGCCAACGTTTGTCATGACAACCGATCTACCTCAACTACAAATAAGGTATTTTTCATAATATGCACTTGTCCTGCTCCATTGTTAGTTTTCTTGTACTCGTATATTGTTTCAGCAGTTTCTTTGCTTCTTTGCGTTAGTGCTTTTCTCGCAAAACAGTAAAATAGTTTGTTGTTGTGTGAAAAAGGGCTAAAAAGAAAATATAAAGTACACAGCATTGCACTCAGTTCGCATTGAAGTTTAAGGTATTGTTGTCATTCTGCAGAGTTCTTTTCTTTGTGTGAGTGTGTTTCTTTTTTCAATTGTTTTGTTTTCGGTGTCCTGGTGAGTGTGTCTAACAGTGTACGTGTTGTTTATTGTAAATGTATGTCTGTATTCGTTATGTTCACATTTCAATTGTGTTCAGAATCGAGAACCCAGCAAATATATTAAGTGATATTTAAATCAGAATCAGAAATTAGATTGGCAAAGGCAACCACGTATAAAAAAGAAGTGCAGTGCAGTTAGTGTTTCCTTAAATTAGGAATAAGAGAGAAGCTTTTTTAAATGTAAGTCTCTATAGGATATTTGACAATTTTTTTAATGTTAATTAGATGCCATTGAAATGGAAAAGTATGTGGATCAGACAAATGGGGATTGCAAACTACTCATATACAGGGTGGCGCAAGACTACAGTTGTGGTTTGACTGGTTAATAACTTTTAAAATTAATTTATATTCTTTCGCTGTTAGTCATAAACGATTATTAAAATTTAAGTTGATTTAAAGAATGAATTTTGTATTGTTAAAGATCTCTTAAAGGATTTATTAACGTTAAGAATAATTTAAGAATTAGGGGTTTTGTTTTTATATCAGAATTTTGTGAGGAAAACAGCGTTAAAACTTGTTGAATTTTAAACTTCTATACTTTAAATTTTGTGCTGGCTCTTTTTTCTCAAAATCTCTCTACAAAATTCCAAGTGATCAATTGAGGGGTTGTAGCTAGTTCCTATGCGCATTTCACTGGGGCTAATGCAGATCATCAGGGAACCTTTAACCAACATTTCTTAGAATAACTAGAGATATTTATTTCAAACTTGCACTTTAATAAATGAGAAGTTTAAAACAAATATCAAATTAATAGCAAGAACTCACATATCACTTTGTCTTTTATATCTTCTTAGGTTTTTATTCTAAAATTTTTCCGACTCTAATTGTTGAATATTAATTTGGAAATCAATGGCCCATTGCTCTGACGCAGCATACTTATCGCAGTAATTTTAATAGACCTATTAGAATTTTCGCACCAACAATAAATCGCAATAAATTGCAATCAATAAATCGATATTCACTAAGTTTGTTACCAACTCAACTGACAAAAAAAAAAACAATTCCTTCGATTGCAAGAAACGTATTTAAAATATATGAAAAAACTTTAAAATTTGTTTTTGTGTTAAATGTCTTATGTGCAATGCAACGACATCATTCTTCTGTTAGTTATGTTTCATTTAAATTTGTCACCTACAAACGAAATCAGTTGCTGGGTAAATATCTGTACAGCAAGTCTTTGTCTAGGAGTGTCTGTGCAGTTGTATTCGCTTCCTTTGTTATAAAGTTGCAAAAGAAGTCTTTTCTTATGAAAACTCTATTGTTTTAACAATAACCTCCCACAATTTGTTGTAAAAGGCATTATTCTGTCAATTGCATTTAAGGTTTTAATATTTCTTTTTTGTTTCTGCTTCCAAAATTTAAAACACTTAATATGAAACATTAAATATGTGTTTGTTGTTCTTGTTTTAATACAAAGTAATTTTGAAATGTAAGTAAATTAAGTGTCGACACTTTTAATGAGAGGGGGGCTAATGCACAATGTTTTTAGATGGCCTGAGCATTTTTAAAGTTGCAAAGGAATTGGAAAATTTATTGAAGGTTAATACTATCAAAACCTTACACAATATATATATATATATATATATATATATATATATATATATATATATATATTCCAAATGAAATATTTATATAACCTTTTTCTTGCGTATTGTAAGATCAGCTTGAAAGGATTAAAGTATTATACCTTTTGCCTGTTAATGGTGGCGTATAAATAACAATTATGAATTTTCAATATTAGGTATACGTACAAGAATGTCTGCAACAAACATGTACAATAATGCAAACATATGCAGTTTATTGGCACTTTTATTACTTCAAAAGAAAATTTCGTTTGTACAATTTACAGATATGAAATTAAACAGCTTTCAAAATGTTGCTGTTATATATATTGTCTTGTAAAATGCAAAAAGATCTATTAAAAATCTCCAAAATTTAAGAAAGTGAAAAAACTTTATAAATGGAGAGTTGTTTTGGTTATATATGTATGATATATTCTTAATATGATCCACATAATATGATGAGTTTATTTTTCTTCGTAAACAACAATATTTCAATGCTCTGAGCTCAAAAACTTGAGCAGTGAGTATAAATTTTATTTCAACCGATCCAAAATCAAAAAAGTTATTAGAGAAAAAGAAAGCGAAAACTGCATCCGGGTGGAAGCGAAGATTACAGGAAGAGTGCATTTTACTACAGAAAACGTTATAAACTCTTGTATTTGTTTAACAAGTTAAAATTTGACTTAAACCAAAATAAACTTAAAATTAAAAGAGTTAAAAAGCTAAGTTTTACCTAAAACTTTTTAATATTAACTATATGCTCATTTATTTTTCCCAAAATCTTAATAAAAAATTCAAAGTGATCAGTTGGGGTTTTTAGGTAGTTCTTACGCGCATTTCACTGGGGCTAATGCAGATCATCAAGGATGCCTGCTGGCATGACCATATGGCGGCGATGTTATGGTTGTTAATATGACCTAGTGCGTGTGAGAAGTAAAACTTTTTAAAGAAAGTAAACGATTAGTGATGTAGCTGCACTAACTCAGAACTGTTAGTCTTCATCAATTATCAAAACAAATATCAAAGTCATAACAAGAACTCACTGATCCCTTTTCTAATTAATTCCATCTTCTACACAATTAATGATATATTAAGACTCTTTTGCAAGGCACTTATTAAATTGTGACGACAAAATTTGTAAAGACGTGTGATTAGATGTATTTTTCCAATTTCCAATGAAAGATAAATTTTGAGTTTCATGATAGTTTCGACCCTTTGCTTTTGAGTGGCGATAGTTAAAATGTGGGAATCAAAATTCCTAGCGAGATAGTAGGCAAGGCAGGGGTCGTATAAACACATTATATAAGTAACATGTTTGAAACGCTATGAAGGTTAGGTTAGGTTATTAGGCCATTGTCGAGACAATGCATTAAGTCCGTTATTACGGTCCCATTGTGATACATTAAACAGAGGACTACTTATGAGTTGTCCTCTGCAGCACTAAGACAGCCTGTGATCACTAGGACGGCCGATATTTCAACAACCTCCAAACTCGCTATTCAAGTCTGGCAGAAAGTTGGTGCGTAATGCCACTGCCCTTACACTGTTTAGGGCAAGGCACTGACATAGAAGATGGAGCACAGTTTCCCCCTCCTCCTCCTCCTCTGAGTCAGTACAGCTTCCAGATGTCGTTATATTCCAGACCCATTCTACTTACATGTTTCCCAAATTTGCAATGTCCTGTTAAGACAATCACAAGTTGACGCAGCCGTACTTTGTTGAAGAAGGTCGCTTGTTCTGCGTGGGTTATAGCGGGGCAACGTGGTCCTTGCCACGCGGTAGAAAGTCACGTTTTCCCACCTTTATTGAGCGAGTTTATATGATTCACATTGAACCAAGAACTTGCAGTGCAATAAGGGAATGCCTGTGATGTGGCAGATCAGTGAGTAGTTCATTTATGTCCCTTCCCTTGCAGTGCCATCAGCAATGAGGCTGCCAGGTCACTCGGAATTCCCCTTTACTCATACAAGTGTCACCCTCAAATGTCTCGCTGTATCATTTATAGATTGTCGGCATTTTACCAAAGCTACAGATGTGTTGAACACATCATTTATAACAGAGATGGCCGCCTTACTGTCGGTAAAGATATTACCCGTGCCATCTCACTGCACAGGATGCTGCAACCATCCTGAAGCCTAAGAATATATGCTATGAAAGTACTATTGATTTATAAAGTGGATAAAATGAAAGTGTTTACAAAATAAGTATTGCATTCGTTATTACATAGTTTTATTTGTTTCATGCAATCTCCTTTGCATTAATCTTAAGGACTTTTAAGATAATTAAAACTATGAATAGTTAAACAAAATACTTTTATTATTAATGCACAACATAAAAGCATTGCACTTCATTTATTTACGTCTAGTTGTCCGTCAAAACAATCTATTTCCACGTAACACAACACATACACAAGCGATAATGTTGATTATAATGATAGTGCTGTGTCGTTGCCATTAAAAACACATAGTTTTTCGTTCCCCAGCAGCTATTTATTTTCAGATTTATAAGTGCAACTAAACACAAATAGAACTTAAGTCTTGCTAAAGAAAACAAAACAAAACAAAAAAATTAATGCTGCAAAATAACATCTTTTGCTTCTATGGCAGCTGTGACAGCCAGATTCGCGTAGATATACAAAGACTGCACATTTCTCTTTCTTATCGGAGTATCTGTCACTTCCTCTGTCCACTTAACCATATAACATTCGAAATCATCTATCTATTTGTATTATCCCATTTTTGTCTTACACCAGTGTAAAACAACTGCTTCTGTCACACTCAACAGCTGAGCGATGCTGACTAGATAACATGTTGCCATAACAACATTTACTCCCTGTTGCAATAACGTGCTGCAGAGCTTGACTTTCAAGCTATTCAAACATTTTGCTTTACATCCTGCTACTTTGAGCACTATAACGTATTGCAAATATTTTAACTTGACAAAAAACGACGATACCCCTGCCATGTTCATCTTCATTTAGATGATGATGATGATGACGATGTCGCGCTGTTGCTTTTTATTAGTGGAGACATTTAACTAGTGTTAAGTAATTACAAGTGGTTGCCAGTGTTATTATTAAGAACGTGTTTTAATTATTTAAAGTGTTACTTTTTTGCTTTGCCGTATTTTATAAATGAGCTAGAAAAGTAATAACAAAAGATGGGAGTAGTCATCGAGCAATTCTTTATATTATATTGTTCGTACTTTTTAGGATTTATTTTTATCAGTTAAAATTAAACCTGCGCGGAGTTAATAAATAGCTACTTGTTAACAATCAGGAGTGCTGTTTAACAACTCTGTTTATATTTTGTTTCCTTCTGAATAACCTTAAATTGAACATCGCTGCAGCCAAGCTTATGTTTCTTTATTATATATATATATATATATATATATATATATATATATTTATTTATTATAGTTGAGGTCCCTTTAAAAAGGAAAATATAAATTTCTATTATTGAAAATGATTTTATGTGTAAATTAAAACCTTTAAAACCGGTGATGAAGCCTTAAACAGTATGGAAACTGTATCATTAATATAACTATGAAAAAATGGACCTTTTGTGTTCCCTTTGCGGTCGCATCAGCACAAGTAAGAACGTACGTTCGAGTTGCCAAAAAATATAGAACCCCACCATCAAGAAAATTCATAGAAATATATCGAACGATGGTGCAACCGTATGCTCAGTTCAAAAACGTGTTTGGCAAAGTTCGACCTTGGTTTGGACGAATATCAATCAATTTATTTAATACATTTAAAGTCGCTTTAAAACGTTCATTAATATTAACACTCGAAGTCTTACGCCTTTAGTAAGACTTTGACGCTTAAGATCCTCTATAAGTGCACTATCAATAACAGGACAAAGATTAACAATACCTTAAAGCCAGAAACTAACCGTTAGTACAAAAGGGTTCTTCTCCTTTTCGTATTGTCTTCGAATGACTTAGGAAAACAATTACAGAACAAGAATGTATATATTCTCTTTTTAGTGTAGCATAATTTTCAACAGCTCTAAATGCTTTCAATATCGGAAAAATATAACAAAATAATATTTAAAACTTTTTTATTCGCAGCATAAACTTATTTGCAGTTTTCTTGTAAATAATGTCAAGTCGCATCACTGTAGTCTTTTTTTAGGTTAAGATATTCACAGTCGTAGATATGGTTTTTTTTTTGGAATACGAACATGTAATTTCACGTGATAAAAATTTAAAAAGGAGTTATAAATACTTTTGGTAATTTGAGGAAACTCAACCAAACTATTCGTTAGAAAGCATTTAATTTCGTATCGATGTTTTCGATATCTTCAAAAAATCGTAATAGGACTCAAGACTATGATGCTAAGTCGGAAATTTTTCTGATCTGCATTAGCGCAAGATTGTATTAAAAGTTGTTGGCTTATCTCAATAACGAAGCTAGTTCACTGCTCGCTGGACATTACCGACAGTGATCATCGTCATTTACTAAAGAGCAGAATACAGAATGCTCCTTCATTGGTAGCTGTAGCAAAAATATATACCGGCGAAGTAAAAAAGTAAAAACAGTTTTAACGAAATTCTCTAACTTCTAATCTGTCTTTAACTGTCCTCTAAACACGATCCCATATTTTCCAGGTTCCAACGCAAAGTAGGCGTCATCCCCTTAGTGCTCGTCCTATTCATTAAATGAAATGCTTTGCTATAACCCAGCTGGCTAAATCCTTGGACACGACATTGATTTCAATGATGAATGCACTACTTGTCACCTTTTTGTTTCTATTTTTCTATAAGGATACGAGATGGCTACTTTTTAACTTTTTTATATCAAATATAAAATTTGTTTTTTTTTTATTCTTCCATGACATGATAGAGGCTACTGCCGTCTGTATAATCTTCAAAGATGTGGTGAGGAAAATAGCCGGTGTATAGTCGTCGACGTTATAATGCAAGAAATTTTCTCGAGTGTAGTCTTGCACGATCTTCTGGTCATTTGATTTAAATTTTAGTCAATTCTTGAATTATCAACATGTCCTCTACAGTTTTTGATTGTTTTAAACGTGTCGTTTATATTATCTAAAGGACATGGCCGATTGGGGTTTTATATATTTCAACTAAAGGAATTCCAAACCGTAAGCAAACCTACACTCGACACACATAATATTCTTGATAACTTTCCGTTTATAAATAATATAACTCTTTTTAAAATGATGTCAAATTCGGTTGATTTGCTTTATACCACAAAACCCCAATCAAATATTTTCATTTAGCAAAGATTTTCTTTGATTCTCCCTCAATTCCAATGCAAAGTACTAATAGAAATAGTCGCAACAAATATATTCAAAATACAGTAAAAAATAGATACAACGAAATATAGAATATTAATAGTAGTCGTCTATGAGAAATGGAGGAAAAATGTTACCAAATAAAATCATTTATGTGTTAAATCTCAAATATATCACAAAATTTATGCAGCATAAAATTTAGTAAAAAAAAAGAACAATCTCGACTTTCCTACAAAGACAGACTGAAGTGTATGTTGGAATGTGTTTCAGTTTTGTCGACTTTAATAAAATTTCTATGCTAAATATTCATAGATTCGATTCTGGCAAAAATAAAAAAGAAAATATAGCAAAAGTAAAATTCCACTTATTCCTAACCTCGAGGGAATTTTGCGCTTTACTCTACAGTGTGTGCGGTCCATTGGATGAACGGCTGCGGGGTATGGGTTTTCGTAATTTTGTCAGTCTGTCTGTGTTAAATATCAAAAAAGGCATTTAAGCACGAACGCCCGCCCCAAACAAGAATCCAAATAAATTCATTTTTCTTTGCCACTTATTAATAACCCAGGAAACAAATTGATTTCGTTATTGATTAGAATTTAACGAGATTTATTGCTTGAGAATTTGAAGTAAAACAAAAATGTTAGAGGTGGCTGCAACGAATTGTAAAACTATTATGTCTGTCATTTAATTTTATTTTTTAATTTTATTTGAGTTATCTTGTTTCAAATCGATAGAGAGTTCGACATAAATCGTTTCAATTTGATATTTATTTGAAATTCTTATTCGTTTAATTCGTAGTTCGAATATTTAGTTTTAAACTTTAAATTTTATAATAGCTAATTCATTTCCATTAATTGTTATTTAAAAGATCAAAGTGACCAAACAAGGGAAGTTGCAGTTGTTGTTTTTCTCCTGCAACTACCATTAGAGGTAGAAAAAGGCCAGAATTAAATATAAGAAAATAGAATGAGTGAAAAATAAATGTTTATTATGACCTTGATAATTGTTTACCTTCTAATTTATTTAAATTGATATTTGATATGATGTTTTTAATTATTTTAAGGAAAGTTGGGTACAGTTTTCCTGATTATCTACAATAGACGCATTGCAATGCGCCTAGAACTCCTCAATTGATCACTCAAAATTTCTAAATCAAGTTTTGAATAAAAAGAAGCAGTACATTGAGGAGTTAAATATGACAATTCACCAAAAAAGTTATAGTTCTTATATCATCCTACCAATTAAAATTTTTAAAATAAATTTTTTATTCGAAAATTTATTTTATTCGCTTGTCTTATATCAGATTTTTTTTTCAATAAATCAGACCTCATTTATTTCAATTATTTAATTTTCTTCCATACTGTAATAATTGTAATATATTTAATTCTTAAGGATTCGCAAACATAAAACAATTTTTAAACAACTTTGAAGTTAATTGATTGATATATATTGGAAAAGAGAATCGTTCATAATCAGGATCATAAATTAATTAAGAAATGTTGAGTACACTTTCCCTGATGGCCTGCATTCGGCCCCATGAAATGCGTTTAGAAACTAGATAAAGCCTTTATTGAGTCATTTAAATTTTAAAAAGCAGTTTGGGAAAATATATTCAGCAGGATTAAAATTAAATTAAAGAGTTTAAGTACTTCCTAAATATATTAACGAAACTACACAAAGAAATAAGTTTTATTCAGCTACTTTTAAATAAAAGATATATTAAAATTAATTATGTGCTATCTCTTTTTTCCCAAAATCTTACTAAAAAATTCTATGCTCACATCACTCGGGCTAATGCGGATCATCAGGGAACCTTTACCCAACATATCTTTGAATAACTAGAGATATTTATTTCAGCCTTCCACTTCACTAAGTGAGAAGCTTAAAAACCAAAATCAAAGTCATAACAAGAACTCACTGATCACTTTTCCTTTTTTATTTTCTTACGTCTTATTATAAGAATCTGCACATAATTAAAATTGAAGAGTTTAAAAACGACAATTCCCGAAATTATGTCCTAAAAATTAATTTTTGTAGTGTAAGTATTTTGTATCGAGCAATTTATTATTATAATTTATTTAATATTATAGGCAATTTCCTCCTAAAATGTTTCTAATTCAGAAAGTCAGAATGACAATGGGAAATTTATTATTTGTTGTCGACTTTTAACTTCAAACTTTTAATGTATTTAGAATCAATAAAATATATGTTTGCTGGGTAATTAACAACTAACGCCATAAACCAAATTATATTCACATTCATACACACATAGCGATCTCTACGGCACACATACAGCCGCACAATATTTTTAGTTGTAGTACTAACGATACTGCTGCCACTTCTATAGCTATTGTTTCAACGCTCAAATGCGTATAATATAGTTGTTGTTGTTGTTGTTGCTATATTTGCAATCCTTAAAACGCTAGCGATTTATGTATTTATTTTTGTCAGAAGTGTTTTATGGTATTTTGCTTTTTTAACAAAATTTATGGATTTTTACGAGCAAAACGATATCGATATCGAAAATTGTACAGGCTTCGAATAAAAAGTATCTTTTTCCTCTTTTTTTCTTTTGGCGCTTCAGCAACAAATATGCATAAAATAATATTAACGTTTCTACACATTCCCGCACTCGCATACATGCATATATGTTTGCGTTTAAAGTGAAAGTCTGTAAGTGTTAAACTTGAGATAAAATAAGAGCTAAAAAGAAAACTTTTAAAATGTGAGGTAAATAAATCTGTAAAAACAAGGCCTCAACTTTAAAAAATGGCTGGATCCCAGCATTTCGGAGGGTCCAAAGCATTATATTGAAAATAGTTGGTGATGCAGTTAGAAGTGACGTTAGCGAGAGTTGTGCCTTGGTAACCACAATTATGTTATTGTCTTTATGGCAGTCTAGTGTTTACTGAAAGGATCGTATTTCTTAGTGTATGAAAATGTTAAATTAATTAAGCGAAAACAAATTGCGTGATTGTGGCTTTTAAGGATACTTGTACGGTTACAATCATTATGGACTGAAAAGGAGGAACAGCTTACCTGGTCTAGAATCAATAAGACAAAAGGAGTAACAGATGATACAAATATTTTGTGTGTTACAGACTGAAATTTATTTTATTTTAATTTCCATTAAAACTTAACATATAATATGTTTTTATAAAAAAATTTACTTAAAGCAGACTTCAAGACTACATCTATGAATACGGTAGTAAGCCTGTAGCTTAAACATCTCAATAACCTTAAAAATACCAACAATAAGTTTAAAATAAAGTATTGTCTTGGCCTTGACTTTCCATATAATAAACAAAATAAGCGGCAGCTTTTGATAATGTTTGAACTCCTTCGCAAAATACTTGGCATTAAACTCATAAATCTTGAATTGATTGCGAGGGTTATGCATCCTCTTTCACATGTATTCTCTAGAGTTTGTTTTCCATTTTCACTTCACAGCAAAAAATAAACACTGAAAGCAGAATCGTTTGTTCAAAAATTGTTTATAAAGATATACACATTCTTTAATATATAGTTGTTTTTTTCCTTTATGCTGTTTCTTATCTCTGTTGTGCCATCCGATATATGACAAAATATTATTATTGTAAATGTTTGTAGTTCTTAAGCATGTGTTTTTTTAGCACAATCAGTGGGGTATTTCCTTGAGTTGAGCTTAAAAAATTAATCGAATATAAACATGACAAATACATTTAATTGAATCGTTTCGAAAGTCTCGCTGCTTATGTTACAATTATATAGACATTGAATATCTTGTTGAATTGAATAAACATGTGATTTATATTCAGTTAATGGCATGAAGCAGACATCGCAATATTATTATAAAACTTTATTTGAGAATAATTTGTATATACTTTTCAGATGCGCATAACTTAATTACATGTCTTACAAGCTAATAAGACACACTGTATGAGAATTTACTGAAAAGTACCACAACACTTAAATGTAGTAATTGGATATGATAAGCTATTAAGCCATTACCGCCCACCGTATACATGCAAGAAAGCTATTTCAAGGAAACCAAATCTTTCAAAGGGATGCAGGAAATGAAAGCGTAGCATTCCATAAATTTCAATAGCGCAATAAAAATGTAATTATTTAATTGCTTTAAAATTTATTACTAAGGCTGCAAATAAATACAACTAACTCATCATCTGGGAAAAGCCTATTTGATGCTGGTAATTTTGTAAAACAAAAAGTGGAACACATTTGTGTAACTCTGTCCCCAGAAAAGAACAAAGGGCGTAAGCAATTTAAATATTATGTAAAGCGTTTGACCAGATAATTTTAACCGCGAGGCTTTCGTTATCTGGTTGTTGTGCTCTTATTTGATCTCTTTGAGCTAAAACTATTATAATTTATATTGAATCAGCCGAATTTCATGTTATAAACGGTAATTAATGGAATTTTTTATTATCATAAAAGAATCGATAACACTAATTGATCAGATATAATATTGAAGAAACAGTTGTTTATTTAAACAACAATTAATTTAATTTGATTTGCGGTGATCGACGTGTTAAGAGCTGATTAGATTGTGGTACCATTCGGTGAAGCCGCTGAAAAGTTATTAACAAAAAAACACCTTGAAAAATCATTTTTTCTAGAGTTTGTTGAGATATCTTGAAATCTACGTGTTCAAATCGGACGAAATTCACAGAAAAATTTAATTCAAGAACGCTTCAATTTCTATAAGAGAACCGGGAACACTGAATGATCAGTTTGGAGTTTTAACCATTTTTCGTTCACGATTTTTTAGGAAAGAATAACACGATTTTGACCCGTTTACGATCGTCGACGCGATTTTTCCCCAGGCACTTTTAAGCAATATTTATTAAAAAATAAATAGTTGTAATTTTCAAAAGAACTATTAAACAGAAATTGTTTTAAAATTTTAGAAGGAGTTCTTTATAAGGGACGCTAAACACTTATTAATCACTTAAAGTGTGGATTTTTTGGAAACATTATTTTGGGTATTACTTTTTACGCATATACAATTATTATTTATTACAGCGGTTTGAACATTTTTTATCCGTTTTTAAGTAGGCTATCATATTATTCCTACCGTCATACCGTGTATCAGCAGTAGAATTTACTAGTCTGGAACCTCTAACAGAGAGTGCACCGTAGGTAATAATTTTGAACTTTCAACAGAACAGTTGCACACGACACACGTTAATATCAATTTCAAAAAAGTTGTGAAGTTCTTATTGGAAAACCCGATACTAACGCACGCACATATACATACAGACATAATAAGAGGGTGTAAGAATTAGTTGGGGAAATTTTCTATGATTGCAAGGCGTGGATATCCGATGAGAATTAAGTTTTAGCGAAAAAGGGCAAGATATCTTAAAATATTTAATTATACCAGCGGAAAGTTAAAAATTGGTAAAGCACTGTAATATATGTCATCACTTATAATCAGATTATGTTGAAAAATATATATAGTAAACCACAGTTTATTTTAAACCGATGCCGGTCAGAACGTTATAATGGTGAACGATTTTAAAGCGTGTTTACTGACTCTTTCGTTCATCAATTGAGGAATCATGATGTGGAGGAGCTGTTTCTTCATATCACACAGATCGCAGCGCATTGGATTTATTTAAGGAAACTATGACGATCAGGAGTTTTTTCATAACAAGGAGATGCAACGTTTCATGCAGCTCTGGCCACATTGAATTCTTTGAAGGAAACTATTGGTAGCCGCATAGTTTCACATATCTTATACTTAACCCGGCGTCATGCAGGTTGGGTCATTATGACCCATATGCTCTTAATTTGCTGTGTAAAGGCCCAACTTTAATATGCGTACGCTAGCGCAGGCGAATTTGCGAATACATACAATCAATTGCGTGCGACCATAATTTGCTTTGCTAACTTTTCGGCAAGTTTCGTTGAATTTTATTTTTCTACGCATAGAGCGAAACTGATCGTATTTTCTTTAAGGAAAAAAGGTTGCATTGAAAATAGTTATTAGATACACACAAACCGTAGACTGCGATACGTGCACAAAAGAAGCCGCAATGGAAGCCGAAAATAATTTTATAGAAAATTTAATATATAATGTGAAAAATTATAAGTGCTTTTATGATAAAAGAGATATCTTTTATTATAATCGAAAAAAAAGGAAAAGGAAAAACGCAGAAAACTGCATAAACAGTATTATATTTTATCTTTCTTTGTTCTGGTATATACATACATATGTATATATGGCAAAATGTATTTGTGTATTTTCCTTCAATTAATGACCCACTTGCACACACCGTTGGATTGTTTAGTACTTTTCCAATTTAATCTATAATTGCTTTCTTAATTGAAATTAATTAACTTGCTTATGATAATATATACATTTATAAGTTGAACTCATATATATATATATATATATATATATATATATATATTTATATATATATATATATATATGCATTTATATTTTATGTATATATAATAAATTAATGTTTCATAAATTACATTTTTTTGCAACTGAGTGTAGTAAGTACTTAAACTCAATAAGTATAATATAGCCACACAAATTCTTGTTAAATTGGCCTTACGCATATGACAGTCTTTTCGTCGAGTTTTGACAGTAGCCAAAGCTAGCCTACGCATACTATAGTTGGGCCTTAACTGTTTTCAACGTTTTGCGACGTTGCCAAATTTCTCAGTAGCTGGAGTATATCGTTTTTGCTTGTTGTTTATATTATTTATGTATATTTCGGTTCAATTGATGATTGAACGTGAGCAGAGATAATTGACTGTGATTATAACGCTAGCGAACACTAATAAGCCCGACACGATTAGACACTTGGCGACATTATTGCCGATATACGACAACATATAACTAAAAAAGTCATCGAAAATCAGACCTACAGTTGAGTACGTCATGGCGGTCATATTAGAAGACATTTTCAAATTGATTTCATGCCAGAAGATTATTATTCGAAGAAAATATATATCATGAGAATTGAAAAATTTTTTTATGCTTTATTGCTGTTCAAATTTTGCTTCATTCTATTTCAAAGTTCTGTACCTCTATAAAAAGAATACCCTTTATAAAGCATAACTTAATTGTATAGTAATTTTATGTAAATTATTTTCGAAATTTAATGCATGAGGCTCAACACAATTAAATTATAAGTTTATGTTTATAAATTTAAATATGTTTATTAGCACGATGCGCTCTCTTATTAAAAATCTATAACTAAAAATATTCATTTCTAAAAATCACAATTCAATTTCTCATACCATATATTATTTATGTATATTTCGGTTCAATTGATGATTGAACGTGAGCAGAGATAAAACAAATTCAATTAAAAGACGGACGTGGGTTTATTTTTCTAATTCAAAACAAGAGAAAAACCAAAAAAAATAATTGATGTAACAGCAAACAGCCGCAACACAAACGCACCAAATAATATTGTTCATAATAATAACGCATTTTGGATTCATCAAAGATCATCATTAAAATAATTTCATAAATTATATGATTTATGCTAAAATTTATAACAGCCAGCACAAAACTAAATTAGTATGTAAATTTTAACAATTTGTTTTATTTGCATGCGCATATTTAGAATTCATACAAAATATTGACAACGGCCACGAAATTTTACGTCAACACTTTCATACAAAACAAATTTTAACAGAAACCAAATTTGCAGTCAGCGAGGCAAACAATGAAATAAACCAACTTATTATACGAACTAAAGTGAGTGAATGGAAAATTGTGATTCAAACAATTAGTTTTCTACCCTTCGATTTTTTTTTAATTTACATAATTTCATATTTGGTTACGCATTTTCAATGCATTTAAAAAGCTGTTGGCTTTCATTTTACCTAAAAATGTACGCCGAATATGTTCATGATAATGAACGTGTGCTTTTGAGTGTGAAAACTTTAACCACGAATATTCATTTTAGTTATTGCAAATAACACTGTGTAACACAAGAATTTTAGTGGTAAAAGATAACTTGTAGATATGACATGGCAACATGATTGTAAAAATTATTAACGAAAAATAAGAGCGTAAGAAAAAACGTTGCCTAAATATAATAGTTTATATATAAAAACTAGAAATTTTAGCGAAATTATGGAAAGCAGCGTTCAGCCTGTATTCTGTTTCATCCTTAACTGTTTTTAAAGTGTTTTTTTTTTCAAGGCTGCAAAATGTTTGATACATCATTTTTGCTTTAATAACAATAAGTAATTTCACGTCTACAAATAAATATATAGTTACTACGGCGTGTTTATTCTACAGTGTCACAATTTTGAGTTGGCCTCACTGGTTTATTTGAGCAGGTAGGTACTTTATTTTAGTTTGCTTTGAAAACTTAATTATAAACTATGTTAAATCGAATTAAGTAAGATTCATTGGCTAATTGTTCGAAATTAATTAAAATCTCAGAAAGACATGATGATAAATATTCCAAGGCACACAGGAAAATCAACAACAGTTTTATTTAACTTACGCAGCAGAGCAGAACAGCTGTTTTCGAAAGTCGCAACACTTTCATCTTCAGTGCTCATGTGCATATTAGTTGAATGTGATAACAGTTCGTATTTATACAAATTTTATTGTGAAAAAGAATCCGAGAATATTTATCACCATGTCTTTCTGAGATTTTAATTAATTTCGAACAATTAGCCAATGAATCTTAATACGATTTAACATAGCAATATAAACTGTTCGTTAAAATAACTACCATATTAATTATAAATTGTTTAAACCAGAGCAACGCGTGCAAATTGTTGAATTTTTTACTCAAAATAATTGTTCTATTCGCCAAATCATCCATTTAAAATTTAGTCTTTCGATGAAGCTCATTTCTGGTTGAATGGATACGTAAATAAGCAGAAATATATCATTCGGAGTGGAGAGAATTTCACGAGATTTTGTTAAAACAACAATACGTCCATAGAAAATTACTGTTTGGTGAGCTTTATGCGCTGACGGGGTCAATGGCATATAAGTCTTCAACTAAGATGATGATCAGAATGTTTCCGTCAATGGTGAACAGTATAGAAATATGATTACAAATTTCTTCGTCCTTCAATTACGTGGCGTTAGTCTAAATTATATGTTGTTCCAACAGGACGGCGCCATACGCCACACAGCGGGCGCTACAATTCATTTACTCAAAGAAACTTTGGATCACAAAATAATAAAACAAATTGGATTATTATCTGTGGGATTATTTTAAGCCACTGGCCTACGTTGATTAACTATAAACGACCAAATATCTGGAAATCAACATTCGAAGAGTTATCGGCGAAATTGGTTAAAAGTTGGTGTTGCAGATTGCGCATTCTATGCGCCAGTCGTAGCGGACACATGCCAGAAATCACATTTAAACAATAATTTCATAAATATCTTTCTTAAATAAAGCCCATTTTATTGGTTAGAAAAATATCCACATGTTATTATTATTTAAACTTGTTTCACTCGATAAAAACACGCTTTTTATAAGCATTTTACTATCAAAGTTTTTAACTGTTATCAGCAGGATTAAAAATAAAGTGATCAAGAATCTGAATAATTGCTTCAATCCTCTAGTTTCACTGCAACGAAAGCTCTCAATTTGTTTTGCATTTTCATTCAAAAGCGGGTATTAGTGGGTTTGCACTACAATCCCTTCAGTTTTAACAATATTTGAGATACAATTTAAATTATAAGTGTTTTCCTTATGAACATTAGAAAGCACAAAATGTTCATATTAAATGAATAGAATTTCTCAAAAAGTGAATAGAAGATATTTAATTTTAATTTAATGATTATTCTTATAATAGTTTGAAACCATTTAAAATTAAAAACTTTTCCCACTATAAAATCTTAAATTTTATGTTTTAGCTAAAGGACTAGTGTTGACAATGATGATTAGTATGTACGAGGGGTTTTAAGCGAATTATATGGAAATATTTTAGCAGAAATTTATCGGTGCGACAAACTAATATCAATAACTAGAGAGAGTTAAGAAAATAGTTTAGTAAATAGGAAAGAATATGTTGCAGCAAAATGAAAACAATGAACGATTTCTGCATCTTAAGCTGTTGTTATAAAGGAAATAATATAACAAATTTCCATATGGATGTTTGTCTCATATAATAATTTTCGATAAATAACACTGCCAAGATCGTTTCAAAATTGTCACATATTTGCTTAAAAAAGCGTAACCAAAAATATCAATGAAAAATAAAATAATTTCGGCAAATCTTTATTGAGTTAAAAAATTCCAATAACATTCTATTTAATGACTCTGTCTGTTAGTTATGAAACTATTTGCCTCAATAAGGTCCAACTTCATTCAATAAATATTTCATTAATATTTAGTGGTTACACTTTATTGGGCATATACGAGACAAGAATGAACGTACCTTTTGTCTCTACATCGATCTATTGGATTTATAGTCTTAGTATAAAATTCAGAATTAAGAAACCAATATTCCAAGCGAAAGGTTAAGACCAGGCACGACAAATTTTTTTTTGACTTGAATAAATAGGCAGAATACATATATTTTTGAAAGTCGTTATACTTTTCTGATCAATACTCCAGCGCATACGTGTGAAGTGCTGTAGCCGAACATGATAACACTTTTTATTTGTACAATTTCATTAAAGAAAGAATATGAGAGAACTGTTGTCTGAAATCTTGAACACAAAAGAATACGATGCCTTAGACCCCGAGTTCGATTCCGTCATGAATACCGACAACGATTATTAGCGCCATGTATCGAAAGAACAGAATACAGCATGCTCCTGCACAAGTGCCTGTAGAAGAAAATTCATCGGCCAATTATAAATTGAAATCCTTCAACAAATTTTGTATTTTCTTATCTGTGTTAGTCAATCATATCAACATCATCCCCTGTATTCGGGTTCTGGCACAACGCACTGGATATTAACGGTTGAATAAGTGGCACAATACACTAGATCACCCTCATGTGAGTGATGATCCCAGACAAAACTCATGCTAGCACATAATAAATCATTTTCCTATCATTTGACTATTTTCTTAATAGTTAATTCGTTGTGAGTTTTTGTGTCCCAATTTTATTTAAGTTAAATTTTTTAAACGCTTCACGAAAAAATAAAAAGCGTTTGTCATTCCATGAGAAGATGCTACAATATTATTGTTTAAATTATATGTTTTTTGTCCTTATGAATAGCGGTGTTGAATAAGTGATGTTCGTCTATTTGTATGTTTTTTGAAAACCCAAGACGTTATTCAAAACCAGAAAAATCGAAAATACGGTTCCAGGGCTGCAAAATTTAGTATATGAAAGAGACAAGCTTTTATAATTATTTTGTTATATACTTTACAGAAATGGTTATACATCATATGTAGTTTCCTATATATTAATAAGTGGCCCCATTAAATATTAATATTCTGGTTTCTTATGAACAAGAAAATAGAATAAGCGATGCCAGTCTTTCCACCTGTACGTGAAATCGGTTTTAATATACTACCGGAAAGATCCTATTCCGGGATTGGTGTATTGGAAGTGGCCATAGAAGTTCAAAACGTCGTTACAGACCTGGAAAACTGATATTTTGTATATAAAAGCGAATAGCTGCAGCCAGTTTCTAATTAAGCCTATTTTTATTTTATACAAAATTGTTTAAAACAATCAAGAATTTAATTCCGGGTTTGAAAAATGTATTATTTGGGTATAAAGAATAAGATTTCAAATTTGATATATATATATATATATATATATATATATATATATATATATATTTATAATCAAATTTACTTATACTAAAAATAGAAGAGCGAGAGAAAAAAATTCCATTTGATATTAAATTGATATTAAGTATCTGTGAAGTTTTAACAAACAAAAATATTCATGGTTACAGCTAAATAAAATGTAGCGTCCTTCGAAAAAGGATTGACAGCTCTGCTGTGTAAATTGAATATCTAAGACTGATGTTTATTTTCTCTTGCAGTTTGCAATATTTATCATGTCATTCTTAATTCTGAAATTTAATATAGAAATAGAAATAAAACTGAAATTTAATATAGAAATAAATAGTTCGATACAAATTACTTTAAACTATTTCTGTTTGTCAGGAAGACTAGAACTATCATTCAAAAATCAAAAACATGGGACCGGGACTAAATAAACGAAAAATTTTATTTTGGTATTCAATGTAGAATCAAATATAATCAGTGATCTTTTTCTGAAAAGTATGACTCTCATTTAAAAATCTAAAATCTTGTAATTGAGGGAGTCCGGATTTACCTTGACTTAAAGGAGCAAGAACTGGAATGAGTTTTAGACTTAACTCAGAGAAGAAAGCTTCAACCAAATGCCAGAAACAGAATCGAGTTGAAGTAACAGAAGACAGAAAAGAGAAAATAATAATGATTCTTGTCCAAAATCAGTTAATGTAAAACATTCATTCATGCAACAACAATGAAAATATTTAGTATGCGCAGTCAGTGACAAGTCTACTTAAAAATGAGCTGTTATTTATTGACGCTCCTTCGTGTCAAAGTGATATTAATATTTTGGCAAAAAATCTACTAAACAGCAGGTCAATAAAAAACTACATGTGCTGTATTCTAAAGTGGTTAACATGAAGCAGAAGGTCCCGAGTTCAATAATGCAATGAGCCATTAATAAAAAACCATATATATCTGATATGATGTGTGTCCTTGGTCAAGGCTTGACTACGGACACGTCAGGATTCTGATCAAATACCAAGACATCAGGATCAATGACAACGTTGACTATTGCATACCAAAACGTTTTTTTGACGGACTTTTCCATTGTCTTGTCGTTGATAGGGAACAGGCTTCTAGACTTTCATTTCTTTAACGAAGTAAGAACTTCATTTATGCGTCGTGATGGTTACAGCATCCTGCAAGCCGAAATGTCTGCCATTACGCGTGCAATCAGATGGTTGAGGTATTATAAGATATCGAACGGTATCTATATCTATACCGATAATAAAGCGGCCATTTTCGAGACGTTCGAGGGTGACACTTTTATTGGTACCGAGGCACGACGTTCCAACTTCCTGTCAGACTTTGATAGCCTGGCGAGTGTAGAATATCGGCCTTCCAAGCGACCACAGGTTGGCTTAGTGCGGTGGTGGACAGCTCATAACTAATCGTAAAGTTGTAATAATTTGTTCGGCCTGTTTCAATGAGGAAGAGTAAAGAGTATGATACAGTGAGAAAGTAAAAAAGGATGCAAAAGAACTCTTTCTTTTCTGCTTCTCTACAAAATAGTATCCTTTCTTTTTCATAATTTTGCCTGTAAAAGAATGGACTCCATAATCAGCTGGTTCTAGTTAAAAAGTTTTATACAATTTTGTTATCACAGAATTCCTACACAATCCCTCGCATAAGTCCTTCTCCACATTATGTCTGCCTGTATTTGTGTAAAGTATTTAAACTAAGTTTAAACCAAAAATGAAAATAAAAATAATACTTTGGCCATGTTTTTGGCTTTCATTTGATAGTCGTATAGTTTAGCAAGGAAACGGCTAAAGATATTCTCTTATACAATAAAAATATAAGCAAAACTTAACTACGATAGTTGTTGCTTTTTTCTGGTTAAACAAGAAGAAAATTTTTGTTACTATAATTAAAAAACAAAAACAAACGAAAAAAGTGTAAAATGAAAAAGCTAAAACTCTGCACAGTAGCAAAACTTATTGTTGTCATTGTTTCCTTTCAATTATTTTGGGCTTTTTGTTGCAACTCGCTCAGAATTGCCGGAAACTTTGAAAATTTTTAAACAAAGACTATTAAGTTACATGTCTTTTGGCTGTATATGTGTGTATCCATGTATGTATGTGTGAATATTTGTTGGGCCAGCTCATACTACAACCATCACGGTGCACATCTACTAACGTCTGTTAACTACATAAGACAGTAGAAAATTGCTGTTTTGGTTTGTAAACTGGTTGGCTGGTTGCTTTTGATATAAATTATGGTCGTATTGTTTTTGTACTTGTCCCAGTATTTGCCCGGTTTAGTAATAATGCGTATAGAAGAGAGACATTTGTGGCTAAGAAGTACAATGAAATTAAAGCTAACAAAAGATTGTATTCCTTTTTTGACAACTAAATAGAACATATTAAGTTTAATGGTTCGGTATATTGTGGAAAATACTGTACACGGATGTGTTCTTAAATTCTATTGCAAAAACGGATGATTTTTCTATTGACACAAGATTGTGGACTTTAAACATCAAATTGGTGTTGATTTTCCTTGATTGTGGGAAGGTATGGCACATCTTTCTGGGTTTAGCATAGAAAGAATCTTGCCCAATTATCTTAATTGAATTTAAGATAGAGAAAAAATTATATACCTAAAAGACAATCACTTAAATAGTAATTTTTGGTTAATTAATCTTTATTTAATTACTTTACTCTGTATTTTCGACTTATCAGACAGCGATTATTAACAATATCCAGATAATTATTAGTAACTAATCTTATCTACACAAGATTGGAAGTTATTTGTAGATTTTTGAAGTTGTCGCTTTTCATATATATAAAAATATTTGAACGAAAGTTATATATATATATATATATATATATATATATATATATATATATATATATAACTTCTTATTAAATGAAAGATAAAAGAATTTTATTGATAAATGTTTTATTTAGTGTCGACAATTATGAATGGAATACAATATCAGATAAAGTACAAGAACGTACTGAAAAGTACCGATCAGGTCTATTTCGAGTATTGACAAAAGTGCTGGCAGAAGTTTATTTATCAGAGAGGGACTTTTTTAAATTAATGAAAAAATTTATGCTTATAGATATAAGTAATTAAGTATGAAGTGGTTTTTTATGTCTTTTACTGGAAATCTGGGGATGACCTTTACATATGCAAAGTACGGCGATGCGATGTGAGAACTTCTCGCATCGTGCTGTTGGCTGACATAGTAAGACACAAGACTGCGATGCCTGAGGTCCCGAGTTCGACTCCGCACTCAGTCAAGAAATATGGTGTCGAATATATCTGATCGGTATTTGTGCAGGATTGTGTTAATTGTTGTCGGCTTGTCTCAATGACGAAGGCATAGCACTGTTCGCTGAACATTACCGACAGCGATTAACACCGGCAGCTGCAGGGTACAGCAGCATCCTCCTTCGTCGGTATCTGTAGCGAAAATTCACCGACGAATATAAACTAATAATAAAAGTATACACAGCTACAAAAACCTTTCTATCTTCTAATCTGTCCTCCTAACACTATCCCCTCCTTTCTAGTTCCAGCGCAATGCACTGCATATATAGGGGTAGTCCCCTGAGTGCTGGTCCTACTAAAAAAAAATAATAATAATAATCAACATATTATTTTATGAATAACACTACAATGAAGAGCATGCATAATTATAGATATTTTCGATGCGATAATTTTTCACATCATTTACAGAAACGAGGCACAGATTGGGGATGGAAAATTTTGTTCTGGCTATTATTACATCTTTATTTCGCCGGTAATTTTTTTACAGAGTGTGACGAAGGAGAATGCTGAATTCAGTTCTTTTAGTATACGACGGTGTTAATCGCTGCGTAGCCTTCGCCATAAAGGTAGAGAGACAATAATTTATACATAATCAACAGAAGCATGTACAAGTGCAGATCAATTAACTTCGATGCAATATTCAGGACTGAATAAGCAGCCGAGCTCGGGGTCCTCGTCTTCATTGTATAGGCATTAAATACAGTACCCTAATATAGGGCAGTGATTATGAGGATATATTCCTCTAATTGGTACTCAAAATTTATCAACAATAATGATGCCAATACGATTATATACGTATTCACATTAAATTAGTTAAATTGCTGTATATAGACATGAGCCTCTCTAAGTGAGACTGATATTGTTAAAGTATTATTTTACACGATATTTTAAGCAATCTGTCATGTAAATTTTTACAACATTCAGGTAATTCAGACATAAAAATAATAGAACAATATTGCTGCACCTTCGATTTGAAGTATTAAAGCAATTGAAATTCTAATTAAATTTTTATTACCCAATACTCCGATTTCCTCAGCGTTTCTTATACTGAATTAGCGTCTATTTGAATGAGGAATATCAATGAACTTTGTCAAATTAATCAATGAACATTTGCAATGAATTTCGTCAGAAGACACATAAAAAATTACTAAAGGAAAGTTAATTTCTTTGTATTTGACTTGAAATAAAAACGATTCATTTTCTTTTCTTTAACCAGTTTCTTTGTAAGTTTCAGTGTTAGTTTTTGCAGTTCAATTGCACGATTAAAAAAAATACCAGACAGTATAATAAATAGTAAGAGACACGAGTAACTGTTTGAATTATTTTTTATATTCTTTGCATCATTAGAGAATAATTAATGCCACATAATTAGCAGCTACAAAAGATGTCTTCTAATTGGCTGGTCTTTTGATTTTGTACATAAGAAGAGTGTCATTAATAATACGGTTGCTTTAACTATAATGTTAGAATTTATAAAAGAAAACGAAATATATGTTGGGGATTAAATAAAATATTGTTTTGCCTTATTAACGAAGGCAATAATAACTGAATGGCTACCACTATATTTTTATTTTTATTGGCCTTTAGAAACTCCCTTTTAAAAATATATAATAAATGTGTTTTTCTCCTCTTCTAAAATATAGTAGGGAATGTTGAATAAATAGTTAGTCTAGCATTTCCGAATGTTAATTTGACTTTAAGTTTAAGGCTTAAGTCTGATGTTTTGAAAGAGGTAGGAACCACAGCTATTGTAACCCTGAAGTTAATAAAATTTTAAGCACATGCAGCCATAGCGCAGGGTTTTGCATTCCCTAATTGTTTTTATCAATCCTAAAATTTTTTTTTACATTTTGATAAGTTTTTAATAGTCTTCATTTACAGGTTGGCTTTTTCTTATTTATCTACACTCTTCTTTAGTCTGCTTCAGTGCGCATACTTAATATTACTAATAATATTACTCATACGTAACATTATAGTTGTATAAGTTTAGATCATGTTTATGTATATGTTCTGATGTTTACGTATTTTTCCACGCTTTCAAGCTTTTCAACTAAAAAACTTTAATTATATATGATGTAAAAAAATTTTAAAAGTGTTTCTTTTAAAATAACCGAACCAAAAGGTTAATAATAAAGTCCTGAATAATAAAAAAGTAAATAATAAAGGAAAATACAAGAATTATTGGGTACTTGTCAATATTGTTTTCATATTACTTCAAAAATTATATTCAACTTTTTAGTTCAACTCTCTTAAAAGATTGCCTCTCATTATTTTAAACTATATTTATTTATATTAATAGTTCTGCAATATTGTGAAGTTGCAAGGCTTATGTGCTAAGCCTACAACACCTTGATCATAATATGGTCCAATATTTTTATTCCGTTTCTTACTCAGGGTATGACCGCTAAATATATGGTATATTGTACAAGAACTAGAAAGCGGTGGATGGTGTCAGGGTGACATATTAACCGAATAGAGAGTTCTTTTATTTGTTACAAATACCGACAATGAAGATTAATCATCTCTTGGTTTAATACACGACGATGGCAATCACTTTCGAAAATATATAACGACCAGAGCTATGCCTTCGTTATTGCATATATGCAAGTTAGAAAAATTCGAGACCATATTCGTGATTGAGTACCGAGTCGAACTCGGTTTCGTAAATTTGTGTTCACTACTTCAGTCAATAGGAAAAGTCGTTGAAAATTGAACATATAAATTAAACTACGCCATGGCGGTCATCAAGTCATTACAAATTATAATACCAGAAGACTGACCCTAGAACTGTTTTCAATTTCAAACTTTATACAATTAATTTTATACTCGATATACTGGTTTGTACTAGCAGTAAATCTATTGCATTTAATTTATTAAAGTTATTAACGCAAGAACTTATAATTCAAATAGTATCAACCAAATTTGGTGCTATTAAATTGTTGTTTGCTTCCGTTAACCTCATCTTTATTTTAATAAATGCTTTTCCGTTTGAAATTGCATTCCGTATAAAATAACATCATTAAAGTTTTTTATTTGGTACACCAACCCATTCTATTTTCAGGATCTCCAGCGCTTAATTCCCGCAAAACTAGGAAATGAAAGTTTGTTATATTCCTTTGAATCTGGAGAAAGCTTTTTATTACTTATGATATTTTTTATAATACTATTTAACACTATATTTATTTCACAACACTCGTTTATTCGCAATTGATAAACTCTACCATGATATTTAATTCAACGGAAACTGTCAGTGTTTATTCAGCATAAAGAACGGAACTCACAAATGTATTTCGCATTTTTAGTTCAATAGATACTTTAAATATTTTGCCAGAAATAAAAATAAATAGTGATACATAAAACGAATATGCTTTGAGGCTAGTACATATATACATACTTGCATATAATATAATGTGGTACTTTTTTTTATTATTGAGTCATGACGACTGTTGTGTGAATATTTACGAAAATTTTTCTATGTTTATTTGGAACATGTAAAAACATTTATAACATATTCCTACAACAATAAGTATTATATTAAATCCATATCGAACTATTTTTATTATATTTATTATATGAATTATAATTATAAATAGGCTAGTGTTCGAAGGACACTATTTTAAGGAATAATCGAGGAATTAGTTCCATTAACTTTGAGCTCAGAAGCAGAGTAGAAGAGCGCTAAAATTCAATAGATTTTTATATTATTACTTTGACATTCTTGCCAAAAATCGATATTTAACTCATATTTCTAGCTAATAAAATTGTATGTATATAACAAATTCTTATCTTCAACGAAAATTCTAAAATTCCATAACTCGGGCTACTCTCTCTTCCGAAAGAATCTGTTGTAAGCTTTTGAATGCTACAAGAGTTTATTTCCTTAATTTAAGACAATAAATTAATTTTGAGTATTTCGAAGTGATTGGCCATAACCAAGAACTAGTTTTTTACATAAAGAACAAATGAAAAGATTATGCAGCGTATAACATTTAATGGACTTTTCTTATATTCCAAATTTCTGTTGACCCTAAAAGCCTGCCAGTTAGTTTAAAGCATAAAGCCTTCCGAGCTCATAAATCTAATAAGAGTTTAATAATACACTCATATAAATTTTCAGTGGCAAGATTTTTAAAGATTTTTTTATTATTCGCAGTGCATTGAGCCAGAATTAGAGAGGAGGAGATAGTTGTAAGAGTACAGATGAAGACAGATTAGAAGCTATTTTTAATTCTTCAGTAAATTTTTTGCTACACGTACTTATGAATAACGATACTGTACTTTGCTCTTTTTTTATACATGACGGTGTCAATAGCTGTCGGCAATGTTCAGCCGCCAATGCAATTAATACAATCCTGCAGTAAATTTAGATCAGAAAAATTTGATATTATATTTGTTCAGTTTTGTTAAACTAAAGGTTTCTTTGTCCTTTGGGTTTTTTATTCTTTGTTGTTCGTAAACACAATGCTCAAACATGAGCATCATTAACCAAGGTTAACTGTCTAGACTTAACTGTATGTTTGTCTAGGATTTATGGCTATCCTTAGAATGATCCTTTGTTGTCTGTATTTATGAACAACCACTGATAATTGTAATAGTTTATGATCAATGTAATAGTTTAGGATAGTTTTAAGATTCTAGTATAGAAGGAAGAAAAATTACATTAATAAATGAGTTTTATCTTAAAGTGAATACAGAACGTTCCTCTCAACTAAACAATATTCATGACTTAGAGCGGAGTAGAACTCGCCCTCCACAATGTCAACAGTATCAGATAAAAATCATAATTAAGTATGACATCGTAATATTTATATATTGATGGTGTAGTTTAACCCTAGAAGGATAACCCACGTAAATTTTACGTGTAGTTTTTTGTATTATTGTTGCTACACAAGCATCCAGTGACCTAACGGTACCAAGTTCAAGAAGTGCTTTTCTTAATAGTTTCTGAGCAAACGCAAAGTAAACAAAAAGTAAACAAAAAGTAAACAAAATATAAAATACAGATGTTACCACAATAATTAAGGCGCTTTAGGGAAAATTCCATGGTACGTAAAATTTACATGGTGTTAGTCTTAAGGTATAACTAGCGTTAGACTTCTAGGGTTAAGCACCTTTTGGTTGTGGTTTGTGAAAATAATTGTTTTTAAATAGGAAAATTTCCACCGATGTTATTTCTGACTAACATCGTTAACTACGGGGGGTCTGCCGAGAAGGCATAATACTTTGCTTTGCCGCCATTTTGGTTAGCATTATCCTGACATTCCATATTTGGCAAATTTGTTATGAAAAAGGGTCCCATAAACCAACTTGTTTTAATCGTTAAAATAATGGAATTACTGCGAGACCTCTTGCCGTAACGAGTTATTTCAAGAAATTTTGATGTTGATTGGCCTGGGGATATCTGAAAATCAAGGTTTTTGCAAAAAAAAACCGGAAACAATTGAGCAACTCAAAACACATATACGTGATAGAATTAAAGAAATGCTGCGTGAAATGTGTGAGAATGTAATGAAAAATGAGCTAACGAAGGCCTCACAATTGCCGGCATTAAATAACACATTTATCAATATAAGATCCATTCTCTTTCATTTAATCAAATATTATAAACAAAACAAACAAAGACACGCGGAAAGGTACACTAACAGTAGTTTTGCGCTATCCTGTATATATAATAAATTTATAATTTTTTAAGGCCTTTTACGATGTAGTTCTGATTCCCGCCTAAATATGGGAAGATTTATTAATGTGATATAATAAATATGCAACATTCAAATATAGTGAAATAATGATTACCCAGAATTAATATTTTATATAAAAAAAATTCAGAATATCAGTATTAAGTTTTTTAGTTGAGCGTTACTTTTTTCACTATATTAAGTGCTAATTTCAATATATTAAGTGCTTATTTCAATATCTCAAAAGCATTTTTGGTTTCACACAAATAATCTCAATTATTACAAAGAAACAATGATTTCTGAGTTGTTTTATAATTTTAAGAAAGGAGGATAACTTTCGACGTTATGCTGTAGGCTGTTGAAATCCTTAACAAACACTTGAAAATGTTTTGATTAAAAACTATTCCAAACTCACACAAAAATGCTTAAGCACGTACTTTTATGCTGATAAAAAAATATAATTGAACAAATACTTACATACAGCACACACACACACACACACACACACACACACATACTCGTCCATATACACAAAAGCTCGTATGTATTCACAAAATGTGCACCATAAAGAAAGGAAAATTTATGAATATAAAAAGCAAACTAACGTTATGCATCATCTAAAATGCATAGAATTTTTTAACAAATAACCAATTTTTGAAAAATATTCCTCCTGTTTATGTAAATATGAGCAGCTATTTTCGACTGCTCTGCCATTTTGTTACTACTTTCACAAAAACTCTGCTACACACAAATATCTGTATCATTTATATATTTTATATTTATAATGTCGCATATATATTTTATTTTATCTTCTGAAATCAGCATATTTGCGTTTGTGCTTGTCAAGAAAATAGCACCGAAGGAAACACACTGAGTGAAATATGGCAAATAGAAAAAAATATATATTTAAACGGATACTACGCACGATTGTTGTTAGATCGCATATACTTGTAACAATAATTGTGAAATATCTGGGAATCGTGAATGAAATGTTAAGTAGACGAAGATTGTAGAAATATTACAAAGAAAAATATAGTAGGAAAATTGCTTTGATAATAATAATGGAACAGACTTAGTTCTTCATTTAAACACCTGGTACTTTTATGAGATAATGTTTTTTTTTTAATTAACTGAAGCTTCAAGTTTATGCTGAAATGCTAGAGGAGAAGCTTCAAAGTCATGCATCTCCTTTATGTTGCTCAGTATGATTGGAAGTATCGTTTTATTGTTACTGATTAGAAAAGTCAATATGATGAACAAAATTGTTTGAGTTATCGGATAACGTTCGTACAAGTTTCCATGCGTGTGTACAAAAGATGGTTGGATAAACCCATCCAGTACACTACTGGGTGTCGAGTATTTGAAGAGATGAGCTTCTCACCTGACCTTGCCTAAACTTATATTGTTAAGAAGACCATACAAAAATAAAACTTATTCTTCAAGCGAACTGTAAGAACATACTTTCATAATTTTAAAAGGATTATGACATATTGTGGAGGAGAGGTAACAACTACTGAGGCCATCCATCGTTAATTAAAGGGCAGACATACTCTGTGCAGAAATATTTTCGTAATATGCATAAAAATATTTACTAAAAAAATTTAACGCAATATGTTATTCTATAAATTTCCTCGCAATTTAGTTATTAGTTAAGCTGCAAAAAATTGTGCACTTGATTGTTATCTTAAAACATAATATTCTTTCCAAATTTAATTAAAAGAATTCATCCAGTTGTCTCTATTTTCTCTGAATAAAATTTTAAATATATTAAATATTCCTTAAAATCAAATCTATTATATTATTTTCTTTTCATACATTTTCATAAAAAATCTAACCAAAATATATATGCGACCCTTGAAAACAAACTTCTGTGACCTTTTCCTTCATCCCAGTGTTTGTTTGAATAAACTAAAAAGGCAAAAACCAAAACTTTATTTTATTTTAAATATAACACTTTTCATTGTTAAAGTTTACATCTTATAGAATGCTAAAGAATTTCTTATCTTCTTTTTAAAGTATCCCTTTAGTGTTATGATCCTTGTATATGTTATTCAATTGTATAGTTGTAGTTTTAACTGATTTTCTTTAGTATGTTTTCTTAACCAAAGCCATGTACTATTGCATGAACATAATTCCAGTCAAACAAGCACAACCAGAACTCATTTGTTATGGCTAAGCTGGGAATTATGTCACATAACAACTGGCAGAGAGGTCATTAAGTTTCTTGTTATGAGGGTTAGCAGAACTCAATGTACGACAATATCAACATTTCTCGTATTATGACGATAAGAGAATCTTAAAAAATATATAAGAAAAGAAAATTATGTGTATTTAAGCCAAGCAACATTGACTTTACTTCAGTGACCAGGACAAAACTTAATGATTTGAATTGAATATATAGATTTTTTTTTTCTTTTCTTTTTTGGGTTGCAACCATTTTAGTTACCAATCAGGACAAGGAAGCAATACTTAAGCATTTGAAAAAACATCTTTAATGCTGATTTTGTGATTCATAACTTCTGTACCGTAACGTGCATATTTCAATATTGATCGAAAAAATAACACGAAATCGCTTGGGTTTTTGATAACGCTTGTTTTTTTTTAGAGTGTGACAACTTTAAGTCAGCATCACTGCTTTATTTGAGCACTCATTTAAAAGCTAATAGTTTAATTTGCTTTTAAGTTTCGTTATAAATCAACTTATTCGTCAAAAGCATTCATTCAAAATTTTATTTACCGATGAAGGTCATTCCTGGTGGAATGGGTCATTAATTAGAAGAATTTTCGCACTTGGAGTGAGAAGAATCCACAAACTTTTTTCGAAACACCATTCCAAATATTGACCCACATGTCTTCAAAGACGTTGATGGTAAGGATGTTACTTTTAATGAACGGTAAAGGAACATGACACGAAATTGGTTCGTCCATCACTTAAGTGGCATTAGTCTTGCTCATATGTGGTTCCAAAAGGACGGAGCCAGATGCTACACAGATGGCAAAACAATTGATTTACTCAAAAAAACTTTGGATAAAAAAAATGCTGCCAAAAGTTGTTGAAAATTGGTGTTGCAGAATACGCTTTCTACGTGCCAGCCGTGGCGGTCATGCAGCAAAAATTATATTTGAATATTAATTTTATAAGCTTTCCTTTCAAATAAAGCTCGTTTAATTGTTATTAATCATATATCTCCTTCTTTTATTATAATTAAACTTGTGTCACTCTATAAAGAACACCCATTATGATATTCATTAAGTCTAGTGTGCACCCGGAAATGAACGTTCGAAGAGTTATCGGCGAAATACGATTTTAAATGCTGCAAAAAGTTATTGAGAATTGCTGTCCCAAGTTGTGCCGTGGCGGTCACATGACAGAAATCAGATTTAAACATTAATTTCATAATATTTTCTTTTAAATAAAGCCCGTTAATTTGATATTGAAAATATATTTTCTTATTTTACATGATGATTTAGTTTTGTGCTACTCTATAAAAACCATCCATTATTCGTTATATATTTTATAAAAACTGTTATAATAAAATGTTTTTACATTAAGACAATTGTAAGTTGCTGTTGTCCTTTAATTCTCTTACAACTACAATTAAGAAAATAAAAAAGGAAAAGTGATCAGTGAGTTCTTGTCATGACTTTAATATTTGTTTTAAGCTTCCCACTTATTAAAGTGGATGTTTGAAATAATATCTTTAGTTATTCTAAGAATTGTTTGGGTAAAGGCTCCCTGGATTCTACATTATCCCCAGTGAAATGCGCATAGAAACTAGGTAAAACCCCTTAACTGATCACTTTATTATTTTAATAAGATTTTGGGAATCAGCACGAAATTAACTTTAAAGAGCTTTATCTTATAAAAGTGTTTTAATGCTTTGATCAACTCCTTTTTCTCTACGTGTATGCATTTGTGAGGATGTTTATCATCGTTAAAAATTTTGAAGATGAGTTTGTTGAACAAATATGTTTCCATAGAATCAGATTTATATAACTTGGATTAAAAGTCATGAAATCCTATCCAGCAGTTCTTTTTTTTATGTTACACAGATTTATTGAAAACACCATATCAGTATGTGGACCTCTTAAGGCCACGGACTGTATTATAAAGCTTTCACACTGACATGCTTTTAATGGATACTGGTTGTAACGTTTAAACCAACTGTTAAAACCTGGTTTTACCATTTGGCAACATCAACTTAGAAATATTTTTTTATTGGTTTTGTGTAGGTTTTATTAAATGTGATCTTGTATTTGTCTGTTTTCGTCTGTGCTAAGTTGAGTGCTGCCAAGTTATATGCTGGCAAGAGCTAATAACGTTTGAAAAATACACCACATCTGCATTTTTTACTGCAGATGAGAAATATATCACTATTTTGGCCATAAAAAAACCAAGTATTTTATAGTTGGATACCAGTAAGCCTAGTTAGCATTTAATAGGACAGCAGTCACACAGCAAGGGACTTGCAGAAAGATATAGTATTCAGAGATCAAAAATTTATGTTAATGCACGTAAATTGAAATCTGTTTTGAATATTTTTGCACAATTTTTGTTTGCAACTCTTATAAAAGTGTCTTTTCTAAAGTATTCATATTCCAGCTACCCAGTTAATTTGCCAAATTTATATGAAAACCACTCAATGTGTTGGGAGTTGTAAAAGTTATCTTCTCAGTGCAGTCGTTTGGTTTATGATTCCGTAATTGCAACTGTCAACTTTAAACTTTAAACTTTATTTATTTATTAAAACAACAAACAAACAAATATTTGACAACAAAAACATGGCGATCATATATTGATATTAAAAACTTTCAATTTAAAGTATGCAACTATTCCCATTCAATTGAAAACACTGAAAAGTTTTATTTTCTATTCGAATGCAAAAGCAAAACTTTACCCAACGTAATGTAATAGAATATGTTCTTTTCAGTAAATCATACACAAACAAAAAACCAACTATTACAAATGCGAGCAGTGCTACTTCGCAATTACAAAATCCCATTTTCAATTTGGCTAACAAATATTGCCAAAGAATTTAATATCCAAATGGACAAGTTTTTCTGACAAGTGCTTCAGCTGTAAATATTTTGTGTCAGGCATGAAAGAGTAGAAATAGAATTTCACTTTTATGGAAAATATAAATTTATCTACTATATGTTGATTAGCTAAATCAATACTTTTCTGCCATGCTGATAGCGTAGATGAAAATAAAGAGAAATATTTTTATTTGACGGTTGGCTACAGCAAGTGTGTGGAAATAACAATGAAAAACTGGTTAATTATATTTCTAAAGCGTTATAATGGTTGATAATTATTTAAATCCTGTCTAACACTTTAATAATATATTTGACTAAAGTTGAATCAAGTCAGACACTTGATTTGTGATTTTAAGAAAAAACCGCAACAATAGTTAATGGGAAAGGGAATAATGGGAACAGGAAATATGATGGTATACAAATTCGGAACAGTGTGACGAAAGTTAATTGATATACTGGGATGGCTATCAAGGAAAACTGCTTGACTGCTAACAGTAAAGCGCCGCTGTTAAAATTAAATAGCCAATTCCATTTAATACAACCAAATAATTAACTATTAACTATTTCGGAAAATAATTTAATGGGCTCATTATTCGAAGAAATTTCTTAATTCTGAAGGACATGATATATATTCCAAATGGAATGTCAGCTACAGCAAAAAGGCTTGTTTTCGACAGGCGCTACACTTTTATCATCAGTAGGTACTCATGATCATTTATATATTTTAACACTTGTTTTGTTGCTTAGTTGGAAGTGATAACAGTTTCTATTTGTACGTAATTTTAATATGAAAAACCATACGAGAATTGTATCAAACCTGTGGTAACACACTTTTATTAAGTCTCCATTTTGCCATTTGATTATTATTCATCATGTCCTATTTTTCAAATTTTTTTGCTTCATGTTTCTTAAGTCAAACTTTTTCGTTTGAATTTTCTTCGGCACACTTGAGCTTTTCTGTCTTTTTATTGAGTTGGCACAAAAAATAGCTTTTGAATTTTTTATTTTAATTAATGTTATCAAAGTATTTATGGCAACAATATCTAGATTTAATTTCTTATTGATCGCAATATTTCATTATGATCTATGAAAATTATGTGAGGGACAATATAAAGAGTGATTTTTTTGCTATTATCTTTTTGGCAACACTAGTTTTGACAGCTCGCGCACGTTTTGTATCTTGTGTCACTGTCAAACATCTTCAGTTTGGTCTATAATTTAATCATGAATCGTCTTACAAACGAACAACGCTTGCAAATTATTGAATTTTATTACCAAAATGCGTGCTCTGTTAAGAAAGTTCATCGCGCGCTTCTTCCATTTTATGGTCAGTTTAATCGACCTACTGAGGCTTCTATTCGGGCTATTGTAAAAAAATTTCGCACCAAATTTACATTGTTGGACATTAAACCACCAACACGCTTACGTAGAGTGCGAACTGAAGAAAATATCGCAGCCGTATCGGCCAGTGTTGGTGATGACCGTGAATTATCGATTCGGCGCCGTTCGCAGCAATTGGGCCTCTGTTACTCCACTACGTGGAAAATTTTGCGGAAGGATTTGGGTGTGAAGCCTTATAAGATACAGCTGGTGCAAGAATTGAAGCCAAACGACCTACCACAACGCCAAATATTTGGTGAATGGGCTCTTGAAAAGTTAAATGAAGATCCACTTTTTTATCGAAGAATTGTGTTCAGCAACGAGGCTCATTTCTGGTTGAATGTATACGTGAACAAGCAAAACTGCCGTATTTGGAGTGAAGAGCAGCCAGAAGCATTGCAAGAGCTACCAATGCATCCACAAAAAACATCCGTTTGGTGCGGATTATGGGCTGGCGGCATCATTGGGCCGTATTTCTTCAAAGATGATGCGAATCACAACGTTACTGTGAATGGTGAGCGCTACCGTGCGATGATAACAAACTTTTTTTTGCCCAAAATGGAAGAGCTTGACTTGCATGACATGTGGTTTCAACAAGACGGTGCCACATGCCACACAGCACGCGAAACAATGGACCAATTGAGGGGCGAGTTCGGTGAACAGTTTATTTCACGCTTGGGACCAGTCAATTGGCCGCCCAGATCGTGCGATTTAACGCCTCTAGACTATTTTTTGTGGGGCTATGTTAAGGCTAATGTCTATAGCGACAAGCCCGCTTCGATTGACGCACTGGAAGCCAACATTGCCAACATTATTCGTGAGATACCGTCCGAAATGTTGGAAAGAGTATGCCAAAATTGGACTAAGCGGATGGACCATTTGAGGCGCAGCCGCGGCCAACATTTGCATGAAATAATCTTCAAACATTAAATTATATCGACCCAACTATCAATCCAAATAAATATTTCATGCATTTTTCTGAATTTTGTGTGTTTTCTTTTTTTTTAATTTCCGATAGTTCTTATAAAATCACCCATTATCAGTCAAATGCTTGCCACGGCTTGGGTGTCATGCCTCTATCCGATGGTCCAAGTTTTAAATGACTGTGTGTAATAGCGGTTCAATTTCGTCAATCTGACAATTTATATCTCTCTGAAATTGTTGATGTGCAAGTTTTATTTCAAATATCTCCAAAGAAAGAAGTACAGTGACATTAAATCATATGATTGTGGCGGACAATTAACATCGCCACCATGTGATATAACACGGACCTTGAGCCATTATATCGTTGGCTGTGTGGCAAACTGCATCAATCTATTGAAACTACATATCGTGCAGGTTTATAATCTCGATTTCTGGTCAAAACAACTCTGTGAACTCTCTGAACACTACACACCATAAGTACTTGGCCAACCTTATACTGGAAGAAGTGCAGCCCCATAACGCCACGAGTCCAAAAATGGAGAGATCGAATTGGCCGAGCTTGATATGGTATTTTCACATATCCCAGTATGAATGCATTTCGCAATTGTGGACATATTTGATCTATTGTACTGACCAGAATATCACAAAGTGCCTAGATGCATTTGATATAAACACCCACTATTCTAAAAAAAGATTTAAGTGATCTGCTTAGTTATTTACTTCTTTATCGATGAATTTGCCAAACACTGTTACAAAAAGATGTTAAATTAAGTTATAAGAGAATTAAAATTGGACTGTGCCGAATATTATTTACCCTTCACGTCAGTTACTTCTATGTGGCAAATTGTACAATCAAATTCTTAGTGAAGTATTAAATAGATTTAACTAAAAATAATAATAATAATAATAATAATAATAATAATAATAATAATAATAATAATAATAATAATAATAATAATAATAATAGTAATAATAATTATGGAAAACGGTGGATCCTTTCCTGCAACTTCCCGCTACTTATAAAGCGCAGGGCTATAGTGACGTGATTTGTTGTGGTGTTGTGTACCTTTGAGCTCTTCAAACTCAAACATAATATATTAATTCTCAAACTGCTGTAACTTTGTAATAAATCAAACGATTTCTACGTAATAATCTGCGATTACAGCAAATTTTGTGCTGTATGAAAGAATTTAGATTTCCAACTAATCAAATATATGTATAATTTCGAATATTTCTAAAGAGGATATGGATTCGATGAATCTTTTTCGTTCACAATACCTTAAGAATAGTTTTGACCTGCTTTAAGTTGATTGACGTGGCTTCTTAATATCAAAAACTGATTGTTTTGTGGATTATATCACATCAGCACTTTTGCAACATATATTTTTTTAGTGTTTTTAAGATATTCCGAAATCTACTCATCCGACTTGGTCATAATTTACAGTAAATCTAATATTGTTTTTTTTTTCTAGAAAATAATGCAACATTTTCCACACTTGCCAATAGAAAATGGCAAAATCCTGCCATTTAAAAATGAGAAATTTATTGGAAATAAGTCCATCATCCCTCACGAAAAGCAATTTCTATTTTAAAACTTTTCCAAACTGCAACTTTTTAGTAAATAAGTGAAAATATATTGCGTGTTTACTAAAAAAGAAAACGCTACAAGTATAGTAAAACGCCTTAGATTCGATTATTTCAAGTCATTCCAAATGTGCCAATTACAAATGAGCCAATTACATACATATATTTTGTCTTGGTCGAACCCGCAGGGGGCATCCCTACATAGTGCCTTGTGCCAGAAGTAGAAGGGATGGAATATTGTTAATAGGACAGATGAAGACAGATTAGAATTTAGAAAACTTTATTGTAGTTACTTTTACTTCTTACTTCGCCGGTGAATTTTTGGCGGCGAAGGAGACAGCTGCGTTCTGGTCTTTTGTACAGGACGTCGTTAATCAGCAGTATATAGAGACCAGCACTACGCCCTCATCCTTGAGACAAGTCGACAACAATTAACAAAATCCTGCAATAATGCAGGTCAAGAAAATTCGTCACCACAGTCATGACTGAGCTACTGCAGCCAACCGCACCCTCATGCATGCACACGGAGAGATACACATACATTCAGTCATAATGACTAGAGCTGTGCCGAACTGAATCAAACGCTCTCAAACGCTCGTTTTTGACAACAACCTCTGATCAAACCAATTTAAATTACATGGGTTTGATTAGAGGTTCTTGTCAAAACGAGCGTTTGAGAGCGTTTGATTCAGTTCGGCACAGCTCTAATAATGATAGACTTAGAGCTGTTCCGAACTGAATCAAACGCTCTCAAACGCTCGTTTTTGACAACAACCTCTGATCAAACCCATTTAAATTACATGGGTTTGATTAGAGGTTCGTGTCAAGAACGAGCGTTTGAGAGCGTTTGAGAGCGTTTGATTCAGTTCGGCACAGCTCTACCAGATTAGTGAGCGAAGCTTCATTCTAACTAAATATTTCGACATCTGATGGGTAGTCGTCTTTATCAAAATGGAGTATGGCTCATAACTTTCAATGTTTGGAAGATTATAAATTTTCCTAGCGGGAATTTAAAAAATTATAAACAAAAATTTTACTACCAATAAGAAATTGAAAACTTTCGTATTTACCTTTTGAATACTGCTGTTTTTTAAATGCGAGTCTGTTTGTGTCTATTTCCAATACATCAATATATTCAAAGACTCAAATTTGCTGTGAAACCGATTTCACGTTCATACAAACGGAAATCGCTTAGTCATGTTCTCTATTCTTAAGGCACAAAAATATATTCTTTGTGAAAAATGCATATTAATAACGCGAAAATCCCACAAGAAAATACAAACCCGTATAAAACCTTTACAAATTATACTGAAGGTTATAATTGGAAGCCTGTTCTTATCCTCCAGTTGATCTAATTTATATATATATATATATATATATATATATATATATATATTCTCTGCAACATAAATATATGTATGAAAGTTCGTTTCGTACCTTTCAATCAACTTTTATCTGTTCGATGGTTGTAGACTAGCAGCAGTCACTACACGTGCAAAACAACATAATATAAGTCTTATTAAAGTATTTAATTATCTCCATTATATTACATTTTTTATCACACACACACTCTCTCATCATGATGTCAATATTCCTGAAATTACGTTAAATTGTGTGGTTTTACAACGATAATATGAAATGTGGTTTATGTAATTAGTACACGCTTTGATTTAACTTATTATATAAACACAATATTACCTATAGATCATTTAATATGTTCATTTAATATGTACTTTTGATATAAATCACATTATTATTCATTCATTAATATTTTGTATGTTCGATTACACATACACATGCACACTCAGTAATCTTTTGATTCCATAAGCGAAGAAACTTTTTTGTTGCGTTAGCAAATAAATTATTTTATCACAGTGGCTTATGCAGGCCAACAAAATTAAATTGTTTATATTATTTAATATATTATAAGTTCCATTTTCTGCACTGGGATATCGAGTGGAAAAGTCCACTGATGAGCCATATAAATGGGGTTGGAATGCAGTTTAGATTAACTTATTTTTTCATTGGGTATTATAACAAAAACCATTTTAGTTTTAATTTTAATTATGTGCTGATATGATATGAATTCCTATGCGCATTTCACTGGTTCTAATGCAGGTCATCAGGGAACCGTTACCCAACATTTCTTAGAATAACTAAAAATATTTATTTTAAACTTCCATTTTAATAAGTGAGAAGCTTAAAAAATATCAAAGTTATAACAAGAGCTCAATAATCACTTGGGAAAAAAGATTCAGTACAAGATATATACTAAAATCATTTTAATTTTGATTGAAAAAAAGTCAAGTTAATTTTTGGGGAAATACTTTTTCTTTACTTCCAAGTTCAATAAGTATGCTAGTTCTTTTTTCCCAAAATCTTACTTAAAAATTCAAATTGATCAATTGAGAGGTTTCAGCTAGTTTCTATGCGCATTTCACTGGGGGTAATGCAGTTCATCATATTTTTTGTTTGATATATAAATTTGCGATTGCTATCTAAGTTATTCTAAAACATCAATACTTTTTTTAGTCTTATAGCAAATTACTATTATAAATAAGCTCGACAAAATAATGAACAGTTTTCAAATTTCTTAATGCTTCTCAATTCTTTATTTATTTATCCCCTAGTTGGTAAATTTAACAAGAAATCTGTAAGTAGTTAATGGATGTACATAAAATATAATCTAGTAGTGCTATTTATTTTTTATGAAAATTATATACGTTGATATCAGGAGCTCCCTTTTTTTATCAGCTGTTCTTACTATTTTACTTTTGAGAAGATTTTCTTCCAGCTTTCATTATCTTTGGCTAAAATGTAAGGGCCATTGGCACCAACGCTCGCGCGATAAAAACTATGTTGACGATCGAAATTACCAACTTGATTATATGAATACTTGTTTAAAATTTCTTGTGTCTTAGTATAACAAGTGAATGAGTGTTCCATAACTGTTATATTCTTTTCATTCGATTTGGACTGCAAGCAAACTACACTACCCTCCGGACAATCGATCGAAACACATTTAAATGCTACCTTACCTGCAATAGAAATCAAAATAAATACCAAAAAATACTATAAAATGAATACAAGCTGCCTTGACTGGCAGCTAGCAATGATATCCTGTTGTTCATGAGTTCGTTTATATTAGTAGACCCTGGTTGTTTTAAATACACTTACCATAGCCGTTGCGAGGAAAGGATTGTATTTGTACAAAGGCAACAACAGTCAACAAAACTACGATGAAAAAATTCATTTTTCAAGATTTATGTACGAACGATCTCTTCCAATTGAAAATTTAAACTAAAGAAATAACTTCCATCGGCATGTATTTATACTGAGAGAACAGTTAATAAGAACGTTAAACGTGTTCTGTTTTTAGTTCTACTATTTGTTTAGTTATTTTTTGTTTGCACAGCAAAAATTAAAAAAAACAAATATTTCATTAGAACATAAACCTGATATCTGAGGGGGGATTACGATTTATGGATATTTTTAATAGCTTCTTTGAACACAGGTTTTCTCGGAAATTGCTCATAAAAGGTTAGCCCAATTCAAAAGCCCTGCTGTGTAAGAATGCATACGAGAACGCAATTAAGTTAAAATCTCTTTAAATGAAAGTATTGTATTATTAATTTGTCTATTATAAGAGATATTTTGCTTGAATATTTTGCTTGTATACCGAAATATGTATATAGGGAACTCACACTGCAGTCGTAAGGTTATAAGTCATAAGATAATAGCACGAAACATATGACTAGTGTTAACAACCCGCCACAAATTAATCTGCTAGATGAATTTGTATTTATTAACTAGATCAGCTGTTTCCGGAACATGGAAAACATTTCTTGACTGTTAATTTGAGATTTTAAGTATATTTGACTTATTTTTATTTAATAAAAATGTAATCTTTTAATTATGAACCACATATAAATAACGGTGATAAACATTTGTTACCGCCATCTCCACTAAAGAGATTCAAAGTTTCGATTCAGTTTTGTAGAGGTAATTTTATGAAGGTGGGCTATTATTTTATGACTTTTTTGTATTCAGCATAACAACTACTTTATGATAAGTCTAAAATATTAAGACCTTCTGACAATATGACTAAATAGCACACAATATAAATATCCCAATTGTATATGTAAAAATACTATTATAAAAATAATTAAAGATGTATTCAGTATTAAAGCACTTCTTTGATCGTGTTGCTTCCAAAGCATTCAAAACTCAAAATTCCATGGAACATATTTAAAAAAAAACAAGGGTGTTTATTACTAAATCGCACTGTACCGCAAACACTAGGCAACTCTAACCATATAAAATATATGTGTCATAGAAATTCATTTACGCCAACGAACAAAAGATGTGTAACGGGTGTTCTTACAGAGGTAGAAGACTGCTAATTTCCAATGCTTTTTAACTCGCGATCATTTCATTATATGCTAAATGATTTCTAACTAACAAAATTTAAAAAAAAAATCGTGGTTCTCCTCGATATACATATTACGCGTGTAAATAGATATGTCAATAACATGCAAGTGTCATAATAATACCAGCTGTTCGGTGCGCTGGTGGAGTTACTGATCCATATCTACTTCTTTAAAAATTATGCTAATCAGAACTTGACCGCTATAGAGTCATGATTATTGACTTTTTCATTCATTATGACGTAATTAGCACGCATGAACTTACCCCGAAGTTGGCATGATCAAATAACACTTAATTTCTTTTGCTAGCGAACGCCCGTAATTATTGTCTACTTGAAGGACAATATGATATAGATATTTGTAGTGTCTACAGTTATCAATTGTGTGTTGAGGCGACGTTACATCCAGAAAAATTTACTGTTTACTGTACTTTATGGGCTGGTGGAATCACTGGTCCGTACCGATTTCTTTAAAAATTTGGCTGGTGAAATGTTACAGTTAATGGTGACCATTCATTTTCGTTCAATTGAAAAATCATGATGTGCAGGAGAAAGTACGGCGTCTCATGCAACAATTGAATTAATGAAGGAATCGTTTGGTTACCTCATAACTTAAAGACAACATTTGCTGAGTTCTATACGGCCACATACGCTGGAAAGATTTATCGGAATTTGAACTCCAAGATAAGACTCTAACATGCCAGTTATGGCTTTCCTCTGCTAGTAGTCATATTTAAATTGAAAAAACTAGAAAATTATCTTTCGTTTAAGAACATTAAAATAATCACCCTTTACTATATTATAAGCCACAACATAATAATAATACTAAAACTTATTGACTTGTTTATTCAGTTGGCATTTTTTTAAATGCTTATATAATAATACCAAAAATATTACACGGTAAATATTTTTTAGAATTAAAATTTGTTTGTGTTCAAATACAATCGTTTATATGTTTATCTGTTTTTGAAAATAGGTCTTGTATTTATTTAAATGTGCGTATTTTGTGGTAGCGCGTGTTCTATAAATTTGCTTACGAGCTAGAAAAATAAAGAAATTAAACTAAATAAGCTAGCAACTATATGAAAATAATATATTAATAATATATTATAATTAGGGAGGCAGCGATACACATTTTTGTCGCTGCGATAGCGATACTCAAAAAGAAATATCGGTGATATCGATAACAATACGTATATAGAATTTAAGTTCAAATTAAAATTAACAAACCTCTAGGAGAGAAATTTTTTTATAACACAATATCAAAGTGTAAGATATTTTAATATCTAAAACTGAGTTTGAATTAACAAATATGAAATTATTTTTTAGAAAAACAGCAAAAGATTTGTCTTTGATATATAAATTCTCTTCGCTATTAAATAAAAATTTATTCACATAAAACAATTATATATCTCTGGATCGCCCATATCAATATTTCGGCCAAACTATAGTATACGGTCAATTAGATCGCTAAAAATGATCATGTTGCTACCGAGAGAGTCGAAGTTTAAAATTTAATGGACCGTCTACTACTTCAACTGTACAAAAAACTGTTTTCTTTTGTAATTCGTTGATGTTAATTGTACTACAGCTTCCGGGCAGCATCAATGCTGTTTTCAGAAGCCGCAACACTTTCTTTAGCGTTATTCATGTTTAATTTGGCTAATCAAATCTTGTAATTTTATTAAGTTTTTATAAAAATAATTGTACCACAGAAATGATTTAATACGAACAAAGTATAGTCTTCATATCCCAATAATTCTGAAAGTTAGTAATTACTTTTTAACGATATATAGAATTTTGAAAATAATTTTGTAAAATAGCTGAGAAATTAGAAAATAATTGATACATACCTCCGCATTTTTTATTCAGCTAAAATATGTGAAATAATTCTTGTTTGTTGTTAAGAAATAATATTTAAAAATTGAATTTGACTTAATATGTCTACTGTCAAAAGATGTTTGATTATTGTTCATAGATTTGAAAAAAAAACTTCTCACTAGTTGTAGAGGGTGTTGATGTAGTGAAAAGATAGTTTATCTAAACTTTTTAACTTTAATTGTGTGCTGATTATTTTTTCCCAAAATCTTTCTAAAAAATTCAAAGTGATCAATTGAGGGGTTTTAGCTAAATCCTAAACGCATTTCACTGGGGCTAATGCAAATCCTCAGGGTATCTTTACCCAACATTTCTTATAATAACTCCAAATATTTATTTCAAGCTTCCACTTTAATAAGTGAGAAGTTTAAAAACAAATATCAAAGTCATAACAGGAACTCACTAATAACTTTTCCTTTTTTTAATTTCTTACGTTTCATTCTACAATTGTTAGGCGTTTTTCCGACTAAAATTTTAGTTTGTAGTTTATCAAATTTATCTTTTATTTTTTTAAATATCTCCCAACATATCATATCGTGTGATATATCGATGAAATTCTTTTTATATTATCAGTAAAACTAAATTTCTTTTCACAAATTTAATTTTATTGTTGCGAACATGAAGTCGAAATATGGTAATCAATAAAAAATATATATTGTCGATCAACAGTTCTCCTCTAGCCGTTGGCTCTTTTTAAAAAATGTTGAACCGTATTTTGCAAGAAAGTTTCACTGATCTCGTCAATGCAGCGTCGAATTTTCGTCTCTATCAGAATTAGTTGTTTGTGGTATTTAAACCCACTCTACGGAAAATAATGAAACGTTGTTAAATTACAACAACGATCGAAGCGAGAAATTATGCGACGTGTTGCTGAAACCAAGAGTCACTTTTCTGAACTTTAGCCAGTTGTTACAACAATAAATCGGTTGTAATGCTTTCGTAGAGCAAAGAATGTATGGTGTAAGCGTTTCTTTGATCTCATTCGAAATCATATGGACCGATAATGCACCCTGTCTATGGTAATATTCTTTGAACGTTACAGTTTTTCAAAGACTGTTTGTCAATTTTTCGATTCCTATATTCGACTGGTTTGTTTTCACTGAAAATGGATCATATTATGAAAGGGTTTTGATGAAAATTCAGTTTTTCAAATATACTTTCACAATTAAAATGTTTTGTTTAAGTGTGTAACGTTGTACCGTTCTTTAATTAAAATTTACCAATTTTATACTAGATAAATATAAAAGAACAGGAGCTGAATTGTTGACGCACTGAGTTAGAAATACTTAATTTGGTGACAACAAATATTATATATAAATTTGAATATTTTAAAAAGTGAAAAAACCTTGAGACATTAAAAAACATAAAGAGGGAATCAAAATGTGTGGAACAAGAGGATATTAACAACAATTTAATAAACCAACAGCAACACAGAAAAGCAAAGTTTTAGGAAGCCCATTATTACTGTTCGTGTGCATTTACATCGGTTTGATTGCGGACTTGGATCTTCATCTTTTATCCCACTGTCGCACTTGATCGTCTGCTCATTATGAATTAAAATTTTAGAAAAGAATCGAAACAACTTTGTAAAAGCAATTCTTCTTTACAAAATTAGTTTAATATATTAGCTAGAAGATTCATTTTCAATTTTGGTCTTGGTGCTAATCTCGCGACAAAAAAAAACCAGCCTCAAAATTTATTTTAAAAAGCATCGATCTTCAAATTTGAACTTTTTCGCTTCGAAAAAGCACCGACTTGTCAAACCTGTTAACCAGCCTGTATATTTACACTTGTATATTTAAACTTGTATGTGAGTTATTGTGGTTACTTCTAAGCAGGAAATTTAGAATACAATCATGTTTCATATTCTCCAATAAAATCCTGTTGAAGATTAATTTCATAAACTTTCGTTTCAGAATTTTAAGCTTTTTCTAAAGTACTTAAATATTTTACATGTCTCCCAGTTATTTTAAATTAATACGGTTTAGTAAATTTATTACAAAACAATTATTAATTCTTTCTATATTATTTATTTACAAAAGTTTATAAATATTTTTGACACAAAATTTAGTTTGACTGCAGCACAGTGCATCAAGTACAACCTTGTGGCATTTACACACAATATAAAAGCCAAATTTATAATTAACAGTACACTTCATTGCAACGACTTGGTTGAGCAGCATTTGCCCTGTTATATTTAATAAAAATTCATATATATATATATATATATATATATATATATATATAATATAAGCTAATGGAAGAATATTTGTTTTAAGGACACTAATAAAGTGAAGTAAATCAAATGAAATATCACCTGCTAAGATAATATAAAACAATATATATTGTGGCTGAAATATGTTGAAAATATTAATTAAAATCAAATACATATTTGAAAACAAACGAAACCTTGGACTTGATTTTCATATTAAATTGTCATTACCACAGTGACAAGTAAGAAGATAATTTAATGACAGCATAATTTATTACACAACAATAAATGTCAATCATTTAATGTATTAATAGGAAATCAACAAACCATCTGCCTCATGCTTGTAGTATATTAAAGAGCTTAAGAGCGCTGCGGTGTAAACATTTTAATGGTATTTACGTTTTAAGCACTTGCAAGTTTGTTGGACTACTCATATAAATCTAGGTAATCCATAGAAAGTTTCATATTATTATTTTCGTCTCTCATAAACCAATTGAAATGATAGTGGTTTAGCTAGCTTAAGTCTTCATATTCTTTTAACTAATAACAAGTGAACTAAACTGTAACTACTAATAAAATAAACAAAAGAAGAAAAAAATTAGTCTTCCGGCACAATTTTAATTAAATACCTGTTGTAGTCTTCAAGTGTTTTCATCTCAAAGTAATTTACCGGATGTACAATCTATTCAGAATAATATTGTGGTCTTTGTGGCTGTGGTCGTTCAATTAAAAATTTTGCTAAACTTGACAACTTTCTCATTATTTATTTATCTAAAACACAGTGGGTCGAGTTAGACATACGTTAAACTGGTAGCGATGTGTAACCTCTCTGTTTTGTATTGAGTCAAATAAATATAAAAGGCTTTGGATAGCATCTACTCTTTCATTCATTTGGTGGAAAGGAACTCAGGGAATAAGGACTACTACTGATACGAAGCATTTGGGCGGAACTATCAGAGGAGGGAATAATATTGAGACAATAATTTGAAAAGGTATAAGACGCTAGAGAATTTGTTGTAGCTGGTAAATGCTATGCCTTTGGCGACAAGAACTGACACAATCAGGCCCTAAAGCCGTTCAGAAAAACTCTTAAAAAGTCGATGTTATAAATTATATTAAATCAATAATATGTTGAGAATTACTGGAAAATTTATATGGAACTAAAAAGGATCAACAATTTTTATTTCGGCTAGAAAGAAGCGATTTTTAATAGTAGAGAAGCTGCGTTCCCTCCTGATGTTGTTTCGTATGGAAAAAAACGTTTAGCTTATATTCATACCAGATTAAACAGTGAATAATTTCAAAGATTTCATCGCATTTTACTACACTAGGAATTTATTTCTGCTCAAATTATTTTCAATTCCCTTGTGAAGTTGTGTGATAAATCTGATTCATATTTTCATATTCTTTTTCCTCACAATTTTAACATATTTAATAGTTTATTTTATTTATTTTGTTAAAAAAGAATTTGCTATTACTGCAAAATGTATTCTTTTTAATGTTGTTTATATTCAAAAGAAATTTCGTCACAATAAACACTGTTTCTGAAGGTTCGACAGAGTATCAAAGATATTACAAATAATAATAATTACGAATCTCACAATAAAACGAACTTCCTTAGTACATCTCCTTGTACTAATCTCCCTAATAAATACCGATCTCCCCAAACCTCTCACCCACAAAGTCAAAAGTTGAGCAGCAAAACATTCTTTTCGAGAACCTGGAAAAACTTTTGCCGATTGTACTCCAAGTTAGAAAATTGCTTACAAGTAGTCTAAGACTGTCAGAAAATATTACTTCCTACGATCGTTACAATATATGTTTGCTCTTAAGATTGAAGAGATCCATTACAGCATGAAATTTTTATCTATTTTTATTTTATTGTTAACTATCACTCAGGGAACGTGCGCTACATATGCAGCGCATTGTGTCAGAAGTAGAAAGGAGGGGATAGTTTAATAGGACGGATGAAGACGAATTACAAAATAGAGATATTTATTGTAACTATTTTTACTTCGCCGATGAACAATCTTGCTACAGGTACCGATGAAAGGGGATGCTGTATTCCGCTTTTTTAGTACATGACGGTGTTAATCGCTACAAGAATTAAAACACTGCTGCACTAAAGCATATCGGAATAATTCGGCGTCATATTTATGACTGAATGCGGAGTAGAACTCGGGATCTATTGTATCGTAGTATTGGCTGAAGCAAGAGCATCCTACGGTTGAGGACGATTAGAAAAAACTCTGGCAGCTGTATAAGCTACTTTGAAGATGACAAATTAGTTGTGAATTGAAGAGACCATTCAAGCAGGATTTTTTTGTGTATTGTGTCAGAATTAATATCTTTCATTACCACAATGGAGATGTTATAAGGAAATTTAAGGCGCCAAGAAATACACACTTTACATTAACAGTAAATCACAGTAGAACTCCTATTAAAAGGAAAATATTTCGGCGTTAAATAATAAGTCAAAAGTATTTGCAATAAATATATAAAGTTTTTAATAGTTTTTTAGCTTTCTGCTAGGAAAACTCAAAATTTTCAAATGTCCGAATATGATGGGTTCAACCACATATTGCAAAGATCGAGCTCTCCTTAGATCCCAACTTTCTGAGTATCTCTAAAAAGATATCCTAACTAAATTTGACAAGGTTGCATCACGTCTGTTATTGTTTATGTGTTTTAATATATGAGCCGCTTTTAATTTGAACGGTTGAATTATTAAACCTAATTAGAGGCGTTCAAAGGATTTCTCCCAAATTTAAAATTCCTGTGGGTTTGACTCAATTCGAGTTGATAGATGTAAGGAAATCTCAAAGTGGTTTATTTTTAATAACTTAAAACGGCTTCGCCGTCGACCACTGCAATCCAATATAAAATCGGTTGAGCAACTCGTTAGATGTCTTGAACATGGACATTCTGAAAAACTGATCTTTTCATTCAAAACCTCCCATATTCATTGATCTCATCAATAGGTATCCGTAACTATTTCATAGCAATAAACAACTACATCAATCAATCAATCGTTAACAAAAAAGTTTGAAAAAATATATTATTTTTGAATTCCGATATTACATATCTGATCAGTTAGTGTTCTCGATTTTCTTATAGCAACAGAAAATTATTTTTTTTAGCTCGAACACCTTAAAAGCATAGTAAAGCACAAAACCGATTGGCGATAACTTTTCTGTTAGAACTAGCGGGAAGTTATAGGAATAGCTTTTAGGGTCAGCGGTTTTCCAAATAAATTCATTAAATATATTGATTTCCTTAATATAAATTAATCTAATTTACTATATATATATATATATATATATATATATATTATAAACATATTAAAAAATTCGTTGCAGAGGGAAAATTTTGCCACGATCGAGAAATTAAAGAATTTTTGGCGATTCTGGTGCTAAACGCTGGTTGTATAATCGTTTCTAAAGGTTTTACTTATTGTTGGAGCGATATAGTTGATGCCTGAGATACGAGTATATCGTTATATAAATTTAGGACGATTTCTCCACAAGGAGAATGGAAAAAATGGCGCTCGGAAAAAAGATTTTGTATCACACGGCCAAGGTTGGGTAGAGAGCAGAGTACTAACTTAGACTCCAGTCTGTTTGTTTCACTGCGATGTATTATTTATTAAATAAATAAATTTAATTATAATCAGCGATCTTTTTTTTTATTAAATAATTTTCCTACTTATTTTTGTAGTGACATTTCTGTATCCCATAGTGCTACGTTAAGACAACACTAAGAAAGTACACACACAAGAGCTCTCAAAAACACTCTGACTCAAACTAAAAAACACTTTTGTAATCAGCTCCGGTTTTAATTTATACAATTATTGACAAGAAAGAATAAATGAGGAAAAGTAATAATAAATAGTTTTATACCAGTGATTATACTGCTGTTGTTATAGAAAAAATTTACGTAAAAAAAAATGTTATGAAACGGTTTTAATAGAAAAGGAATTCACCCTGAAGCTTCCTAAGCAGTAAAAGCAACTATTTTTACAGAAAATTTATAAAACCAAGTAAACGTTATTTCAAAAACAAATTGAGAATATATCTTAATAAAAAGTTGTGAATATTAATTACGCGTTCGACATTTATTTGTAATTAAGGATATGCAATTCATATTCGTATTCCTTTTTCCTACACGTCATACAAACTTACGAACAACCTGAGAAAAACGGTAACAGTATGTTCTGTCTAATTAAGGGAGAACGCAATTATTTTAACTGCAGCGTTTTAGTGTTGTTAGAGATGATAAAAATAATACTGGGGAATATTTTCAGGCATATTAATTACAAATCATATTTAAAGTGTTCTAAAACAATAAGAATTATGTCACGATATATTGTATTAAATGGATGTGCTTAATTGAATATGATGCTGACTGAAGTAGTGAACACAACACTACGATGCTTTAGGAATCGACTCCGCAATTCGTAGAACGTTGCCGACAGCGCTCTCGCCTCTGTTGGTACCTCCGACAAGTAAAAACTGCTAAAAAAAAGTCTGTATATTATAAACTGTCTTTATCTGCTTTTTAAGGCAATACCCCATTCCCTCAGATGAACTATTAATTAATGAATTATTAATCATATTAAAATCTTACATGTGCTATATTCCAATGCTTTTATAGGAGGTGCTGTTGGCTGGAGTAGTAAACACAAGATGCCTAAACTCCCGATTTTGACTCTGCACTACATCTTGAATATGGTTTCGAACTTTTCTGATCTAGAATTTTATTATTATGCTCAATTTGTATTAATGACAAAAGCATAGCCACTGGTCGCCGAATATCACCGACAGAGCAAAATGCAGATTCCTTCTTTGTCTATATCGGCAGCAACAAATGAAATTCACTAGCGAAGAGAAAAAGTTAAAGCAGCTACGAAAAAAATTTTAATATGTCGTTTTAAATCACCTAGTTTCTAGACATGGTACAATGCACTTCATATAAAGGTGTCCCCGGGGGTCAAAAATTGCAGCTTGGCGAGTCGTCATACCTTTTTGCAGTGCTTTCTGGGGAAATGATGAGAAATACAGGTGGAAGAAGGATCCAAAATCAATATTAGGTGACAAACCTACATTTGTTTGCTCTGAGAGTTTCCTTACACTGCTAATACGGGTACTGGTTGAGCCCCACAGTGAATCGGGGGGTGAAGCAAGGATGTTGTCATACACGTTATTATTTGCCTGAACATGTGTGAAACATCTCCTTCACTGTCGAAACTCTGTTTAACGCATGTTTATTCGAGTGGTGTCATGTGGGGACTTCCTTCTTCCCCCATGAATGGTTGAATCTGTGGCCAGATGTTGGTCTCTTCATGTAGTCCACGTGGAGGCTGTGGTTGGATACCAAGAGTCGCTGGTAAAGATGTCAGATAAGAGTTGATGTTCTAGCATATTGGTAGTATGTTGGGATTTCGAGCCAAATGGTAGCCTCTATGGGCTGCTGCGAATCAGCAGAGGTTCCGGAAGGAGTTGTGCGTTTTTGCTGCTGCGAGTTTCAGCAGGACTTAATCTTATGACTTTGATCTTTGGTTTCTCTTAGTGCTGGCAATATGCATGTCCTGGGAAGTAACAAAGGTTTTGGATAGGGCCGAAGCCCTTAGCAAGGTGTATGATTAAGGTTTTGTCGCGGAACCATATGAATAAAGTTGCAACCTGTGTAAGCTCAAGGGCTACACAGATGCGGCCCCTGAGGGTGACAGGTGTGGTGATGAGCATCTGATTTCTCCCGGTGTTGAGAGCACCGTCAGGTTAAGCATAATGGCAGGTAATTATGTTAAACTTTTGATATATCTGCATATAAAGGTGTCATCGTTTTAGTGCTGGTCCAGGACAAAAAAATATTTAAACAATTTTGTTCTGAGTTAGTTTTATTAAACCGGTTCCATTCATTGTTTCTTATGGAAAATTTCGAATAAGCGGTACACATTTCCCGCATATCCTTGAAAGCTAAAACAAACTATGGAAACAGTCGATCCATGCCTGAAAAATCCTGCTAATTTTAAAAGCAAATCTATCGTAACCTGGTCCTTGTGCTGTTCTATGCTTTAAAGCTCTTCGAGCCAAGACACTATAATATTAATTTTCATATCAACTGACTACAACCGGATAAGTGATGATTGATGTAGTTTTTGGTTACCTTTAAAGAAACGAGAACACTAACCATTTACAAATATAATTTAGGAGTTTTAAAAATATTATTTTGTTCGAATTTTTTTAACGGGATTTAGCGAACTGATTAACCGATTTTCATACGGTTTGCGGCGATTGACGTGTTATAGAATCCATTCAAGAGTTATTAAAAAAGAAAACCACCTTAAGAATGCTCTTTTTCAAGTTCTTTGATCCTTCTTGATCCACCAGTTCAAATCGGTTCAACTTCGTGGAGAATCGAAGTTTGTTTCGGTTCAGTTGTTTAAACTTTATAAATGGGTCAGTTATTTATACACACATACAATAAATCACACACATCCACGCCCGCACTCACGTAGATACAAAATTAGAGATACAGACATAGTGGCACCCTCTCAATATAAGTCAGGAACGCCTCCTAAAGACTCAAAATTTCGGGACCTTATGAGAAGGCAAGGTTTGGAAAACTGGTTAAACCAATAACTTCATTGTTTTTTTTTTAGCTAAAAATATATACATTTACTTTCTAAGAAGAAGCACATATCTCTGTGAAAAAGTCAACAAAAAGTCTACTGGCCTGCCATCAGAGCCACGGAGAATACTTAACGGAAATGTTTTTACATTCTTGATATACACTACCATCGCAAAAAATATGTATGTATTTTTATTTCAATAAGGAAAAGTGAATTCTTACTGAGACAATTTTTTTTAATTATAATAATTTCATAAATTGTCTAGAATTAGCCTGGTAATATAGAATAAAAATGTGAGTTACAAAAAGTTCTATTTTCATATATCGGACAAATATTTCAATTTCTACTTAACCTTTAAAAAAATAATCTTTAAAAGAGTATAAAAACAACGCAACTCTTCACACCATGTCTATTTCATAAATTATATAATACAAATAAAATATTTACCTCATCCAATAATTTTAACAAAAGGAAATACAACTTTTTACATGACTTTGCATTTAAGCTGAAAATATATATATTTTTCTATTATTTTCAGCAGCCAATAAGAAAAATATATATACATATAAAAAGACTTAAAACAACTTTATATTAACTCAGACATTTGTGTCCTTTGTTTTTGTTGTTGCTTTCTCTTTTTTTTTCTTTTTTTTTTGCCATGAATTACTTATCTTTAATACAAAAGCTACTTTATGCAGTTTTATTTGTTCTAGAGAAAAGAAATAAAATGTGGAACAAAACCAGCATTCAATCCTTTTGTATAAAATCTCGGACGCATGGTATGTATGTTTGAATGTTTTGCATGTGTGTATGAATGCAGCATAGGAAACAATAGGACATGGCATGCCAGAGCCAATGGATGGTACAACAGTTAATATTCATACAAATGAATGCAAACACATTCAATACACATGTGGAGACAAAAGGATATGCAGAATATATTTCTTTTGTATTGCTTCTTTTTTTGGCAAAACTATGAATAGTTTGGGATTCTTTCAAACAAATATATCAGCAGCTACTTTATATTCAAACAGTGGAGGCTACAGAAATGATGATGATGTTTAAGTTGGAAGTAAAAAATTATTTTCAATTCAAAACTAATTACACTGTACAACAATACCAAATTTTTTGCAAGATTACAATCCGACCTATAAATTTTGACAGAGGAAACAAACAAAAAATAATAATTAAAAAATAGACACGTGTATCGGCGTTTTTAAAGTTTACATCTGAATTTCATTTGAGGGGGCATTAAAGTTTGCCAGCTCTAGCACATTCGTATTGTTAATCGGCGTAAGAATTCATGTGATCCTTACATTTTAGGTATAAAATACGTTTAGTAAATGTATGTAAAATGTTATCCAAAATATTTTTGTAGAATATATTAACCTTCTAACTCCTCAAGGTATGGGTCTTTTTGTCCTTCTTTTAAAAAAGAGCAAATTTAATTAAAAATCACTAATATCTCTATTATTTTACGTTCGATAGCAAATATGGATAGGAAATATTCATTAATTACATTTTTGTTAGCTCTGGGCAATTCCACTTCATTATCATACAACAGATCCGCCTCTTAAATCACAACAGATCCGTCACTTATGGTCTTCATATATTACGGAGTCCAGTATTAATTTAATAGAATCATAGCTTTCTTTGATGTTCATTCCATAGGCAATAGGAATAGGGCTTTTGGAATTATCGTAATACAGAACTTATTATCAAATAATTATTATCAAATAATTATTATCAAATAATTATTTGATAATAAGTTTTGAGCTTTATTTTATATAAGAAATATAGCTCAAAGTGTTTAACTCAAAATCTCTAAAAAGATCTGAGCTCAATTTGGTTTTAACAACTCGTAGCAATTTACCACACAGTGGGCTTATCAATCAACTTATTGCATAACCTATTTGATGACAATTTTGTTTTACGAAGTGGTCCTGTTCACTGGTCAAGTGATCTAACGTCACAAAATTTCTTTTTATAGGACTAAGACAATAGCTTATCCAGATTTACTTAATGAATCAGACATAAATTATACTAATCAAACGGTGGATATGTGCCAAATATAGTAGTCTAAAATATATGCCTTGAAATTTAATACCAAAATCCAAATTATGGCATTCGATAAGACCGAAATTCCTATATAAATTGTATTTAAAATGCAATCGATAACGAATGCCATAATTTGGCCCTCTATTATAAGAAATGAATTTCATTCAATATATAATATTTTATAACTTTATGTATTCATTCGAGTAAATAAAACATCCGATTTAACCTTCTTTATGATGTTCAACTGTAGGCTGGTTAAGAGGCGGTTCAACATACTTTTCGTTTTTGGTGGTACAATTTCTAACTGGATCCCAAATGGAATAGTAACTCTATCCGCGCTTTTTTGTTTTTAAATTTAACTGAGTTAAAGATTTTTCGATTAATTGGAAAATATGATATTAGCCAAGTGGCTGCAGCAACATTTCTTGCAATAACTGTTCTCATTTCTGTTCAATGTTCTCTTTACGTGGTGTGATTGCCGGAGACTTGTAGGCATAAGCCTTCTAGCGCTCTTACTGGCCATGCCAAATCTCCTAAACGGGAAATTATTCGACCAGGCAATGCATACTCACCATATTCATTACTGCTCCTAACGGGTTTTTGGTTACAACGTCTTGGTGAAACTGCATCTACTTTAATCGCCGCTCATTCAATTCCTACAATAAGAAATCGGTTATCACGCCCCTGTAGCTTTCTTTAGGAACAGTAACTATATTATCGATGACGTTCTTGAAAAATATACAGTGCAATCATTCCTCCACGGTAAAGGCGGAACCACCCAGTAGCCTTCAGTAGATGTAACGAACTTTCGTACAACGCAAGCGGATTTTCACTGCTCTATAAATTTTCTTATAAATATTTTTAAGAACATTTTTTTTCCGACCATTTATTTCTCTATTAAGTGTAAATTTATAGGCTAATTGTTCGAAAACAGTTTTTAATTTAGAAAGACATGATAACTATTCCAAAGCACCAGGGAAAGCCAACATCAGTTTTATATATTCAACTTGCACAGCAGAGCAGATTAGGGGGTTTCGAAAGCCACTACACTTTCACTATCAGTACAAATGTTCATTTTTATTAATTACCACTTCTTAGGTGGTTTAGTTGAATGTGATAGCAGTTTCTATTTACTCTCATTTTAGTATACAAAAGCAAGCGAGAATTGCTGATTTATATATCTGAATGTTAGATCGTTTTTTGTCATAATTCTTAAGTCAAAATTTTTTGTTTCGAATTTTTTAAGTAGATACATTAGAACGTTTTATTGAATTAACACAAGTCATTTTTTCTTATATATATTTGACATATTTTCGTATTTCTCTTTATATATATTTTTTTGACACGACTGTGCTTATATCTAAAAACGTATGTGATGTGTAAAATGTGAAATAAAAGAGCAAACAAAGGTTTAATTACCCATGTGCTAGTTTCTGGTATTGTCTATGAAACATTTTCTTTTGTCAGCTCTGAAGAAATGTGGTGCAAAATGAATGCTTAATCATCATAATCTCAAAGTAGCTCAATTTAAAGATTTTAAATCAAATAGGAAAAATGGATTTCATTTAAATAAATATTTATTGCAATAGAAAATAAGAGCACACCATCATATTCGAAATTTATAAATTTATATTATAGAAAAATAAAAAAAAAGTAAAATTAAATCGTAACACTTAATTAACTGCAGCTCATCTTGAACTGTTTACGAAATTATTCCAGCAATAAAAGTTGGCTTTAAAACACTAACAAACTCCCTTTTCACCTTTTGACTTTGTTGCTGGCTAAAATCATTGATTATGTATTCCATTTGAATTTTGCTCAAACAATTATTTTTTAACAGTTTTTTTCTTTGATATCTCGAAAGTTTTGGCTAATTATTTTCTTTTTCATTTTGTTTGCAGTTTTCTTTTTTCCACAGCATAACAATCACTCATAGAACCACTCTTAACCCAAATCGCTAATTAAATACTTTTATGAAGTTCTCTCTGTTTAACCAATACTTAATGGATTGATTGTTTATTAAGCATGTCTGAAGTTATAGATTTTTTTTACTAGTTAAAGTGCTCAAATAAATAAATAAATCGTTTGAGTTCACGAACAAATATGTAAAGTATAATTAATGTGGTTTTAATAATTTATTATTTTAAGAGAAAGAAAACTTTAAGGATAGTGATTGCTAGTGTTTTATGTAACTCAAATATGCGCGCATTGAAAACATTAAATGATGACTATAATCTTATCTATCTTGGCCACATTTATGAGCAGGTTATAAAAAATTTCTTAACAATTTTTTTTTGTATTAAAGGATAAAATTAAACCAAAAGAAGAGCGCAGTTTTTTTTCCAATACCCCCAAGTGTTTGTTTAATTTTATTGCAAAAATGCTTAATTTCAATTGGATTGAGTAAGCTGCACTTGAAAATAGTCCAAAATGTTATTCAACAATCCTTTTTAAATTCAATTCTTCAAAGCATTTTAAATTTTTATTATATGCTTGATATCTTTTTCTTAATAAAATAATCATGTCAAACAATACTAACTTTGTTTTTTTTTAAGTCGCAATTCAAAAATTTTTCATGGATACAGTTTGTGAAATAAAATATATTACAAAACACTTATTATTGCCACGCCCATATATATAACTATTTGTAAAATAAAAAGAAATTAATCTTCAATCTATCCAAGAAGTAGGATAATATTTTACTTGCTCTCATATATTTTACAATACAAAATTGTTTTATTTTTGAATTTTTTTTTTTGTAAAAATAAATTTGCTAATTTAAATCTAATTCAGATTCATAGGCTAATTGGTCGAACTTAATTTAAATCTCAGAAAGACATGATGTGTAAATAGGAACTGTTATCACATTTAACTAAGCCACCTAAAAAGTGGTGACAAACACAATATACACATGAGCACTGATGATGAAAGTGTTGCAACTTTCGAAAACAGCTGTTCTGCTCTGCTGTGTAAGTTGAATAAAAAAACTGATGTTGACTTTGCTTTGTGCCTTGGAATATTTATCATCATGTTTTTCTGAAATTTCAATTAATTTTGAACAATTAGCCTATGAATCCGAATTATATTTCATATAGCAATATAAATGTTCGTTAAAATTTGCTAATTATTTTTTGCCAAAATCTTACTAAAAAATTCAAAGTGATCAATTGAGGTGTTTTAGCCAGTTGATATGCGCATTTCACTGAAGCTAATGCAGATCATCAAGGAATCTTTATCCAATATTTCTTAGAATAACTAGAGATATTTATTTCAAACTTCCATTTCAGTAAGTAAGAAACTTAAAAACAAATATCAATGTCATAACAAGAACTCAATGGTCAATTTCTTTTTCAAAGATTCAACATTTTTATTTTTAAAGTTTTATTAAAACAACTAAATAAAAACATTTTTAACTGCTATTATTTTAGCGATATATACAACATTTACTCGTTCACAATATTGTAATTAACAACATCTTTTACAAACTATTTATTTTGTTGGTTTTACTCTGCAGAATTCGATACTTTTCCTTACAAGCGTGTAAAGAGTTCTCCACAAGGGACCAGTACTACTCCAAAAGTAATCCAAATATATGAAAAAAACATGCTCTATTTTACATGGGAAGATCATGGGAGAGGACCATGTAATCCATAAAAATATTACGTCAGAGTAATCCAAAAAGTAGTCCAAGTAACTACTGCGCATATTATTAACACACGATTAGTCTTGATATAACTTCATGTCACTACTCCATTCATGGATTACCACAGAAAACTAGTTTGGAAACCATTTTATACCATTACCATGAGCAATATAAAGAAAGGACTAGTTCTTAAATTACTCTGATATGAATATTCCATAGATGCATTATTTTCAATCATGTGTTGCGAGTATTGCCAAATATCATTTTTTTAGACATCATGGTCCATGTTTGCATTACATCGGATCATGTCAGGGAACATTTAAATATAATAAGTTTAAATTTATTTTTATATTGAACAACTTTTGGACTATAAATAAATAAAAGAATTATTGCAGCGAGTCCAGGTTTGTTTAAAAAATGATACATTGAGATTTTTAAATTGAAACTGTTTAGGGAAAAAGATAGAAAAAAGTCGGATTTAAAGAAAAACACCGTTTGAACATTTAGAAATCATTTTAACCACCGTCAACGTGCTTAAAATCAGTTAAGCTGTTCATGAGATATCGTGAATCAAAGTATTTCAAGAGCGAATTCTTAAACTTTGAAATTATATATCTTGAAAGTTATATCTCTCAATTCTGTTATTGTGGCTTCATTAATCATCACTTAACACAAGGGAATCAGATGATTTGAAAATTAATATAACGGCGTATAAGTTCGAAGAGCTCAAGATCAGGTTTCAACAGCTTTGCGGTTAAAGTTAGGGAGAGTTTACAGGGATGTTCTTTAGGGGCAAGCGCTTTTCATATATATTTTTATTGTGAAGTACAATTGTAGGATATAAAATATTTTTTATATCACATGGCTGCCACGACTGGCCTCACAGTGCTCCATTATTCCATCGGATCATTTTTCGAGTACGGCGAAAACTGCTGCCTTAAATATTTTATTTTTGAAAACGGTGACAAGTTGGTGCTGCTGGATATTTATTCACAATCGTAGCCGCATCTTGGTAAGTGTTTTAAAACAAATATATCAAATTTTGATTATTAATGGGTTATTAAGCTGTTCTATTTGCTTATGAATGGGGCCATAAGCAACTATGCAAATTATTTATTAACATAAACTTAATTTCAAATGCTAGAAAATATCTTTAAATTATTTACTAATATTATAAAAAAAGTTTAAATAGACGATCCTTTAAAAGAGTATACAAACATTGTAAATTGTCTGGAAAAACTGTAACTAATTTACTTTGATATGTACATGGTAAATTACCTAAAAGGTGATAACTTCTTATAAACAAACTGGCCAAATGAAAAATAAACAAAATTTTTTAATTATTATTAAAGAGAGAGACTCCACTATCAGTTATTTCAAACCCTACAACAGTTAATGATATACTCGCGTGTTTAAAGTTGTCTAGTCCAACAATTATACGTTAAAGTGTCACTACTCGAAGGAAAATAATTAATGAATTTTAAATTGCTGTTAATGTATAAATGAAAGGATTATATTTTATTTATAAATGAAGTGGATTACTGGAGCTAAAAATTATTATAATGAATACAATATTAATATTTAATTCCACAGTGTATTTTGTTATTTTTCCTTTTAATGCTCAAGCACCCTTTTATTTCAGATCTAAGTGAACTCTTAACTTCCTACAAAAAGCTTTTCAGTAATTCATGTATTTTGAAATAAATTTTAATATTAAATGAGCCTTAACGCTTTGATGAATCAAAATGATTGGGAGTAATTACACGGCATGTGGCTGCTTCTAGTAGAGCCTTAATTACCATCCAAATCCCTTTAAGTGAAATTAATAATGGCGTCTATATTTTGCTATCTATTACTATTGAAATCATGTCAAAGTTTGCATGGAATCTCGAACTATATAATTGTTAAGTAAAAGTGACAAGATGCTGCCTTAAATGTGCTGGCAATAGACATTTTCAGCCTTCAAATCATTTAAGGTTTCACCGCTTTCATTACGAAAAGATGCGAATGGTACGTTTATCAATCAGCAAAATGTTCAATCACTGTGTCAGCCAGTACAAGTAAGATTTGTCTTATTAATATTTAGATTTTTAAGAAATGAAATCATTTTTGCTATCATTCAAAAAGAATTATTATAGAAGAACTCGCTCGTAGTGTCGTAACCAACAGGATAAATTTAAGCAGAGTAAAAATTTGCATACACTGACGAACAATAATAGCAACAAATCTTAAAAGCCGGCAAAAAGGATAAATAAAGATTAATTATTTACCCTGCCATCTAACGGAGTTGTAATAAAAAAGAATACACACGACAATACTGATAATGAAAGTGTAGCGGCTTTCGAAAACAGCTGTTCTGCGATGTTGTGTATATTAAATTTATATAACTGATAGTGACGTTCCCCTTTGTTTTCGAATGTTTATTAAAAATATTTTTCAAAATATTAGACTGTGCAATTATATTTAACAATTAATTAATTTTATATATATATATATATATATATATATATATATATAAAAGATTGTAATTTTGAATAAACTGTTTGATAAAAAAACACTTTTAAAGTAATGAAATTGCAGATGACTGCTATCTATATAATTTACAGTAAATTTACTTTGTCCTTTATAGAAATTCTATCCCTCTTTTGGTCTTACCAATACCCAACTGTTAAAAGCATCCTTACAATTCCAATTACAAAAACTGGCCCCACTTGTATTGGCGGGTATAAATTTTAGCATCATCATGTCTGCCATATTAAAACCGATAACCAGCATATGTTTTAAGTGTTTTTCGTTTATTTTTTATTATTATTTTTAATGAATTATTGCAAACAAAAGAATCGCAGAGATTCATAAATTTTTTAAAGCGATTTTGTCTGCAGACCATATAAGGCTTTTATTATTGTCAGCCATAAATATGTGGCAATAAAATGCATATGAATTTTTCTGATTTATTATCCTTTTTATTTTGCTCTTGGTCTACAAAATTTAACGGAAAATGCAACTGTTAAAGACAATAAATTTTCAAGTCATAAAATCGATTGATAAATACAAAAAAAAAATATATTGAAATTATTTGGCGTTAAATAAAATAAATATGAGTTGCTTTAAACTGTTAAAGAATTTGTAAATCCTAAGAAATATATAATAAGAATTTTGTTGCAGAAAAATTTCAATAATATTTGACTTAATAATTTTTTTAAGTAACACGTATTATTAGCGTTAGTCATTCAGTGCTGAATACTTCTCCTGGGTTGGAGCTGCGAATGATTCTTCTTTCGTAAACAACAGAGTAGGTGCTTTTGTGATGCAAAGCCAATATTCAAAAGAGTTAATCGATTATATGTTTTGTGGTGGCTGGTTAATTCTCCGAAAGCTACTTTCTCCTGTTTATAGGGATCTTTCCATGAATAAAAACGATTTGTTGTGCTGTGTTTATTTACAATTCAGGTGCTTAATATATGTGAGTTTATTTAAATAACATTTATTTAAATTACAAGCGAGTTATATATGAATAAAAACATTTTAATAATATACAATTGTTGGTTTATATACTTAAGCAATTAGCAAAGAGACTTGATGGTTTGAACACAATCGAAGAGTATATATGGGTGGTACAGGTAGGTACTGGGGATTCAGAAGCCCTAGATCACCTAGACATGAAAATTATTCGACAGGAGTCAACGAAGAAGCTTATCGGTGACAGAAGGGTACACAACTCTATTGACTCACTGGAGCACCTACACAATGTCGAGTGTGTTTCATTGTTTTATCGATCTTATATCGAATATGTGTTCAACTTGTGCAGGAAAATCGTTTGTTTTTGCCAGCTTTGCTGAGTTTCCAGTGAACTGCACCACGTTCTTTGGCCGAACGTGCCGCTTTTAACTAGGGGATGATCAAAGTTAACGTCTAAATGCAATACTTTCTTCTTCCCGGGGGACGCAAATTGCAGCTCGGTGAGGCGTAATAGGTGGAGGGATACCTAGATCCCTCCATTTAAAGGATTTAAAATTAATGGTCGGTGGTTTGACCTGCGTGGCGTAACCAGTTTTCTTACACTGGTATTAGATCGGGGGATGAAGTGACGATGTTTGCCATACTCTGAACTGTAAGCCTGAACTTATGTGAAACACCTGCTTCACTGTCGAAACTCTGTTTAAAGCACGTTCATTAGAATGGTTTATTGAGGCGGATTTCGTTCTTTCGCCATGACTAGTTGATTCTGCGGCCAGATGTTGGATGAGGTATCTTCATGGAGTCCACGTGGTGGCTGTGGTTTGATACCAAGAGTCGCTAGTAGAGATGTCAGATAGGGGTTGATGTTCTGTATTGTATTGGTGGTATGTTGGGACTTCGACCCAGCTGATGGTAGCCTCTATGGGCTGCTGCGAATCAGTAGACATTACGGAAGGGGTTGTATGTTTTTATTAGTGGTAGTATCAGGAGGGATTGGTCTTAAGACTTTGACCTTTGGTTCTTATTTGTGCTGGCAACATGTATGTCCTCGGAGCTAAAAAGGGCTTTGGACATCTTTGCAAGGTGTATGAATATGGTTTTGTGGCAGAACCATATGAATGAAGTTGCAACCTGTGTCAGCTCCAGGGCTACACAGGTATGGCCCCTGAGGGTGACAGAGGTGGTGGTGAACATTGATTTTACCCGGTGTTGAGAGCACCGTCAGGTTAAGCCAAATGGCAGGTACTGACGTAAAACTTTTAACATATATGCACTACTTCCTCCATCCCCTCCCAACAAACTATTATTCCAGAATCTGGTTCTGGTGATTGATGTAGTTTTCGGAGAATGTAAAACAGTCGAGAACACTAAATGATGAGATATATAGTTTCGGAGTTAAAAAAAGGACTTCATTTATTTTAAGATTCTATTGTTGAAGCCGATGAAAAGTTGCTATTCTAAAAATTTACTTTGAAGAATGCTTTTGTGACAGGTTAATTTGAGATATTTTGAAAATACCGGTTCGAAATGATTTAAATGTACAGGTGATCTAAGCTCAAGAATGCTCTCAGATTTCCACATCTCGATTAATTTGGCTCCGCCATTCAAAAGATATAAGCGGATTACCTACTTACAAATACAAAACGAGATTGTGCAAACCATGGCCATCTCACACCGCCCCTTAGATATCAGAAAATCTTTACACAGGATGTGTGCCGCGTTTGTTCAAAAATGGTTCGGAACACTTTCAAATTCTTGTTTTTGACAATATAATAATGGAAAACGGTTGACCCTAAAGCCTATTCCTCTTATTCATAAAAATTATAAGAGTCTAATAACAGCTTAAAAAAACCAAATTTCATATGAAATTTGCTCTATTACACTCTTATAAGCCTCTTATGATTTTTATAATTAAGTGGGTATCTCTGTAACTTTTCGCTAGTTTTAGTGGCGATCGGGTGCTTTAGAGCTGTTCTTCAAATGCCAGAATGTTCATCAGCAAGGCAATTTTTCAAGACGTGATACTTATTTATTACCTACCAATGTGAGTTGTATTATAGCCAGGATGTTACCACAAAATCCGAAAAGGCCTGATTTAATCTGTAAGCAGCAACCACTGTGGAATGCGAATATAAAAATTAAATCTTAAAAGTAAATGGTTCCCATTAACACAATTTTACGTAAACAATATCTCCCTCAGTAAGCTTTTTCTGTTTACAAACAATTTACCACAATTACAGTCCTACATTCTAGTTATTTCTCCATTTTTGCATTCTATTATTTTCTTTTTAGATTTATTTAACCTAAAGCCCATTTGTTTCATCTTTTGCATTTGTTAGTTTCGGTTGAGCAAATAAATTGTTTATATAAATCTTGTGTGTCCTACTAAATATTTCTCATTGATGTTTCCTCTTCATCTTCATCATCATTTTTATCTTGCTCCCACATAATCAAGCAACTGGAAATTTCAACAAATCATCATTTACATGCCTTGAATGAAAGTGCACATGAAGTCGTCTCGTTCATATCTCTTAAGTTTTTGTTTGCAAAAATCATTTTATGTTATTTGTATATATTTATTTGTTGAAGAAAAATCTTTATATTTTTTTTTTGTTATTGTATGGGCAATTCCATTGGGTATTTCCCTAACAAAGAATTAATTGATAAAATATTATCAGTTTTGTAAAGATTTATATGAAATAATTACTTCAAGGGAAAAACCAAATTGTAAATTTTCAATTCATCGTAATATATAAAGAAGAAAAGAACTAATAATATTTTATAGACATGCATACATAGAAAGTTTAGGTAAGTGTGTTTGTATATGTTTTGAAATATTTAGATTGAAATCCAAGTTTTTTACTTGATGGGCTTAACAGAACCATCTCTAAATTGTGCTCACAGAAAAGTCACTGCAATATTTCATTTACGGCTAAAGGCTTTATTATAGATCTCACAAATTTCATCTCGATCGAAAGTTACATACAACAATTTTCTATACTCAAATATTAATAAGAAATTAATAGTTATCATGTCTTACAGTAATGTATCGCTAATAATGTCTTCAGACATGCACTTTTAATTGATTCAATTTAATTTTAATGGATCAACTAAATCTAGTGTTCACACATACTCAATTTAGCTGACTCAATTATCATTTGACAGCTGATAAAAAATAGTTTTTATTTGTTTCGTAAAAATTCGTGTTTGTAAATATTATAAATGGTTGCATAAACATACTTATGACAAGGATTGCAAATTCGATTTTTGCGCAATTTGTAATACAATTAACTACTAATTGCTCAATTTATTAATTGACTTATTGCATGATAAATTGCGGCCAATTATGGCCTGAATTGCGGAATTAAGGGGTATGTCTGAACACGTTATAAAGTGCATTCTTGCATAATGTTGATGCAAACCAGAAATGACATATAAGAATATATATTTTTAACTTCATGTTACTTCCTCGCTTGTTTACTAGAATGTCACTATTTCTTTTATTTGATAAATGAAACAATAGCATAAAAACCAACTAACTTAATGCTCCTACTTAATATAAAAATTTTTATTTTCCCGAATACTCGACAAGTTTCAAAGCTTGTTTTCGGTATGTTTGAAAATTCCCAGACTAGATACCATTATATATAAATCAAATAGCTGATACAATATTTTAAATTCGATTCATAAATCAAACGAATATATTTTATTAATATATTTTTTACAAATCAAATGAAAATTTCACGAAGTTTATGAAATAGTGTCGTTCTATTTCTTTTTACCCAAAATCTTAATAAAATTCCAAGTGATCAATTTATATATTAAAATAATTATTAGCCTTTGTTGTTCTTTATTTCTCTTACAACTACAATTAGAGTCGCAAGAAAGCCAACCAGTTGTAAACCAAAAACGTCAGTGTTCTTGCTACGACTTTGATATTTGTCTTAGACCTCTCACTTATTAATGTGGAAGTTTGAAATAAATATCCTTAGTTATTCTAACAAATCTTGGGTAAAGATTCCCTAATGATCTGCATTAGTCTCAGTGAAATGCGCATAGAAATAGCTAAAACCCCTCAACTAATCACTTAAAATTTTAATAAGATTTTGGGAAAAAAAAATCAGCATGAAATTAAAACTGAAGAGGTTTAAGCGACTATTCCAAAAATATGTACGAATTTAAATACTTTCGTTGGTATCTGATTTATGACAACAAGATTTTGAATCTTTTTAGAAACGGCTTTAAGTATAAAAAATATTTTTTATAGTAAAATATCTGTTCTCTAACACCATCAAGTTTTATGTAAATTTCATTAAAATTTAGAAATGCAAATATCATTGTATCTATGAAATATATTGGATTCTCATGAACTTGTTGCTGTAGCAGCGGTGAACTGCGATATGACCCCATTTTAATTAAAGTTATCAATGCGGGCGTGGAGAAAGAAGTGATAAAATAATTTTGCAATATAAAAGAATTTAGCACACATGCTTCACAAAAAATACCTTGTTCGGACATACCCCTTAATTGCTCAATTAGAACTTTGTTCGCAATTAATATAAGTGAATTAATAAATTGAGCAATTACTAGTTAATTATATCACTAATTGCGTAAAACTCGAATTATGTGATTATTAAAAATAAAAATCCATCGCAATGACTCCAAGAGCTTTATATTTCTATTATTTGCCAGTGAAATATCTTTTATACCAAATTTTGCATTCATTTTTAAAATTAACAAACACGAATATTCACGAAACATATAAAAACAATGTTTTTTCAGCTCTCAAATGATATTTTAATCAGCTTGAGTATGTGTGACCACTAGATTTAATTGCTCAATTAAAATTAAATTGACTCATTAAATATACATGTCTGAGCACAGTTATAAGAACAGTACAGCGTGTTTCCTTATATTGTCATCATTTCGAGTTGGCATCACTGCTTTAGTTGATCATCCATTTAACAGCTGATAGTCTAGTTTAATGTGAAATTTTATTATAAATCGACTTACACCACAGCAACGTGAGAAAGTTGTTGAACTAATTAATCAAAATAATTATTCTATTCGTCACACTCATAAATTCAAGACTCTATTATCCGATGAAGCCCATTTCTGGTTGAGTTCTAAATAATTATAATTGTCGCATTTAGAATGAAAAGAATCTACTAGCTTCTATCGAAACACCATTAAATCGGCCGAAAATTAATGTTTACTGCGATTTATGGGATGGCGGCGGCATTGGCCCACACGTCTTCGGAAACAATGATTGTCAGAATGTTACTGTTACTGGAAAATAAGTCTAATTAATCTTGTTTATGTGTGGTTCCAACAAGATAGAGTCATATGCCGTACAGCTCGTGCTAAAATTTATTTACTCAAAGAAATTTTTGGAGATGAAATAATATCAGGTAGTGGGCCAATTAATTGGCCACCAAGATTGTGTGATTTAACCCCAGTGGATTATTATTTTTAGGGTTGTATTAATTCACTTATCTACGTCGATAAACCATCAATAATTAAGCACCTGGAAATCAACATTCAAAGAGTTATCGGCGAAATAATGCCGCAAATGCTATTGGAAAAGTTGATGAAAATTGGTGTTCCAGATTATGGCTTCTACACGCCAGCCGTGGCGGACAAATGGCAAATATCATATTTAAAAATTAATTTCAAATATGTTCTGCCAAAATAAAGCTCTTTTCATTAATATTAAAAAAATATTTCCTTGTTTTAATTTTTTAACTTTTGTCACTATATGAAAAAAACACCCTTTAATTATATATACTTTACAACTACTTTCACTTCCACAATCTTATCCAGTCCACTTAGCAGAATTATAGTTTATTATTACGAATACACTTTTACTGCAACTTAAATCCACTCAGAAATAAAACTTGACAGATTTTATAGAAACTCTAAAAGCAAACGTTATTGCGGCACCATTTAAAGCTGCTGCTGCTAATAAATAAGTAACTAAAAACATAAAAACCAAAGTATTTCATAAAAATAAAGCAAAGAAAATTGAAAAAAATTGAGAGGATATAACTTCGCAATAAGTATTCACTCCCGGTAGGTATAAAACATTTCTGTTAAATGTTCCAGAGTGCACGTAATCCATAAAATAAATTCATTTTAGACCATTTTTATGTCATCGCACAGATGTTGTATGAACTGCAAACTGTATATGGGATAAATGTTTTGCACAAACATCCATTCAGTAACACGTCCTAAACCGTTGGAATATCAGCCAGTTACCAGCAGATACAAGCACTAGTAATTCCAATAGTTATGCGTTGTTCTTTTTTTCACGCTTATAAGTACTGCTGCTGTACGAGTATGTTCGCTTTGTAGTTGTACTGTGATGTGTAAATTTTTTTTCTATATACTTAGATATATTTTTTTGTTTTCTATCTATGGCCTGGAAATTTAGTGGCAGTGGCTGCTAGAGATTACAATTGAAAATCTGAGATTTGTTGCAATACAAATCCTTTTGAAGATTTATGACAACCAAACAGCAGTATTTATAGATTGAGAGAACTGTGGCCATGATTTTTAAATACAAATCAATATGTATATATTTTACGTGTAAAAATTACATATATAAGAAAAATTTCAAGTTAAGACTTCAACTATATCACACCTCTTAACATGAAACTATATATATTTAATATGTTTAGATATATAACATGCGAGAAAAATACTGCTGTTGAATACTTATCTTTTCAAGAAGTCTTTAAGAAGTCCAGCAGATATGTAATAGAATATCTGTTCCTGAAGATATATACATGTATATATATATACATGTATATATATATATATATATATATATATATATATATCTAAAACTTCATAGTGATCAATTAAAGGATTTTAATTAGTTCCTATTCGGATTTGACTGGGGCTAATGGAGATCATTAGGGAACCTTACGCAACATATTTTAAAACAGCTAAATTAATTAGAAGTTTAAAAAATAACTCAAGATCTTACTGATCACTTTTCCTTTTGGATGACTTTTTTCCAACTCTGATTGTAGTGGCAAGAGAAAAAGAACACCAACAGCTAATAATTGTTTTAATGTAAAAGGAATTAGTTAGAGTGTTGTCAACTTTAAAATTTTTTTTGCTAAGCGCTTGAAACTTCAATATCTAAATAAGTGCTTTTTTGGAAATCGTAATTTTTAATTCTTCAATTTTAAATACGCTGATTTAAGTTTTGTTTGTTTTGGCATTGCAACATGAATAGATTAATAATTATTAGATTATAATCTAACCTAAATTACAGGCACAACCCTATCTGTTCTCACGCCCTTACCAAAATATATAAATCATACCGAATAAATGCGGCGTCAATGCTTTGCAATTGAAAAATTCAACTTTGAGTGAGCATCACTGCTTATGGCGTTTCTATCTTGGATCGTCAATTATGTCAAGTAGTTCAAAAGCTAATCGCTAAACTACGTTGCGCTTTGGCTACATATTTAGGTTATACTGGTACGTCTGTATAACGCGTAGAGTTTGTGTAAATTTATTTTGGATATCATGGTTCGTTTTGAGATGCGTATCTCATGAATTTTATTTGCGATGAAGCTCTCATTTCTTTGAATGGGTGAGCCAATCAACAAAACTTCCAAATTTTAGGTGATGGTAATCCTCAAATGTATGCTGATTGAATCATTGCCCTGTATTTCTCTAAAAACGATGCTGGATAGAACGGTACAGTGAGTGGATGCAGCCGTCAGGTGATGACCTCTACATATGCTATGCATTGCGGTGGAATTGGGAAAGAAGGAGATGGTGTTAAGAGACGGATTATATTAGTAGTTGTTTATATAATTTACTTTGTATGTGAAATATTTTGCTACATGTACCGACGAAGGAGGATGCTGTATTCTGCTCTTTAAGGACATGACGGTGTAAATCGCCTTCATCATTGAGTCAAGCCGACACCAATTAACACAATCCTGCACTAACGCAAATCAGAAAGCCTGGACACCATATTCATGACTGAGTGCGGGATCGAACTCGAAACCTAAGAGATCGTAGTCTTCTTTTCTACTGAAGTTTTCTTTCATCAATTGAACAACCACGACGTAAAGGACCATTAGCTTCAACAAGACGGCTCGTGCCACATTTGATTTATTAGGGAAAAGTTTTGTAGGCGTACAAGTTTACGTTTCGGAAACGTGAATTTGCCTTCAAGGTCGATAGACTGTGAAGTGGCTGCACCGATATGCCCGACACGATCAACTACTTGGAATACAGCATTAATTTCGTTATTGCCGATATACGGCCACATATAATGGGACTCCACACCAGACTATGGCGGAGCCAGCTGTAGCGGTCATATGCCATGATAATATTAAAATTATTATAACAGAAGTGTATCTTTCAAAGAATATAACAATCATGTCGATCACTGTTTTGTTCCATTTGTAAGACACCACTTCTATAAAAGACGTCCTTTACATACCATATGTCTATAGTATTATATATATTCTCATACCGAGAAACATTTTGGCATTCTTCACTTCTAAAACTGAAAACTGAAGTAGCCTCCTGATTATTTTCAAAGAGGTTGTTTTGGAGAGGTTGTGTAGTAACGTAAGTTGATCTTTTTTTTTGGTAATTGATTGCTACATGAAAGCCAATCTTAATTATGGAAGACCGACTGGATTACATTGTTTCTATGTTGCAGCTATCACAACGGATATCTGAAGAGCTTGCACAATTTTTAAAAGAATAAAACTTACTGGAACCTGGGTCAAAGGTCACAAAATATAAAAGACTACAGTCAGGCATTCAAAAATGTTTTACTGTAGATGACTCAAAAACATTTTCCTATTGTAAGGACACGAAGATGCTCATGGATCAGATGAAAATTTCGTACGATCTTAACGACTGGTGGCTGTTCACAGACAGCTCGAAACAGAGTTTAAAATTAATATATAACAAATAAATACCGAAACAAAGACTTTATTAAATTATTCTCCAAAAACTTATATAAAATTAAAAATTTTGAGTCAAAAATTTAAATTTTTAGTCATAAGGGAGTTTTTATTACCTGTTTTTGGTATCTAGACACGTTCAGATTATATTGGTATGTTCACAAAAGTTGTTCACCTTTACCGTGTCTACAATTTTTCCAAATATAGTGTATGAAAAATCAGGACTTCCTAAAAGTTATGATCGAAAAACCGGAAAAAAAATTTGTTTTCAAACTTTTTTAAAAAATCTCTGAGTTAAAATACATTTGTGTCATAAAATTTTAGCAAGAAATATTTAGCATACTCTTGGCTAAATGTTTGCCGAAATTAGTTAAGCGATATTTTTAAGTGCTGATTAGTTATTTGGCAAAACTGATAACACCTTTTTTTGGGCATCATGTCAATATTGGGAACTTTGGAGGCCCATAAAAAGAAAACGTTCACCAACTTGACCAAACTGAGTATAGGGTTTTACTACATTTTGATAGTAGATTAGAACCCATATAGTCACGACCTTGCACTTTTTCACTGTTGCATAGTGTAATTAGACATTTCCTTAAGGTTTTCATATACAATTACACACGTACATACTTTAATATATAAAAATACTTTTTAAAAATTTTACTATATTTTAGATTTTTAAATGAATCACAAGATCATCCGTGGAGCAAGAACAAAGGTTCTTGATATATTGTCGTAAGCAGTTATTATTCTTTTTATTTACATTCTACATGTGTTATACATTTAAGAACGTGACTATTTTAATATTGATTTCAGTTCTACTCAAAAGTCACGACGAATTTAGCAAAATGTAATTAAAATATTTTCGTCTTTACATAATTTTCACCTGAAATGCAAAAGATCGTAACAACCAAAATATTAACAATTGAGTTGATAATTGATCAAGGCGCACGTCTTAAAATATTTATTAGTTTCTATTACAAAAGATAATGATTTTATTAAATACAAAAAAAGGTTACACCAATTCAAAAAGGTTTCAAAATATATTGCATAAGATTGTAAATCAATCATTTTTTGTGCAGAAAAATAAAATCGTGAGATTGTTGGGATAATAATGCAAAAATATCATTAACTTAAAAATGTATTGAGTTTATTTATCTTTTTCCTGTAAAATTTTTAAAACTGATGGCAGAATATTTTGCATTTCATGAGGACGATCTTTATATATAAAAAACTACTGTAAAATAGCATGCGCAACATGAGTCAGAAATGTAGCCTCCCGAAATGGTCCAGAATCAGTATCCGGCAACAGTCCTATTTTAAAAAATCCACCAAATTTCTTTCAAAAACTATAAAGACTTTCTCTAAGTAGATGGTAAAAAAACTATATTTCATTCTTTTTAAATTTGTCGACTTAAATTTAGACATGTCATTCCATATTGTCAAACATTATTTCTGACTTCCCCGGCAAACAGTAAAACATTTGCGGTCTTCTCCACTATCAAATAACCAAACGGCCGATCCACATAGAAGCGGGTGGGTGAAGCCTTGTTAACCAAAACTGCTCCTGTTACAGCACCAGCTTCAGTACCTTCCTCATTTACAATAATGCGTGTAGCATGGAAAATACTCGATACGAAATTGTCCTTGGAAATTTTATACAAATTTGCTTTGGATAAATCGAACAAATCGTGAATACCCATCTGCATATTTGAAAAAAAAAAAGAATTAGATCATCAATTAACTGCCAAAGATACAGTTTGTCTGTGTGATATTTACATTTTTCAAAATAGGCTTCAAAGAAAAATGCGATTCTATTGTAAATACGGGTATAAATACTTCAACCTCAGGCTTGTCCTCTTCTTCTTCGTAGTAATCAGCAGCCTCCTTAAGTTGTTTGTGAATTTCCTTGATGCCGACATTTGCTAAATTATGCATGACCCTATTGAGTTTGACACCTGTGAATGAGATATGGCACCAGTTGGAAAATGTTTTATAATGTTGATTGTTGTTAAGCCACAAACTTACCATTTTGTGGTAAAATAATAAACATAGACAAACGGTCTTCTTTGCCATACGGCAGCTCAAGGACATAAGCCTCTAGTTCCTTGACATTGGCATAGGTAAAGAGACCCATTTGTGTCATCATTTGCACGTTGCCCAAAACCTTTCCTTCTTCATTGTGGAAGGGTACAGGATGTGTTTTTGAAGCTTCAAAAGGATACTAGAAATAAATGTGTTTGTTACAAATGATTTAAGAGAATTAAAATTTGTTAATGCGTTTTTAATAATAAAGAAAATGTGTGTTTTTTCTATTATATGTAAGTCTGATAACAAACAACAAGAAAATAAAAAAATGTTTTGGGTGGCTATTTTTAGAACTACCTCTTTTTTGCAAATGGAGGTGCTTATAACCTTAAATATTTTGTTATTAGATTTATGTACTTGTATATGTTTCACTGCTATATGGAATATTCCATCAGTTAACCTTTAATTTCTTAATTGTCGCATTATGCCAATATTGGCCATTTTCATTTGATGACTTGTATCGTTAATAGCACAGATACAATTGCTAAACTCTTCTCAACCTACAAGGATTTTGCAACCCTTATTGTCCTTGAAAGTCTCCCCGGGGGCACAATAGCCAGCTTGGTCGGAAAGCCTTGTTGCAGTGCTTCTTGGGGACAAGAGCTATCGGTTTTCTGACGTTGCTTTTGCCGATAGTCCATAGTACTTATGTGTTACTGCCCTATCTCTGAAGCAGCCGAGCAACGGGGGTGCATATAAGTATATAAAAAGTAGTAGGCTTTTGCCTATGTGTCAGGAAAAGAAAATCAGGTGGAAGAATACCTGGGTCCCGCCACTCCATAGTAGGTGGCAAACCTATGTTGGTTTGACCTGCGAGGCGTAACCAGTTTCCTTACACTGGTACCACGGGATCTGGTTGAGACCCACAGATGAGACTTCGGTTGATTCTGTGGGCAGATGTTGGTTGAGGTCTCTTCAATGAGTCCACGTGGTGGCTGTCGTCTTATCTCAGAAAGTAATTACTAAGCTAATCTCATATATTCTGGTATCCTCACCAGTACTCCTTTAAATTTATTCTTAGATTTAAGTAAAATTGGGTGGCTCATATCAAGGATTTGGCTATTTTTTTATTACTATCCGATATTTCAACAAATGCATACCTGGGTATGTCATATGAAAACTAGGAAAAACTGTTCCCAATGCATATGTATTGAATTATTTTTATGTTTTCAAAAAATTATATGTCCTAATATCAAACATTTTATAAATGAAACAACCTAAACAACGAATCATGCATAAAACAACTTAAACAGAAGCAAAAAAATGCAACTTTAAAACACAAATAAAGCCTAATTGGGACAGAAATAAAATTAGCAGTAGTTTATACAGAGAGATTTATGATGAGTGCAACATTTTGTACAGTTTTTAATAGAAAATGGCAACATTCTGCCATTTGAAAATAAAGAATTTATTAGAAACTAATTCAACATTCTTTACGAAAAATAATCTATACATAAAAATCCTTTAAACTGCCACAAATTAGAAAAGATGTGAAAAAGTTGTATACATATTCCAAAAAAGGAAATGCCTTTAGTCTCCATTATAATCCAACTCTCTTTCGAGTCTTTAGCTGTTTAATTTTTTTTATTAACGGCTGGCATGACTTTTTTAACTTCCAGCCTAGAACATTGAAAACTTTAAAAAATCGAGAAGTTACTTGTTTTAATTTATATTGCAAATGATAAAAGTTTCAGTCGATCTACACGTTTTGAAGGCCTAAGAAGCTTTTCTGGCTAATTCTGCGATCTCGTCACTATGTCTGTATGTGTGTGTGTGTGTATATGTTCTTTTAAGTAGGTGACCCACTTAGAACTTTTTGACGGCCGAACTGAAGCAAGCTAAGCTGATAGCCTTTTGAAGGGCATTCTTGAACTTAGATTTCTTGCTCAGTTGATTGATCCTAACCGGCAAATTTTAAAATACCTCATCAAAAATTAAGAAAAAATAATTAGTTTTAACCTGATTTGGATGATCAACGTCTTTTCTAAATGATAATCACTGATAAGTTCGTGAAGTCGATCAGTAAAACCGTTGAAAAGGTATTCTAAAAAACAAATACGCTTGTGATATCTTGAAATCTACCGGTTCGAATCGGTTCGAATTTGCACCAAATCTAAGTTGAGGAGTTCAAAAGATCACACTATTTCATACACTAATACAAAAAGGCAAATACACATACATACATACATATTGTAGTTTTCTTAGAAATAGTCAGGGAAGCTTCACAGGATATCAAAGGTGGAGATCTCATGAGAGCTCGATTTCTTCAAAACGGGTTAAAGCCTGACTTCTTAAAGTTTTAAATTTTCCTAGCGAGAAGTTGAAAAGTAGTAAAAAGCTTAGAGCTTTAGTAGTTTAGAACTCAACGGATTTATATAAGAACTAAGATCAAATTAAATATTTACAAAGAATTTGGATCGGATGTGATTAGCTTTGAATATCTGTATTGCTGCTGTTTTTAAATAATTAAGGCTAGGAAATATTAGGCATCAAAGTACAGATAAACGTAGCTTATCTAATTGGAAAATATATAAAAATATAATGGAAGCTTAAATGCCGTGAAACAATTCAATTACTGAATGAAAAATATTCAAGACGTGTATCTTCTATTTCAGGTGAGCATAATTGATCGGTCAATACCCGTTAAACAATTCAATTACGGCATGAAATATAAAGAGATCTTATACCCTCTCAGAGGTACAGAGAGATTTACCTTTAATAAACTTATTTAGGATTATATAGGATAAGAAAATTAAATTAAGAGTCATATTTTATCTTTCAAAATAATTCTCGACAGGCCTGCGGACCGATATGAAAATAATAAAATGACAGCATATACAAACCTTCCATTTTCCCTTAAAGTACAGCGATGAAATCATTAATATTCTAGCATCTACCAAGTCCTGTGGCGTTACCGTATACGGTATCAAGCCTCTTGTAGCCTGTTTAACTTCGTTATTAATTTTGATATAAGTATTGTTGACATCATCAAAATTAACTGGTATTAAAGCGGAATTATAATCACGTTCAATTATACTCTCGTAGTCCCTGCTTACTGGTGTGTTAATATTCGTGAATAACGCATTAAAAGAAGCCACTTCCACGGTGGTCGTATTAACTCTGTTAAGAAAAAGCAATACTGCATTATAAAATAAACAAAACAAGTTATTTTGGAAATAAATTATTCGCGTTACGTGTGATGCAATAATTAGTTTTGCTTTAGGCAATACTTACGTCAAATAGCGTGTTATAATTTTGTACGCTGCCCTCACAACATTTTGATCATCGCCGGTATTTAAAGTATTACGCAACTCGGTTAAAGTATTACCGCCAGCTCCTTCAGTTAACAAAAGTAATAGTGACCATACAGCAAAGGGTGACACCATATAATTACGTGTTGGTACAGTTAAGTGCGCATCAGAAATTTGTTTCAGAAATTCAAGGCAAAATTTCTCAGCTCCTTGTGAGATGTGCACAGATTTTTGCAGTCCTAATCGGTTTGCATTTAATTTAGAGGCAGCTGGAGCAGACGCTGATTGTGTAAGGAACACGGGTGGACCCTGAGCGTATGTATGTTGGATTATTTGCATCAGCATACATGTTAAGGCTAAAACTATAGAAAACTTATTAGATGACAAGAATTTTTGAAATATATATAAATCTATAGGATATCAAATTTTTTTCTGATTTAAGAATATAAATAAGATATAGATTCCTGCTTTTCATAAGGAATCAAACCACACTGATGTGATTTTCATTTCTAAAAATTAATAAATAGTGCATTCCAACAAGACGCAGCAACTTGACATACAACGCGCTTCAAAAATTATTAATTGTGGAATGATTAATTAAAAATTTTCGTTTACAAAAAGGAATAGAAAAAACACAAAAACTTTTTATTAGTTCTAAGCAACATAAATCTAATCTATATCAACCTGTATTCATCTTCTATAATTACAAGCTTGAATACTGATTCAATCTTGATCCAGCTAAGAACGATTAACTTAGCAAATGGTTGTAACCATGTCGGATTAGCAGGGGACAAATCGTTGAAATAACAAAATATTATAGTTTCGTTGCCGACAATCCATTTCAAATATCGTTAACAATCTAATTGGATAACAATATCGTTATATATTCTTTGTATATATATTTTATCGGCGCGATTATCGTAAAAAAATTTACTGAATAGTTGTAGTGATACAATAATTAGCACGATTAAAATTATATTAGAGTGCATACACCGTTTCCCATATACCTATGTGAAACGCCAGCACGAAAAAAAAACGAAAGCTGTCAACACTCCAAAAAGTTGTTTTAATATTACAACAGTTTCTTGATATTGTTGTTTTCCATTTCTCTTACAACTAGAATTTGATTTGAAGAAACCATCCCTTGTATTCCATTAAAGCAAGTAAATAATATCCTGAACTTATGATCTAGAAATAGTGCAAATCTATATCTTTTCTAATGCCTTTTACAACGGGTTAGTATTGGTACAATTTTGTTACCTTTTCCGTGCTTTTGGTGTTCATTAAATGTGATTCTTGTATATCGTTTCTAATAATTTTTCAAATTGACTAGGAACAGTAGCTTAATACGAATTGTCTGAAGCACAACAAACATTTCCATGGCATTTACCAACGTAAGTTTTACATTTTAAACCGACTAAAGATTTCTGCCAAACAGTGATCATATATAAGTATTATAGTTTATATATACTGATTTAGTGTCTTTAAATCAATTATATTTTCATAAATTAAAGTTTTTTTTTTGTAAATAAAACTATAATATTTGAGAAAACTATAAATAAGTAAAACAGCTTGTTAAAAGAAAAAGTAGTTCCCTAAAAATAAATTTTAATACATTTTCACTGGGAAATAATAGACAAATAACGCCGAAAAAATACAAAATAAAAAGGAAAAATATATTTTTGGATTCTTATTTGACTTTGACTTTAATATTTATTTAAACTTCTTATTTATTTAATTAGAAGTAGAACTTCATATATTTTGTAATTCTTAGATATGTTAGTTGTCTGATGATCTGCCCCAGTGAAATACGCATAAGAAGTAATTATATCCCACCATGATATATTAAATTTTTTAAACAATTTTGGGGAAACAAATCAGCCTGATTAAAGTTATAGGAAGTAGTTAATTATATATGACCTAACCCTTTCATCGAGTTGGTGTTTATTTAAAACAGCACTTATTAGCAGCTTCAAAATCAAACTAAACAAAGTAAAAGTATATTTTGTACGTTTGCAGTAGCATTAAACTTTATATCGTTGGAGCACAAAGATTTCTGCTTTTTAAATAAGTATTCAGAAAAGTTATTTTAATGCTCATGAACTGCTTATGATACAAATTTGCTTTGTGAATTTTGGCTTGTATTATTTTCACACTGAAAGTTAAAGCCTGGTTTTGGCATTAAAATTGTAAGCTTGTGATTTTGCGTACAAACTACAGATTTAGTAAATTCAGTTTGTAACACACGGATTGTTCAGTATATTTAATATAAATTTTAAGAACAAATTATTTTACATGTGGTGTGGTTGACTCTTCTGAACATGTTTCATACATAATCAGATGTTTCCGATATATAACTTGGTAGCACTTAATTTAGCACTGACAAAACAGTAAATTGCCGGTGCGATTGAGCAGTATTGCTTATGCCATTATTAAACATTTTATGAGATAATTGTCTGAAGTTAATTTAAATATCCAGGAAATAGAATAACTTTGTGAAGTTAGTATATGTGCTAATATTTTTACTTCCACTGTACATAATATTCATAACTGCCGAAATAAGACTTTTTTAAAACAAACAGAAAATTATCGATAAACTTAAGGATAAACTCAGATGTTTATTCATAAGAAAAGTATTCATTTATCAGCAGCTAAAAATAAAAACAAACTTAATATCACAAACAAGAAATTTTGTGTTTCACACTATCGTAAACGTGTGTTGTTTTTGATCTTGAAGAGAGTTCAATGAAAAAATAAAGGCTAAACTAAACATGAATTATTATAAAAAAACACGTACAACGATTTAAAATATTTTTAAAGCTGAATTTTTTGCTAACGAATAAAAATAATCTTTTAGATAAGAATGAAATAAAAAGTATCAATTGGGAGATGATTTACTCAAACATTTCCTACGACTTTTACTCTACATGGAAAGTAAAGACTTCCGAAAATAAACTGACAAAAATATTATGCCAATTAAAAGAAATATGCATTAAAGAGTTTATTAATTTCCGGAGCACAATGAAATTTCAAGCCTGAAAATAAACTTTGAACAGACTTCAAGATGTTATTAACGTTTATTTCTTTTCTAGAAAAGAGTGCAACATTTTTTACACTTTTTAACAGAAAATTTCAACAGTCCAACATCACTTACGAAAAGTAGTTTCTGTTTTGAAATTCCTCCAAACTGCCACCTCTTAAAAAAGAAGCGAAAAAATGTCATAATATATATATTTTATTTAAAAATAATACGAGTAACATTCAACTAATCGTTAGAAAATAGAATTAATGAAACACTAAAAGTTGTTCCTAAAATTCAGAGTCAAAGTTGACGACACTCTGATTTTTTTTAATATTTTCGCCATATACGAACGAGTACATAGATTTTTTTGTACATAAAGGGTACACAAATTTGAGGTTAGAAGGTAAATTGAATTTCAATGAAAAGATTTATTATCGGAATTACTAATAAAACATGGTGTCGGGAAGACGTTTACCTCTATCATGTGGGCAGACTTGTACTATTTTCCCAAATTTTGCTCTCTAACAAGTGGTACCAACGTTCACCATATCATACTTAAGCTAAAAATATTCCTTATTAATATATTTTATAAAAAAGTATAATAGTTATAATTAACTATTAAATGAACAATTATTTAACGTTCAAACCTTAACGGTAGTTTTATGTCATCCCGCACTTTTGTCTTGTAGAAAGTTTTGCACCGAGAGGAATAAAGTTGCCAGTTGTCCACGTCTTTAAGATATCGTTTAATACAAGTGCAAGATATTAATATTTCATAGAAGACATTCTGAAGCCAGCTCTATATAATTCATCAACTAAATACTCATTCAAATAGCTCCTAAATCACACAAGAAGAAACTGCGACGATATAGCTAAGCTTGTCGTTGACCTTTCGCAATGACAAGCTTTCAACTTTGTTGAAGCTAAGTTGTTGTCAGATAGCCAACAGTAAGGATTTCCTTTGAATAGTTGCATTCAATGAAGAAGACAATGGCGTCCTCGACGATTTGGCCAGCTGGGTTAGTATGAATACTACAAAAACCGAATGTTTTGTATGTTCAAAGTAAATTTCCACACTTTCGAAGAGTTGTAGTGGTGGTAAACGAGTCCATGATTTGTTATAAAAGTTGAATTAACCTAAAATTTCACATAATTCTCTGATTTCAAACCATATACATATATCGAACATATCAGGAGTACTCATGCAGCTAAAGACATCACCCGATATATAAGTAAGTACGTAAGTATTTTGTATATATTTATATCCATACTACTTTTTGATACACAATACCAAGGCATAAACTTAACCCAAACTAAGCCTCGCTTACCATATGGTAATATAAAATAGGACTTTAATCTAAAGAGGAATGTGAGTTGGAAAAAATCCAAATAATTGTAAAATAAAACGTAAGAAAATCACAAAAGGAAAAGTGATCAGTGAGTTCTTGTTATGACTTTGATATTTTTTTTAACCTTCTCACTTATTAAATGGAAGTTTGAAATAAATATCTTTAGTTATTCTATAAAATGTTGGGTAAAGGTTCCCTGATGATCTGCCCCACTGAAATGTGCATGGGAACTATCTAAAGACCTTCAATTGATCACTTTGAATTTTTTAGTTAGATCTTGGAAAAAAGAATAAGCGTTTAATTAAAACTAAAGGTCTTAAAAGCGACAGTTCCCTAAAAATATGTACTAAATAGTATGTTATTGCTCCTTAAAGGAATATAGTAATTAAGAAGGCAACGGGAAACGCAGCTCTGAATCAGTCAATATCACACGCCGTTAGAAATTGTTTTTTAAGTGCAGCCTGACCACTGATCTTTTACTCTCTTTTTAGAGGGTTTGAGAGTTGAGAGTCTTACTCGCACTACTTAACTTCAAGATTTCGTTTCTTCGAAGGAGTTTTCTGTGTTTAACTAGTTTGCCACTTCTTTATGTGAAGGCATACGTTGTGTACAGTCTCTCACAGAAGCGGATTAAGTACATTGCCGACATATGGTCGCAGTGACCCGTCGGCATCAGTGTGGCGATATTATGCAAACACAAAGACAAAGAATTCAGACTGTAAAACAGCGATAAAGTGCTCCTTTTGTTATTCTGAGTTAATTCTTTGAAGTATTTACCTCATTTTTAAGTTCAGAAAGACAAAATACATTATTATACTTCTGTTGAAATCCAAATTAAATAGAAATATTCTGGGCAATAACGGGTTAATTAATTTATTTAATATGATCACGAAATTATTCATACACATACACACACTTCTGCTGAATATTAGCAAAATTTTGGCGTTAATATGTAAAATATTTGCTATAAATATTACGAAATTTAATACTTCGATTGCTTCATACAAAAAAAAAAAACTTTGCACAGGCAGCATCACCAACTTGGCGCTTTGACGCCAAAAGAAGTAGCGTTTGTTTATTTTTGCTTTTCTCCAATAACATGTTTTTTAACGGAGGTCTTAAGAGTTGGTGAATGTGTGTATTTTGGCTTATATACACACAAATATGCACTTACATATATAAATATGTATGCATTATTTTGAGATTTTTCTTTTTACTATATAAAATATGTTTTATTATTTTCGCCATGATGACTAATTTCTTTTTTCTTACTTAATTTTATTTTACATAATAAATAAATAACTTTCATTAACTGGGTCTCACCTCTGTTATAGAATAACATTGTGTAGTTGTTTTAGTTTTATTGTTATTCTTTTAATGTTTTTGTTTATAACTCAATTATTTGTTATACACAGCAGAAATAATTTGCTGACAATAATTATTCCATAGACTTTGAAATTTTTGTTTTTCATATAGATCACAGTTTATATAAGAGTGATTACCGGTATTTGTGAATTGGAATGATTAGAAAAATATAAATAACACACATGCACACATATATAATTCATATATGAAAGCCCGATGCCTGGTTTGTGTATGAAAATAAGTAGCTGATAAGATCTGATTGTAGCAGCTACAGTGCCTTTGAATTTATTTTAATTTCGTAGTCGTTTATTTTCTAAACGTGTATTCTTCACATGCCAAACAATTGTGTACACATGCCGTCAATTCTTCTCTGTCAACTACAACTACGCGATCTAAGAAACTGTTTGTTACTAAATGTACACATTAGCTCAGATCGTGATGAGCTATACATTGAGCTTGACTTAGAGTTAAGCTTTAATAAAAGCTTTAGTGCTCCAAACTTGATATCAGTGTTGCCAGAATAATGATATCATCATTTATGGGATGACTTTTTAATCGATATATAAATAGTATGTGAATTTATCTCAAATAATGAGAAATTAATATTTTTATAAATAAAATGCCTTAGCACAACACTAAACTTTCCCAAAGTGTCAATCTACAGTACATTCTTAAAGCTCTAAAACTTTTTTAACATCTTCTCGTTTAATGCTTTTGTACAGTTTACGAGGTTCCCCTTCTTCTATCATACAGAAAAATACAGCACTTTTTTAGGGCATAAAGAAATTCCAATGGGTCTGTTTGAGAGTTTTTTTCACACATAAATTTTCTAATTCTACACTTAACATTCATGAAATATAATAGTTTTCTGAGAACTGCACTGCATTTAAATATTGAGTTTTTTTAGGAATATAATAACAAGATCTAATATCAACGACATTTCGTTTCTTGGTGCTTAAAAAATTCTCAGTAGAGAAGTACATTTTTTGAAAGGCTTAATAAAAAGAAAAGAAATCCTAAAGTAATCAATTGTTCAATAAATTTAATAACAATAAATGAAATTTCTCAAAGAAATAGAGGCATTTATTGTTCCTCTTTATTGTCCTTGTCTAACACTTTATTCACAAACTGTGCGGCAGCTGATTTTGGTGGTATACAAAAATAAGAAAATTTTCATAGAATTCGGTTATAATTATTATATTAAAATTATAAAAATACTAAGAAGCAAAGTGAATAAATTCTTGGATATGACATTTTTTTTAATATAAAAATCCTGTAAATTGTATGGATTGTTCTGTACTTTCTTTGAAGGTTTGAAGATGCTTCCTATACATAACTTGGCAGTACTCAAATTAGCATGGACAAAAGCAGGCAAAGAGAGTTGCACTTAATAAAACCTACTAAAGCCATCATATAATTGGGGGATTCATGCTGTAGTCATAAATCATAAAATAATAGCACGAAATATATGACTTGTGTAAATAACCCGTCATAACTTAGTCTGCTAAATAAATTTGTATGTACAAACTAAAACAGCGGCGGCGGCAATTAGAAAAACTTTCAATGGCTGCTAGTTTCATAAGTTAAACGATAGAAATTTTTCTCTAGTTTATATTAAGATTTTGCGACTTAATTCTCTCTCGCATATGTTTATTTCATAAAAATGTAATTTAATGTACAGACATATAGACACGAATAATTTTTTGACCGTTCTTTAGTCATAAATCATATAAAAGTAACGGCGGCAAACATATACTATCGCCGTCTCGCCTAAAGATTTTCAGCCGTTCGAGTCAGATCTGTAGAGCTATTTTATGATAAAACAAAAAAAATCGGTACTATCTTATGACATTTTTATATGCAGCATAACTTTTTTTAATAGGTATAAACTATTATGACTCTATGACGATATGACAGAATAGCACACAGTGTGAATACCCTAATTATATAAGATGGTATCGCTACGAATACAATTACAACATTACGAAAACCAACGCATTTGTGCTTAAGTTGTTTTAAGAAAATATGTTAAACATGAAACTTTCTCCCGCCAAATAATTATTTGCTTCCAAATGTCTCTGGCAACACTACTAATTTCAGTGTTGCCGGTTAAACTTTTATACATATTGTATGGGTTCGGTTCTCTCTCTCTGTTGTTTTATTATTATTTTTTTTTCAACTATTAAAACCTTTTTTACTTAAAACTTTTTTGACTTATATATATTTCATTATATATAAATTTAGCTTTAAGTAAAAAACAAATCACTGAAATAGTCTTGATTCGCATTTAGTTAATTCAAAACACTGTGACCTTGACATTCAATATTCCATTAAATCGGTATGACATGTTAATAATATGATAAGCATAAAGGCAATAAAAACATTTATATCGCTTTTAGAACTATAAAATTTCACTAAAAAAAAATATTAACATATTATGTTAATTAGTGTTATACATTCCGGCTTAAGTAAATCAATATTTGTCGTGTTTGTTTCATATCAGAAACATTATTTTCTTGTCATGCTCATTTGATATCAGAAAACTTTTCTTTTTTTGTGTTGTTACAATTATTTTTTAGTACAATATTTCTTCCGCTATTTAAACAGTTGCATTTTTGTGTGGTATGTGTTTCACTTATAGATATTCTTAGTTGTACATAAAAATATATGTAACTGCATGCTGCATTGACAAGTTTAATTAAAGCTAGATTTTTTAGAACAAATTATAAAAAAATTTGTATTATTTTTCAATAAACTTGTAGCAGTTTTAGAAAATAATAGTGACAATGCATTTCCACAACGTGCTCGTGCAGTGGCTAAATAAAAAGTTATCAGCAAACTTGTTTTCAGTACCACGAGGTACAACTCAAAAGGCCTCTGATTATTCTTAATATATATTAAGAAATTGTTAAAATTAATAAATAACTTAAAATTTAAAAAACATGAAAAATTATTGGACACTGATGAAAACAAAATTATAAGTTTTTCAGAAAACTAATAATTTTTAGCAAAACCGAAGTTGAGCTATTTATTTAATTTAGGTATATTATATATATATATATATATATATATATATATATATATGTAAATATATATATATATATATATATATATATATATCCTGTCAATGCATTTCGATCATTATTCTATTCTCTATGTCAATCTGGATTAAATAGGTTATATGTAGTTCAGTTCAAATAACAATCCATTTCTGTTCCGGATATGTTGTTGTATTTTCTCAAAGTGTAACACGTTCTGACTTCCGAGAGAGTTTAAGTGCCAGAAGAAAACTTGATTGAGAGGTCAGATAAAGACAGATAATATCTTGTAGCTACTTTTACTTATTTACTTCGCCGGAGGAGGGTGCAATATTCCACTCTCTTAATACACGACAGTGTCATTCGCTGTTGGTAACGTTTAGCGACCAGTGAAATGCTCTCGTCATTGAAGCAATGCTACAACAATTAACACATTCCTGAACTAAATCAGGTCTGATAAATCTGATACCATATTCATGACTTCAGCACCCTCAAATAAAACCAGCTTTTATTTTAAATGGTTTAATATTATCAATTAATTGACTAAAACTATCGTTTTGCCAGCTAATAAATAGAGAGTTAGTATTACGCTTATTGGTTAAGCGAACAATAAAAAAATTTCATATATTAATTAATATCAATAATACAGCACATCGCGGCTCATAAAAATTTATCCAAAAATATTACTTTTATTTATAGCGAACAGAAAACTTTTTTAAGATATCCGCTATCATCTTTAGAGCATTTAAATACCGTCATACTTTTTAAGACGAAACATTTTTAAGACGAAATAATTTTTTCTTCAAAAATGTTTTTCTATTCATTGATTTCTATTTTGTTGCCTTCAAAGTAGGGCCTTTCAGAAATGGTAGATTTCAAGAAATCTGGAAAAAAGCTTATAAAAAATATATATTCTTAAGCGTATATATTCCAATGACTTTTAAACAATTTCACTGAGTGATTCCAGAAAGTAATCAGTTCTCAAGATTAAAACACGAACTGGGTTACAATCGTATGATCTGTTTGTTCGATACCGTGAATGTTTAAATTTTTTTTAACTTGTGAAATTTACATATCTAACCAGTTAATGCGCACAGTATTTTATAGCTTCCGAAAACTACATCTATCACGAAAAAATTAATTGATTCATTCTAAATTTAAAACATAAAAATAATGGTATTTTATTCGAAAAGCTATAGAATACCATAATGCAGCATGCTATGATAAATTCACTAGATGCGACAGGGATGGACTCCAGGGTTAATCAATTTTCATATTTTATAATAAAAATTCAGCAATTTTCATATTATTTCTGAGCTTCCCGCTTCCTCAGGAAAATTGTATGCAATTTCTTTGACTCAATGCCTCAAACGGGTAAAAGAAATCTCCTTCTACTTTATCCTTTTCCAAGGATTAAAGAGCCCCATAAAAAGGACGAAGTTTTGCCGCGATTCAGGCGATAAAAATCAACACACAAAATATTTTTATCACAACTGCTTCATGGATAAGAAAAATTGTTGTGACAAGCAAATATTATTTGAGGGGGACTACTCTAAGTGAAGAAAGAAAGTTAAAGAAATTAATGAGTTTTTTTTTTTTGTCTAAAAAGGAAATTTATCATATATCTGAACAGACTTCATATAGACGATGGTTTCAAAATTAGCAATAGAATAACAAAAAATTTCCTTTTTTTTTAGAAATACGAAGGGGTCACCCACTTTAACTCATTGCCGCGTTGTGAACAAACTTCCACATGACTTAACCTCAGAAGCCTCCAAACAACAATGGAAATTGTGATATAATGCAGGCATTTTTGTCGATGACCATATTGTAAATGTTACAGAATGAACAATTCCTTATGACTCAGGTCATTATATTACTACAACAGTATAACTATTTAAAAAACAATAGACATGTTGTTCTTGTGTTATATTCTTCCATATTGTTAAAGACATTAAACTGCAATATCAATAAAAACGTAACTTTGCTTTTAAGATCAAAATACAACCCAGCCGTAGTATGACTCAAGATTTACATCAAAAAGATAGCAGAATCCAGTGAGTGATTTCTGGCTGAGATCTTTTGCACCGATCTAATTTTGAGCAAAAAAACTAAGTCAATATGAAAGTAAACACCGATCTGACAACACTGAATAGTGGAATGCACTTTCGAATTGTTTATCATATCAAGATAAAAGCTGGAAATTTGTGCCATGATTCATTTACCTGCTCGTGACGTCAGAGAGTAGCACATTCATATTTAAGGAAATTCAGCTTGAAAATTAACATTAAATCTTAACAATAAACACATAAAAATAAATTGAATTTAACAGATAATAACTTTGAAAAAGCGCAGCAATTAATTAGCAGTAGTTCATGCAAAATAAACTTTGATAATTGAACTGGATTCGCTCATATTTTATGCAATAAAATTTTCGAAAAGATTATTTTCTTTATTGTTTTCAATAGCGTTAGAATAGAGTGTTTTTTAAATAATAGAATCATCCTAATAGCAAGCCAAATGAAATTAATTCACAAATACAATATTTATCTAATCGAAAACTAAAAACCCAGTTACCGGTTTTGCATCTCGTATATTTTTTTGTTCAAACTATAGAAGTGGACTATTCATTAATTATGGAAAAAACCATTTAGATAAGCAACTACGCAATGCACATAGAAAGAAAAGATTTATTCCTCGAATACATCAAAACACTGTATTTAAGTTTTATATAATAGTTTTCGTTATAAACAAATACGGGTTAAGGTCTTTGCTTTAAATTAATCACATTTTGTTTTGTTTGCCTTGCGATATTGAAAATAAAACAATTATCACTTCATTTTATTTAAAAAAAAGTTTTCACCAGTATTTCGCTTCTGTAACTGGTATGTGAACTTTTCTTAAAGTTTTTAATTTTAATTATATGCTAATTGTTTTTTCCCAAAATCTTACTAAGAAATTCAAAGTGATCAATTGAGGGGTTTTAGCTAGTTCATATGAAGATCATCATGGAACCTTTACCCAACATTTCTTAGAATAACAAAAGATATTTATTTTAAACTTCCATTTTAATAAATGAGAAGAACTCACTGATCACTTTTCGCTTCAAAAATATTGTCGTCATGAGTCAGGAATGTGTTTCTTTATTTTTAACATCCACTAGGAAAATTTTATATTATCAAAATTCGGGAAATTATTGGTTTGAAAAAATTGGGTTCTCATCAGATCTCCACGTTTTAAGGTTGTAAGAAGCTCCCCTGTCTAATTTTGAGAGCCCATCACTATGTTTGTATGTAATTATGTGTGTGTATGTAAGTATGTGACCCGTGTATAACTTTTGAACGTTTTGAAGTTTATTTTTGATCTTAGATTCCTTGTGAATTTGAAACGATTTCAGTCGATACATTTCGAGATAAATCAAAAAAAATATTATAAAAAAATTTACCGATCGCTTTCACAAGACAATCAGTTCTCAACACATAAAAAACACCCCGATCGGTGCAAAAATGGCTCAAAATAGTTGAACCCGCTCGTGAGATATTTTAAACGAAAATATTAGAATTAAAAAATTTTTTTGAAAAGAGCAAAAAGTATATATCTGATCAATTAGTGTTGCTGATTATAAAAATCGAAAGAAAGGTGTTCCTAAATTTAGACTTCTGCAAATATGAACCGATTCGAAGCGGAAAATTTCAAGACACTCCAGGAAACTTGGTAAATAAATTTTTACAAACTAACAACTCTTAACATTGAAAAACAATCGAAAGAAAAGCATTCCTAAACATAAGTTTCTGTAAATTTAAACCGATTCGAGCCGGACGATTTCAAGGTATTTCAAAACAGCTTTGAAAAAACTAATTTTTCAAAGTGCTTTTATTAATAATTTTTCAGCGTCATAAACAATCGTTACCACAAACTACCAATCGATTCCGCAACTCCTGACAATAAAAAATACGTCGATCACCGCAAACCGGTTGAAAATTGCATAGTCCGGTCATGAGATATTGTAAACGAATGACTTAAGGAGCAAATTGTTATCTTTTTAACTCTGACCAGCTGCTGTTCAAAGAAGAACTCAAAAGTATATAATAACACAACTATATAACTATAGCCTTGCAGTTAAAATTAGCGAGAATTCGAATTAGAGGGATACCCTTCAGGGTCAATCTTGTTCCATGTGTTTTTTTAATGCAAATTTCAGCTGTTAAGAGGCATTTTTGGGAACATTTCTAGGGCCTTACAGATCATCGAACTTTACAGATCGAAGCTCTCAGCTGTTAATATATATATATATATATATATATATATATATATACATATATATATATATATATATATATAGTTTTCATGCAGTTAAAGATACACCCGCTATAAATCTGTTAACAACCATGTGACCGTAGAAGAACATAATCGACAAAGTCCCAGTGGATATCATCAAGCAACAGGAATGAACATATTTAATTAGCCCGCAAGAAAAATCCATTTCTATTTTATAATCACAGCAACTACAATTTAAAATAATTTTTGTAATTATATTAAAAGGTTTTAATACCACATGAAGCTTTTGAAAACTCAAGATTTTACTCCCTTTTTTCAATTCCCTCTAATGAAAAACAATTTTCTATTTACTTTTAACTATAATTGAAATATTATCTTAATGTGTAATCACAACACTTATATCCGCCAGCGACTTCTTTATACGGTTTTTAACATAAACGGACTGCATAAAATAATTGTTTGTTTAATTTATAAATTAAAAACGCTTCTTCTGTTTGTAGCTTTTATATGTCTCAATTACTACAAAACGTATGTACTTAAAAGCACATATCGCTACCCTAGTAGCGTAAATATTCCCACAAAATAATGAACTTTTACGCCAGCAACAACTTTGTTAATTATAAGCAAAACAACAACAAAACACTAGTTACAACCATCTTGGAAAACCCAGCAGACTTTTACGGGTCCCTATTTCGATCAGATTTCTGCAAATTGATTATTGAAAGTTTTTTTGAAATTTCAAAATGTAAGAGAACTGAAAAATATTGAACGGATCGAACAAAGAATAACCGTAAACTATTATTCATGATATACCGAATTCCATCCAGCAAAAGATACGATTCCCAGGGAAGCAGGTTTTTAAACGAAATACATTCAACTCTCTCATCTCATGATTTATATTCCCAGCACTTCACTTGGCAAATATTTAGAAAATAATTCTTTCACTCACCGAAATAGCTGCATCATCACTGAATTAGTTGCATCCTCGTAAGCGAGAGAGTAAGCAAAATGTATTTAAAACTACTTTCTTATACATCATTTTTGGTTTCCGTAAAGGGCCTGCAGGAATGCGCTTCAGCCAAAAAATTTTGTCGACGTGATACTCTTTCATTTTTGCTGGACATTTCTAGGGGAAAGCTATCTGGAGAAATACTATTCATAATAGTGGCAATTGTTGGCTGTAATATTAAGCGAAATTACTACTTCCTGTATTTAAAAGCACACTACTGCATCCGTCCTTCTTCGTCGATACTGTAGCGAAAATTTCACTGATTAATACGTTCAGGTTCAAACGAGAGAGTTGGTAGAGGAGAGTGGCATTTTGTACGGAGCTGCTTTTTATCTGGGACATGCACTCAGGGGATGACCCCTAGGAAAATTAGTTATGCGAAGGAGAATAGAGGGACATTCGATTTGAATGTCTTTAAGGTAAACTTAACAGGAAAGAGCTCTACAGGATGTCTACTCGACATACCAGCCGTTAAGTCAAAGGAAAAGCTCTTTTTTTATAAGTGGTGCTGTTCACTGTCAACTTGACCACAAAAGGATGAGTGCTGTATGAAGAGTGCGTAGCACGCAATAAGAAGTAAATTTCGCGCTTAAGTTACCTAATATAACTTTAACACATGCCGATGTAGAGTTAACAGAGTTACTTACTATACTGTCACCCATGGGTTTCTTAGCTCGCCCCTGTACGCAGTCGAGTAAACTTTCAAGCTGCGACCCATAAATAAAAAACTGTATTCCATTTTAAAGTTGGATGCCAGGTGGTACATGTTTATGGTGAAGAGATCAGATGAACATTCTACTTCTCTACTTTTACAGTCGATATGACAATTAAAAATACATAAATGTTATATTGTTTTGTGAAACATTTATTCCAAAATATCATCACAGAAAGCAACTACTCTAATCACTATTCCCTCATTATACTGTGCTCACACATGCATTTTTAATTGAGTCAATTTAATTTTAATTGAGCGATGAAATCTAGTGTTCACACATACTCAATTTAGCTGACTCAATTATCATTTGACAGCAGAAGAAAATATTGTTTTTATTTGCTTCGTGAATATTCCCGTCTGTAAACTTTAAATATACATGAAAATTTTGGTTTTAAAAAATCTTTACTTGCATATAACAGAAATAAGGAGCTCTTGGAGTCATTGCGATCGATTTTTGAATCAAAGTTATCAGCGATTAATAAAAAGAAGAAAAGGAAAACTTGACAATTTTACAAAGTTTGAGAAAGCAGCAGTTTTAGCTCATTTCATTATTCCAACAAAATGGAAGTCAAAGGTCACTTTCTTCACCAGCCATTTCTTTTTTGTTTATTCATTTATTCTGGCTGTTTGAAAATTCAGTTTGTTTTTTTTATATGTTTGTATATATTTTGACATTTGGCTCGCCATTATAGGAAAATATTCTCTTCACTGAACACAGTTCTTAATAAACACACTTATGACCAGGGTTGCATTCGAGTTTTACGCAATTAGTGATACAATTAACTACTAATTGCTGAATTTATTGATTGACTTATTGTATGATAAATTGTGCTCAAATAAGACCTTCATTGCGAAAAATTCCCTAATTGCGCAATTAAGGGGTATGTCTGAACACGGTATTAAGCAACAACACTTTAACTCTATTAACTTTATGTTTGCTGGGTTACTTTTTTATATATTTTGCTAATAGAACACCAAAGAGAACTATAACTATAGCAGTGATGTATTCATACTTGCAACTACTTACAATTCATTCCTACAATTTATGGTTACCAATTAAGGGATTTATTTTGGTTCTATGCACAAATTTAATTGTTGGTAAGTGAAACCCATCATCTGCACTATTATGACCGCTAAGTTTATTTAATGAAGAAATTTTCCACATACTCGCATATGCTAAAGGAAATAAAAAGGCCAAAACAAAACAGATACAAATAAAAGTACAATTCGTGTGTGTGTGTGTGTGTGTGTGTGTGTATGTGTGTGAGTATTCAGATAAACAAAACATATAACATAAGGACTATACAAATACATAAAAAGGACTGTACAATTACAAACGTAAAAGCAGACACTAACGCATATTGTGGTTTCTACCATTTAATTAATTATATTTTCTAACGTCTAAAGCTCAGGCAAACATTCATACAAATAGTTTAAAATGTCTGTGTTTAGATAACGTTTTATTAGCCATTTTTAGAAAGTTAAAATCAGTTGATTTGCTAATTATTTTTGTTCTTTAAGCATAAAATTATATGCGAGCCTTGTTCTTGAAATTAGAGTGAATGTTCACATGCCGGTAGTATTTTAAATTAAATTTTGGTAACAATTTAAGTTTGTTTGTTCTGATTATATACAAAAATGTCCCTAACATGTTTATAAAATATGTAATTAATTGCGCAAAAACACTCGAAATGTTGTGGCGGACATACGGCAGTTCCTAGTTGCTCCGAAAATTTTAGGAATGGTTAAAGGTTATCCAAAAAGGGTGGTAAGGTAAGAAGGACGATTCTCACTAGCACAACAACCTGCGATGAAAACGTTGGAAATCAAAATGGTACAATTCTAAAGAGCATCCCCAAACTTAGATTTACTGTGAAGTCGGATCAAGTTGAAATATAATTAATTTTTGAAAAATAACTCATAAAAGAAGTATTTACTTTTCAAAACTCCAAAATTATATATTTGCTCAACTAAAGTTGTATATGCTTAAATAATAATAGACAACTATATCAATCATCGCTCATCAAGTTAATAGCGGATGATTTGGAAATAAAAACAATGAACAGTGCTTTATTCTACTGTACCGAATCTTATATACCCTTCACCAACGTACGTCTGGCTTTACATATACTTTTAAGTACCAATTCTGTTCTTCCTAAAATGTAAAATAGTTTTAGTTACTTTTATGAATGAAAGAAAAAATCAATTTCCCACCCCTGGAAACAAAAATTTAATATTTTTAAATTATTTTTATTACTGCATGTCTTCATGATGTATAAAGCGCTCTTATTTAAGAAAAACTTGAAACTTTTCAAAATTTTAGTTATTACATGTACTACAAAATAATGAATATGCCAAAAAAACGTTTACTGTCCCATCCCTGGAAATTTTTTTTATATTTTTAGTTTTTAATACACAATTGAGGCTTCTCAAAGTATCAAATAGGTTAAATGTACAAACAAACAAAAAAGTAATTGGTTTTCGGTGTAAATTTTGCGTCGATAAATAGCTGAAAGCTTCCCAGCTCTGGAACCGTATTTTGGATTTTTCTAAATTTTAATACCACTCTATTTAAGCTCATTTTCAACCGATCACTTCAAGAACGAAGTCTCTAGCTTTTCTGGGGGCTTGATTTCACGTACAGACAGACGGACAGGCGGAAATCGCTCAATCATCATCGGTATTCATAAGAATCCAGAATTTATATCCATAAGGTGGAGTCTCATATTAATATCGGAGAATTTACTCACGGAATGACAAACCTATATATACACTTTCAATTGTTTTGAAGGGTGTAGTAATGGTGTTTTAGCTTGAAGATCTCGAAAGCATAGAAAAGCGCAAAAAACCAGCAAGAAGTTTCTTTAGTAAACAGTTTAAGGCGATGTAGATTCAATGTGCCTTAATACAACAAATTTTTTTAAAATAAGTTTTTATAATGAAAAAAGTATTATATTTTTCTTAAGTTCTTATTGCAATCGAGTAGTTTGAAAGAGAGTAACTTTTCGAAAGTTGAATGGAATTTTATTCGACTTTAAACTCAAATTTCAAAAGTATTCGTTATGTTTAAACAGGTTGCAGCATATCTCGAGACCGTTGTGAATAAATGCTCCGGTTTATTGGATACGATAACGATAAGGAAGAGCGTATTAAATCAGACAAAGCTACACCAATTTATGAGCCGAAGTATTAGGGATCGTACTAGATATATGTACCATCTAAGCTGGCGAAGTATGGCATAATAATTGTTCGGACTTGTGACGCATGGACTTCCTGCCTTGTATCTACAGGACAATCTAAAAATACCCCCAGACAGAAAACCGCTGGTGAAACAATAGTATTGCAGTGTGAAGAAATATTAAGGTTTTGTATTAACATCTTCACCTACAACTGTCGTTTCAACTCGTTTTGTCTATATCACTGATGGTAGAATGCGTAGCAAGAAAAATTGATTGATAAAAACATCAGTCATACTACTCTAAATTAAGCATACGATGGAAGAGCAGTAAGAACACTGAAATAGCTTAATAAAGTATTGTAATAAATATAAAGGTGGAGTCGATGCCATGAATAAAATGTTATGAGAATACACTGTACAACGAAGATTATTACATTGGCCACTTGCGATTTTCTACAATATGATTGATGTCGCTGCTTTAGCAATTTATTGTCATATATAGAAGGCACTATCTAAACCATAGAGCAAAAAACAAATAAAAAAATGTCTAAAAGAACTGTGAAACCAGTTGTGTTCAGCATTTGTAGAGTAGCAAGGCAATAACAAACTGATTATGCGAAAATACTTCCATCGAAAAGCGGTTCAAATGGTGTTGATATGTCGCGTCTTATAGCACCAAGGGTTGAAGCCATAGAATAAGAGTCTTATAACAGCCGTGGAGCTACGCCAATAGCTGTCAAGGTCACAATCGCACTCAAAGAATAACTAGAAAGTCTTGAAATACCTTCATTTATTTGCGATGAACACTTCATAAAAGAAATTAAATGTTGTACCTGCATTGACACTAAATAAAATATCTTAGATGTTCTAATAAAAATTCAGTATAGTTAAACTGTTTTACATACACTTTTTGAATTATTTCCCATGCAACTTATATAATGGGAGCCTTACAGCCTCTTAACCCTACCATGTTCTATAACTTTTACACCACTAAGAACACCACATGGTCTGGCCAGACCACCGTTGAAAATCCTAATCAATTGAGTAATCTAAACGAATATTTTGGGTTTGCTTTTTTATTTTAAGTATTTTAACAAATTTTACATTTTATTTTATAAAATATTTATTTAAAGAAACATTGCAAATGTACGTTTTGGTTTCTTTACCATGTTGAAGATATGACAGGTTGTGTTACACATTTTCAGACTCGAGCGAAAATCAACAAAACAGCAAAAGCAATAACTTCATTTTCATTTGTAGGTTCCCATTTTACAAGGTTTTGTTTTGTTGTACAAATCTAGAAATATTTCTGGTTCTTTTCGCGTTGTTTCCCTTACAATTATATGTGACATACCTGGTGTAAAGATTTCTTTGAAAATTTGTAATAATATGGCAGAAATTTACGAGATTGACCGCTTCTCATTAAAATAGGTCAGCTGCTGGTGGTTTTTCGTTCTGCATCATCGTCATATTCATCTTCATGAAACTCGCCATCTTGTTCCAAGTCGAATACGACAAATTCTTCTTCAGACGCATAACACGGTTGCTTTTTTTTAACTTCAAAATCTTGAACTGATTGAGACCCCCAAAATTCAAAAAATTATGATGGTAGACATCAATTATAACTGATGTTAATAATATAATATTTCTAGGAATATAATCATTCTAATCTTCACTCGTACAATAAGGCTCGTCATCATCGCTATTTCACAAATATTCCATCATTCTTTTTTCAGCCGCTTGTCTTTCAGCTGGTGTAAGACGCTGGAATCTAGTAGAGGAATCAATTTCTATCTCCGAAGCTTTATCACAATCCATTGCTTGGCTTGATCACTTCAAAAAGCAAACTATATTTACCGTTACTAGTTTTGTATAATAAAAATATTTTACTTAGCAACAGCACAGGTGCTTTTGAAATTGTTTTTTCTAAGTAGAGGGGAGTAAAACAAAAACAAAGCGTTTTGCTTTTACTCTCTTCAAAAGAGTTTATTTTCATTTATTTCGTTTCAAATGATTTCATTGCATTTACTCCTATGCACAGAAGACTCAAACATACATATAAAAATTAATGGAAATAGTTTGTGGTCTAGCCAGACCATGAAGTGCACTTATCGAACGTTTTCTTATGGGTAGCATTCTGACCACCTAGCATGACCTTATCAACTCCAAATTTGTTGTTTTGTATTAAAAACAATATGCTCATAGAATTCACGTTATTAGTTTTTTAAAAATTTTTCTGAAAATAAAAATATTTCATATGAAAGTCAAATATGGTCTGGCCAGACCATGTAGGTCATCCTAGGGTTAAAGATGTTGACTCTAATATATGTAAGTAGCTTACAATATCATATGCATTAAAACTGATAAAAGATGTCATGAAATTCTAGCCACCTGGTGATCAAACCAAAAAAAGTTTGAGCACTAATAAAATGAAAAAGTTACAATTGTACCCTTTCCGCTGAACAAGGATTAAATATTAAGTTAAGGATAATAAATGGTTCCAAGCGAACACTTCATTTACTTCCAAATATTATCCTCAATAGCAACAAAGCAGCGAAAGAATCCCTTTTTCTTGCTACTTTTTATAGGAACAACTACCAAGAAATATTAGAAAGGCAACGTGTTTAAGAGAAATTCCACCCAAAATAATGAAAATCATTTGAATCTTATTAAAAAATGCTCACTTATGCTTATATCTTTTCTTTTTCTATAATAATATAAATAAAAAATATATATAATGAAAAGAGTTGACGATATATTTGCCACCAATGCAGCTGCTATTCTTGCTACAACACAGTAAATGCTAACTGGCTTATTTATAAATAATGGCAATTTAATTGAATTATACTGAAATACAACTGCATAAATCATGTGCATATAAGAATTTTGCTTACGTTTTAGTATTTCACCTTAAATCATCTGTTTACTTCTTCTGCTGCACATAAAATATATGCCGATGAATATTAAGATGCATACGTATGAGTTATAATATAAACACATAGAAACACAGTTTGCACATTCAACAAAATTCTTATATGTTTATGTGAACATAAATGTTTTGGTCTTGAATAATTTTGCTATTATCAACAAGTCAATATATATTCACAACACTGTACGACGGGAAAATAAGCATATTGGAATGCAATTGAACACAGAAGATTGAGAAAATGTCGCTTCGGTTAAGTACCAAAATTATTTCAGGAGTAGGTTAGGTTAGGTTGTTAGGGCCATTGCCTAAGCAATGCACTTAGGTCCGTTGATTCGGTCGCGTTGTGATACCCTAAGGCAAGGACCACTCACGAGTCGTCCTTTGCCGCATTAAGCCATCCCGTGGACCTTAGGAAGGCCGATATTCTAGTCAGCTGCAGACTCGCCAGGCTGTCTAAGTCCGGCAGGAGGCTGGAGCACAACGCCACTGCCCTTAAGCCGCCCACGGCAGGACACTGACATAGAAGATGGAGTACTGTTTCTTCCTCCTCTTCATCATTACAGCTTCTACAGAAATCATTGTATTCTAGACCCATTCTTCTCGCATGGGTCCCAAAGTTACAATGTCCAGTTAAGACATTCACAAGTTGACGAATTCGTACCTTGTTGAAGTTCAGAAGGTCGCGTGTTCTGCGTGGGTCATAGCGGGGCCATGTGGCCCTTGCCACACGACAGTTGGCCACGTTATCCCATCTTAATTGATCGAGTCTATATGATTCACACTGAACCAAGAACTTGCAATGCGATAGAGGAATGCCTGTGAAGTGACAGATCATAGAGTTATCCATCTCTGTCCCTTCCCTGGCAATTTCATCAGCGATGGGGTTGCCAGGACAGTCGGAATGTCCCGGTACCTAAACAAGTGTCACATTCGAATGTCTCGCTATCTCATTAAAAGATAGTCGGCATTCCACCGCAGCTATGGATGTGCTGTACACATCATTAATAGCGGAGATGGCCGCCTTGCTATTGGTAAAGATATAGATATCGTTCGATATTCTATAATACCTCAGCCATAATTTCAGGAGTAGATATTAAAAGTATCATTTTTATTATGTTGACACAAGCAAAAAATATATAAAAATTAGTATGTAAAAGGAATTTAAAAAGGAAAGGAGTGTGTGTCTTTAATCGGAAATTTTCATAATAAAAATTTCCAAGTCTAATTGATATATGGATATGCCTTGACTATTTATAAAGCAGGAGAATACTCAAACTTCCTACAGTGTCAGGCAGCAACCCTGTAGCCAACCTATTACCTAAAAATGTGATAAACTGTTGGGTAGTGTTATTTGACAATAATGCATTATGCATGTTGTTTTTGCATTTATCTTAATTTGAATTTATTGTGTGTAGTCTTCGATTCTTATGTGTATTTATGCAGTTGTGTTCAAGACACTATTTGCTAAAAGACTTAATAAAAATATTTATATGACTCTTGTGGTAAATTATTATGAATATATAGAAATCCTGTGACTCTTTGAACGTGTTCATAATACATGGCAATCAGGGATTCTTAATAAAAAGTTACTTGATTTAAATATTTTGTTTTTATCTCAAGTTTAACGTAGAATGAGCCAAAATGAATAAAGTGTTCACAGGACATGAAGAGCATGATCTCTTGTAAGGTAATTATTTCGACTTTCCTGTGTTCCTTGGAATATTTATCAATATTTCTTTCTGAGATCTTAATTAATTTCGAACAATTAGCCTATGAATATTAATTCAATTTAACGTGATCTCTAATTCAATTTAACGTGATCTAGTGTTCGATTCTTATGTGTATTTATGCAGTTGTGTTCAAGACACTATTTGCTAAAAGACTTAATAAAAATATTTATATGACTCTTGTGGTAAATTATTATGAATATATAGAAATCCTGTGACTCTTTGAACGTGTTCATAATACATGGCAATCAGGGATTCTTAATAAAAAGTTACTTGATTTAAATATTTTGTTTTTATCTCAAGTTTAACGTAGAATGAGCCAAAATTAATAAAGTGTTCACAGGACACGAAGAACATGATCTCTTGTAAAGTAATTATTTCGACTTTCCTGTGTTCCTTGGAATATTTATCAATATTTCTTTCTGAGATCTTAATTAATTTCGAACAATTAGCCTATGAATATTAATTCAATTTAACGTGATCTCTTGTATTTGCTGAACGCGCCATTATTTGTAAACAAATCGGTCATATCGTTTTGTATTAGTGCGTGTAAACAACAATTGGATGAAGGAATGAGTCCTTAACTGGATTTAACTTCGTTGATATTTATTGGAAATTTATTTTCAAAATAAAAGCAATCTGAAATAGAATGACATTTTGTTGCAGAGAGAGACCAACAGTGCCCGCCATACGCTAATTTCAAGACATGATCGGGCTTGTACACTACGTACACTAAAAACTATAGGATCTGTAGCTAAGAATTCGTATAAGAATCCATAAATTTCAACTCGTCATCGTTGTCAACAAGTGAACATTTCACGCACCAGTTAAGTCGAATTTAGAAAGATCTCGATATAACGCCTTCATCATTTCGTATAAAATTTTACACCCATTTTTGACAAAATGTATTAAGAAATATTTAATACTGTGTAGAAAAATCACCACACCTATTGGGGGTGGGGAAACGACAATGTAAATAGAAAAGTGATTAGTAAATCAAAAGGTACAACTAATTAACGACAATTCTTTAGTTGTTGAACATGAATGGTTGACATGCGTTAGTAAAATATTTGACAAAATTAATGCTGAAAGCTTAAGATTAATTGTTAATTATATTTGCTTTTGATATATTCCAAATGAGTTGATTTCATTTACAGTCGGTAGACAAGAAAAGGCAATTACAAAGGAAACTTGAAGGACATCAATGTAATTGATTACAAGCAATATTGACTACTTGGAAGATAACCCAGCAAGCAAATTGTTGGTAAATTATTGCTATGAATATTCATATTTATGTTTCAGGTTTTATTTATTTAAGTGAATATTTAAAATTTATGGACAACATTTCGTGTGAGAGATACGAATAATTTTTCATAACTAAATAAATAATAATAGTTGCCATTGATAAACGGTATTGAAAACTTTTGAAAAGCCATCCCTGTAACTTCCCGGATATTAAAGCCGCTAAGCTATTGTAGCCTATACACCAGCTTCAGGCTAAAATACTTTTATTTTATCAACCAATTCTCACGTGATGGGCAGTGATTGCTGTAATTTTCGGTGGCTGTAAAATTATTGGGAACGTTTAATGATCAAATATAATTTCGGAGATAAAAAACAATTTTTATTCTTATGTTTTCAATCACTATATCTCTTGAATGATTATGTCATTTTGATCGGATTTACATTGATCGACGTAGTTTTTTGTTGTTAAGAGTTGATTAGTTTGTAGAAAACCATCTGTGAGTCCGCTGAAAAATTATTCTAAAAAAATTCTTTGAGAAATTCCTTGTTCTAAGTTTTTTTGAGATACTTTGAAAATTTCCAGTTCAAATAGGTATAAATTTACAGAAATTTTAGACTACGAACACTTTTCGTTCGATTTTTATGAAAGAATTGTGAATAGTAACTGATCAGGGTTTTTAAAATAAATCACTTATTTCGAATATTTACGTTCGTGATATCTCACGAAGGGATTAAAAGGGTTGCAGCAGCTTTACAGTATTCGACGTGGCTTTTAAATTTTAAGAGCTGATAATTTGTTGAATCGATCATTGACGCCACTGAAAAATTACTCTAAAATCCCTTTGAAAAATACGGGGTTTCAAACTCTTTTCTTTAAGTATCTTAAAATCTACTATTTGGAATTGGTTCAAATTTACAGGAACACTAAATTCAAAAACGCTCCTTTTTCGATTATTTATTCGAGACCACCAACTGATCAGATTATATATTTGATTTCGGTTAAATATCTGACGCAGGAGTTTTTCAAAAGTATTTCTTGTTTTGAATATTTCTTACGAACAGATTAACCGATTTTGAGTCGGTTCAAGATGATCGACGTGACTTTTTAATGTCAAGAGGTTAAGCCGTTTAAAAGTTATTTAAAAAAACTACTTTGAAAATGATTATTTACCAAGTTTTTTTTTTTTTTGTTACATCTTTAAATTCACTGGACTAATCCCAGGAGGGGTCTTCAGAATGCTATCGGTTTTGTTATGTTCAGCTCAGCCTTTCAAAAGTTATAAGTGGGAAGCTCTCAGATTTATTCAGGTAAGATCGTTAGGAGCTCAAAATATGGAAATCTGAGGAGAACTTATTTTTTTAAAACGGTCTTATATCAATATTTTCCTGATGGCATAAAATTTTAATTTTTCCTAGCGGGAAAATTAATAAGTAGGACTTAATTCAGAGGCTATGAGCATCTCAAACCTATTCGATCATTTGGGTCCACCTTTTATATGGTTTTAATTTCTATGAGTCATACACCATCAGAAAGTCTTTGGTCCATCTTTTCTTGCTTTTGCAAATGTGCTGACTAGTTTGCAATAGGTTTTAGTAGTGAAACAACTGCTACGGTTTAGGAAATGAAAGTTTCATATACATGTCAAGTATCATAATATCATGTGAGACCAGCAAAATTTACAAGGATCTGCGACACCAGATTCCTATAAATAGTGGTTTCCGTTTATACCAGAAATAGTTCATCATTCGTATCATACAACAAACACGAACGGAGTCTTAAATATACTTCAAAAATATATTTAAAGAGTTATTATAGAATATTATCAATATGGATGATATTTTGGAGTTTCATAGAGATCCTGGTAACCTGGTAGTTTCATGAACCTTGATTTCCTTTCTTTTGTTCCTCAATGTTTGTGATACAGACGTGTTCAAACGCTTTAAGCTCAACATTATGATTTAAAACACCTCTTTTAAGCACTTACAAACACGCACAAAAATCATTAAAGACTATTAACAAGTTCAGGAAAAAAAAACAAATATTTTTGTTTTGCCAATACACTGGAATATATCTGGGATTTTTCTGTTTATTAGATATTTTGCTTTCAACCATTTATGAAACGTTCGCACGTGTGTATGTGGTGTTTATTGCTTGGGAAAATTTATTTGACTAGTTTCTCTGATAGTAGGGTTTCTTTTATTTTACTTCTATGAAAAAAAATCCTTTGTAATTAAATGTGCGAGTCAGGGAGTGTTACACCATATTTGGGAGTTTCTGTAATTTGTAAGCCGCCCGTTGTAAGAACAACATCAACATGTGAGTTTGTAATCGCATGTCTGCTATTATGAGACTGAGCATATGTTTCATGGTATGCTGTAAGTGTTTCTGAATGGGTGTTCCATTTGTTGTTAATTGTTAGCTATTTTTATGCTATAAATTTGTTAATGAGTGTCTACTTCATCATGTTGGTAGTATATTTAATATGTTTTTTTGTTTTTTTGTTATTTTTATATATTTATTTTCATTATACTCAAACCATACGACCTCTTCTCTCTACTTGTGTTCTATTTTCATTTTATGTTGGTAACATATTTTGTGTAACAGGTTTATTAAAGTGCCATATAAATCAGCAAAAAAGAATTAAATATTTCTTTAATATTATTACACTGCAATATTTTTTGCGATTACCAAATGTTATCAATAAAGCCTGGGTAAATGTGTCTGGGCTATGACCAGCAAATAAATTTATAGTATTTCATTTGAATTAACTTATAAATAGAATAACAGCATGAGTTATGGAAAATGTCTGCCGAGAGGTAATTATATATCGAATTGAAATAGGGATATGGAAAGTTTACTCTCTTATTAAGCATTTATAAGCGATTCTTTACAGATTTAAAGGCGAACATAGCGGCTACACTGGAAACTATAAGCTCTGTGCTATCAGCTTACTCTATAACAAACTAACCTTATTCATCTTAATACTTCTATCGAGCTAAGTTTTTTTTTAACTACAGAGGAAAATCTGTAGAAAAATTAACTTAAGATAAATTATTTTATATCAGACATTATAAAAAATAATATTTCAGCACAGGATTTTTTTTGAACTTAATGAAAACACGCACAACAGCGGTTGTGTAATGCCGTCGTACTAGAAAAAAAAAGATTTTACATATAAATTTAATTATTAATTCAAATATTTAAAATATTTCTATTTAAGATTAACGAAGCTAAACTTTATTACAGTACTTTAAATCACTAGTACTGTAGCAAAATTAGACGCCAAACTAGGGAATAAAACACCCACAATTAGTTCTTCAACTTCTCATATATCTTCATCAGTCCATTCAACACTACTGACACTTTTCCGACTTCCTTCACAACAGATTGTCACAGTAGAGTTCTATATTCTGAGTGCTGGGCCAATTAAAAATTTTTTATAAAATTGCAAAAATACGTTTTTGCATTCATAAATATTATTCACTTTTCCAACACAACTTTCAACTATACACCCAGACTTGGAAATTGATCAAAATTTTTTGTGTTGTTTTGTCAACATCGCAAACTTTTCTATAGTGTAATAAAATTGGAATAAAAATTTCAATCAATTTGCTTCAGTTTTAAAATTCATTTGAAAAAATAAATTAAAATTTAAAACCACAAAAACTTAACTATTGAAGGTTATGAATGATAGTGTGTGATGAAATAAAATGTGCACTAAAATGTTTTTTAAATGGTTGGTGTTATTAGTGCAAGCAACTATTGGTGAAATATTATTTGTAGTAAAAATATTTGTGAAATAGAATTTAATACAAAATTTAACTCCATTATTGTAGTTTTTAAAACAGCACAAAACAAATGAAGCACGGAAACCGTTGGTATATGTACGGCGACGGTCAATCTCAACATAGATGTGTGGGCACAAAGAATACTCCGGGAAGTAAACTACTTCCTGACACACTATCCTCCAATATTTTTACCGAGGTATAATGGAGTTCCAATTCATACTTATGAACTATATAAAAAACCTTTATGTATATGTGGCAGGTAGAAAAATATTCATATATTCAACATTTTTATCGCTATGAATTTTTCAATAAATTTTGGAAAAAAGAATCAGCACGATATTTACAGATAAAGAGTTTTAATTCTGTTGCTGTTTAATGTAGTAACTGAAGGTGCTCCATAAAGCTTCTGTTGCCTATTAGTTTGAAGAATTCAATGCTTTTGTGGTTTTATTTTACTTTATTGCATTTAAAAAATTCATAATCGTGTTAGATAAAATATGAGAAGTACCATGGAATACTTTTTTATATAAATTTCAAAATATTTGCCATATTCTATAAAAAGTTTACAAGTAAGGCATGCTACAACAATTTTTAATTTTTGATATTAAATTTTAAATGAATTTTATTCCAATACAAAATAAACAAGATAAGAAATTCATTTAACACTATATTTTTATATCTCTGAATTGTGTTATTAAATAATTATATGAAAATCTAATGAAATTTTAATTGTAAAAGTAAAATTCTTACAGAAAATAACTATTGATTGGAATTTATTTTCTTAATTATTATTTATTATGCAGGCGTGCGTATATATATATATATATATATATATATATATATACGCACTCGTTGTGGTGCTTCTGATTGATTATAATAAGGATGTAAAGGGTGGCCTCTTTCTGAAAAAGTTTATTGATGTTTTCTTTTCTTTATCAGCAAAAAGAATTCAACGTAGTTGCCTTCTGCAATCCGTTTATCACTCCCTTCAAGCATTTTGCCAACAACGTTGTCAGGAGTAAGTTCACCGATCTGTTCGTGTAGGTCACTTCTCTCCGCCTGCCAATTGTTGCAGTCAAAAAACGAGTGTTCAATGTCATCATTTATCGTTGTGCAGAAGGAAGTCTCTGTCTTGCCTGTGATGTAATTAGATGATATTTGAGGACAGAAAGTATGTCAGGAAGTAGTTTACTTCCACGAATGCTGTTTGTGCCCATACCTCTATGTTGAGATTGACCCCCGCCGTACATCTACCAACGGTTTCCCTGCTTCATATGTTTTGCCATCATTTGTGTGTCCTGGACCTTCTATCTACTGAACTGCTCTAACAAGACCGACCCTCTTGGAATCCCATACTTTCGCATCTCTTTTCGCTCGTGTGCCAAGAGATCAATAGCTTTCTGCAGAGCGATAAACTGACACAACCCTGAGTGCCTCCGTGAGCTGTACCGCTGTCTGAGCTTTGCGTGTTGATTTAGCCATCAGTACATATCCCCGAATATCACTTCCATATAGCACCATCGAGTTTTTTTTTCAGTATCAGCCTCCTTTTGCTCTGCATTGGCCCGCCGACGTTCTCCATTAGCCTACTTAACACGCATGTTACTTTTGACGCCTTTTTGGCTGTATGTTTTGTGTGAGCCTACAGTCCAACTTGACACCCAAATATTTAATCGCTTTCTTGGTGGGTTAGGGGTGAATCACATGTTTACATGTCAATTTCAAGTGCCATGTGTCTGCGGGTCATTAGGATTACTTCAGCCTTGGTTTTTTACTAGTCCAAGACCATGATTCTCCAGCCGTGTTTGGGTCCTCATCATCACTTCATTAAGTTTTATTCTCGCGTCGGCTATATGTCCTGCTGAGATTACAGCCGGTATCTAATCGGCATAGCCTACGAGGTGCGTAACCAGTGGCATTTTTATTTTCAGGATATCATCGTGGGTTATGTTTAAAGGTCTTCATCAAATGTACCGGAACGTGACACTTTTCCCGTAATTGGGCCTTTAACTTTCAATACCAGAACGTAACCTTTCAATTAAGTGCATACTACACCAATTTAAAAAGCTGATCTTTCATTGATTCCATTTCAAAGTCCTATACTTCTGTCAAAAAACATCATTTATATTGTTATAATAATGTCGTATCCAAGCTTTAATATACAGAAATGTTTTATCGAATAAATCCGCATGCAGTTTGAGCCTGTTTATAACCTCTGGTTCCACACAAAAGTGCAGCCAACAATTCATATCGAACTTTTATTGCAATACCATTCTTTACTTATACACACACATGCACATATATATACACACATGATGGTACACATTAATACAAACAAACATTTGCTTAACAATTGAATTAATTCATATGCACCATTCCCATCAAGTGCAGAATAGAGAGTTCTCACCGGACACATGTAAATACTTTGTATACAAATCTATATGAATATGTGGATGTGTGTGTGTGTGTATGCATGTTCCCAAATGATTTTTGTTGGATATGTAGAAAGGCAAGAATATTTGCGCATGTGTGTGTATTTGTTCCTGTGTTCATTTGTCCTTATTGAAATGTGACTGTGTAGGTTCATGTGTAAATAAATTTGTTAAATTGCCTTGATGACATTTTGTTAAAATTTACTGTTCCACTTTTAATGTTTTATTTATACGCGTACGTTACAAGTTTTTTTTACACATATTTTTCTTCGATTTTTTCGGATATGCATGTTTCCATATACCCAACGAACATTTTGTTTTTGCCACTAAATTCTGTTGTATTTAGTGCGGTCAGAAGGTTTGTAAAACTTGTCCGCTGCAAAGTATACAAAATCATATAATTTGTTTACAGGAAATCTGCCTATTTTATTTAAAGAAATTATAAGTGATAAATATTAAGAGCCGTGTGTTCATAGAAAACTAATCCGTTTTATAATAATTATCACATTTTCACTATCAGCTAAATAGCTAAAGTTCGAATAAAACTAAATAGATAATAACTGTATGATTAATCGAAGCAAATAAAATGAGAACCTGCGTAGTAGAATTTATAGACAGAATCGTAATGACATTAAATTTTGACAGGTTAATTGTCAGAAGTATGGCTTCAGTAAGGGACGCTCTAACGGTGGCTTATTGGCTTTCCTCTTACAAATATAGTGTCGATGTATCCACCATTCTGCTGGCCCTGGATATATCAAAAGCATTTAATGGAGCCTGGCAGGCAGCACTTTAGTTAAAAATGTATGGCTTTTTTTGTTGGTGATGTGTTCCCTGTATTTATATCGAGCTTTCTCAAGAATCATGCTTTAAGAGTTGTTATAAATGGGTTATCATCTAACGAGCTCAATACCCACTCTGGGGTTCGGCAACATTCTGTTCTTTCTCCTACATGGTTCCTTATATATCTAAGCAATGCCCTATAAAATTTTTTGCAGAGGACAGTAACTTAAGCTATTCACAACATCGCAATCCAAAATTTTCACAGACCAGGGCCTTGAAACATAATAGGAATTATTCACGATGAACATGATAAAAAAATAAAGTAGTTGAATGAGGCCAAGCTAATTAACTACTAGCTTAACTTTAATGCCAGCATGACCCAGTGATTTATGCCTACATGCCGATGCATTCCCGATCACGCTCGTTTGTCTAAAACAAGTGTTAGTATTGGGGTCTTAGAAGCCCATTTTTCATGTTTCAAAAGAAGCCATCAATTGTTTGGATTTTCAGGCGGTGTAACACATTATTTATACAACCTACATTCTACCGAAAATGAAATGTAACCTTCATGTATGCGCTGGTGCAACGAAGTTTATTTTGAAAGTAGTCAACCGCTCATAGGAGAGAGCGAAGAAACTAATTTGCGCGGCAGGGTAGTCAACTCTTTGGCTTCCTTGAATATCGCTGTAGTGTAGGGTGTGTCTCATTGAGGGTATGTCTCATTGTTTTATCGTGATTATAAAGAGTTATGTTCGACTGAAACCAGGAATCCCTTTCCCCAGGAGCGCTCCTTTTTTTTAATCAATCTTTTCTTCATTTATATCACTCTTGTTTGTTAGATATATATCATTAAATTGCACTACGCTTTACAGAGGGAATACGTTCTTTGACCTGACACCCAGTATGTGGAATATTTCTTATCATATACTGTATAGAAAAGTTAATATCGAGAGTTCTGTGTTACTTTAGACAATAAATTTTCCAGGTTCTGGTATTGTACCAGGAGGAGATGATTAGAAGTCATCTCCTGAGTTCCGGTCTTAATGAAAAAAGAAAAGATATTCCAAAGCAAAAGGCAAGAGTCAATATCAGCTTATATATTGAATATACAGAGAAGAGCAGAACAGCTTTTTTGGAAAGCCGATACACTTTCTTCATTGGCACGCTTATATATTTTTGTTTATCACCATTTCTTAGAATGTTTAATTGAAGTTCGCTTTAGACGCCCTATAAAATACTCAATTATATGATATATTTAAAATGAAATGATTCCTGCAAATAAAAGGGAAAAGTGAACAACTTTCACAACGACAAAATTGTGTTCACTGGGTGATGTTGTGAACATTTTTGTGTATTGGAGTGTGCTCAGGGAGCACACATATTTGTATTGGGGTTTTATTTTATGTTCCTTTTTTAGTTTTGCCTACGTTTTGATTTTATGCCCTATAGCGTATATTGAATATTCACCATTATGTCTGTTTTTATACTCTATTTAATAGTAGACTTAAATTTACAGCGAAAGGCATGTGCACTTTTCTTCAATATGAAATAAAATCCATTGGATTATTAATTAAAATATATATTGCTAAATAATTTTATAAAACTTAGATACACTATCTCTAAATAATAAATGACTTTATAAAATTTTCATAATTATTGTCTTTCAATTATCCTTTCCGACGAAGTACCGCATCAAAGGGTAAACTTGACAGGATCGCTGTTGAGCTATTCTCGGTTATTCTGTAGATCTTAATTTGAAAGTTATTATTGACCCTCAACGGCCGTTGTTTTGAGAAATACATTTCAAAAGGTTTCGGCATTTTCATTACTTTTGTGCTCTTCCATATCAAAATTCTCAGGTCTTACTTCCAAACTATTAAAGAGTACAAAGAAAATATAAACAAAAACTGATAACCTCTTCCTTTAGCTCGGCGTCAGCAAAATTTAAAACTTCAGCAGAAAATTATACGAAGTTAACTCTGCCAACTGTTTCGCTTTCAATGATTTAATATATTTAGAACTCTGTACTCTAGTGAATATAAGTGTACATTCAAGCCGGTTGAAATCACTATCAACTTTATTTCTTGTTTCCGCTCTTCGAATTCAATAGGACCATGTATGACTGTGTTTGCTATTCGATGGGGGAAAAAGAGTCACTCTGCAATTTGTAAGTTGAAAAATCATGCATAAATGAATGTGCATGTGTCCCTATTTTTTTTTTTTCTTTTTTTTGTTGATCTTTTTACGTACGGCACATATGCACATGCATACAAAGAATGTTAAACAATGGTGGTTATCGATTTAGTAGCACTTGGTGTGCTCTATTGTTTTTCTGGTTGCTTTTTCTCAATATTTGAAAAAGTAGTCGAGGTCATGTTGTCATTTTGTTTAATGATTTCAACAATATACTTCATGTGCCATGCAAATAGCGATCTGGATTGTATGCAATAACCGCTCTGTTCAAATATCAGAACGGAAGGAAGGAAGGCGATGAGTTGTTAAAGCTATTTATTCATGGCATTAAAAATGTTAAGTTTACATGTTGTATTCCGGCTAATTTCCATTCGAAAAAATTAAGTTTATTACTTTAATAAATGAAGATAAAATTTTTTTTATAAATACCCTAAAAAATAGTTGGAACGTATAAAATGAGTTTTAAAAGGAATAATAAAACTTTATGAAAATATAGTACAGAAACATTAAGCAGGAATATCCTTTTTATAACTTCGCCATTATGCCGCTTGTGAAACAGGAGTTCATTATAAAAATGTTTTACTGACAATGTGGATATCCAAGTAACAAAAAATTTAGAACAATAATTTTAATTTCCAATATTATCTATGAAAGATAAATTAGAAATTTAAGTAACGTTCAAATCTGTCAAATATTTGACGTAAGAATGGTTATCAATAATATCTGCTTTAATTTGTTTAGAAAGTATTATCAAAATGATCATGCCCACAATCACTCGGTAATAATAAAAGATCCATTGTGATGCCCAAAGGACTACACATTTTTCCACATTATTCTTGAAAATTCTCAAAAAGTCTATCAGGGCAGCAAGTGGTGTATTCCTGAGACAATCGACATCCCGCAGCAAATGAGAGCCTAGATGTATAAGCCTACGCTCTTGCAGGATCTCCTTTCTCTCTGTCTTAGCAGCTCAACTGAGAGAATATATATAGCCCTACGTAAATTTGTTTTATTTAAGGCTCAACCTGCTCTTACAGAGTCGTTCGCCGTTTCACCTTCATGCCCTGGAACCCAAATTATCGTGACCTCATGGTTTTTGAATCGAATTACAAATTAAATGGTTGGCCTTCAATTTTATCCTCCTCGGCCTTAGTCCTGAGGAAGTATTTCAACAAGTGTCTATAGCCCATACATTTCCAAAGCAGTGCCATTACCCATTTTCGAGCCGTCATTAAAAGCCAAGATTGCATTATTTCTACTTGCATAATTTCTACTTCTACTACATGAGTCATATAATCAGATTGTCTCCCCAGGATCTATCTATTGACCGGCTTGATGGGTTGATCTCTTAGGCTGATCTGGACTTTTGTCCTCTGCCCTTTGTCAAATAAATAATCCATAAATAAGAATGGCTCCTATCACTACCGCTTATATTCAGTGAAGCATAAACGGCTTCATCTCCCATCTTTTCGCAAAATTCCTTTTGCGTGCATAAAACGCTCAAAAAACTTTCTTCGTTCAAAATTAAGTATTAGTTTTGTCTTTTATCGTTCCATTTGCAGGGAATACATACAAGATATTACAGAAATATTTGTACAAAATAGGGGTTTCTCTTGTTTCCTCAAATATTTGATTGATGTGAACGAAGCTTCATACATTTATCATGTACAAGTAAATTCTTATTTCGATCTTTTTATAATTAAAAATTTTCAGTTAATGCAATAAAAGGTAGGCTTATTCTTCAAAAGTTTCAAGCCTTTCATCTGTCAAGACTTTCATAAACCATTTGAGAATTTACAAATGATTTTTAAAATTCACATCATATTAATTATGGTAGGCTATGAAAACAAACAAACCAAATCCAACAAATAACCTTTATTCGATTGTAGGAAATTGGAAGTAAGGGAAACGAAAGTTTATTTAAACTAACTTCTCTGAGTAAACATTCCGGCAGCTTCAAGTAGAATTAAAAAGAACTTGTGTGAACCTGGTCTTTGCCAGCTTCGTGACTTTTTCAAATCCCTTCGCAGTAGTTTTAAGTGCAGCACGTCAAATGCTTTAGTAATAAGCTAAAGTTAAGTTTTGATCGACCTGCGTCATTTAGTTTGTAATTGCCAACCATTAAAAATTGACAATCTAGTGAATATCAATATAATACCCAAGTGCCCTCGAGTTCAGTTTTTATGGCGAACATCTGTAAATTTTATCATGAATTGTTAAACCTTCAGAAATGGCTGGATGGTAGCAAATTCAAGTCACATAAAGAGATCATAACGGAGAGAACTTATTATCTAATTTAATGCAGTAAAAAGATGGCAATTACAATCGGCTAAATGCTCCGATCTAATATTACATTATGATAAAAAATAAAACGCTTATTTGCCTATAAAAAATGTCATGGAGCCATCAAACATCTCTACTAGCAAATTCGCCAGCTGCATCAACAATTGCTCGAGTAGAAAAAATATTATAAATAAAAAACTATTTCGGTTGTCTGGAATGTAGACGATGTGCGTCGCCGTTTATGATAAAATAATTATTTGCTCAACTTAGAAAATTTTTAATAAAAAAGGGAAGCTCCTTTTATGAAGCCTTACGTTCTACCATGATCGACTTTTTTCCATGTATTTCAATATTAAACATATCAGTTCTATTCAAGGACCAGTACTCTTCTTTACTCATTTCTATTATTCAGATCGATCCTCTTAACTCGCATTCATAGTCAATGAGTAAAATTCTTCAGTTAACAGGAGCCGCTAGAAATATTAAAAGTAATTTTTTTCTAATAGAGTTTCTTAAGTTTTTGTTACGTTTTACCTACAACTGCTTAACTTATCTAGTTTCCTAACGTGTTCCTTAGAATTTTATGCCATCGTGCTTATAAACTTTTTTGTTGTGTAATAAACTACTGCGCATCTTGTTCTCTAAGAAATATTTGCTTTCATTATGCTTTTGTCTTATCTGTTTTTCATATTGTTTAACTTATTCTTCCGCAGTTTAAAGTTACATTTTTATTTATGTAGTTGTTGTTGAAAACGCATGTGTCGTTTCATGCTTTAAACACACTGAACACGGCAGGCTACGGCCTAAAGTGACTACAGATGCCACTGGCCATGATTAATGCTGCGTAGTCAGCTGCTGAATAATTTTACAAATTGTACCACCAAATAATGAGTCGCTGCTTGTATTATGGTTTACTCCACAAAAATGTATCTAAGCAAAACCAAATAAAAATAATATATATCATTTATATAGCAGACATATAAAAAAAATTTGCATACAGAAATTTAATTTATAATTTGTTAATTAAACGGATAATTTGTTGTTCTCTTCATCAAATAAAACCATATATTTTGAAGCTAGAAAGTGGATCCGCTCAAAAAAATAAAAATTTGTTTTTATATTAAAACTATTATTAGATGTTGTTGTTCCCCTTACAACTACGATTAGAGTCGGAAAAAAGCCAACCAGTTGTAGAAAAAAAAACGTACGAAAATATAAAAAGAAAAGTTATCACTGAGTTCTTGTTATGACTTTGATATTTGTTTTAAGCTTCTCCTTTATTAAAGTGGAAGTTTGAAATTAATATCTTTAGTTATTCCAAGAAATGTTGGGAAAAGGTTCCCTGATGATCTGCATTAGCCCCAGTTAAATGCGCATAGAAACTAGCTAAGACCCTTCACACACTTATAATTTAATATCTGTCAGATTGCAGTCGATAGCCTGCTGTACTGAATGTGTTCAATGCACTAGAATTACTTTCAGCTAAGTACACACGAATCCGTCATTGAAGAGCTGGTTATAAATGATTCATTACAAACTTATGATTAATCTGTCAGCGAACTATCTAAAACATTTGATATTCCAAATGAGTATAATAAGAGTTGTTTCCGATGGAATATGTGCAATAAATTAGAAAACACGGAATACCTTAAAACACTATTATAAAGGCTGCCTAGTGTACTTTCATCATTACGTTCGATTTAACCAGTCAATCTTTTAATTAAAATTTTTCTGACTTGTTGTCACGACAAAATGAATTTATATAAGAGCCGTTTCGCTTTTGTTGTTTTCTAGTTCTTTTATTCCTCTATTTTATTTTATATATTTCTTTGATTTGTTGGGTTTTTTGTTCTTCTTCTTAGCTGATTTAATTTGTCTGGATTAAATAGATAAATTGTAAGAAATTGATTTCAATTTGCTTTTGTATGAAATATAAAGTTCATTTATATTATCTTTTTTAAGCTGCACATTTTTTTAATTAAAAGATATAGAAAGAAAGAAATCGTTTGAATTGTAAGATATTAGGGAAGAAGGATATGTACGAGCAAGTATTTCTATGACGAATTACATATTATTGTAGAGTCTTAAACGTTTTATACCAGTTTATTATTAAATTTAAAGGAAAATAGAATAACGATTATTTAATTCATATAAAGAGTGGCGGAAAACTGCTGGTAGTGTTTGAAAGTTTAGTAACTTATGAAATTATTTGATACTCTTTATTTTTATTTAAGAATTATGTAAAGAAAACTTGGGGAGCTTGAAATATACAACTGAAATCAAAACTTAATGAATTTAAAACTCTTTAATTGTAATCAAAACTTAATGAATTTAAAACTCCTTAATTTTAATTATGTGTTGATTCTTTTAATTATGTGTGCATTTCTGATTGAATTCAATTTAGAAAATCAACAGACAATTGTTTTGAATCAGCGTTTTAATCGTTATTTTTCTTATGCGTCCTGGACCTTCAGCACCAGCAAATAAACCGCCTGGTAGAAAATTTTAAACATGGTACAACAAAAGCACCTTCCATATACCTGAAGACAACATCCTGCCCATTTATAATAATATCCATCTTGTTGTGAATAATGTACAGGACAGCCCAGATATATCAACAAGAAGACGTTCAGCACTACTAGAGATATCACGGAAATCTGTTCAGAAATTGTTGGCTGGATTGCATATGTTTCCGTACAAGGTTCAGCTTGTGCAAACATTTAAGTCGATAGGCTACCAACAGAGGTTTAGTTGTGCAGACTAAAGTCGCAATTTCATTAACAATTTGAAAATGAGTGCTGAAGCCTATTTCTATTTGACAGGTTCTGCGAAGTAGCAAAGTTCTAAGTGATGGACTACGGAACATCCGAGAACAGTTCGTCCGCAACATTCCTACCCACTTAAGTGTACTGTTTAGTGCTGTAAATCGTCTGAAAGGATAATTGATACATATTTCATTCAAAATTCATATGCCGCCTAAGTTGAAGTTAATGGTGCTGAATATCGAATGAATCTAGACAATTTTTTCATGCCGGCTGTACAAAACCATCTACAGTTGTGCTCCAAACAATAGATACAATAGCTCTGTTATGGGACTTCTTTGGCGAATACATTCTTTCGCGCAGAAGCGATTTCAAGTTGCATTCACTCTCACGTAATTTAACAGCGACCATACGAAAAGTAAAACCAAATATCCTTAATGAAATTCAAACTATAAAACCGGACAGTTAAGGAAAAGTTAAGTAAAATGCACTGGATAAAACACGAAATCGCGAGGCCAAAACTGGCGACCACTTGCGGTATATAACCTTCCATACTTCAGTAAAAAATATTCCCCATTAATATAATTTATAGCAAACAAATATTTATGATTATTAACCACTAAATAAAAAATCTATTAAACATTCAAACTCTTACCACCTTGTACGAGTGATGAGCAGATGAAAGTATTATGGTGGGGTTCCTATTTAAATTCTCCTTTACAAAATGAAGAATGAAATCTTTATCATTATTTTTCGGCTACATTTTTCTAAGTTCATTGCCTAAGTGTATAATAATAACACGTTTTGTTTTAATATATTAATATTAACTTTTATTAATACATTCACATTCTTCTTTTAACATAAAATCTACAGATTTGCTTAATTGCACTTTAAGCTCTGGTTGTTACGTTAATGAAGCTCATCACAATATGTTATTATGCCGGATTAAGATATGCAGTTGTAAGTTGCTCTATTATTACTTTAATATCAATTAGTTAATAAAAAACCAGTTAACATTATTTCTAAGGCGAAATTAATACCAACTATTAATAGACTGCAGACAATAGAAATAAAAATATATACTCAGCTCACATAAAAGAAAACCGCGATAAAAGATGAAAGCAAAATGCTAAAATTCCTTAAGAATATTAAATTATTTTTCACAAAGTAAAGAATCTATAGATTTGCTAATTATGTTACTTATTTGCTAAGAAATTTGGAAAATCATTGACCCTAAAAACCATCCCTGTAGCTTCCCAATAATTTCAACCGCAAAACTATCGCAACCAAGATATTTTGCTATTCCGTACTTTTAAGCTCTTCGAGCTTAAATTAATGATTTTATTTTCAAATCAGTCAATTCCTAAGTGAGAAGTTGTGATTGATGTAGTTTTCGGTTACTCTAAAAGAATCGGGAACAATAACTGATTAAATATATAATTTCGGAGTTTTTCAAAGCAAACGACTTATCACAACAACTCATGAACGGATTAATCTATTTTTACCCGGTTTGCAGTGGTTTCAAAATGTTCTTACCTAATTAATTTATGGGATCCGTGAAATCGCTACAAATCGGTTAAAATTTTAAGAAAAACTAAGAGTGGAGAATAGCTACTGACTACATATATAATTTTCAAACAAAACATTTTTCTTCAATTTACTTGTTTGCAATATCTTACAAAGGATTAATAAATTTTTACCAGGTTTAAAATGATCGATATGACTTTCAAATATTCAAAGCTGAATATTTTGTGGAATGGATTGGTGAAGAAGTTAAAAAAGTTATCTTTAAAAAGTTCTTTGAAATATGCTTTTTCTAAGTTTTCTTGATATGTCTTCAAATCTATTGGCTCCAATCGGCTCACGTTCACAGGAAATCAAAGCTTAGGAATGTTCTTTAAAATGCTACCAGTTTGGTTTCATCAAAACAACAACAGTACTGTTTCATTTAATTTATTTATTAAATTGGACTTGTAACAATTATATATTAAACCATAATTAAATTTAAAACAGACCGAAATTAAGACAAGAATTGAATCCACCATCAACAGACTCAGAGTAAAACATGCAGTAGGTTACAAAATTACTATTAAAAAATTAATTGTAATATTTTATATTATTTTTAACTCGTTATAAATAACAATATTTCAAAGAACATATATTTTGACTATTCTCAATATTATTTGATTTATATATATTAATTAAAAAACTAGACTTGTTTACCTTTCCAACGACATATATTATGTTATACTTACTAAAACGCAACAGGGTAAAATAAAGCATTTAAATTAATGCTTTTTAATATTGTCATGCTTTGCAATTTTCTTTCATGCAGCCTCCTATTCGCTTTTCAAAGTTGTACATAGACTTCATTAACAACATAAATGTGAACTTCCTCTCTTGTGTGCATCATTCGTGCTCGTTCGTAAATGTAGTCTTTTTGTTGCGCTCTTCGGTAACGAGACAGTTTGTAAGTTCGATAAAATGCCACAAGTGCGCTCATAAAAAAGTATATAAAACATAACCAGCTCATTAACTACTGCATTGAATGAACATAAACCCGACATTCTTCTGTTGGCTGAGCATCGTCTTAATGCCCGCCACAGATTTGATTTGAGTGGGTATAGGATATTTAGGCAAGACCGACAGAATGGACGTGGAGGTGGGACCGCCGTTCTTGTGAGGAGTAAATATCAGTGTGAAGAGGTCGTTCTTAGTACGGGGGCTATTGAGAACACTGCCGTACGTATCCGTAGAGTAGGTGGTAGGGATATTATCGTGATTTCTATGTATCTTAGACCTGGTGTGATACTTGGGGCTGAATGTTTCGATGCTGTTCAGGCATTATTAATTGATTGCAGCGTAGTGATAGGTGCTGACCTTAACACGAGACATTCGTATTGGGGCGATCCGTATACTAACACGAACGGGCGAAGATTGCGCGAGATACTGTTAGAAAGCCCCGACATAGACGTACTACGGACTGACGGACCAACAAGAATTAACGCAGCTCTGTCATCATACATTGACCTTTTCTTGACAACGTCGGACATAGTCTCAACTGCTTCGAATGGACTTCGTACATTGGATTACGAATCAGACCACAGAGCGGTAGAGCTCACTTTCCATAATGGCGATTTCATAGCTAGGGAGTGCCCGACAAGGTATGACTTCGACAGAATCGACAAACGACGTTACAGAAATAGACTGACTGAGAACTTGGCAGGCATAGGCTTACCTATTGACAGGAATGTGACAGAGGCTGAAATAGACCAGAGCATTGAGGCAATGAATAGGGCCTTTCTTGATGCAATGGAACATTCGATCCCGAAGGTGACTGTAAGGGGAAGGGGGATGCTGAAACTTCCATCTCACATCCTAACTTTTATAGCACACAAAAAGAGACTTAGGCGAACGTTGCAGAGGTGTGACCCTAGCAGGCATGGGGCATTGAAAGCCGATATAAGGAATCTTAATAGGATAATACAAGGGGCTATTACTGTATTTGAGAGGGAGTATTGGACAGATTTCTTAAATAGAATTCGAGTCAATAATAGAACGTACCGAAAGGTGAAGACGGCGGCAGGATTGAACGTTCGCACCCCGATAAAGAGTTTGAGAGGCCCTGGTGGCGTGATCATAACTGATGATACGGGGAAGGCCAATCTGTTGGCGGAATCTTTTTTCGGACCATCTCCGACAAGGGGTAGTGATCCATTCAACGTTGAAGTGCAGAGAGCTATCTCGACATTGGATGGGTCGGCACCTATGACGATATTCGGAGAGACTATGACAGCTGACGGGGACATTGTACGTGTGGACATTGGTGATATTGGATTCGTTAATGCTGAGGCAGTTGGCTGCGCTCTAAGACGGAGATGGAGTAAGAAGTCCAGTGGTTTTGACAACATACCGGACTTTGTGCTGAAAAGGACGCACACCACTGCATGGCGTTTTCTTGCAGTAATTTTTAACCATTGCTTGAATATTGGTTACTTCCCTAGGGCGTGGAGAAGGGCTTTGGTTGTACCGATACCGAAACGGGGATGTGATCTTTCTGAGAGTGGCAGCTACAGACCGATATCACTTTTGTCGGCCTTTGCAAAACTGTTTGAATCATTCATATTAGCGGCAATTAATTGCACAATTGATGAGAAGAACATTGTAAAGGACTTCCAATTTGGATTTCCACGTGGACTGTCAACATCACATGCACTTATGGTGCTGACTGACTATGTTGCCAGAGGGCTTAACAAAAGGTGTGGGACGACTGTGGTAAGTTTAGATTTTGCAAAGGCTTTTGATACAGTTTGGCAGGATGGTATTGTTTTCAAGATGCTGGGGATGGGATTTGATAAGAATGTGTGTCGGCTCGTGGCCGGTTTTTTGGAGGATAGGAGATTTGCAGTACGAGTTGGGGACTCGCTATCGGGGCTGGGACGAATTACTGCCGGTGTACCACAGGGCTCATTACTGGGCCCAGTGCTGTACAACTTGTATGTGTCTGACATACCTCAGCCACCTGATAGTGATCTTATTATAATATATGCCGATGACATACTTCTTGCGTCTTCTGGCGCCAGGTCCAGTAATGTAAATAGACGGTTGGGGGATTATCTTAATCTACTCAATGAGTATTTTGCTAGGTGGAGGCTTAATCTGAACTTACGCAAAACCGTTGCTATGGCATTCAAGGGTAAATATAAGTATATTTATCCTAATTGGAGATCGTACGTTCCGCAACTGAGAATAGGTGGGACTTTGATCGGGACGTCGGACAAGATTAGGTATCTGGGAGTAATATTTCATGAAAGGTTTGAGTATTATCGCCACGTGGACAATAATTTAGTTGGAGTGAAGAGGGCATACAACGCATATCAGGGTGTGCTTGGACGTAGAGGAGGCCTTGACCGTAGGATACGCTTTTTGGTATACCGCCAAGTAGTTCGGCCTCTCATATGCTATGCCTTTCCGGTCTGGTTTGGAATCTCTTCCTGCCAGATGGAAAGGCTTAGGAGGTGGGAGAGGCGAGTGTTGGTCGCTTGCCTGGGCCTTAGACCTGTAATTGGGTTCGATGGGACAGTTCGCAGGCCGTCGAACGAGACTGTCTACGCTTTAGCTGACTGTGAAAGGGTTGACGTTTTTATGACAAAGAACGCCATAAGGTTTTTGGAGAGGGCACGTTCACTCGACAACTATCTGGTGAGGAACTGTTTTCACAGGGTGAATGATCTGGAGGCTGTTCGGCTTTCCAAATACTTCACTCCTGCCGATTTGCTGACATTAAACGGAGCTGGTCTCCTTTTTGCCGGTGCAGACCTTCTGTTTTATCATAGAAGGATAGGTACGCTGAATATCATTGACCAGGTCTACAGTACTGCTCAATAACCTCTATTTCTCCCCCTTTTGTAAATTAATTCTTTAATCTTTAGTTTATAAGCTAGTTTTAAGTATATTATATAAGAAATAACAAAAGCGTCTCCTTTTTTGATCCCTTTTTGGAGAATATAAAATAAAATTGTCAAACTAAATTTAAGTAAAAGTATGCACTTATGTGCAAATATTCCTTTTTTATTGGAAAATTTTAATAGTGGAAAGTTCTTGTTAAATACGATAGTATGTAAGAAATGATGTTAGATTAAGGATATGATAGTTTTAGCATTAGAACTACAACAAATGTAAAAAATTTTTTTGGGATTCAATAAATATGAAATGAAATGAAAATTAACTACTGCAGTGTGTTTACTCTCCCAAACAAGTGATGGTCGGATCATGCTGTCTCGTGAGTTGCAAATAGAAGCATTCAATTAAATGAAAATACATGATGGGTCAAGAGACAGTGTTACCACAACTAAAAAAATTATTTTATTTTGTTATTAAGAATTTATATATTAAATTTTTTTACAAATATTTTTAGATAAATCAGTGTTACCACAAGTAAGAAAAAATTTATATATTTTTTCAATTGAACATTAAAAAATTTTGATAAGGTTTGATATATGATTTTTTTTAATTAACAATATTTTTTAATTAGATCAAACGGTGTTACCACAACTAAAAAAATTTTTGTTTCAATTTTATATTGACAATTATTTATTTATTTTTAACAAGTAATATATATATATATATATATATATATATATATATATATATAAAGAGGGAAATCAGTGTTGCCGCGACTTGAAAAATAATTATTTTACTTTTCTTTTTACATATAAATAATATTTTGATTAGAGAAATCAATGTTACCACAACTAAAAAAATAAATTTTTTTTCAATTGAAGATTAAAAATGTTGAGAAGATTATATATATTATCTTTTTAATAAATAATACTTTTAAAAAGAGCGATCGGTGTTACCACAACTAAAAAATTATTTATTTAAATTTTATTTTTATTTTGACAAGTGTTTAATTATAATGTTTTTAAACAAGTAATATATTTCAATAGAGAAATCAGTGTTGCCGTAGCTAGAAACATCATTATTATACTCTTGTTTTTCTGTTGATAGGATGGTAAATATCATCTTTTAAAAAAAATAATATCTTTGAATAGAGAAATCAGTGTTACCACAACTAAGAAAAACATTTATTTCAATTTTGCTTTTTAAGTTAATATAAATTTCAATATTATTATAATCTATTTTTTGTGGCTAATAACACACTTCTAAATTTTGTTATTTTAAAATGAATTTAAGAACTTTTAAGCAAGAAAAGTGCATGAATAAATTAATTTAGAATTAGTTATATAAATAAAAATATAATCAGGAATATGAGAGAGTATGTTTAAATTTTTGCTTTAATTTTTTGTACTTATTTCCTAATTCTTAAGCAATCGGCTAGAAGTTTAAAATAAAACCACTATTTAGTTTGAAAAATATAACACATTTATATATATATATATATATATATATATATATATATATTATTTTCATTTCCGAAATTTGTGAAAAAAATTGAGGAATTTGAAATGGATTAATACACTACATAACAGCCATGAAAACTTATTTAATTATATTTTAAAAATTAATAGTCAATTGTTTTGATGCAGCGGGCCTTTGGACGGTTTCGTTATCAGGACTATGATTCCTGGACCTTCAACTCCAACAATGAACCGAGACTTGCAAAGTGATCAGAATATTTTCTCCATATCTCAGATGGTTCAGATAATTATGGAACACAAAGATCTTTTTGTTAGTTACTGAACAAGTATAGGATTTAAGTATACATTGATTATTCCTTTGCCATGCTATAGCTTGGGTAATACCACTTCCCGAAAGGGTCATCTAAGCTTGAGCACTATCGTGAGTGCATACAATAACAACTGAATAAGTGCTGCAGCATACACACACTAATTCATTCACTTACGAGTACAATTAGCTTTTTCTTTCCTTTTGTTGTAGTTGGTTTTTAGTTTTGCTTTAAATACGTACTCATTTCCGTTTGTTATATTTTATATTCCTAAGACAACAACTTTTTGATTAATTGTATGCTGTGTGCGTTATTTTAATTTTTTTATTATTACACATACACAAGTATTTATGAGAGCTTGTGCATAACTGAACACGCCCAGTGAACACAGTTTATTTCATTATACTTTAGAAGTTTGAAACTTTATAATTCACAATAATTATTTAGTTATTTAATAATATTATTTATTTATTTATTTATCTTTTAATTTATTATATAATAGTTTTTTTTTTAATGTTATATTAATCTGTAGAAGATCAGAAGGAGCAGTCATACATCTTAATAATTAATCAAAAAACTTAAAGCTTTTATTCACCATGTGATCACTGATAAGCTCGTTGAAGTATAGAGTAAAATAACTAAAACAAATTCTCTGTCTGCTCTTCTGCAATATCAATTAACTGTAATAGACGTTTCTATCGGACCAATTTCAAAAAATCGTGCGACACAACATGAAGTAAAAGCTCTGGATGCCTACATACTATCCCATTAAAGTAGCTTCAATAACGTAGTAGTGCTGACCTCCCCGTGCATATTAATTATGGTCTTTAAAGTGACAGCAGTGTTTTGTCAGCATGTTCATTATTATTTATAAATATATTTTTTAACATCCCCCAAGAAAAATTTAGGAATCTATTAGTCTTACATCGTTTTGAAAAAATGGAAATCCCTTCAGATCTCTACGTTTTGAGGTCTAGGAAGTGTTCCTGACTAATTTTGACAACTCACCGTTATCACTTTACGTATGTGTGTTTGTGTTTGGGTGTTTGCAAGTATATGACCCGCTTATAACACTTGAACGGCTGAGCCGAATGAAATCAAACTGGTTGAGTTCCAAATAGCATTTCTGAACTGTGAGGCATTCTGTGAAAGTGCAAATTTCAAGATATCCCACAGAAACCTTTAAAAACATGTATCAAATGGTTTTTCTAGAACAAATTTTCATCGATGGATTCCACAAAATAATTAAATCTAAACATTTGAAAATCACATCGATCACCATAAACCACGCCAAAATCGGTTAATCTGTTCTTGAGATACAGTGAACGAAAAAATTCGAAAAAAATTATTTATTTAAACTCTGAAGTTATATATATATTATGAGTTAATATTTTTTACTCTTTTATGATAATCAAAAAGGAGATGTTTCTGAAATTTGGTCTCTAGTAAGCCGATTCGAGTCGGTAGATTTCAATATATTACAAAACACCATGGCATTCTTCAAAGTGATATTTTTAGGACAACTGTCAAGCGATCTCAAAAACTAATCAGATTTAAACATTTAAAAATCATCTCGATCACCGGAAAGCTGATCAAAATAGGAAAAAGATCGGAAAACTGATTTATTTAAACTCCAAAATTATATACCAGATGACTTATTGTTCTTGACTCGTTTGTTGTAATCGAAAACTAAATCAATCTCTACTTATGAAATAGGAATAACTTGATTCGGATCTCAAACAATAGTATTGAATGGCACAACAACCAGGCCGCGATATTATATTGGGGTGGTTACCCTCTATAAAACTATACAGCTGATATTATGAAATCTATATTTAACACAACAAAACCAAATTCATTTGAATATGTGTGTTGGGTTAACTGTTGTTAAACCATTCTGAAGAATATCTAAGTTTATGCCTGTTAGCTTTGATATAATCGTTCGTTACAGCATAACATAAACGGTGAAAGTATAATTTGTTTGCTTTCAAGTTTGTCACAAGTGTTTCTCATATCATTTTGAAATTACAAAAAACTATTTTCTGAGTGGATTTCAAGATGATCTGAAAATGATCTTGAGATAATTAAATAGGTTTCCTGTAGATATAAACCAATTGGCTAGTAAATGGTGTGTCATAAATTAAGCAAAACTTGGTTTCACAAACAAGCAAATCTTTGCTGGTCCACGATGTTTCCGGTTATTATTCCGTCAAAACATTCAAAGCAAAAACCAATTTTTTATATATTTAGTTATCTGATAAATATGTGTTCGGCATAACGTCATCTAGTGGCACCATTTGAAAGACAATAAAATTATTTTCGTGCTTGACAACACATTTTAAATATCAAATTTTAGCGTAAAATTTTTGACCCACTTATATTTTTTTAACAACTGAAACGAATTAAACCAAACTGGTGATCTTTTGACGATCATTTCTTAGATTTCCTATGAATTTGAATAGTTTAGAATCGGTAAATTTCAACACATTTCAAAAAAGCTTCAATAACAAGAATTGTTCAAAATTTGTTTTTGCGTCGATCACGGCAAACTCGGCCACAATCGGTTAACCTGATCGAGAGAAAATGATTATGAATAATAAATTTCTCAAAAAGTGATTTTTTTTTAAAGTTAAAAATTAGATTATTTATAGAAACCAAAAAAGGAGCTTTACCCAATTTAGTTTTTCTATGAATTTGAACTGATTCGAACCGGTAGATATAAAAATATCTAAAAAGAATTTTTGTAAGCATTTTCAAAATGGTGTCTAGAATAGTATTTCACTAAATTATTCCACAAAACCAATCAACTTTTAACAAAAAGAAAATACGCCGATTATTCCCAATCGGATCTAAATCGATTAATTCGTTCGTGAGATATTGTGAGGGAAGGAATTTGGATAAACTTTTTTGAAGAGCATCGAAATAATATATCTGAGCAGTTAGTGTTCTCGATTCGTTTGTAATCAACGAAAACTACAGCAATCACTGTTTATCAAGTGGGAATCGATTGATTTGAAAATTAGAATAATAGTATTTTAGCCCGAAGAGTTCAAAAGCACACAAAAACCAGGTTACAACAGCTTTAGAGTCAACCGATTTCCATATATTTTTTTACTATTTTTATTGCAAAATAAAAATTATGCATACAAAAAATTGGGACCTCAGCGGCAGTTGAATACTTTTGAGGTCTCGAATATACGTATATTTTGAGAGAAGGAGTAAAATCAATATGTCAAAATAAAATCAGATTGGATAATTTTGCAAAAAACCACTGTTCACTGCAGATATTAATTTAATTTTATATGACACCCTGATTAATTACAAATTCAAATTTGTCTGAAAAGTATAATTATATACAAACCTTAATTCAAAATCTCTTTTCGTATTGTGTAGAGTTATAACTGATCGTATTTGTCTAACTATTTAAGCAGCTTTTGTCTTACACCACAGCAAAAAGAAATGCATTTTTCCGTAGTCGCAGTCAGCAAACATACTCGTATGCAACGCTCGCAAATTCACATAAATAAATTGTTCTTATTTACTCACACATTTGCAATATCTTAGAAATGATATGGAAACAAAAGAAGTAGAAAATAGAAGAGAAAAAAGTGTATTCGTAAAACACAACGACAAATTTGCATAAAACATAATTCACTAAAAAGACATTTATTTTATTTCTCTGATGTCAGTCGAGGGTGTATTTTAAGACAATCACACAGAACCAGGCAGTGGCATTAAAACTGTTTACTTTTTGTCTTTGAGCTTAAGTTCTGATTTTGACTTGTCCTTAGTTTAGTTGCATGAAATGAAAGGATATAAATAAATATATAATAATGGATTATTCGTATATGCAACGAAAAATACTTGGCAAATAATTGTTACGATAATCTTAAATGGACAACGAAAGATAAGAAAATAATAAATGAATTAACGTATTTAAAATTTTGTAAGGAATTATCTTACATGGTTAGAAAACCGTCGGTCTGTTAAGAGTTTTAGATGTTAAATTTTGGTCATTTCAAATGCCTTAAACGCCACTACATTTGGTTCTGTAGCAAAATTATATGAAAAAATTATTAAAGAATATGAAATTTGTTGGGTGGTTTTATAAACCATCTGAGAATTATGTTATTAAATTAACTATAAAAACTCACAACGATTTTAAAAAATCACATTATAATAAGTGTAGTAGGCTATAAAACTTATACAAACCAAAACCCAACAAACAACTTTTATTCGATATGACTCTATTTTATTTTTCCACACCTTAATACTATTAGAAATTCTTTGGATAACAATGCAAGTATTTATAAGGCAAAATGAAAAATAAAATTGAGATTTTAATAAATTAACTATTTGACATACTGTCATTGTACTATTATAATATGAAATTTATTTGTTGGGTGGTTAAGCAATGTCTATATGCATTTCATTGGCGCTTAATACCAAATCGTCAGTAGACTTCAACCACACTTATTATAATGTAATTTTTTAAAATCATTTGTGAAGTTTTATAGTTAATTTATTAACATAATTCTCAGATGGTTTACAAAAGTCTTTTAATAAGCTGAGAAGTTTGAAACTTTTCAAAGCTTCTCACTTAGTAAAGTGGAAGCATGAAATAAATGTCTTTAGTTAATCAAAGAAATGGTTGGTAAAGGTTCCCTGATGATCTGTATTAGCCCCAGTGAAATGCGCATAGCAACTAGTTAAAACCCTCAACTGATCAATTTGAATTTTTTAATTAAATTTTGGGAAGAAAGAACTAGCAAATAATTAAAATTAAAGGAAATATATGTCATATTATAGTAGTACAATGGCCGTATGTCATATAGTTAATTTATTAACAATTATTAAAGAAATTTGCTGTTATTTCTAAAGTGTTTGTTTGGCAGAATGATGTCTAAAGAAATCGTAGGACAAACCTAAAGTGTAATTTATTTAGTAAATGCTTTGTCATTTAGGAATATGGAAAGCTCGACAACTGACTAGCACTTAAAAATAGTTAAAATATCTTCTAAATATTATCGTGCTTATCGACCCAGTAGGCAAAGATTATAAAGACATATAAATAGAATGAAAGCGTTATGACCATGATCAGGTCTATAAATAAAGGTGACGAAAATATGGCTGATCTTACGAGATAATATTATGAATCTTTTCGCTATTGATCCAATCAAATATTATGACCCAGACGACGTGTGGCATCAGTAACACTATCCCATAACAAAACCAACATGTCCAATTTTTGCTTTATTGCATGACAAGTCACTAAAACCAAGCTATTTGAGGACATTAAACTGTTAGGACGAGCTGCCTTAAAGAGGGCGTCCACATGTTTTCGCCTTAAAGCCAAAATTTATCGAAAAAATTTACAGTGGTAAACAACATTGAAAGAATCGACTGGAGCAATCAACTTCAAGCCCTTCATTTAATAATGACAAAGTCTAGGCATTATAGCGAAATAAAAGTTTCGTCAAAATAATACGTTTCTGTGGGTCTTAATAAGTTTGAGTTTTTGACATCCCGCTAAGGAAATTAAAAATTTCGAAAATCAGAAACTTATTAGTTTTACCCTCTTTTAAAATAATATCGAGTTCGAGTCAGAACTCTACATCTTGAGATCCTAAGAAGCTGTCCTGATTAATTCTAAAAGCACGCCTGTAGATCTGCATTCATGCATGGGAGTGTGTGTGTGTGTATATGTGTATGCGTGGGTAAGTATTTGACATGCTCGCTTATAACTTTTGAACCATTCAACCAAATCATAATAAACTAGTAGCACAAATTCTGGGGAATTGTTGTTTTTTTAAACTCTTTAATTTGAATTATGTGCTGATTCTGTTTTTCCAAAATCTTAATAAAAAATTTAAAGTGATCAATTGAGGGGTTTTAATTAGTTCCTATACGCATCCAATATTTCTTACAATAACTAAAGATATTTTTTAAAAAATTCCTGTTTAATAAGTGAGAAGTCTAAAACAGATATCAAAGTCATAACAAGAACTCACTGATCACTTTTCCTTCTTTATTTTCTAACGTTTTTATTCTACAATTGGTTGGCTTCTTTCCGACCGGAAATAAAATTTGGGGAAAAAAGCTCATTATTAAAATTAAAGAGTTTACTAAACTAGTGGCATTTGAAAGAGCATTCCTGATATTTAGTGAACTTTAACCGATTCGGAACGGTATGTTGGAGGGCACATGTAGTTGGAAGTCCTAAAAGATGTTGTAATTGTATTAAAATTAGACATAAAATTATTTTAAATACTATCGAATTTTAACAGTTCTCGTACGCTTTTTCATAATTAAATAAGAAACTTCTATCACATTCAATAAGGTCACCTAAAAAGTGATAATAAATGAAAATACACATGTGTGGCGGCTTTCGAAAACAGCTGTTCTGCTCTGCTGTGTAAATTGAATATATAAAACTGAGGTTGACTTTCCCTTGCGTCTTGGGATATTTATCAAGTCTTTCTGAATAAAAGCATTTCTGAACAATTTGCCTACTAAATCAAATTTGATATGTTGATTTTATTTATTGTTCAATTTTATTTTTACCACCATTTTACGATGCTCAGGACTAACTGCTGATTGTTTTAAAAATTTATCTGTACTTGGAACCGATCTCTTGTGATGCATCTATTTGTGGCACGATCGGTGTTCGACTATTTTATCTACATCAACATATGAAAAAATTTTATTTGACATAAAGCGATATCTCTTTAGATTATGGTTGAGCAAAGGTATAGGTATGTACAAGGTCTACTCAAAAACAGTCTGAATTTGGAAATTTCGAGGGGTAAGTGCAACCACCGTAGCCGCTGTTAACATTTAATGAGCTTTTGAGTACCTCATTGGCTTTTTTTACACAAAATTAGATGCAGATTGCCTGATCATCTTTTTGACGGCAGAAAATGTTTAACACGTTCAGACCTCCCGGCTGAAACACATGTCTCCCGCGAAATCTTGTTTGTTAAATACAATTCATATGATATTTTTAAATTTTTGTTTTTACACCATTAAAAAGTTTTCCATTGAATCATTTAACTGCCCAACATATTTCATATCATAATAATCAGTAGCGTGGTCGCCTGAATTATAGTGTCCACTCGAAAAGGTTCATGGTACTTTTGGGAAAAAAAATATTATATTACATCGATCCACAAATGACGGCATTAACTTGTAATCAATATTTGGTAGGAAATAATATAGTTCGATAGCTTTAAAATTCCAGATTGATGTTAATGAGATTTTGGTAGGATGCATTGTCTATCCCCTCACAAAAGGCAGAATTATATTTGAAAGCACCAAAGATTGTACGTGATGACATCCTCTGTCTTTAAAGTCTAGCTGATTTAATATTTAAATAGTTATTTCTTATATTCTTTAACGTCCCACTTTAATTTTATTTTTTACAACTGATTTCTTCACCCTTCTAAAGCAAAACTGTCTCGTCAACAATCTTCCCCCAACAGGAAATGCTTCTAATTTTTTTTATTTTGTTCAAGTACCCTCGTAGCGTTAAGAAAATATGCACAAACGATAGCATAAATGGAAAAGTATAAGAATACGTTTATACCCATAAGTGTGCATGTACGTAAATGTTCATGTGTTTGTATGTACACGTGTGTGTATGTGTGAGAAAATCGCTTGATTAAGTACTTAATCAATTGTGAGCTGTTAAAATAGTTTCCACAATTTATTCTCATACAAATAATTTCATACACATGAATAGACTTTAAAATTCAATAAAATTACAACATAATTCGTACTCGTAGTGCTTTTTAACGAAAGAAACGGAAGAACAATTCATTTGAATACAAGTACAAGAATATTTTGTAAATATTTATTGATTTGAAAAATTTTATTTCATTTATTTTCTGTTTTTTCTTTTTCTTTTTGTTCAAAGATTTTTATGAAGAAGAGTTGTACAAGAGTATAACAAGGGAGGCTAATTTTGAAGTTTTTGGTTTCCATGTGTTGAAAATAATTTATATGCTGGAGTAAAAACTACTTAAATTAAAAAGGAATTAGACCGAAATAGAGATATCATTCATATGACTGTTGGACTAGAATTAATTTGCTTTTGATCATATTTTTTTTAATACTTAAGCAATTTAAAGAACTGATTGAATTTAACTGATGCCCAAATAAGGGCATCTTAATGATGCTGTCATATGCCACAAATTTCCCTCTGGAATATACATGTCGTATGCATGGTACAATTATATAGGGGGTAGTCTCGACGCGACATCTAAAAATTGCGTGCAGAAAGTACAAGAGCACGGGCTCTTACTCTTGTGGTTCCTAGTGTGCTATTCGACAGTTTGTAACCACTTACAGCATTAAAACGCCCTTTTTTTGTAGTTGTTATTGTTGATTTCTCGTTTTCATGCACCACCTAATAGATAATTGCACCATGGTTAATTTGTTACCTTTACAACATTGTCCATGTAAAAGTCACCTAAACAAATTTGAATTAGTTCGTGTTCTATTGTCTTCTGACAAACCTACCCCAATTAGATGTTTCTATCACGAGAATATAACTAAAAATTTTAAACCAAATTTGTACCAAAAGTTTTGTTATAACATATAAAACGGAATTATAAAGTTTAGGGAATGTATTTTAAATATATTTCCACAAACTTTTTATTGACCACTTTTGATGGACTTCCTGAAAAAAATATGTGGGAGAGATGATATAGATGTGGCAGTTGCTACTGAAATAGTGATGCTTTCACCATTTAAACTCCCTTTTGAGTCCATTTCACATTTAAAAGACATGTCATATATGGCAGGACTGAGCTCCTTAAGCTTAAAAGATTTGTACCCATATTTTTAAATAGACATCAAATAGAACACGTTCTTAATAAAAGAAGAAAAAAAAATGCTAATAAATATATATCAAAATGCTATTTTTATGAAAATATATATATTTTTTTCTTAACATCGGCCTATTTTTGTACGAATGTTCATAATAATTCGAATGTTCAAATAAAAGGGAAAAGTTTTCAATTAAAAATATATGGGAATACTAACCCTGAATATCATCTTTGGAACGTGTCATAAATTTTAGCCGCTAGGCCCTTGTAACTTGGTCTTAGTGCTATTTTATGCTTTTGAACTCTTCGACCCAAAACGCCATTATTTTCATTTTCAATTTAACCGATTCGGGAAGTTTTCAGTGACTGTGAAAGAATAGACAAAATTAATTGATCAGATATATAATTTCGAAGTTTAAAAAAGAAATTTATATTTTCAGTCATGATATCTCATGAACGATTTGTAGTATTTTGACTCCGTTTGCGGTGATCAAAATGGTAAAATTTATCCACAAAAACTTTAAGAGAATTATTCTAAGAAACACTTTTAAAAATGCTTTTATCTTTTTTTGAGATATTTTGAAATCTACCGGTTAAAGTTCACAGCAAACTTAGTTTGATCAGTTCCATAGTTTCGCAGTTTTTTAAATGTATCAGTTATTTCGAAAATATTCTGTCTCACAGAGCTTGTTGCAATCGACGTGTTTTTTAAATATTAAAATTAGTTTATAGACTTAATCAGTGAAGCAATGGAAGTTATTAAGAAACTTTTTCAAATATGCTTTCTTAAGTTTTCTTAAATATCTTGAAATTTTGCCTTTTAAATTAATTCTAATTCAAAGAAAGTCTCAGTTCACAAATGCCCTTCAGAAACGTTAGTTTGGTTTTATTCGGTTTAACTTCTGTAAAGTTATGGACGCATGATATACTAATACACTCCCACACATGCAGACATAGTGACGGGCTCACAGAATATGTCATGGAAGCTTTTCAGGACCTCAAAACGTCGAGATCTGAAGAGAGCTTGCTTTTTTCAAAACGATATAAATTGAAAAGATTTGCAATTTTTGAAAATATTAAATTTTTCTAGCAGGAGGTTAAACGAAACTTTGTGTGTGTAAAATTTGTGAGGAAAGCAGCTGTTCATAAAAGATCAAAAACCAGGTCCGGAGTTATTAACATAAAACTTCTGTAAAATTATTAGTTTTGGCAGACATGCACGTAAGAGTTGAAAAGTTGACAAGTCAAATGTAAAAATCGAATGCGCTTTCGTCTTTATCATACTCATTCTTAAATATGGAATCGAAAATTGGTGATCATCTTAAATATGGAATCGAAAATTGGTGATCATTTGAGTGGATGGTTGTTTAGTTGGTGTCGACCTGTTTCAATGATAAAGGTCGCCGAACAGCAACGACAGCGATCGACAATATCGTGCTATGAATACCATCCTCCTACCTGGGTACTATGTCAAACTCTCTCTCTCTCTCTATCTCTCTTCATATATATTTCTATTTGTTTATAATGGCATTCGAAGGCGTCGTCACCTTAGAGTCATTCCTGTAAATTTTATTACGATAGTCGTATCGATAAAATATATACAACGAAAATTAGCCGATTCTACTTTTCTGTTATATATTTAACGATATTCCATATCGTTTGAAGTCGTCCGCATTTGTTGGCTTTTTTACTTATCGACAACCCAACGACAATAATTTTTTTTTGCTGTTAATTTAAATCCAACTTGAAAGAAAGCAATTGTCTGACTTGCTCATTCGTAGCTAGACTTCGTTTGACAGCAACGTTTGAAAATCAAAATGCAAACATATTTTCATACAATACTGATACAAATTCATATTGACTTGATTTATGATATTTAAGATTAATAAAAATTTATTTTTTTTTATGTTTTATTTTTGTATATATCTTATAATTTATGGAGATGCCCCATGAAGGGCTATTAGAACGATATAATTAACAAGAAGTCAGTTATTCAGACAATCGTTATTGGATTCAGTTATAATTCTAGACACATTTTGCTTTTATCGTATCTTAAAAACGTATTGAAATGAAATGATTACAAGACAAGTATAAAAAGAATTGAAAATCATTCTTTAAACGCTTATCGGCATAATCCTTGTTTATTTGGTAAAACCAATAAATAAAACTCCTAATCACTAAAAGATCTTTAGAAACAGTCTGCAGTACATTTGAAATTACAATTAAAAACAATCAAAATAGAATTTTAAATTGTATCCTTTTTTCTAATTAAAAAATCTTGAAGTCCTACTTTTATTTATTTTTTAAGAGCAAAAGAAAAAAATTAATTTAACCCCATTGTCCTTATCACTTGCTTTCCTTTTCAAGATCTTTGGCAAATACTTTAACTTTGTCAATTAATTAAGTCACGAAATGCAAATTGATGTTTTCTTTATTTTTGTAATTTGCTGTTGCCGTTGGTTCTTCTTTTAAAGTTAAAAGTCAAATTAAAATCGAAAGCAAGTAACAATTTTCAGCTGCAAGACAAAGAGACTGGAGTGCAGAAATTTACTGGGGCTTCAATAATTAGAAAGCAAAAAATATAAAGAACAAACAAAAGTGTTAAAAGTTCAATACACCAAATTCAATTTCAAATACAAAAGTCTCTACGCAAGGATGTGTCTACGAGTGTTTTATATTGAATTTTAATGAAATAATTGGAAGAAGAGAAAATAAGTCAAAAATAAAGGGTTTTTTATTAGTAAAAAATTTTTATATTACGTTCTTAGAATTTCAGAAAGTCTCTTTGAGTATTGGGAAGTAAAATATATGGCAAAAAATAACGTATAGAACTATAGGTTTATACACAATTTGTTTATTATAATATTTGATTTTTTAATAAGATTACCGCCATTCATATTACAAAGTCTAATTAACCCTTATGTAAACACCAAGATATCCGGGTACCTTTTAGAATCTTTATAATAATCAATAATATATAATATGAAATAATAATTTTTAATATGAAATAAGAAATTCAAGATATATAAACACGGTTAACTGATTGAAATGTCATTGCAGATTGGCTTTAAACAGCCGATATAAGCTCTTTCACTGCTTCATGGTTAACTGCGAACACACGTGATTTATTCGCACTACTGGAATACAACAACTTTTGTCTTGTTTATAAATTTGTTATAGGCGATGTTTCAAAGTGTATGAACAAATTGTCGAATCCATATCACAGTCTTTAAACTTAATTTTTTACCTCTTCGTGACACAATTCAATGCTTCAATATTTGAAAAAATATATTTAAGGATTCTTTGTTTGCTTCTGCCTGCCATTTCAGTGTCTGAACCTTCTAGTGATATTTAGTAGAAAGTTCTTCATCGTTTTGTATATCATATAAGAAACTGTTTATGTATGCCGAATCAAATCTTTTGGAAAAGTATCTGAAATTTTAACTAATTTTGCTTTTTATTAGAAAGTAGTCAATTTCACCGTTTATAAGATAAGTCGATCTTAACCCATTTTCGGCCGCTGTTCGTACTTGCGAACAGTGAATTTACTCGTTTTTATCGCCATATTATAAAGCTTTATGAATTTATTTTTTAAAACTTAATGATTCTATTGTTTAATATGTAGTCTAGATTTTAGTTAACCGTAAAAAAAATTTATAAAATGTGCCTTATATTTTGCCTGAAGGGGTAATTAGTGGGACGTGTTTTCAGAGGATTTTTTTATAATCCTACAAAAATTTTATTTGCTTAAAAATTTTAAATCTAAAGACAGGGTATAAGTGCAAGCACCTCAAATGACCAAATTAAAACTAAAAATATAAATAAATAACATCATTGCTATCATATAATAGCTGTTAAAGTAACTGTTCGCAAGCGCGAACATTGGCTGCTATTTGGAGAATATGCTTCTTTGATACAATATTATTGTTCTTTGTTTTTTTTCTAAATATGACAAGTGTTTTTCTTAACAAAACCCACAAGCAAATGAAATTACGGTAAATACAAGATGCTTTACGTTTCAAATGCAGCATTTTTATTGTTGAGTGAGTGATACATATGTATGTTTTCGTCCGTTGTTTGATATTGCTAACAAAAAATATATACAATTTGGTGTATGGAGTGAATTGCTATCGATCGATGAACAAATGGTCCCATACTTTGGTCGTCAGTCGTGCAAAATGTATATCCGGAACAAACCAATTCGTTTTGGTTACAAAATTTGGTGTTTGTGTTCTTCTGGCGGTTATTTGTATAATTGTATACCATATTCTGGTTCGAGTGACAACTATGATCGTCAAATTGGTTTGGGTGCAGACGTCGTTTTAAGACTGTTGGAATGTGTAGAAGATCCCGTTCTATATCAAATATATTTCGACAATTTTTTTACATCATATTATTTGATGTGCCTTTTAAGTGAAAAAAGGTTTTGTGCCGCGGGAACCGTTCGCCCAAATCGCATTGCAAAAGCCCCACTACGCACAGGAAAGCAGCTGAAGCGGGGTGAAAGTGATTACCAATTTGATAGAACAAATTCGGTATTGGTTTGTCGTTGGGCAGACAATAAAGAGGTCACGGCTCTCACCAACTTCGAACAAATTGAGCCGATGCGCAGTGTTAAGCGATGGAAAAAAGATTTAAAGAAATATGAGAACGTGCCACAACCATTGCTTCTCAGCTCATACAACGATGGGATGGGGGTAGTAGACCTTCACGACAATGCGGTTTCCAATTACAGAATAAATATTAGGTCAAAGAAGTGGTATTGGCCTTTATTTATTTCTGTTCTTAGTTCATCGGTAACTAATGCATGGAAACTACATTGCTTTTTGGAAAAATCAGAAAAAAAGAACGTGTTATCCCAAAAAGATTTTAGAGTGAGCGTCAGCAAAGCTTTGCTATTAAGTTCGCAGTCAGCTGCTGAGTCCGCTCAAGAAAGATCGGACAGAAGCATTACCTACCAATTGCCACGTATAGAAGGGGAACACATTCCAGTAGTTCAGCCACAAGGAAAACCTCGAAGGTGCCAACTTAAAGGGTGTGGCAAACCAATCAAGTGAATGTGCCAAAAATGCAATGTACATTTGCTTTGAAAAATTTCATTTAAAATAAATTTTAGTGTTACTATAATAAGCTAATAAATATACATATTTTGAAATACATCGAATTACATATTACTTTAATTTTTAACATATTTATGCAAATTTATATATATATATATATATATATATATATATATATATTTAAATTTTTACATATGGGAAATTTATGTCAAATTGAAGCCAGTGTTCGCACTTGCGAACACCTATTTCTAGGACTCATGGACCAGATAGCGCCAAACCGACAACGGATTTGGATTCACAAGACTTAAATTACTTTAAAAAGGGTCGATTTTTTTAAGAAGCTCCCGTTTGAATTTTCTTGGCTGAATATGGGTTAAATTTATATATATATATAACACTGCTTAGCAGCCAAATCCGCCTTTGAATAAAACTATGTGGATTTTGATGTGCTAAGCTCGAATCCGTTTTCGGTTTTTTTCCATCAGGTCCATATTTTTTTGTATGGTCATGGCAATTTTTTACCCCGAAATTAGCCAGGTACGTAGACATATTTCACCCTAACTCGGGAACAAGTCATCCGATTTTAAAAAGCAAAATACCAGAAGATGTTTAACAAAATTGTTTTTATTTAAGTCAAATACAGTTTTTCTTTTTCTCTTATCAACTTTTTCGGTCAAAATAAAAAAGTGTCACTAATCGGTACAATACGTTCAAACCATCGTTTTTTATTGGAGAAAATAAGTCATAAATCGAATGAAAAAAACAAAATATGTACGAGATAAGACTAACTATTCACTACACAAGACTACAAGAACTCAGATTTTCTTTTGTTATATTCTTTAGTTAAAACAGATTTCAAAAGTTTATATGTGAGCCTGTAGGGAATATATTTAGTCTGTGTCCTTATAAAAGGAGAAGCCAAGTAGTTATGTTCTCTGTGTTCATATAACTGTGTGAGAAATCAGTTTCCTAGGCCCCTGGAAAAGGTAGTTCTATTCAAAATAAGGAATCTACTTAACTCCATTCTAGAGCTTTTGGCTGCAGTAGTAAGATACAAGACTCAGTCATATATATGATTTCGAATTTTTCTAATCTGCTTTATATATTGTATTAATTACTGTCGGATTTTCTCACTAACGCAGGTTTCTGTGATTCACCGACAGCGATTAACACCGTCATGTAGAAAACCAGCAGAATATAGAACCCTTCTTCGATGGCACGTGTAGCCGCGAATTAAAAAGTAAAAATACCTACAAAAAATTTTCTCTCTTCTAATCTGGCTTCATCTGTCCTCTTAGCATTATGCCCTTCCATCCCAGTTCCAGCGCAATGCAATGCTTATATAGTGGTCGACCCGTGAGTGCTAGTCTTACTCGTAGAAAAAAAAAAAGTTAATGCTGGATGATATTATAGCTGGATATAAGAGGTGACTACTTCGAGAGTCCGCGAAAAGGCTGGGGTTTGGTACGAAAGGTTACAGGAAAAAATTTCGGATAGGGACTAATGCTAGACATGGTTAGTGGCTTCCCGGATTTCGGTTATATCGCAAGATCAACAGATGCTATGGACTGTTCTGCTGTAAAGTTGGTACTTGATGAGCTCCTATAGCTCATTTCCGCATCTGTAGAGGTATAAAGTAGGTCCGAAAGAGCATATATGAGCGGGCCCGACCACAACATCCGCGATAGTGCCCAAAGGTTTGCAGTTGTATGGCTCCCGCATATGGACAGAAGTGATGGTGGACACAGTGTTAAGGGTACCGTTAGGTTAGGAAGTCATGGCAGTTACTCAAGTATAACCTAAACACAAATTCGAAAAAAATATTGCATATGCGGTGTTCATACTCTGAAGGCCGTTTCAAATAATATTCGTCTTAGAAACAAAACTATTAAATCACGGTAGACAAATAGACTTTGTGTTTCTTATATTTTCATTATTATTATTATTATTATTATTATTATTATTATTATTATTATTATTATTATTATTATTATTATAAAACGAAGGCTTTTTTGTTAACTTTTATAAAAGTTGCTTAATTTACTTAAGGCATGATTACATAAAATTAAAAAGTGATTTTAATATCGTTAATTGAACAAAATTTTGATGCTTGAAGCGAACAACCAGGCGCTACTTACGTTCGATTAATATCTAGGAGACATGTGCGTGATTAAGATTTAAATTTTAGTATATATTTATGAAGAAAAATTTATTCCAGAACTGAAAGCTTCACATATATGCACCCAGTATTTACGCTAAGCACACACTATGGCATCTTGTGACATCCTAATTATACCATCATATAGAAAAATTAAGCTCGAAAGAATATATCGCACTTTTACATAAACGAAAATGTCACTAGTACACACTATGGCGGTGGCACAAAATGCCATACAGTGAGAAAAGCTTGATATTTGATTGCAGAAGCGAATACACCCACCGCAAGTAAAACTGTTAGAAATTGACTTGTACAAACAATTGAAAATTATACAATTCTACGTGTTCACAACAAAACTCAATCATGCTTGTGATTGCCAGCTACCTGCAACTGGAAAAAAATAATTTTTAAGTTCTCCATGAAGTACTTGCAACTGCATCATATAAAGGAAGATTAAAGTTTGTTTCCCTCGTTTGCAGTTTTCTTGTGAATAGGCAAACTGAAAAAAACAGATTGATATTGAATAAAAAAAACTTAGTTATACAAAATTGCAAAAGAAATTCTTTTACAAAATGCTTAATATGTTGCATGATTTTATTTTGTAGGTAATAAATAACTTCCATTTACCTTTTAAAAGTTTTACTAGACTGCACACATGCTTGCGAATGTTTGGTTCTCCGATTACCTTCGTGACAGTTTGCTTGAGACGTTGTGATACTTTTTCCAATAAAATATTTAACTTATTGCGAATAACCTGAAAAACGTGCAGTCCTGAATGTATTATGAAACATACTTATATTTTATTTCTTAGTGTATAAAGAATTCCGAGTTTATGTGTGAAAAATTATTGTGCTGCATATCGAGGTAAAAAGTTGTTGAAACAAAAACGTTTCTTATTTATTATCATTTGTCGGTATCATAATTCAAGGATAAAGACGTTTTCGTTCCAATTACACTCCATTTATTACATGCTTTTCTTTTCTCACTATTTGTTATTAAGTAAATAGGGAAATATCTTTTGATATCGGTCATGTTGTTGTCAAAAGAAGTTTATGTTAACTTGGATAAGTCCTTAAGAGGTTCAGATTGTTGGTGAACATCAATTAACGCCGATTTGTCAGAAAGGAAACAGTAACCATAATAATAACTCATATAGTCCAGCTTTAGAAGATGTCTGCTTGTAAGAGATGCCCCTAGGAGAGGCTTCACTACAGCTTGAAGGGGATAAGATTTAATGGAGAATTATTGATATAATAATAATTAAAGGCGTAGGAATTTAAGGTTTTCAATATATAAGAAATCAAATTATTGTTAAATATATTTTAAAGTAAAAATAATATTATTTATTTTTTTAAATCTTCCATTTATTTGTGACCCATCTGTTCCGTTTAATTTAGTTTTAAATCGAAAACTTTCCTTTGCCACTTTATATGCATATTCATTTGCTATTGTTTTCTGCACAAACGCCGAACTATTTCCTATATGTACGAGTATGTATGTGTTACATATTTGTTTAATTTTCCTACATGAACATGCTCGTGTTAAATAAATTTCATGCTAAATCCTCTTTATTACACTGCACCCAGTTTATATCTATGTCGGTGCATTAAAAGCGGATTCTAGCTGAGCCCATTTTCGACTTAGCACATGACCATAGTTAAAATTATTTCTTAGTACTTTGGCAAACAACAGCGTGAAATTTCACTTGTACGTGGCATAAGATGGGCTTAAAAAGTTTTTTTTGTTTGTTTTTCGAATACACAAATCTTGTGGTATTTAACTATTCAAAAATAAAGGTGGCTGTTATATAATTGAATTAGATTGAATTAACAGCTTCAGGAGAAGAGCAGAGCACAAAAAGTTTTATCTCAAAATTTAATTTGAAAACGAGAAAATTGGTTTTAGTTTATGAAATATCTTTATGGTTCTGTTGGTTTAAAAATAATAAATCCAATCGTTTGAAGATATTCACTTATATCATATTTACATCCTGGAGTTTTTAATGAAAAACTTGTTTTCATTGTGGAAAGCAAAATGTTGCAGAAAAGATGTGAGCAGATTTTTAGGAATGTAGTGTTAAAGTTCTCTGGCCTAAATTAGAATTGTCTCAAAGAAGCAGGAATTACTCTGGGGACGGTGATAAAGACCATCATGTACTACAAGAGCAGAATACAGCACCCTTGTTAATCTGTATCTACAGAAAAGTATATGGAAAAAGATTGATCCTAAAGGGAATTCCTTTAACTTCCCACTAATTTAACCTTAAAAGCATCTTAAACTGGTTTTTTGTTATTCAATACTTTTGAGATCTTTGTTATATTGATATTGTGTTCGATTACTATAAAAGCATCTAAAACTATAATATAAACTTGTTAACAGTTTCACAAGTCATTAAACCTTCACAACTCACAAGATACTTGCTACATAAAATTATATATCTTATATGGAGTATATCATGCTTTTGTAAAGTGTTCCGCGATTGATATAAAAGTTGAAAGAAACGATTAATTACAAAATATTGGAAGACATTCACTTCTAGATCTATTGGTCTTATATATCACAAAATAATATTCTTGTGGCACTGAGAGAAATTTTTCAGAATTTTCTAAATTGTTTTCTTTGATTTCTTTAATTTTCAATATATAAAAAATTCCTTTAAATAAACATTTCATTGCAAAGATGATAAAATTGAATCTTTAGCGACACTTGTGAAGAGGATACACATCCTTAAACTACCAAATACAAAAGTACTTAAACTAACACAAACACATACTTGCACAGCAATTGTGCAGTGGTAGTAAATAGTTAAAAACAAACTTGAATGCCATTATTTGATAAGTGCATGCAAATATGCCAGCAACATATGCGGTACTCTCAAATACTCGTACTTAAGTATTTTTAATATTGTAATTTTATATAAAAATTTTTATGTTGATAAGAATGTGCACGAAAATTTCGCATTGAAGTGTACGTAATTCTTTATAAGAACAGCCATATATAAATAAACAAGGCGTCGCTTAATGGAAAATAGTCATATCTCCACAAAATAAAATATGTAATAATCTCTGATTAAAATAGTTGTATAATAATTTTCAAAAGAGAAAACAACATAAATTGAATTAGTTATACTGATGTCAACATATTATGACACTATGAGAGATCGCAAACTGTGGGGATATTATCTTCTATTAGCCTCTATGGTATTGCCTTCCAAAAGTACTTAGACTTCTTGCTTTTGTCTCATTAAAAAATATAGTAAAAATAATATATTTCAGAAACTTAGTTAATGGGCCATATCACAGAGCTCATTCCGTTCAAAAACGAACTTGATTCCGTATTTTCTTTCCTAAAAGAAACGATACTTCTAACGATTTTTCGTAATGAAATCATTTACCATATCATTAAAGGAATTAGTTAATGAAATTGGCTGCATATCTTGTGCTATCGTTCGTTATCCTTCTGTCGAATGGTGAAAGCAGCAACTCATACACCTATTCATTTAACTATTACAGGCCAATACCTGACATCGGCACGAAAGGGCAGAATTTAAATGATGTCCTTATAAAAATATCTGATGAGATTTAACGTCCGTAAGGTCCAGTGTTGTATTTTTACGCACAGACGCGATTCATCTGTTTCTATGGGTGAGATAAAAATTAAAGAACCAGGGACTCTTGATGCTATGGGCTTGAAAGCAAAAGAAGCATTCAAGTACTTGGCTCCTTAAAACGGTGTAAGACACACTTTAACCCATCTAATCTCCTTAAAATTTAGACTACTCATATCTAATCGAACATGAATCGAACATGGAGAATCTCAGCGGAGATGGTAGTTGTTTGTGGTTAATCGCGGTAGACAACAGACTTAAAATAACTCCAAAGAAAATAATCTACTAGAGTAAATTCACACGATTTTGGAGACCAATTAATTGGGCTGTTTCCTGAAATTATTTCTTTATCAAAGTGTCTTTGGGTAAATCAATTTTCCTATGCTGTTATAACCACATATCAGCAAGATTAATGCAATATAATTGAGTTACGAAAACATGTTATTATGCCGTTCAACATTGACTTTAACATTCTGAACATCATTGTTTTAAAAGACATACATATCAGCCAATGACTTCACCAGCCCATAAAGCGTACTAAAGAATAGTTTTCTATGGATTTAAGGGTGTTGCGATAGAAGCTTGTAATGAAATCATTTACTCAAAATGCAAATGTATGAAATCATACTCAAAATGCAACAGTTCTGTTTATTTAACTACTCAACCAGAAATGGGCTTCACAGAAAAATAAAAGTTTCAAAGAATTAATTTAACGAATAAGACAATTAATTTGGTTAAAAATATTTCAACAATTTGCACGCGTTGCTCTGGTGTAAGTCCATTTATAATAAAATTTCAAAGCAAACTAGGAGAAAAGCTGTTAAATAGGTGCTCAAATAAAACAGTGATGCCAACTCATAATTGTGAGACTATAAAACGAGCACATTGTTTAATGAGATGTACTTTAATGAATTTAGGGAGTTTGTTCCAAAACCAATTTTTTTCAGGCTCAACGCAATTTTTAGCAAAAGTGTATGCCTTTCTGGTCGATATTAAAACGAACCGTATTACTCATTAGAGAGAGAGAGAGAGAGCGAGCGATAATTCAGAAAATGCAAATTCGCTGAGAGAGATCAAGGACATACCAAAAAGTTGATATCAAAATCGCTTCAAGGACTGGAGAAAATGAATTATTAATCAGTTATTAATTAGTTAAAAATTTATTAAATGAAAATTCAATTTTTATATAGAAAAATTTATAGAAAATAAATTTGGAAATAATACAGAATGGCGAGCTGTCTTTTTATTAAATGAAACAAACCAATTAATTGAAATAACTTTAAAGTACAACGATCAGTCAGGTATTACTTTTAAGGATTTGATAAACAATTTCATAACTTTAGCGAGATTTTAAGTAGTTTTTTTCTCATAATTCTATCGCAATTGCTAAGGCCTCTTGTGTTACCACATATTTTTGTAATAGTTGAAGTTATTCCTCATTTTCTTTTACAACTGAAAACGTTTACCTGAGCACCAAATAAAGTGGGAAAAAATAAGAATACACATGAGTACAGATGACAAAAGTATAGTGGCTTATGAAAACAACTGTTCTGCTCTGCTTTTTAAGTCGATGTTGACCTTCCATTGTTCACTGGAGTATTTGTCTTATGTTTTTATCATATATATTTAATTTCTTGGTAAGATTTTGGGAAAACAGAAACTCAGCAAAAAATTAAAATTAAAGAGATTCAAATGACAATTCCCAAAAATTTTTACTAATTTGAGAATTAAAAATGCAAGTGCTTGTGCCAAATAAAACAACTTATGTTATCCACACTCCTTATAAATTATTTTTGCATTAAAAATATTATTAGTTGTTATTGTTCTTTATTTCTCTTACAGCTACAATTAGAGTTGGAGAAAAGCCCACCACTAGTAGAATAAAACCGTAAGAATATCAAAGAGGAAAAGTGATCATTATGACTTTTATATTTGTTTTAGACTTCTCACTTTTTAAAGTGGAAGTTTGAAATAAATATCTTTAGTTTTTCTAAGAAATGTTGTTCCCTGATGATCTGCATTAGCCCTAGCGAAATGCGCATAGGAACCAGCTAAAACCCCTCAATTGATCACTTTGAATTTTCCAGTTACATTTCGAATCAGCACGAAATTAGGATTAAAAAGTTTTTAAAAACGACAATTCCCAAAAACAAGTACTATTTTATAAACACTTTTCCGACAATTGTCCTTTAAAATTAAATCAAAATTCAATTTTATTTCTTTCATATCGAAGCTATTAAGAAAATGCTTACTGTCGCTAACTTCCATATTTTGCTTTATGGAGATATACCTTTGTTTCACTAAATGATACTCTTATACCATAAGATACACAATACATTCAACGTTGACGTTTAATAAAGCGACAGCAAACAGAATAGACAAGTGAAGATGAAAAAACTAATACAAACAGATGCCAGTTGTACTTACAATTCAGTTTCATTTATTTAACATCACAAGTTTCAATGTCAGCACTAAATTCTTGCAGAAAATTCGCAACATGAAGAGTAAACATAAAGGGAGTTTGTTCAATAAATATTCAATTCAATGAAATACTCGAGAGCAATATTATGTGTTTTAGTTGCAGACATGCTTACGAATAGATTTGACCCCTTTTATTTACTTCCAAGGGATACGTCCTTATGCTCAAACTATTGCCAAAGTTATGAGCCTTGAAGGCGTTTTTACCATAAAAAACGCATACTTTAAGGCAACTTAAATTTAGTAATTCTGAATGAGCAAAAACGATGGTCTTTATAAATGCAAACGGATAACACACATTTTGGCTCTGTCATATAAATATGGAAAATATTTATTCTCTCACCTTTAATTGATTAAAATTGTTGTTTACGAACTACTATGTAGCTCCCTGCAAAGCGTTTCCTCTGAGATAATCCATTTCTGATTGCACATTTTACTTTAAAAATTTACGGATAAAATGTTCATGGCATCAGCTAATCTTTGTGCCAAAGTCATCTTAATTTTCTGATAATATTCTGATAATATTTCAACGACCCTCTATTATTATAAGCTTTTTCTATATTTTCATCGGTTTTCAATGTGCTGGATCGTACAGATTGGGCGTTGTCATTTACATCTTCTATACTTTTTGTAAATATATTATTGTCCTTGACTTCAATTATTGTAGCCAGTTTTAGTATCTAAAGTTTTTTTATTTTGATGTGATACATTAAATTTATATAAAATTCTTTAATCTGTCTGTTTTTTTTAATACGCAAGAAATGGCTTCGATGCACAGTGAACGGTCCCCATAGTAAAAGTGGAAAAAAATCGAAGGAGTTATGGTAGCTTAGTGAAATATTTGGCACATATCTCTCTTGGTCTACTATACATATTCAAATCACACAATTGTAAACAATTTCTTAATCACTAAAATAAGTTTCTGAGTCTGAATCAGTGTTAAAATATTATATTGATTATTGTAGAAAGAGCTGCTTGTATTTATTGTATTTCTATTAGATGAAATTAATGGATCAGAAGAAATTAGGATTTTATTAATTAAATCTTGATTACAATTTTCTCTACTATTTCCGAATTCATTAAAAAAAAATCGAGTTGTATTGCCATCATTACTAGCGCCAAAATTAGACTTCACTTTATTAACTGTTAATCCCGTCTCAGATCGAAATTTATCTTAAATTTGCCTAACTTGCCAAGTCTTAAAAGGCAATCGACACGCAGTGTGTAACATGCTCTCAAGGCATCTAAGCAAACAATGTAAAGGTGGAATTCCATATCTATAATTATCTTCATTGGGAGAATAAGTAATCTCATATCTTTAGGTTTACCTTGTCATATAAAGCACTACGACGCCAACTTTTTGACAGTTTTCGCTTAAGTACATATTTGTATCAATAAAGGGTTGGTTTCACATGGTGTCCAAATATGTAAGAATAAATTTTATATGTGTTAGAGTCATCCTACTTGGTATTCTTTGGTTTAAAGCATTCTTTGGTTTATCAAACATTAAAAATATCAAGTGATAATTTTAACAAAAATATAAAATATGCATTATTTTCAAAATCATTATATCTCAAAAGTTGGCATAGAAAACACCTAAGCCTTCTTATACATATTTTAGTATATATACCAGAAAATAAGAGTATTGATTCATAAAAGTCATTTTGTGATGTGCCTAGTTTTTCGGGTCCAATGAAGCTGCCTATTTTTTTTTTTTTTTTTGTTTAGGTACATATTTTGGCTAATTTCTTAAAATTTTTTCTTACAGTGTTGCTGTAAATATTTGAATTTTCGGAATGTTTCATTGTTTCTGCTACAATCCTGAATAAAACAAATATAATTCCAATCATTTTTATTGAAAAGTTAATTTATTATAGGCATTTTTCCAAACCCATTTATTGTTACTTAAAATTGATGAAAAAATTATGAAAATAGTTCGACTTTAAGGCCGGTTAACTTTTTATATGTGTAACGCACATGAAAAACCAAACCACCTCTGGAATTGTGGAAGTGTCAGCTTTCATCTCATGCGTGTTCATAAATTCGAAATTTTTTTTTTCATTTTTTTTCCACTACACAACTTACTGTGCGACGGCACATCAACATCCGAAGGTGTACCTTATCATATATTCTGAAACCTACTTGAGGTTTTTTGTTATCAATGCGCCAAAATATCTTCTTCTCTAGGTGTTTTGAAATATTCGTGACCTAGCTGTCGAATATATCCAAGGAAAACTGTCCAACGTTTTCAATTCAAATGGTCAGGATGGCTAAATATTATCGTTATAAATTTCTTCCATTAATTTTCCCTATAAAAAAGAAGTCAATAAGCTTCTAAGCTTATGAGCCGGAAGTAGCACAAATATTAATAATTTCTTATGGTGTTTACAACGTCCATTGAATTTCTTGCGGAAAAGTGGTCGTTGGCACCATTCTGTTATAACCATTTATTATCCAGGCTCATATTCTTACTTTCTGGCCACAAGAAGTCCATCAGCGATGTTCCAACAATTAAACATGGTTGGACACGATGGCAAGTCGAGGGTGACAACTCTTCTGCTACAATATAGAGAACAGCCTGATTACTTTCCACAAAATAAGCTGAGCGAGTATGCCCAGCGTTTAAGAGAAATTAGAGCACAATTCTCCCGATTGTGGACATATTTGGTACAAAATTAGAAGGGAATGGCGTTTTGATTGAAACTCTTAGTTTCGTACAAATAAATCATTAAAATATCTGCTCAATTGTGTACCTCTCCATGGTAGAATATGTCAAGCACTGTAACAATGAAATATCGAATGAAGTTGTGCAAAACACGTGGCATCTTAAGTGACTCACAGTTAGCATCGTGTATTATAATTAAACTAAATTTTAAGTTATTTACAAATTACAACCAGTTATCGGTTAACAGTACGACTTCAAAACCATAGAAAAGCCCAAAATGTTCGTACTGACAATAACTTTATGGGGAAGACTAGAAGGAAGTGGCAGGGTTAGCAACTGGAGAATAAACAATATGGAGATTAACTTCTAAAGAAAGAACTATTATTATTTAAATTAACGATTATTATTATCGTGAGTGTTTTCAAAAAATTTGCATCTGTCGGTCTGCAAAATTATCAGAAAGCCAACATTTTTTTCTACAGCTACGAAATTCGAAAGATGTTATGGAAAATGAACTAAAGGGAGCCCAAAAAGGTAACAGCCCAAATGATATTAGAAATTAAATTGATGTATGATCTTAACAATTTACTGACGCCAAAGTGAAGTAAATATATGGGGATTAATAACTTTATATGATATAGGGCAAACATCCACCTGTAGCACTTCGGCAAATCTCAGCGAAATTTGAAACCGTTTTCTTTGGAAAAAAAACTTCGCTTATCTCGTCAATACAGCGCTGAATTTCAGTTATCAGTTTTTTACGGTTTATTCACCTACGACCGGTCTTTCGAATGGCTCCAAAGGAAGTTGTACAGCAGCGTTATATCACCAGAACAAGGCGGCCAAAAGCTTAATTCTTGACACTTCACTATTTGATAGCCAATTTTTTTTACTAACCTCAAACATGCCCACCCCGTATATATAAGCAAAAATGCTATTAAAATTCTAAAATCCACGACGTATTTGGCAAAAACTGTGTATCGTTTGGAAGATTGGCCGTCGTGAACTCAAGACTATGAGTTATTTTGAAAGAAAATTAAATATTCAAGTACAAGCAACTTCCACAAATGAGCTCATGCCAATCACAAACTAGCACCAGGTTTAAGATAAATCCTTAAGGGAATATCCATCATGTACATGTCGATAAGATGCTACTGCGGCCACTTGTATAGAGGATCATCTACAATGAGTTGCACTTATAAAATCACAGTTTAATGGATGTCATCAATCAAACTAATAAAACTGCTCTGTTGGAGAAAACAAAAACAGAAGAAGCGGCAGGAGAGCATTTATTTTTACGCAGATTTTCCTTTATATAAAACAAAGAACAGCAACTCTCATAAATTTACTCAATTTTCTTTCCCCATTTCAATACCATTTTTTCCAATATTTTTATAACTCATTTTGCAGTTTATCTAACTTTTCAATTAAAGCGCACAAAAATATCCAACGTTAACATAAATTCCAATTATACGTAGAAAAATTCTTCGTATATTTTTACAACTTTCATTTTGTTTATTATGGTAAAATTTTGCTTAGCAAAAGAAAAAGAAAACTAATAATCTGCTTTACAAATTGTCACCCTTTTGCTTTAAGATTACGAATGTCAAGTGCATGTTCAAATTAATTCTTTACATACCACGCATACATTGTTTGCATCCGTTCTTCTTCAAACTCCTTCTTCACAATTTACAGTTCCCAAAACGACAGTCGTATATTTTTTTATATATATATATAAATTTATACGAATCTACATGCATACAAATACTGCGCTCATTCATTAAAATTCTCATTCCGACTTTTGCAGTTTCCTTTCATTTCCTTAATACACAGTTTTTTTTTGCGTCTTTCAATTCGTTGCCGTAGAATTTGTTGTATTTCTTGTTCATGGCGCATATCATGTATTAACAGCCAAGAAATGTTGAATTTGTTTGCATTTTAATTGTTATTTAGCATAAATTAGATATATTGTTTTTTTTCAAAAGGCATTTTCAATTATTGTAGTCTTGAAAGTATTTGCGCTGGAATAAAATTTAAGAAGCCGAAACTTTTTTATTTCCTTAAGACTTAATATTTTAAATGCAATTTGTTGGACAAAAATAAAAAAATACATCACAATTGAAGGAAAATAATAATAATTTTCTCATTTTTATTTAATTAAAAAAGTAACCATCCATTTATTTTAGATTTTTCTCTTAATTGAATTCGTACTTATTTGAAGACTTTCACTCCATAATTAGCGGATATAGGAGGAGGGAAAAAAGAGTAGTCCTCCCTCCTGCCCGCACATATCTAATAAAATAACTTGATTAAACTATAAGTTGCCAGTTAACCTTTATGTCTACAACCACCTACCAGGGTAAGTTCTTCATATTCCGTTCAATATATTTTCGCTATCTGAGAAGACATGGACTTGAAATTTTTAATATGTGCCTAAAATATGTTTTTTTAACATTTAAAGAAATAATTTAAGAATATATTTTTGGGAAAAAATCTACAAGAAGTTTTTCAGATTTACCCCTTAACCATACATCCACATCCGACTTACCCAGAACAATTCAAAAACTTTCTGGATTAAAAGTCCAAAAAGATTTACATAATTATTTCAAACCAATTCAAGCCTTATTTTACCTTATTTATTTAAGAATCGCAAGCGGCTAACTGTTCAATCAAATGTTCGCCTGTCGTTTACGATGCCCAAGATAAACAAGTTATAGTCCAACCTTAAAAAAGGTGTCAAATTGTAATTGTTGCCACAGACTATGTTTCGTAGACTTTCTCGATAAAGTTTACAACACAAATTTCCGACTACTTGTTCAGCCTGATTTCTTTCCCTTTCTCTAGAAGACGCCAAGCCATTATATATCTACCCACAGGATGGATAAGATGTAAGAGAATTGCGAACCGACTAAACTTTTATACAATTCGCCAGTTTTTAAGGAATATACTGGATGAATCATGCGCCTCCAGGAAAGGATAAAGTTGCTGATCAACAGTTATGTGGGGTCCTGCTACGCAGTTGCTCCTTAGGTTTCTATTCAGCATCAGAAATATGTCAGATATGGCTGCTGTTTTAACACTCTCTTGACGGTGCTGGCGTGTACAACCGTTATTAAATCTGATATAACGGCTTATGGACCAAAAACGTTGAAGGCCCATGGAGGCACGATACAAAAGATGGGAATTATTTTTATTTTTAGTTGAACGAAATTTTGTGGTTGAACAAAATTAGAATTTGTCACTCCAGTCAACGAAAGTATTTCAAGATAAGCATCAAAGTCTGAAGTTCAAAGAGGTTTCCAAACGAGCGTTGGTGTTTCGGGGTTTCCTTTTTGTCTTTGTTCGTAGCACTGTTTTGCTTTTCTATTCAGTTCTCGAATTATTGTATCACATATTTCTTCAGACATAAGTAATTATTATATCAGATTATTATATCAGATATTTACTACATCAGATTTTAATAATTATAATTTAAACCATTTTATAACACATATATTTGCTGACTTAGAAGTTAGCCCAGTATTTGAAGATCGTAGAATATTAATATTATAAAATTCAACGTGGCTCAGATGGTTGATTTGACCAAACCGTTTCGGCTTTTGGATTATAATTAAATGCAGTTATAAAGGACGACATTTTTTTCATATTAATGGATGCAAATCATTTAATTTACTGACAAAACACAAAAAATAGCGGGCTTATATAAGTAAATTCACATGCAAATTGTATGGCATACCCTGGTTGATGATTTTGCCTCGCAAAAAAAATCGATTCCTTAACAGATCTATACGTTTGGAGGTACTGATTTATTCTGAGAGCCAGCCACTATGTCTATATATATTTATGTGTATGTATGTTAGTGTCCTTAAAACTTTTGAAAGTCTAAAAAGAATTAAAACGAAATGATGGTGCTCTAAAGAATGTCGCTATACTTAGATTTCCTGTTTATTTAAAACGATTAGAACCAGTAAATTTCAATATATTTTAAAAGAAGAAACATTTTTCAAAGTGTTTTCTTAGAAAAATGTTCAATAGTATTACCACAAATAACTTAGCTGTTATTTAATAAAAACTTATTGATTACCGGGTAAAAACCGAACAATCTTTCCGTGAGATATCGTGTACAAAAAAAATTATTTTTTAAATTGTGATTCCTTTTTAGTAATCCAAAAGTATATCATTCAAGAGGCTCATCGTGTGAAAGTCGGTTGCTTTGAAAATCAAAATAGTAGCGTTCTAATTAAAAAATTTATAATGGCACATAAACCAGGTATCGATAGCTTTTAAATTTAAAATTATTGAGAAATTAATGGGATGACATTTAGTGTCAACCATTTTCCGTATATTTTGTTTTCAAGTATTTGAAATGGTTTGTAATCAGCGAAATAGTTTTCCAGAACTCGAATTTTTTTTTTATATAAAAGTTACTACTAATATATTTACTATTTGACACATTGTATTACTATAATATGAAATTTATTTGTTAAAGCAATGCTTCCCATTTTGCCTTATAAATACTTTTATTGTTACCTAGAGGATTTTTAATTTTATAAGGGCGTAGAAAAATAAAATAGGGTAATATCGAATAAAAGTTGTTTGTTGGGTTTTGGTTTTTTCATCGCCTACTACACTTATTATAATGTGGTTTCTTAAAATGATCTGTAAGCTTTCATTTAAATTCTCAAATGGTTTATAAAAGTCTTTTGATAAGCTGAGAAGTTTGAAACTTTCCAAAACTGTGGTTGAAGTCTACTGATGATATAATATAAAGCACCAATGAAATGCATATATATATTGCTTAACCACCCAACAAATAAATTTCATACTGTAAAAGTTACTAGCTTTTGTTACTTTTTGTTTATTGTTTTTTATTTCTTAATTACTGTTCGTGTCAAGTCGCAGGTACAAAACACTTTTTGATATTCCCCGGCTCAATGTACCTGCTGCCGTTCTGTTTGTCGGCTTCGGCGGAAATTGGCCGACGAGTATGCTTTTAACCGCTGGACTCCATCTCTTTCTGGCTTTTTTTTTTGTAATTACCATGATCAGATCAAAATTATTATAGTTCACTACTAGTGCCTGTTGCGAATAGATCCTGAATACTAAGGCTTCACAGCGACCTATCTGCTGTTTGCAGTGCAGAGAAGTTCATCAGTGACTACAACAGCCAGTGGTAAAATCAGCATTTTCTTCCAACTGGAGGAACAATGAACAGCACCTGATTCCCCGGATTACTGGCGCAGTATATTGTATACTTAACACAATTAAATATTGCATCCACTACTCCTGTAAATATATATTTTATTGCCAACTGGACTTTTGTAAATATATTTACGTGTCAACAATTACCTTTTTGTGAAATAAGGAAGTATTAAATTGGGATTAAAAATTTAACAATGATTCTGTGAATAGATAATCTAAATTTTTTATACATGAAAGTAACATACTTCGGGGAAGGTTGTATAAGATTTGGCATAGCCGAATATATAACTATTTTTTTAAACTGATCGTAGTTGTAAGAGATAAAGAGTATAACAGCAGTTTAAGGTACGATGACACATGACAAACATTTTCCCAAAACCAAGTGGTTTACAATAAAGAAAATTATTTTTATAATACCAAATTCATTTATTGGGTGGTTAAGCATTGTCTATATGCATTTCATTGGCGCTTATATCAAATCGTCAGTAGACTTCAACCACAGTTTTGAAAAGTTTCCAACCACTCATCTTATCAAAAGAGTTTTATAAACCATCTGAGAATTTCATATTATAATAGTACAATGGCAGTATGTCAAAGAGTTAATTTATTATAATAATAGATGTTATTATAATTTATAATATAAATTTCTTCGAACCGCAACTCCGCGTAACTCATTTAATTTACTTTGACGAAAACATACATTGTTTTTAAGTTGCAGCTATCACAATGGATATATGAAGAGCTTGCACAACTTTTAAAAGAATAAAACTTACTGAAACCTGGGTCAAAGGTCACAAAATGCAAAAGACGACAGTCAGACCTTTAAAAAATATTTTACTGTTGATGACTCAAAAACGTTTTCCTATTGCAAGGACACAAAGATGCTCATGGATCAGACTGTTGGCTGTTCACAGACAGCTCGAAAAAAAGTTTAAAATTAATATATAACAAATAAATACCAAAACAAAGTCTTTATTTAATTATTCTCCAAAAAGTTTATTTAAAATTATAAAATTTGAGTTAAAAATTTAAATTTTTATGACCTGTTTTTGGTACCTAGACAAGTTCAGATTATATTGGTATGTTTACAAAAGTTGTTCAACTTTACCGTGGCTACAATTTTTTCAAATATGGTGTATGAAAAATCAGGATTTCCTAAAATTTATAATCTTAAGACCTAAAAAAATTTGTTGTTCTCTAACTTTTTTGAAAAATCTCTGAGATAAAATACATTTCTCTCACAAAACTTTAACAGGAAATATTCAACGTACTCTTGGCTCCATTTTTGCCGAACATAGTTAAGCGATATTTTTAAGTGCTGATTAGTTATCAGCAAAAACTGATAACACCTTTTTTTGGGCATCATGCCAATATTCGGAAACTTTGGAGGCCCATATAAAAAAACGGTCACCAAATTGGCCAAACTGAGTATAGGGTTTTACTATATTTTGATAGTATAATCGAACCCATAAAATCACGATCTTTCACTTTTCAAAAGGTCTTCATTTGTCGCATAGCGTAATCAGTGATGTAGCAGCCTATATTATTTGAAACCGATTATCTCAATCAACATATATCAGAATTAATATTTTTTCACTATAAGTGGTTACGTTTCACACCTCAACAAATGTTTAATGAAAGGACATTGACTGAGAGTATGAATAAATTTCTCTGGTATTAAGGAATAAGAACTAGCACTATAAGAACTAAGTTAATATGTTAAAATAAAGTTGAATAAATGAAGCTCTTATAATAAATTTATTGGGGTCAGCAAGCTCATCTATATGCAGCACTTTATATTTTGAATCCCTCATAAAGTAATTGAGAATTACATGTAAGCCAACATAGTCTGACTTTCATATTTTGAGACGATTTCTTACATTCATATAAAATAAATTGTTTGATTGAACTATTTTTCCCTAAATACTTCTTGGACTATCATTACAAAACGTGTTTACTTGATGTACCACAATCTGCTTTTCATTAAAGTTGCGAGCATATAAAAAAATCATATAAAAATAATTACCACTTTCCTTTCATTCTTCTACGTTAACATATAAAATCACTTATAACACTCACTGGGTGTTGAATCAATCTTCGTGCATTTATTGGGTTGCATAACTTACCGTCATTAATTTATACATTAATTGGTTTGAGGTAAAGAAGCTGTAACATATTTTCATAGAATTTACTCCAACGTTGTTGGCAAATTGAGTATATTAAAGAGGCATAAAATTTTTTATGAGTTAATGCCGGCTTTTAGTACGGTTTCATTAAAAAGTTTGCCAGCAAGTATTCCTGTATTTTAATAAACTTTGTTAGAAGTAAACTTATTTAATTATTTCAATCTAAATAAAATTTTATTATTGTGGTCCTTAGCTGCTCTTTAAATGTAAATTTATATGTGCTTATCAGATTACACATTAATACAAATAGAAATACTAACACTCACTCACAAATGCTGTACGTCCTTTATGCCATTACCGCAGCTGAACTTTTTGTACTCTAATTACCAGGACAAAACTTTACCTTGTGTTTTAAATAACTTTTTTTTGTGTTTCCTTCTTCGTTTTTTTTTCGTTATTCTTTATTTGTTTGCAATTTTTACTCCTGCTTCTAAACATCTCTATTAAATTTAAATGGATATTCTGCATTTACGACTGCATAACAATGCTGAACCGTATTGGAAAATAAGTGCAAGAAAAAAAACAAACCAAAAAACACAATGAATGAATCCCACAAAAACAAACTTTCTGCTGTGCCATATAAAACTGTTTCCCATTTGCCAACAGAGCAGCAGTGCTACAGCAAGAAAATATTGGATGTAAAAGTATAAAGAAAAGTAAAAACTGTAATGCCAATTAAAAATTCTGTAAATTAGAAAAGAAACGTTTTCTAATAAACTTATGTTACTGGAACAGAATTTAAATTGGCTTATTACATGATTTCTCCATCATGTCCCAGCCAGCAGAGCGAGAGCAAAATATTTATCTTTTAAATTTAAGTTATAAGCTAAAAGGAAATTTCTTGGGGTAGGAAGTGCATATGATAGTGTGTCATATAAAATCATTAATTAATATGTTGGTGTGGTGTGTATGCTTGTATTGTAGAAAAACCTATAAAAGGTGAGATAAGAAAAACTAATGGATGGTAAATAATAGCTTTTTTCGTTGTTGCAATTGAAGTATCGTATAAATATTATGATCAATATAATCGGTTATCAAATAGGAGAAGGATATACCGCAAATCCTTAGATCTCAGTTCATTATGGTCCCTATTTCCCAAAAAAATAAAAACCAGTCACAATGGAAAACTTGATAACGTATACGTAATATGACTGTTTTTTTAATATTAAGTATTAAGTATACGCCCTGTTGGTAAACAAGCTCTACAACAGTGGGCATGAAGGAAAGATTGTGTATTAATGAAATTTTATTCCACTGAAAATATTAATTTCCTAAATGTTTAATTAAATATATGTACGAGACCTGTAACACAATTCGATTGAATTTTAAAACTCGTCTTGGTATGAACCAGTGTTCAGCAATAAGTACTATGAAAACAAATGGAGTTGTCAAAAACGAGCGTTTGAGGGCGTTTGATGAAGTTCGGCACAGCTCTAGTTGGCATGCGCATACAAAACTTTGATGTAGTCATGATAGCTAAACTTTACAATAAGTACGATGTTGTTCTCATTTACAGCCATCTGTAGTTAATACCCATTAACCATTAACGATACAAAACATGCAGGAGTATTAAAGTTCTCAGCATGAGATCTTCATCAAACGCTCTCAAACGTTCTAGAGCTGTGCTGAACTTCATCAAACGCTCTCAAACGCTCGTTTTTGGCAACAACCTCTAATCAAACCCATTTAAATTACATGGGTTCGATTAGAGGTTGTTGTCAAAAACGAGCGTTTGATGAAGTTCGGCACAGCTCTATTCCGTATGCGGTGACTAAATAGAAAAAGAATGTTATAGATGAGAATGTATTAGTTAGGGTTATATATGTTATTACTTGCTCAGACCTCGTATGCTTGTATACTAATTTAACATTTTCTAATTAATAAATTACATAGATATATACGCGTGTTTGCTTGTGCACTACTTGAATGAGATGAATCAATTGTATCATAAATACTTTCCATGTACTTATAAGTCATTAATTTATAAACCAAACACGTCTGAGATGTTGTGAGTATAACGCTGAAGTCGTATTCATATGCATCGCACCTCAGATTTATATTAATCAACAATTTTGTGAGTGCAAGTAAATCAAATACATAAAATATTATGAATGACTCCAAATACCAAAAGTACAGCTCGTTGCTGATCACTGATGTGTGTGTGCAACGACGGCAAAACTCTCTAATAAAATTTTGTCAAAACTGAGGTGAATAACAAACATCTCCTGGCTGCTGGATGATGAAATTAAATTGTACATACGATAGCATCACTACGCCAGATGACAGTTTCTCATTCACCCATTGCTTGGCTACCTTGATTTAAAGTTCTAGTGTACATCAAGTCCTAGTAGTATTTGTATATGCGAACGCTGTTTGAAATTGTGTACTTGTGCAACATTTTAATATGGCTTGAGACTATAATTTTTAACGTTGACTTTGTCCATATATGTAACCATTTTTAACAATAAAACGCTCTATTCTTTTAGTTGTTATTGACTTGTTGTATTCTTGCCTAATAGGTAATTGTAGCATGACCATGATTTACGCAAACAACAATTGCTTTGGTGTTTTAATGTTATTGTTGTTGCTGTAGCAAGGATACTTTTTAATATCAGTATAAATTTTGATCCTTGCGTGGTAGTTTCCTTTTGGAAGAATCAATGTAAAGGAATCCACAAGGATAATAATGAAACATATTCAAAATCTTTTCCAAATTTTCCAATGTATTGGAAATCTTAAAAAAAAAACTTCAGTTTCATTACATTCGGCCAATCGGGTCATATACTTACATACGCAAATACACTCAAATACATATAATCTAACATACATTCAGACAAAGTGACAGACTCTCGTATGTGGTCAGGGCAGCTTCTCAAGACCACATAATATAGATATCTGATGAAAACTCGATTTTTGTACAACTGGATAAAACCAATAATTTACACTTATTTCAAAATTTTCAATTTTCACATTGATACATATTTTTGGGAATTGTCGTTTAAGCTTCTTTAATTTTAATTTCGTGCTGATTCTTTTTTCCCAAAATCTTATTAAAAATTTAAAGTGATCAATTGAGGGGTTTCAGCTAGTTCCTACGCGGATTTCACTGGGGCTAATGCAGATTATCAGTTCTTTATTTCTCTTACAAATACAATTAGGGTCGAAAAAATTCCAAGCAATTGCAGAATAAAAACGTAAGAAAATAAAATAGGAAAAGGGATCAGAGAGTTTTTTTATGACTTTGATATATTTTTTACGCTTCTCACTTATTAAAGTAGAAGTTTGAGACAAATATCTTTAGTTATTCTAAGAAATGTTCGTCAAAGATTTGCTGATGATCTGCATTAGCTCCAGTGAAATACGTATAAGAACAACCTAGAACCCCTAAATGGATCAGTTTGAATTTTTTTGCAAAATTTTGGTGGAAGAGAACTAGCACGAAATCAATATTAAAGACATTTTTAAATTTTCCTAGTGGAAAGTGAAAATATTCCAAGAATAGTCTTGGTCTTAGTCTTTCACTTGATATATTTTTTTAATTCTTCTGTAGTTTAAAAGAATACAAATTAATTACATATATAATACTAATTAAATTGCACGAACATAAATACCAAAAACTGTTGATGTCAGCAGACGAAAGCGAAGAGAAAACTGCATTATATTGAAAAAAAAAAGTCCTAAGGGTTGGGAGTTTTTGTACTAACTAAGATTAAGTTAACTTACAAAAAAATATAAGAACTCCTCAAATTTAATTTTCTTTCAACTATTGTAGTTTATATTCCTAATGAGAAGTACCACCGTGAAATGAGGAGAAAATTATTTGTAAATTCGTGCATTTGAATTAAAAGCCTGAATAATAATTCTTGTCAAAGAATTAAATCCTACAAGTTCGAATAATGTACACATTCATGAAAACAAAGACTTGAAGCATTCAACAAAGGACTGAAAGGATATTTACAAAAATATTTCTATATTCATCAAGACCGCTGGGACCCACATAAATGGAAGGACGGCTCGGCTATTCAAGCTAAAAAAGAACGTCTTTCAATAGCCCAGTAAACGAATTGATAAATAAATTTGGAGACAGAAGCGCCGTCCTTCTGTCTACTGAGTTAAGCACTTTACCGTGAATTTTGCTGTCGATCAATACCTTTCCCGCCTCTTTTATTATCAATATTTCAGCTTGAAGTAAAATGGGTCCATTACTAAGATCATTCTAAAAGACTTGAGACCCAATAGCGCAAATAGATTTTGAACCATCAGTGTATACTCTGGCATAATATTCTCTTGCCATTTCGCCTGCCTTTTATTTCTGTCTCGATGGAATCTGAAATTTTTGCTTAAATCCAAATAAATTAACATGTAATTAGAGAATTTCTTCAGTGTAGGGGACAGTTGGTCCAATATTGTGGCCTGATCTTGACCATCCCGATGCTGCTAATCTTGCTGCTCTCCTTGAGGACACCGCCAAAATATGAGGAGGTTGCTGAAGTTTAATTTTAACTTCCTCATGCTACTTTCGATGTCTTAGAGAATAGTGACAAGTTACCGGTTATATATATAATGGTTGCGAGTAAGGACACTATATCTGATATTGTTTTGAGGTAGACTTCAAATATATATCTTAACAGATAATTTCTCATAATATTTTACTTGTAAAGACAATTGTACTTTGTAAATACTTGAATATTAACACAATAAAATCATGAAAACAACTCTTCAGAAGTATATGAAATTTTTCACTTATGACACACTGGAATCACAATGCTGATGCACATAACTGCCTTTATATGTGCGTTACAACAAGCTTTACATCACAAACCGAAATATATAGAAAATAGAGAAGTAAAAACGTCATGTTCGTTATCATGTTAAAGCATTTATTTTATATATTAACAAACTTTTGCAAGAAAGTAATGAAAACTTTTTCAATATTTTCAGTTTTCTTTGTTCGCATATTTGCAAATTTACATTTCTTTTACGATTCTTTTCAGTTTGTTTTCGGCAACGGTATCACAGTCTTTTTGTTGCAACCTAGAAAAAAAAACATGTTATCGAAATGGTAAAGAAAAAGAACTTTCGTCGTATAATTGGGCGATTAACGTAAAAGAATACAACAACAGCTACAAAAGCAATAATATAACTTTTAATATAATACTAAAAGCAAAGAGCAATTAAACGATAATAACTCTAAAGGTTTTTGTTTTCGTAGGTTTCATTTTTATAACATTTTATTAATAATTATAAGTTCTTTCAATTTTCCGCTCACTTCATGTCGCTTGTGGATGTGATCCTGTTGTTGCTATTAGAAACACTCATTAAAAAGGTCTTTACTGCGCGTTTGTTATAGTGTTCTCATAAATTTTATATGGCCATGAATTTAACGGAATTAGATATTCCCGCAGTGAAGTCTTCAAATGGAATGAGCAAAATGTAGTAACGAAAGAGAAGAGATAATAGAAGAAAACGGAAAATATATAGAAGTGGAGTAAATTACTGTAACAGAAGCTACAACATGTTAAATTTTTATGAAATATTAAAATATGCCAACCAACGCGCAACACACTGAAATTCCAATTATCCTTTTTATATCATTTGCTTTTCAGGAAACATCCCATATAATTGATTTCATATAAGCCAACTCTCTGACTTATTCGCTACAAGCTGGCTTTCATGCTAATCCACTTTTTCTATTATATAAAGCGTGTTATTTTTGAGAGTCCCACAACAGCTGATAGTTGGTTTTTGTTTAGTTTGCTTTGAAATTTGAATCGACTTGCACCACAGTAACTCGTACAAATTATTAAAATTTTTATTCAAAACAATTGTTTCATTCATCAAACTCATCCATCCATTGAAAATTTTGTTGTCCGGTTAACCCAAGTTATGGTTACGTAAATAAGCATAATTGTTGCATCTCAAGTGAGGAGCATCCACAAGCGTTTGTCGAAACACCATCATATCCACAGGAAACTACTTTTTGGCGCGCTGTCGGTGATGATTAGAAAGTTACTGTCAATGATGAACTACCCCCGGGGGCTTTTGGTTTCTCTTGGTGCTGACGATATGCATGTCCTCGGAAGTAACAAGGATTTTGGATAGGCCCGACCACCTTAGCAAGATGTATGAGTATGGTTTTTTGGTGAAACAATATGAGTGAAGTTGCAACCTGTGTAGCCGCTGGGGGTAACAGGGGTGGTGATGGACATATAATTTCATTCAAGGCATTAGGCCGTATAGGCAGGTACTGACGTAAACTGATTTTGCTGATAAGTGGTTCCAACAGGACGAAGCCATGTCCCACACACCGGGCACTACAATTGATTTACACAAAGAAACTTTTTATGAATAAAACAATTTCACGTAATGCCTTAATTAATTGGGTGGATTATTTTCTTTTGGGTTATGTTAAGTCACTTGTCTACCACAAGCAATTGAATACCTGGAAACCAACATAAGAAGAGTTGTCGGCAAAATAGGGCGGCAATTGCAGCAAATAGTTGTTGAAAGTTGGTGTTCCAGATTGAAACTTCTAAGCACCAGCCGTGGCGGCCACATGGTAGAAATGGCATGTGAACATTAATATCATTACATTTTTTTGCAAATAAAGCCCGTTCATTGTCACTCTCAAAAGCATTCGAACGGGTAGATCAGTCAAGTTTTTGTAGGAAACTAGAATATGTTTTTGGGTTAGCTTTAGGGCAGTCTTCCTAGAAAAAAATTTCTTGTCTGAGGGATGAAAAAAAGTAGTTTTTTAGCAGTGATGCAGTCGTATTGATCCAGTTGCTGATATGTGCTCTAAACCTTATGAGACCTGAATATATGTTGGCTAAAATGAACAATATAACGAAGAAATTGTTTCCAAAAATTACTTGTAACTTTTTTTTACTAAGACTGTAAGGCTTTTTCTTTCCTTCTGCGACTGTGAGACACTATTCTGACTGTATTGAGATACCCCTCTTTATTATTTGATTTAATGGAACCATTAAATTGAAATAATTTTAGATATCAAAACATCTTTAACATCAATTGGGAAAATACCATTTTTGTTGAAGAGTGTAAAAATATGTTGCAACAATAACTATTAATTGCGTACAATATATTCACTAAAGCTATTTTCGAGCATCAATTATAATTACTTTTTACGTTAATATGCATCCGTATGATATTTAAGTAACAATAATAAAAGAAAAAACATTCAGTTTTATGATTATCGCTTCACTATATTAAGAATATGATGAACAGGAAAACATTTCAAAAAGGGTCATTTAGATTACTGAACTCCCCCACTTATAATTTTTATATAAATTTTGTTCGTAACCAAAATAAAAAACACTATGATCGTTATAATAACTTTAATTTGGTGTTACTACCCTCAATATGGCGCACTTATTGGGAGTAAAAACTATGCATTGAAGCTCATATTTATTAGGGTGTTTCTTTTTTCAAAAGTGTTTAATTGTAGTCTCCAGACTACACTTAAATTCGGTTAAATGTTATAGAAACTTATTTTGTCTTATGCAAGAATTTCAATGGAAAGAATGGGGAATATAAAAAGCGAACAGTTTTGATTAAACAAAAAATGATACGTGACATAATTCGAGTGCTTTTTTGAGGGATATTGAAAATAAACCAAGAGTTAAGAAAATTCGTGACTCTGACGATGTATAGGGGCATACTACCGAAGCACTTGGGTATACATGACATATATCCTTCTATTATTATATAAAATATCAAGATAATTCACTTAAAAATATATTGTGTTATTTACAATTGAAATAGTGCATCCCGGGTGGACCACCTTTTCTTTAACACACTTGTGCCAGCGTTGCTTCCTATCCTCGAAACAGTTTAATATGTATATTTTGGTATGTCCTTGAGCTCTTTCACTGATTTGGTTTTCATTGCAAAATTTTCAGCAGGTATTGATGCCTTAAGGCGTCCAGCACGAGCATTCACATCTATATTAATTGGAAAGCTTTAACAATTAACAAAAAAAACTTCTGAGTCGATTGCAATTAACGTACGTCTTTATCAACATCTTAAATGCTTTTAAGCTTTTTTCTCATATTTAGTTTTTGTCACGAAACTTTTCCTCTCTTAACCTCTCACACACACAAATTTACTAAACTTGCTATATAACTTAAAGTTAATTGTTGTCTGCAAAAGTAATCAAAAAACTTTTAACTTTTGAATGAAATGCTTTTCATTTAAGCAGTCGTAATATATTTTAAAAATTTAATTTTCTCGCACTAAAGGAATTGTGTTGGATTATAAATACGCATGAGTTAAAATTTTTCTTAAGAGATATTTGGAAACGAACCCAAGTGGACTGATCATCAGGGTTGGGGACTTTTGTACTAAAACTTAAATGCGTATTAGACATTCAGGGACAGCGTGCGATAAGGAATCAGCTTCCTTTCATCATATATTGGACCATAAAATTGCTAGAATTATTTATTATTCCGTAGTCTCAAGAGAATAAACAAACTGAGAAATATTTTGTCACAAATAATATTGTTAAACTCTTATTGCAAACATATTTAATACTTGTTGAATTGCTTAATGCTGACCAATGGAGCAGTATTTTATATATCATAAATACTATCAATATAATAAATAAAATTTTAGATACTACACTTTTTTACCTTTAAAATTATATATAACATGCAATATTTCCTATTTCTTCAACACCGAATAATTTAGTTTTAAAAACACCATGTAGAGCTTAACAACATTTTTGCACTCTCTCTCTCTCTCACTGCCTCCTACGCACTTCTCAACATTTCAAAGGACCGTTTGAAAAACTTCATAGACTTCATGAATGCCTACATTTTGTTCTTAAAGAATAATAATAATGATGATAATAAATAAGTTGGTTAAAAATACAATTAAGCAGAAACCAGTGTTGCCGTTTTGGTTATTTTTAAACAAAACTCATTATTACAAGCAATCAAATTATTTTTCCGTGGTAGTTTTTTCTGTTGATTAATATATATATTTGTTAATAAATGACTAAGCCAGTGTTGCCGTTTTAGGTTTTTTTGCACAGAAACACTTTTTCGCGATTGTAAATTTTTTTTAAATTACAATGTTTTTATTGGATGGTAAAAAAATTATATATTATATAAGTCTGTGTTGCCGGGTTGGTTATTTTGAAACAAACTCCATTTTTACGAGCAATCAAATTGTTTTTCCATTATATTTTTTTGTGTATCTAATATATATACATATATTTTTCAAAAAACTATTAAGCCAGTGTTGCCGTTTTATGTATTTTTCACCGAAATATTTTATGACAATAAATTTTTTTTTTATTACAATATATTTTTGTATCATGATGCAAAAGGTGATGGTTAAACTAAACCAGTGTAGCCGTGTTGGTTATTTTAAAACAAAATCCATGATGGTTTCTTTTATGTAACATTTGTTTATTAATAAATTATTGAGCCAATGTTGACGTTTTTGGTATATTTCACCTATATAACTATTAATGATAGTAAAATATTTGATTATTAAAGTATGTTTCTATTGCATAGTTCAAGGAATGTTATATTAGCTAAGCCAGTGTTACCGCAATGACTGTCTATATATATAAAAAATTATTAAAATAAACAACTAGCTTTGATGTTATGGTGTGCCGGCCTCAAAATCAGTACTAGTTCGTTCTTATGATATTGATTACAATAATATATTGTAAATATTTCTTTATTATTGTTTGTGGTCTGAAATAATATAGCGCTCCCGTATAAACAATGTTTTAGAAAATTTCCTGCAACAACGAAGTCTACCTACTTCGAATTGTTTCAATTCACTTAAATAGTGCCCAAGAAAACAAGCGTATATTATTAATATCTTTATCGGAAAATACACACATACATATATAACAGCGCTAATTCATTCTAACTTTTATGTTTAAAACTTTAATACTCCTACTTTAATAGTACTTTTTCATGCGTATGAGTCTTTAAAGAATTTCAATGACCATGAATGCGTATAAATGTTAGATTTTCTGAGTCATGATTTAACTCCGCCTGCTTTCATTGCTGATAACTGGTACATGCCATGAACATTCTTACAACATTTTAGTCATTATGGTCATTTATATCAATGTAAACTCTAAGTATGAAGCTGCAATTCACATGTACCTGCAGTTAATTCGAATTTGTATCGAACGGCTCTACTGTAATATGACTTGTTGCTGTAAGCTCACCGGGTACTAAATATTTTTAAATAAAATGCCATATTTTTCAATCGGTAAAAATTCTGCGACACTCCAAAAAGACCAAAAAGAAAAATTAATCAAATAACAGCATCATGAGTCGTGAAATAAAATGTTCAATTTTATTAAATCTTTTATATGTTTCTCTAGCATTTTATTAATTCTAATCGCATTAGTTTCTTTTAGTTGATAACAAGAAGAAAAAAAGCCAACTTCCCACTGATTAAGAACTTTTAAAATATAATCTTCAAAAGTTACCCAAATAATTTTTTGACATTTTTCTTAAATCCTTAACTTTGAAACTTTTTTCCATGATTAAAAACTAATATTTTTATGGCAATAATAAATTCATTGTTAATAGCAAAAACGCAAAAGAAGTAAAAAAATAAGGCTTAAACAAGAAAATTCACATTAAACAAGATTATACAATCAACAGCAGAAAACTTTAACCGTGACGAATTTCAGTTTCTTGTTCTTGTTCTTGTTCTTGTTTTATTTTTCGCTCTTTAGAAATCTTTAGAAGATTTAGCAGTACAGACAAAGAAGACAAACAGGGCAAACAACCGACAAACCAACCAACCGACACCCATGACCACCTAAACACTTAAAAATTAATTTCAAAGCAATATAAAACTTTGCCGAAAATAAAAGTTGATTATTCGTTTTTCTGTCTTACTTTGCGTATTCCTCTTTCTGATATATTCTGAAGCACAGCAGCGACAGTGGAAACAGTTGGTGCATGGCGCAGAGAGAAAGAAAAAACTTTTGAATGACCGGTAAGCTGATGCCGTTCTTAGTTCTTCTTGTGGCACAGCTATGCAAGTGTATGTGTGCGGGTGTATGGGTATGTTGGTATGCCTTTGAATATAATTTCACAGTTTTAGTTTTTTTTATTCTTATTAAAGTAATAATATTTATGGTTATCGTCTTTCAGCTGCTATGTGAGGATTTCAAAATAAATTCCTAACCGGCAGTGAAGTTTTATAATTTTGATGCAATCAAGAAAACATGTATAAGACGGCATGGAGTTTCTGTTAAGCCAAACTTTTAATGATATAAAAAAGTCTTGTCATCAAAGCGGAGTTATCAATAATTTAAATAAGCTAAAGTTCTGAGTAGTTACCAATAATTTTAGTATTAATTTGGATTGCAACTTACACCGATATTTTAATTGAACAGATCTATTGTTGAGGTTCCAGTCTGTTCATGTTGATATACCCAACCAAATTAAACATGATTCACTTTCGAGCCAAATATGAATGTATTGCCATCGTTAATTTCCATACTTCTATAAAAACCCTACGTAAAGGTACATGCCAGTGATCAGCAATGAAAATTGAGTAGGGTATGAGGTCATTAAATAGAAGAAGAAAGATATAAGTGAGATTGTGTTAGTGTGCTTCGATATGTATGTGTGTATATAAATTGAACATTTTTCGATAATTAAATAAAAAATATGTGCGTGTATTCTTGTGCACTACTTAAATGAGTTGATTCAATTGTAAATATTAAGACTTCTGAGAAAATCTGCAAAGAAAAGCTTCTTGTTGAAAAGTGTGTGATATATTTTATGTTGTTGCAGGGAATTTTTCAAAAGATTGCTTATATGATAGCGTTATGTTATGTCAGACCACAAACACTACGAAAGGAATATTTACAATATATTATATAAACAATACCATAAGAACCGGTCAGTACTGATTTTGAGGCCGGGACAACATACCATCAATAATCTTTGTTTACCCTAATGTATTTTATATATAGATAATCATTGCGGCAACACTGGATTAGCTTATATAAAATTCCTTGAACTGTGCAATAGAAACATATTTTAATAATCAACAATTTTATTATCATGATTAGTTATACAAATGAAATATACCCTAAACAGCAACTCTGGCTTAGTAATTTATTAAGAAATAAACTTGATATCAACACAAAACTAACACAGCCAAAATATTTGGTTGTTCGATATCATTTCAAAATTGTTTACAATGCAATTTAAATATCTATATTGTAGTACTAAAATTATTTATTATTATAAGATATTTTGGTAAAGAATAGCTAAAACGGTAATACTGGGTAAAGAATTTATTAACAATAAACCTTGGATCTACAAAAACCTAACTTTGTTGTTTATTTGTTTCAAAAGAAATAACATGGCAACACTGGTTTAGTTAATGTATAATTTTTTGCATTATACATTAAACATATAATATTATTGTCATAATATTAAAAAAAACTGTACCATTATTATAGTGTACTTTGGGGAAAAATAGCTAAAACGGCAACAATTGCTTAGTAATGTATAAAAAACAAACTTTAGATCGCAAAAACATAATAAAACATTTAATAATCAGAGTATTTAACCCGCTATTAACTTTTGAAAAGACAACAAATTATATATAGATAAAATTTCCAAAAAAAATTTATATTTCTTAAGTATACTAGAGAGTTCGACTATGGGACTGTGTATACAAATGTACCTTATAAATACTATTTGTTTATTTGTAGTTTAAGTAGATGAATTTAAATAAAATAAACATTGAAAAAAAAATAGAGCCGTTCTAAACTTAAATTTCTAGTATATTTTAGCTGAATCTAATCGGTATACTTAGAAATACTAAATTTAATTTAAAAATATATATTTCCAAAAGTTTTCTTTTAAAGAACTTGTCAATTGTGAAATATCGTGAACGCAAAAATTCGAAAAAAGTGACATCTTTAAAAATCTCTGATATTAAATAATTGGTCAGTGAATGTTATAGACTATTTTGCAGTAATCAAGAAAGCATAGTTCCTATAAATTTTAACCCAAAAGTACTTAGAAAAAACATTAATCAAAGCATTTTATTTCAAAACTTTTCAGCTAATTCACCGACCGATTCTACAAACTAATCAATTCCTAACAGTAAAAAACCACGTGGATCACCGCAAAGCGGGACAAAACCATGTCTGCTTTTCGTGAAATATCGTGAACGAAAAAAATTTTAACAATTAAAAGTGCTATACCCTTCACCAACGTACGTCTGGCGTTAGATATATTTTTAAGTATCAATTTTGTTTTTTCTAAAATTTAAAATAGTTTTAGTTAGCAAAAGCACAACGTCAGTTGCCTTTCTTTAAATTGTATCAATAAAAAAAATCTCCGAGCACTGGAAAAAAATTTTAATAGTTTCAATTAGTAAAAAACCACGTTAGTTGCCTTTTTGGTTACTTTTATGCATGAAAAATATTTAAATATTCCATCCCTGGAAGCGAAAATTTAACTTTTTTGTTTCTTACCAAGGCAACTCTTAACGAGGCATGAAATAGATCTATTTAAAAAAAAACTTGAAATTTGTAACCATTTTGGTCACTTTCATGTACCACAAAATATATCAGCTATCCAACCCTGGAATCGATATTTTAATTTTTTATACCAATTTAGTTTTCTCTGAATTAAAAAACAAATTTAATTAATAAAAAAACAACAGGTTAGTTAGTATATGTACCTCAAAATACCGACTGTGCCAAAAAAAAAATTAGTTTCCCATTCCTGGAAAAAAACTTTTATTCTTTAGTTTTTAATAGACAATTGAGGCTTTCCATAGTATGAAATAGGTTCAATTTACAAACAAACAAACAAATAATTGGTTTTTGGTATTAATTTTGCGTCGAGAAATAAATGTAAGCCTCCCAGCTCTGGAACCGTATTTAGGATTTTTCTGAATTTCAATACCATCTTTAAGTTCATTTTGGATCCATCAGTCCAAGAATGAAGTCTCTAGCTTTTCTGGGTCTTGGCAAAACTGATTTCACGTACAGACAGACGGGCATCGCTTAATCGTCATCGCTATTCGTAAGGATCCAGAATATATATTTTTTATAATGGGATCCCATATTAATATCGTAGCGATTACGCACGGAATGACAGACTTATATATAGCCTTTCGCTTCTTTGTGAAGGTTATAAAACGTGATTTGCTTTTAGGCTCCGAAATTATTTGTTTATTTATAGTAATCGAAAACTACATTAACCATCCCTAATCAAATAGAAATCGGTGTGTTGGAAAATTCAAATAAAAGTGTTTTAAATCGAAGGAGTTCCGATAGTTTAGCGGTTTGAATTAACGGTTTGAAGTTACCAGGATGGCATTTGAAATTAATAAATTTTGTAAGAACTATTAACTTATAAAATAAAAGACACTCGCCAATATATTCATAGAAGTGTATAATTAATTTTAATAAAATAAATTTTATTTATGTTGCCTCACTCTATACGCACTCGCTGACTCCTTTCATGCTTTCACCACACTCCTGCCAACAACCAATTACATCTTTATTTTTAAAAGTCTATAAGAATTTTTACTTAAGAGCAATTTGTAGTCGTAGATTTGGAGAAATTTATTTTAGTGCTTCTTGTTTGCATAAATTTTTTTTTAAAGAAAAAAAAAATAATAAGTCCAACTAATAAACTTTTTTACTCTGCCCTGACTGGGAAGAGAAATGTTTTTCAAGTTGAAAAAAAAAATCAAATAAAACTGATCAAATTTTATGTTTAAGACTTTTTTTCAGTTGACATCGTAAAATTAAGTTATGGCCTTAACTGCAAATTTAGTCGAATTTAAATAGGACAACAACAAATAAAATTTGTCGGTTTCAGCCATCTTAAATCTAATAACAAGTCAAAAGCAACTTATTTTCCAGTAATAAAATATTCATGATAAAACAATAATAACAGCCAACGGAAAAAATGAAAGAAACAAAAAACAATGTCCAATTTAAATGTAGTACATTTTATTTTGCAGCATTTGTGACAATTTTTCTTTTCTCTTCTCTTCCTTTTTTTTTTGCTTTGCTGTATCGTAAGTACGTTTGCGTACACTAAATGTTAAACATGCAACATATTTGAATTGTTGCCACAGTTAAACTTCAACAATTGCTGCTGAATTAAATGCTTGCTAACTGTGAGGTTAAGACAAGTACGAAAAGAAGAGGAGAGAAAATAAAAAAAAGGAGTATGTCCTTTTAAATAAAATTTACATAAATTTACAATATATTTTTCTAGCACCACGTACTGCTGGTGCTGCTTGCTGGTGTTTGCTATGTTGCACTGATTTATGTGGGCCTCTATTCTGCCAGAGTATGGAAGCTTTGGAATTAAAACGCGTAAATGCTTTCTGGTCGTTGTTTTATTCTTGTTTTTTTCTCCCCGCTCCTTTGCTTTAGCCATTTAAGAGACAAGTGTTAACAATGATGTTTTGAACGTGACTCAATGATCGTATTAAAAAACGGCAACTGGAAAACAATGAAAGATTGAACAAATAAAAAGGGCATATTTAAAGCCAGCGGGCATGTTTTTACTTAAACGTGCAATAAATGCAACAAACCGTTTATTTATGATAATCTAAATGTTGCACTGTTGGCGTAACAGATATAAGTGAATAATTGCTGTTTCGTGCCTTTACAAGCGCAAATACAAATAAAATTATTTATAATGTCTGAGTTTCCCTCACAGATATGTATGTACATAAAACGTACTCACACACATACCATTTGCAAGGATATTGGAAATATTTTAAGTAAAACTTCAACTGCACTTTGATGGAATTGTACATCGAAGTAATCCTTTTCCCCCAATTGTTTGTTCTATTTTTTTACTTAACAATAGAAAATTATTTGTTCAATGTTGCAAATTAAGCTTTAAAGCAATAAAAGAACCATTAAATTAATTTTTTTTATTAAGTCAATGACATATTAAATATTTTCATTGTCTGCTGGTTGCTGAAAATGGAATACTAAAGTCATTTGGTTCTTTTATATATCTTTTTGTTCTGTTAAGAATATTGAAAGCAATAAAAAATTGTTAATCTGCAAAAATGTTGCCACAAAAAATAATATGTCATGGAATATACAATAAAAAGCAAAATGACATAAACTGTTCTTTTAGTTGCTTTAAGTATAAATTCGTTGAAGCTGAAGCACAAGCAAAAGATACTAAATCGGTTCTGCATCAAGTCCAAAGATGTTCAAGGCTAACTTACATCCATGGTGATTTTGCTATGGCGCAATTTCTGAACCCAACAACGTCATCTATATTCCCCGTACACTAACGTCATCCTTCGTCATATTGACTGCGATCTATTTCAACAGATTATGAAATTGGTCTTGAATTTAATTTTGTGCTCACCACACAGTCTTTTGAAACACTTCACAGAAACTACGTTCTTAATGATCAAATTTTCATTGTGAATCTGTTATTATTATTAACGCAGAGATAATTGGATACAATCTTAAAAACTTCTTAAAAGTAAATAAAATCCTTTTAGTTTTTCCCGACATTTCGTAAAATGATGGTCTACTTTTTTATGAAATCGTCTGTTTAATAAAAATTTTAACAATATATTTTAGTGAATGACTTACAATTTCTAGAGCTTTCCTAACATTTAGAATTGTGTTAAATTATTATTAATATTATTAATATTATTATTTTTATTTCTATTATTATTATTATTATTATTATTATTATTATTATTATTATTATTATTATTATTATTATTATTATTATGAAGCTGATAAAGCCACGTCTGCAAAGAAGTCTACAATTAAATGGAGAACTTTCGGATCGACAGTATGGCTTCCGCTCCGGAAGGTCGACTATAGGAGCCCTACGAGAAGTAACCGACACCTACACAACGAAGGAACCACTACAGTAGGCCAGTAGTTCTGTTAGCAACACTAGACGTTAATAACGCCTTTAACAGCCTGAGAATATGAAGAGTCAACGTGACGTCGGGGGCGGCACAAGGCTCCCTACGAATCGTTCAGCCAAAGAACGAATCTGCTCTGTAATGTTTGGTGCGAGTCACTGGCAAAATCTGCCAGGAAAGACGCTCCCTCTAGGAAGATCTCAAAAAACGAAGAGGTACAAGTTCTCTAATATCACTTTAATATCCCCTCTTGTATCGGTAGAACAAACCCCACGTTATGTCGATGTTACAATAGAGTTGGCTACCCTACTGCCACCGATGAACTCCTTCACTCGCCGCTGTATGCAGCCGAGTAACTTCCAATAGAATTGGAAGCACTTATCCATATATGAAAGTTTATATTATATATATATATATATATATATATATATAAATTTTATATTGAGGAGATTAGATGTTGTAAAGTATGTGCTGCACCGCCTTACAAGACCCGAGGCACTTAAATAGATCTTTTGAAACTTGCAAGGAACATCAGCAACTTCCTGTTCCCCTAAAACTATGCCACCCATATATACGAATCGGGCAGTACCAGTCAACCAAGCGTCAGCACGTAAAACTGCATTAGTGCATTCTTAAAAGGCATTTAAATTTTGGGATCCAACCTTACCGTCTTGTTACGGTTAAAGTTAAATTTTTTTAAGCGGTCCCATTCGGGGATTTACATGGGATCTTTTGTAAGTGACTCTTTCATTAGTTATTGGTGACAAGCTCCTCCAAACTTAGTGAATGAAAAATATTATTTAATGTTGCTGTCATCTATGAAGGATGAGACAAGGTTGGAAGTTTAACTTAGAAGGCCAGAATATACAAAAAAAAAAAAACAGTAGAGAATGAAACAGAGGCCTTGCGGTGTACCTAAAAAAGCTTGATCTCCTTTGATATGAAATCCCTTCTAAGACAACTAATGGTGTTATTTTGGCCGTTCTGGAAATACCAATTGACAAGACCAAAAGTTACACAAACGTTAGCTTTTGTCATTTTGAACACGTCAAAATGTTGCAAGCAAATAAATAAGAAATTCTTATAGTGCGTGAAGTCCGCTGTAATTTTTCGTTAACCCAGATTTCGCAAGAGACTACTGCCATACAATTTAATAAGAAAAAAATTGGGTATATTTTCATCGTACAGGGTTAAAGCGTTTACTTTCCTACACTAGACGACAGTACAATATGTTGTTATATGTCCATTTAACAAAAAATAAAATATCATCTAAGTTCCCAAACACTAATTAATTATTCACTCCTAAATTCAAACTCTAAAATCTTTTTTATCTTTATCTATCTTTAAAACAACACATAAGCTACTTAAATAGCAGTAATTATATGTGGGCACATGTTTTCGTTTGTGCAAATTTCGTTCAATCAGTCAGTATTCATAAGATTTAGTGTAAATTATCCCTTTAAAACCAAACACATGTTTCAAGAGCTCTTTGTTTTGCTAAACATCGTAATCTAAATTTAACCATTTAGATTTATCAAGAGCACAGGTTTGGCTACAAATAATGTTCGAAATTTTTACAAGTATCCAGGAGATTAGAGTATTCAACATAACGAAGCAGAGAAAAGTATAAAAAAAAGGATTTCATAAATATTTTATTTATGTTTTTTTGGAACATTCACTCTAAAACAGCAACAATGTTGAAAACAAACTGTTTAATCTCGAGCAGCAGAAGCTTTTTACGTCAGTATTTAATGAGCACAATTGTTGTACTTGTAAACAGTAGTCGCATTTGTTGATGTAGCTTTTGCAGAACAAGTACGACGAGAAACCAGTCATCAACATAATCTCCATCTTCATCAAATATGATTAAGTCGCTTATGTTCTAATGTCGTATGATTTGTAGTATGTCATATTTAAAAAATAATGTCAAAGTGTGTACTTAAAGTTCATTGAGAAAAGCATGTTGACAATATATCGTAGGGCGGTAACAAATGGAGAAGGTTATGGATGTTGTTTCCTTGTGGCAAAAAGGTTTACCTTCAAATTAGTTATCCTTAAATACAGCAGACTTGTGCTAGTACTTTATACTAACTATTTAAGCAAATATAAGATGCCCTTTTTCTTATGTCCTTGACCTCTCTTGGCTTATCAGCTTTTAACACCTCCTCTCGTGAGTTTTGAGCCTCTTCAATCTTGAAAAGAGGAAAAGCTGACGGGATGCAAAAATCTGAAAATTGAGTCAGGACTAAGTTATAGGTTTTTTTTCAAATGCAAGGATCTTCTCCATTTCTGAAAATTCAATTTTTAAATGATCTACTCCCACGAAAATGATCTACTCTGCCAAATATCTTATGGCATAAACCGATTTGCCAACATTCTCATTAACTTCTCTAATAACGATTCCTCAATAAAATTTTTTTTAGATTTTTCAACATTTAGATCATTATAAAGCTCTGAGGCATTTAGGATGAATGTTGTTACTCATATCTTCTCCAACTTTTGATAAAAAGCTTTTAGCTTCCCACAAGTACAACTTGGAATTTTCGAAAAGCGGGAAAATATTGGCCTCAAACCGTTTTGAAAATATTTAGTGCTCATAAGATCGCCATGTTTTGAGGTCCTAAAAAGCTTCCCTTTTTGAAAAGCCGTCACTTTGTCTGTATGCATGTCTGGATGGGTTGTGAGTGTAAGTATATGACCCGCCTAAATCTTTTGAACTACTGATGAAAACAAAAACAAAAAATGGTATCCTTCTGAATACTATTCCTGAACTTAGATTTCCTGTGAATACGAACCGTCTCAACCGGAAAATTTAATAATATAAGACAAAACAAAAGAAAAATCCTCTATACAAAGTAACCAGCTCTTAAAATGTAAAAACCATATCGAACACCCAAATCGGGTCAAAATCTGCTAGTCCGTTTGTATGCTATCGTAAACAAATATATTCGAAATAAGTGATTTATTTGAAAAACTCCGCAATTAGAGTTCCCAATTTACTTACAGGAATCAAAAAGGGATCATTCCTAAACTTATATTTTCTGTGAGTATGAACGAACTCCAGACGGTTATTTTAGATTAACTGCTTTTCACCTCTCAAATTTTAAAAACCACGTCGATTAGTGTAAAACGGGTCAAAATTGTTTCATCTGTTCGTAAGATATCATGAGTAAAATACTCTAAAGAGTTTTTAAACTCCGTCATTTTATAGGAGTCGAAAACTACATCCAGGAAGTTACTTAGCAGGAAGTTACGAGGATGGCCTTTATGGTCAACCGTTTTCCATAATTTTTGTCTGATAATTTTTATCTGATACTCAGGGATTAAGTCCTGGAGAGAGGGGATGGTGTTAAAATGACAAATGAAGACATTTTAGAAGATGAAGAATTTTGTTGCAGCCATTTTTACTTTTTATGTCGTCTGTGAATTTTTCGCTACAGTTATCGACGAATTGTCGTATTTGAAGTGAGAAGAATCCACAAGTTTTTGTCAAAGGACTATTACATCCTCGCAAATTTACTTCTTTATGCGTTGTATGGACTGGCGGAGTCATTGACCCATATGTCTTCAAAAGCGATGATCAATGGTAAACGGTTGAGAAAGGCGATTCAAATCTCAATTAAAAGGCCCCAAGAGGACGAGACCATTTGCAACACATCGGGCGCTACAATTGATTCGTTCAAAGAAACTTTTGATGAAAAAAACAATTTCTCGAAATGGCTCAATTAATTGGCCACTAAGGGTGATTTAACCCTTTTGAATTATTTTCTTTGGGATTATGTTAAGTGACTTGACTACGTCGATCAACCACAAACAATTGAACACCTGTAGAAGATCATAACGTCTATATTAATTACAACATTTTATTATAATCGGGCTTACCGATATTTAAGGGTACCACTGTTGTCTAGAAATCTACAAAATAAAATGTATTATAATAATCTGCACACCCTAATATCGATGTATCATACCATCCGGATAAAGTCGATGTTCCCAAGTGCAGTCATGTGTATTATGCTGGCGACAGCCTGTTTGTTCAAAGAACAACTTGCGCGTGCATATACAAACATTTGTCATGCATGTACTTCCCAGAGAAAGTAGATTTTGTTGCAAATGACTACTGTCACAATCGAAAGTGTGATACGTTTTACTCGAACAGAGTTTAAAATGATGCATCATCTGCAACATGATTATGATGATGTTAAAGGCGTTATACAACTAAAAATATCATGAAGATGAAAGTATATTCTCTAGTGATACGGAGTAGAATATGAAATAATGGGCATGACATTCATCATGCACAATTAGAGTGGACAAATTGGCCATAAGCTGACCAATTTTTCTATGTTTCAACAGAGGTGAAATTAGATTAATCATGTTTGTTATTGTCATGTTTCAAAGCGATCAGGAATAGAAGTGTAGAATGAAATATTCAATAAATTGGTTATGAAAATTACAAATGTTATCTCTAAACTTATTAGGCTTCCACACAGATCCCGCTTTCAAAAGTTGAAACGTTCTTCCAGCGTTGTTTTGCCAAACAAAATATTTAACAATAAAACCAATTTTATTTTAGCGATATGAATGTTGTAAACAAGTTTTGAAATCTCCGCTTTTGGAACAGTTTCGGGGATGACTTAAATTTAATACTTTACAAAGTGGCGCAAAATTAATTACTTAAATAACTTTTTTACTAAAAAAAATAGTTTTAAGTTGTGGAAATCTTTATAGGAACCTGTAAAATATTTTTCGATCATTTTAAAATATGATATCATCCAAATATGATAGATATACGAGTCCGTTTTGCCGCTTTTTTCTTAACTTTCCTCAATATTTCTGGGCATAAGCCCCCGACTTAAATAGTGTGGAATGGCTTAGTCGGGCGATTTTGCTGGTACCATGCCAAATTGCCAAGTGATCTTGCACATGATGAAGTCGCTTATCATGATCCTTTAAAGTTTGCCAGCAAAATGCATTGCCGATGGTGTTAAAAAAATAAATATGATCCAATCTCTCCTCCCGTATAAACATCACACCATACAGCAACCTTAATTGGAATTTATTAAGTGACGCAACCGCTTCGTCGCTCATGATGATTTTCAATTCAATATTGCCCAATTGTTGGCTAAAAATCAACTCAGTTATTGCACGGTCCGTTCTCTCCTCCCACATGACAACCAGGCCACACAGTAGCCTTAAGTGGATGTATGCATCCAGAAGCATATAATGTAAGCCCTTAGAGAAACACTAACAGCTGATGGGCACCGATCGATTTTTGCTGGTGCTCCATTGTTTGTCTCTTTGTATTATGAAGCTGTATAGAGTTCACAAATGTGAAATATCATTCACTTAAAATGGCACTTAGAAAAGCTTTTACATTAAGCACGATCACAGTGCTTCCAGTGAAACTTGTCTATATGTGCTTAACGTCAAATCTACAAATTGATTTAATATCTTGATCTTCAGTGTCATAACACTCATTTGTGGTGATTTAAGCCATTCTTTAGCGTAAAAATATTTCATATAACTATGCAAAATGTAATTCATTCTTTCTTAAATTTAATTTAAGGTTTTCTTACAAATTGACAACGATCTAATCTCAATCTAATGTAATTTGAATGTATATAAAACCCTTCTTTTAACCAGTCCACCGCTTTGAAATATAAGGGCGTAACGATATCAGATGTTAAACTGCATTTATTGCAATCCTTTAAGCTTTTCCCTAATTTTTTTATTTCAATTTTTTAGTTATTATCTTAACAATTTATTTAATTGTTTCTTACTGGTTATATTGCAAGTGACATCCATTGTTTTAAGAAAATCCATTGTGTCCATTAATAGTCTTTATGTTTTTTTATTTCAATGACTTTGGCTGCCTCCTTGTTCTCTCACTACTTTTTTCAATCAAATATACAAACAACAATCTCTCTTTGTTTTAGAGTTAAGATTACAAAGAGATAAGAAAATAAGAGAGACAGTTTTACACGGCAGGAGATATACGAATGGGTGATTTTTATTAAGTGACATAAGTGTAAGTCATAAAAAAACAAGAATGTATATTTTTAATATCAATGAAACTAGCTTTATTTGAAAGAATATATTATGAAATTAGATAATGTTTAAATATGATTTCAGCCATGTGACCGCCGCAGCTGGCTCATAGAAGGCGCAATCTTGAAGAACAAATTTCAACAGCTTTTCGCAACATTTGTGGCCGTATTTCACCGACGACTTTTCGAATATCGATTTCTAGCTGTTCACTCCAAAGAAAATAATTCATTGGGAATAATTAATTTTGCCATTATGTTAAATTATTTTTCATAAGGGTTCTTTGAGTAAATCAATTGTAATGCCCGCTGTGTGGCTTTGTTCTGTTGGAGCCACATATCCGCAGGATTAGTACAACTTAATTGAGGTATAATCTTTTTTATGTCTCTTTTTTTATACTCCATAGAGATATATTATCTGTTGAGAATCTCCTCATAACTATTCGCTGGTATCTACTAGTGAAGGATTGTAGTGTTCTGTTATTAGTCGACGTGTTTTTTCCAGCCGCACAGAAGCAGAGACTGATAGACTTGACGTCCGATTTATATAAACAGTATCATTTGCCTTAAGATAAATTTCAATCGCTGAACTTGATCAGCACAGCTTTTACTGTTGGCTTTTTTTTCCCTTAAAAAAAGCCAGACTATGCCGCTCATGGTCCCAGAACTAGAAAGGAGGGCATAGTGTTAGAAGATTCAAAGTCAATTTTAGCTGTTTTTACTTTTAGTCCAGATACTGTTGCTGTAGTTTGCTCACGGTAGTTGTGAATGTTTAATAATCACCGCTCTGCACTCATCATTGAAGCAGACCAATGCAACAATAAATGCAACCGTACACCACAGCAGAGCAGAAAAACTCGACACCATGTCCGAAATTAAGACCGGAGCCGATCTTAAGATCTAAGGCATCGTAATGTTGGATTTTCCTTTTCTCAAGAGAAGTCGATTCAAATTTCGTTGTGGCACTAAATTTCATTAAAAAATATTATAAGAGGCCTGTTCAAGCACTTTTCCTTTCAAAATAAAAACACATATTTATTGCAATAGTTGGGATATTTTTATAGGTTTATAAATTGGACATTTTTCAAAAAAATTTGAACACAAATCCATCAGAATCCTTGTAGATTGGAACTGACTTGGACCAATAAATTTCTAGATATCTCAAGCAACTGCATCAGATATCGCCTATTAAGTAGAAATCGGTTAATTTATTCAAAATTTATACTAGTTGAAAAATTAAATTAATAGTATTTTTTGAAAGTCTGAAACACTTCAAAAGTATAGAACAGGACAACAAAACTCGTCTCGATAACTGGAACCTCCATATTCTTTTTCTATGTCTTTATTGTTTTATTTTACTCCATCTAGCATTTTCCATGCACTAAAAGCAATATTAAGTAGCCAAAAGCACTTCACAAAAATCTACTTGGCTGATATTCTAAGTCAGGTAAACCATGAGAGAAGTTTCGTAGGATATCGTTTCCATGTCATACAATTGTTTAAGTGATGTTGGGCATGTATCGTACGAATTTAGATTCAAAATTTGCTGAACTTTAAACAAAAAAGCCGCCTTATTTCCATTAATACTTTTCCAAAATATATATCATATTCAGCCCACCAATTCCTCATTACTTTTGTCTTAAAATCTCTCAGCTTAAGTAAGACCGATTTATTTTTGGCCAACTTACTGTATTATCATACAATTATGAGCGGCTTCAGCTACAATAACAAACAAGCGTACCCATTTGAAATAAATAAAAAAATTTTTAAATCTTTAAAAGCCGCTTAAATAATTTACCGGTTCGCAAAATGTCTATGACTATTCATAATTTAAAAATAACTCAATTCCCTAACAATAATAGGATTTGTAAATTCATTTGTTAACTTAAAAACAGTTTTTGCGTAAAAATAGAAAAAAGCCCTCAACGAGTATATAAAAAAATTCATTTACTGGTATCTTTTAAAATAAACTTTTCAATTATGTGCATGACAAAATGCTGAGGGGGAGAAAAAAGAGAAACAAATTATATATTAAATTATACACTTACGTGTGGTAAAATGTCATGTCGATTGTCAAACCACACAATGCTTGTGCACTTCAAGCACAATTACACACTTTTAACAAATTTTACAAACAACAACTACAAAAAATATACAGCAACAATAACAATAACAAAAATTATATATGTAAGCACTTTATAATGCACAATGGTTTTGCTGATGCCCAAATCCAATCCATGTCCACTTATAAATCCTTCAGCCGGCCCATGCTCGCACAGGACAAATGCAACAAAATTCAATTAAAAGCTCATGAAAACAGAAATGAACAATTAAAAAAAATACACACACACACACGAAGTAATTTAAGTATTTAACTACATTTTTACTGCAACATTCGTTTGTTAAATGCCATAGAAAAATTTTAACATTTAAGATACATGAACGAATTCACGTATTTATGATGGCGAACAAAGACTGTCCATCTGCTAGACAGGGTAGTCACTCACATGATCTTCATGTGAATAATCGATTAATTTGTACCGCATAATTTTCTCAATGTTAGAGATGGTCTGGAAGATCTGTGAATATGTTTTGGCGCTTCAAAATTTGAAATTCTAGTTTTAAAAAGTTACACAAAAATGAGAGAAGAGATTAACGAAATGCCAAGCAGAGTAACATTGTTGTTAGGGGAGTTGACTAACGAAGCGGTTCAATGGAAGTTTTAAATTAAATAAAACATCAACAGGGCAACTATACGCAGATTTCCGCAAACATTTTGCGACACTAGCTTCGTAGTAAATAACAAATGCTGTGGCAGCTGTAGCCGGCAAAAGTGTTCACCCTGGTGGAGTTTTTCACCTCATATCAGATTCTTAAAAAATCGAATTCAATTTTATATATAAGTCATGTGGTCAGTGCTTTGACTTAGGCAATGTTACAGACCAACAATAATTAACACAACGATGCACTTATACCAAGCAAAATACGAAATTTTTCTATAATTCTATAAAAAAAAGATGACACCCTAACTATCTTATAGATGGTTAATGCATCTCTTTACAAGTCATAATCAATATAATTAAATTTGTAGTCATTATTTTATACGCTATTATACCTCGCGACAATAAACTGGATATGTGCAAGTAGTATGGTGTTCATATTAATTTTATATATCAGTTAATTACAATAACAGGGTTTTAAGTTTTTTAAAACATCGAACAGAATTTCTTCTATTACTTAAGTTATTGTGGTTGCCGAATTTTTTGTTTTTATAATATTTTTGTACAAAAACTAACTGAAATTTACATAATAGAGTCAATACTTTTTTTCTTGGGAATAAGGAAATTTACAAAATAAAAAGCTTATATGCTTTTGTTTTTACCTACATATTAACTAATATTTGGCACTGAATTTTATTTGCTTTGGCAAAATTAATAACTTAAAATGATATTGAAAATGGTTGACCATAAAGGCCACTCCTGTGATAACCGCAAAGTTATATTAGCCTAGTTTTTATGCTATTCTATACTTTGAAGGTCTTCGAGTTGTAGCACTATTATTTTAATTTTCAAATCTACCGATTTCCACGTTATAAAAAGTAACTAAAGCTGTTTACGATCGGTGTGATTTTTAAATTTAAAGAACTAATATTTTTGTGGAATCGATCGCTAAAAATGCTTAAAAGTTATTATAAAGTCTAACAGTTCAAATCTAACAAATCAATAGTTTGCAGTCACTTTCATATTAATAGATAATTTATTTTTAATTTAGCACTTTTTTAGGAATTATCGTTTAGAACTTTTCAATTTTAATTTCGTTTTGTTTCTTTTTTCGCAAAATCAAAGTGATCCATTGAGGGGTTTTAGCTAGTTCTTAAGCGCATTTCACTGTGGCTAATACAGATCATCAGGGAACCTTTACCCAACATTTCTCAGTATATCTAAAGAAATTTTCTTTCAAACTTCCACTGTAATAAGTGAGAAGTCTAAAACAAATATGAAAGTCATAACAAGAACTCACTGATCACTTTTCCTTATTATTTTTTTTTGTCTTACGTTTTTGTTCCCCTCCATTGATCATTTTGAATATATTAGTAAGATTTTGGGAAAAAAGAATCAGCAAATAATTAAATTTAAAATAATATATGTCACTTCTAATATAAAAATAATTAATCAATTACTTAACCCTACATGGTAGCAATTCGACAAAACGCATTTATTATATAACTCTTTTATTATGCCCAAATTCGTATCGGATTTTAAGAGAAAAAGTTTTTAATTTTATTAATTTTAAATAATATAATTAACTAAAATAATTGTTTATTTTTAAATTCAAAAATTGTTTCACTATAATTATAATTAAAAGTTGTTCCTCGGCTTAACGAAGAGTATGTTAAGCTGATTTCTTTTCTAGAAAAGAGTGCAACATTTTTTACACTTTTTTTCGGAATTTATTACAAATTAAGCCATCATCCCTTACGAAAAGTAATTTCTGTTTTAAAACTTCTCCCAACTTCCACTATTTACAAAACAAGTAAAAAAATTTTACATGTTTTCTGGAAAAGAAAACGCTATTAATGTACAAATATGAAGAGTAACCAGTCAGTGTTAAGAATATAAAAGGCACATAAAGTTGCCTCCATATATTTGTGGTCAGTGCCGGCAAGTTAAATAGGCAGAGGTAATAAACCTAAGAATCTTAAAACTTTATAAGAGAAATATCCAAACAGAAATATTTTTTATTTTCTTAAAAATTTTATTTCAATTATATTACGAGTAGGGTATTGAAGCATACTGGAGAGCTATAAATTCGTTATAAATTGTAGCAAATGATTAACACATCACACATACTCGTTTGTAAAAATGTAACTAATTAACTTTTGAATTGCAGCTGATGACAAATTTATTTATTTAATTATATTTAGCAAAAAAGAAAACAAATATATTAAAAAAATACCCACGGCTCCGACTGCGTTGAGTATAAGTTTTTGTTGCATTCAACTGCGTGCTGATAAATGATAATATAGACGTGTCGAGGGCAACTGCAAAAGCATTTCACTATTTACATGCAGTATTTTATTTTGTGTGCTACAAGAGATTCTATAAAAAAACCAGCAGCTTAAATATTTCACGAATAATTACAAATGAAAATATGTAAAAAGATATATTTTATATTAGGAAAAGCTTTGCTAAGAGGGATAAAATTTAGTTAAAGCCAACTAGAAGAACTAAAAAAAGAGTAACGAAATTAGCTGATGAGTTAGTTTCCCCTAAATGAAATTTCAAAAATAGACCCTAATTTTGATATAAAATCAAAAGGCATATAAAATGAATATTATGTTGCATACAAGCCACCATGACTTTGGCCACCAACCCAGATTGCTGCACTATCTTTTCATTGCAAACTATTTAAAACAAGCATGTTTACACCATTAGCCCGAAACTTCTAACATAAACTAAATAATTCATTTATCCCTGTCTGAGTTCCAAGTACCATTCTTTCATTAACTATTTATATTATTCTTCTGGTATTTCCATTAATATAAAATAATAGTTCTTTTTTTTCTCTATGATTTATTCATGCCTTGCAACATATATTATGCATTCGGCAAGGAAAAAGCATTTATGCAGGTTTGCTATTGCACTATTATTAATTCATAGCACAACTTAAAAATTGTTTGCCCTCGTACGAAAAAAAAAAATGAAAAAGCATTAAAATTATGTGCGCCACAACAAAAAGATATAAGCCCCTATTTAAGCAACTAAAACTAAGCAAAAAAAATAGAAAAAAGATATTTCCACCAACATAAATATATTTAGTGCATCCTAACCATAAGTAGCAGAAATGAAATAAAAACTGGTATAAACGAAAATAAAATATAAAATGCAACTTGCGCATTTTATGTTTAATTTATGAGTAGAACGCTAGTAGATTGTTTATAAGTTGTTTAGGAAAACAAAAACTACTGGCAACATTAAAATGGCACACAATATTTGAGGCAAATTTAAAATGACCTGCAGCAACTGTGCAGTCCGATGGGTTCTACACAGTTAAAAATATTTTATGGTCAGTCGTCTGTTTGTATTTAATTTTTAAGCTTTTCATTTGATTTCACATACATTTTAGATTGAGTTGTGTGCCCACTCTGCCAATAGCAACATGTTATATTGCTGAATTTTTAAATTGAAATTTACTTTATACGGAAGATCAATCTTCTGGTATTATAATGAGTACAGTCGTATAACCGCCTCTAGCTGTAACGTAGGGTATTATAGAGGTCCCCTAATATATTTGCTGAATAATAATTAATTATTCAGCAAATAACGCAGCGAGTATTGTCCTTTTAATACTGAATCATTTCTGGCATATCGAGATAGACTAGCGACTTCACAGAAAAAAGTCTAGCAGCGTTACAATCCACGATGTTGGAGGCCATTTTAAGAATACGAAAAGTTAAACTATGCGATTACCAAATGTTCTCTTTAATAAAGCAGTTATAGCACGAACTGTCAAGCTCGAAATCAGAGGCCAAATTTCCACTTGCGATATCAAACAAATATGTTCTGGTGTTGTCTTTTCTGGAAAACATGCAACATTCTTTCACTTCTTTTCCATAAAGTTGCACTTCGTAGGAGTCTTAAAACAAAAATTATTTTTCGTTAAGGATGTGGGCTTCGTTTCCCTTCAGCTCAGCATTTTTAAATAAAAAATTATGGCCTTTTTCTATTAAAAAGTGTAAAAAATGTTGCACTCTTTTCTAGAAAAGAGAACTATATGAGGATGCTATTATTTGAAGTAGTAAAAAACAACACTACGATGGTTTGTTTTATATTTTGCAACCTATTTTACTAAATACATGCAAAAATTTTAACTATTTCTATTTAAAAACTCCTCTAAAATGTTGGTTTCTACAAAGTGAAAGTGAAAAAATTTTACACGTTTTCCAGAAAAGAAAACGCCATAAGGGACGATCATTTATATACAGACTTATTATGGTTGTCGTAGTCGCGAAGATATCGATAGAATGTGGCAACGCTTGGCGTGTGTTCAATATTGGGTGCGTTTAATTCCCACTTCGCCTACGACAGCCCCAATAACGCCCATTATTCACTTTTTACACTTCCAAATCGCATATGAAGGGCAATTTGACTTCGCAATCATTATCGTTCCAATCAAAATCCTCCTCCCACGTATGAATACAATTTTCGTTGCCACTCTTATCATTCGGTTCTCCTTCATGCCAGAAAAACTGTTCAATTTTTTCACCGGTTCCGGTCCATTCGTACTGGTTATTTATTCTGTAGGCACCCAACCAATAGGGGAAAATGCGATCTTCAATTAGATATATTAAAAAAATTATTCAAAATATTTAAAAAAGATATATTTTGTTCGGTTTATTACTCACTGTGCTCCTTTTTGATATATTCTTTTAGGTAATCGAATTCTTCTCTTGTCTTTACACTCAACAGATTCATGCCTATTTTTTTGCATTGTAGATTTGCAGAGTCCCAGTTCGAAAAGTTTTCGTTCTCTATAAAATATATTTTATTACGAATCGCTGTTGTGAAATACAAATTTAATGTTAATAAAATGACAGTAGTTTTACACAACATCTTTTTATGTGTTGACTGTTTTAAAGTAACTTGTTCAATGATTAATTCGCTTGTCCAGAAATAATATAATGAAACGATTTCTTGATTTCTATTATTATTATTTTCTTCGTATATAAATAAATACAATGAATGTAAACAAGTGACGAATGTATTTTCAGTTAGAGAAACGTGCATAAAATTAAATTGCGTCATAGTTTTAGAATATGATTAGATCTGATGTACCCTGCAGAACTTTATTTAACACAACATGCAGAGAACTAATCAGAGATGTTAATAATACTAAATGAGGTTGCATTAAAGCAGTTACATGTTTTTGTCTAAATTACTCAAAATTTAAGGGCACAACAATTTATCCTACCGATTTAAGTATCATTGTAATTCAATGCCAACCGAGAACACTAATCAGGAATGTAACCTCTAGTTTTGTAAATCACTTTGTGTTAATGAAATTTATAGTTAAACACAAACAAATTTTGAATGTACACAATTTCTTCAATTATCTATAAATTGGTCTACTGATGGTTTTGTGTAAAAGCTAATGAAATGCAGCTAAATTGTTACCAAAAATAAAAGAATGTAACATGTTATCCCAAAAAGTAGTTTACACAAGTTTGAGTTACCGGATTTAAACCTCTGCAACTTGTTGCTCTTCTCTATATTGAACACACCCAGTAACGGACATTTTTCGTTCTTGATCCAGGATATATAAAAAAAAGCGTATGAGAACTGTGCCTCGTTTCTGTAACTGTGAGAATTTCTCGCATTGAAAGTATTGTCGTCACTCTGTGAAACACAGGATGATTCAGAATATATTTCTTAATGCATTTGAAATTTTTGTGGTTTTTTATTATAAAAAATACATTATAACAATAAAAAGCATTACAAGCATAATTATTTAGTTTTTCGATGTGAGGACTTTTCACATCAGTTACAGAAACGAGGCATTGCTTCGAGAATTCAGAAAAACTTCTGATGGCACACTTTGAATAAGACAAAATAGAAACTGAGAACATAAAAACTATTTTGGGTTAAACTAATTGTTAAACATTTTTAACAGGCCTAGTATACTATAACATTTCCAATATTAATACAGCTATGTCTTGTCAAAGCAGGCACCGAAGTATATTTTTTTAATTTTGATTCTCGTTTATCAACAAGATTTCTATTATTTACACTTAACTTTCCAATAGCCGTATTGCAATTGTAAGCACTTCGTTGTATAACTGATTAAATCTTAAATTATAAAGAAATAAATTTATATGCAAAATTAATTACTCATTAACTATTATATACATGAGTTTAAAGTTTCCCAGCCACACAAAAATATCAAAATAGTGGTTTTTGTGTGTGGATTTTACTGAATTGCTGATAACGAATTAATAAAGGAACGTACTTGTTTTTTAAACAAATATTTAAATTAAATCTTTTGATAACATGTAAATATATTAAAATTGTATTATGACTTTTAAGAAGTACTCACTTTAATACATACAAATTAATGCTTTTTAAGTAAAATGTTTTTTTTTTCAAAAAAATCGTGCAGCGTCTTTAAGTCTGACAAAACTCACTTAAGCTCGTGTGTCACTTTTCTAATACAAGAGTGTTAACTATTCTAATATAAGATTAACTTAATCGTAAGTACTTATTTCATAGAGATCGAAGTGCTGTTAGCCGAAGTAGTTATCACAAAGCTACAAACCCTAGGAACCGGACTTCGACTCCGCACTCAGTCATGAATAAGGTGTCGAATTTGTCTGACCCACATAATTGCAGAATTGTATTAATTGTTATCGGCTTGTCTCATTGGCAAAGGCATGGCACTGATCGCTGAATATTCTCGACGACTATTGACATCTTCATGTACTAAGATAGAAAAATACAGCATCCTCCTTTGCCTGTAGTATAGCGAAAGTTCACCTTCTGAGTAAAAATAAAAGTAGCTAATCAAATCTGTTTTTATGTGTACTTCTTACACCCTCCCTGGCACAAGGTAACGGATATTGATGAGTCATCACAAGACAAAATTTTTAAGAAAAATTTTAATTTTAAAGGCCATTCCGTAAGTCTATGGTAACCTGGTTTTGTGACATTCCTTGCTTTTGAGCTTTTCAAGCTGAAACAGTATTGTTCTATTATTCTTATGATAACTGATGATTGATATAGTTTTCCATTACTATAAAAGAATTAAGAACAATAACTTATCTGATATATAAATATCAGAGGTTTATAAATATATTACTTTACTGAAATTTTTCGTTCAAGATATCTCACGTACGGATTAAACGATTTTGACCCAGTTCGTTGTCGCGGAATTGATGTTTTGAGAGCTTATTTTTGAAATCGATTGTTAGAGGCATTTAAAAATTATTGAAACCAAATACATGTTTTTTTTATAAGTTTCCTTGAGATATTTTCAAATATAACGGCTCGAGTCGGTTAAATTCACAGGATATCTTATTTTGAGAGAACTACTTCTAGATCCCAACACATGTTTGGATTCGGTTAAGTCAAGCAAAAGTGATAATGGAGTTACTGACTTACATACCAACACTCACCCACATACCCTCATACATGCATACATATGCATACATACGGGCTGTTAGAATTAGTCGGGAAGGCTTTTTAGGATCTCAAACCGTAGAGATCTTAAGAGAACTCGATTTCTTTCAAACTGGATTAAACCAATTTTAAATTTTCTTAGCGGGAAGTTAAACAAATTAAACAGTATCAGAAGTTTTATATAGAAATTAAGTTCATACACATCTAATTAGTATAATAACAACCAATCAATAAATAATTGTCCCAAGTATTTAATTATAACAACAACTTTCGACTTTGGAACTACAACATACAATTAATTTAAAAGAGTTTTCAGAATTTCAGGTAAATATAAGCGCTGTTATTCCAAAAGAATTATTAAAATTAAAGTGGCTTTAAAGCATGAGTTTTGTATGGTTAAAGATACCTTAAAGCATTCATTAACTTTAACAATCGTTTGTGAATTAGGGTGAAGGCCTATACCAACAAGAATGAATTAAAAATAAACTTTATAATCCTGTCATATTTCCCAGCTTGCTGAAAATTTAATAAAATTATTAAATTTACATATCAGATAAATCGGCCAGTTTGAATTTAAAAAATACATTTAAAAGGAAACGCAGTAAATCATATATAGACAAAATTAAAGTATTTATAAAATTTATTAAAAGCAATATTTTAATTTGTTGTAGCGTGAACTATTGTCACCCTATATTTCTTTGTTGCTTATCACGATTTTTTTTTCAAATATGAAAAATTTATAGATGTTTAGCTTCAATATAATTAATTCATAAGTATTATATTGTTTGAGCACTTTATATCAGATATTGTGAAGATGATTCCAGTTAAACATACACAAAGAGAAAACGTCCCACCAGTTGTATTGGAATATATTTTTATTGCATTTATTTCTTAAATTAAGAAAAACTCTCTTGATAAATTTAGCAAATTTATTTAATAAGAAATATAAGATAATATTCGTATAATCAGAGAATATAATCATAAATATAATCTGTATAATCAGAGAATATAATCAGAAATAATTCGTATAAACAGAGTTTGCTTGTGAGTTTAAAATATTAGAGATATAAAAATACTATGGACTCGTTAAATTCGAATAAATTTAATAAATTTGTAGTCATTTCTTTTAACTAAAAACTAGTTCATATTGTGTTTTAATACTAAATGAACATCAAAATCATAAACAAGAGACTCTGCGTTACAATATATATAATTTTAGTATCAATGAAACGGATTTTATTTGAAAAAAAATTTTTTGAAATTAATTTTGAAATATGATGTCTTCCATGCGGCCGCCTCAGCTGGCGCATAGAAGACGCAATCCGGGACACCAATTTGCAACACCTTTTCGCAGCATTTGCTGCCGTGGTTCGCCGATAACTCCTCGAATGTTAATTTCCAGGTGTTCAATTCTTGGTGATTTATCAATGTAGACAAGTCGCTTAACATAACCCCAAAGAAAATAATCCATCATCAAGTGAAATTATTTTCTCATTAAAAGTTTGTCCGCTGTCGTGTTTGAACCACATATCAGCAAGATTAATGCCATGTAATTGAGTTACGAAAATATATCGAATCATGTTCATGGTCATCCTGGCCATCATCCTTTTTGAAGAAATATGGTCCAATAACTCCGCCAGCTCATAGAGCCCACCAATCAGTATTATATTCTGCGAATGTAGTGCTGTTTCGACAAAAGCTTGTGGATTCTCCGCACTTCAAATGTGACAATTCTATTTATATACGCATCCATTCACCCGGAAACGGGTCTCATCGGAAAGCAAAATTTTGAATGGTTGAGTTTGACGAATGGAACAATTATTTTCATTACAAGTTTCAACAATTTGCGCGCGTTGCTCTTGTCTAAATCGATAGCATCCAACTTAAACAAAATAGGCAAAAATAATTTTTGTTATATCTTTTCTTGAACTATCACTCAGGCGATGATCCTTCCATATGCAGTGGATTGCCCCAGAACTGGAAGGGAGAGGATAGCGTTCAGAGGACAGGTTTTAAGGTACATAATTTTTTTTTCTTTACCAGTAAACACATTGGCTACAGGTACCGACGAAGGAGAGTGCTGTATCCTGCTCTTTTAGTACATGACGGTGTTAATGCTTTCGGTAATGTTCAACGACCAGTGCAATGCCTTCGTCAAAGAGGCAAGCTGACAACAAATAACCTGCACTAATGGAAGTCACGAAATTCGAGACGTCATATATGAAAAAGTCGGAATCGGAATCTAAACCATCGTGGTCTTGTGTTCACTATTTCTAGCCGTTGCTATGAAAAAAATCCTAACCAAATAATAGGCTTAATTTTGGGATCTGCAAATGGCATTTTAGTTTTCAGCTGAATACGAGTAATTTGGTTGAGAGCTAGAATGCATATTTTTCTGATATTATTTATGAATAATAAAGTTCAAACAGCCTCTGAAAGATAAGAGTATTGACTTTCAGAGCTAAGGCTAGGTTTTATGAAAGTAAAACTGTTGGTTTATGTAGGGGTGGTCGACATTTTAGAGGAACTCAAAGTTATGACGCGTATACGCTGTTATTAATCGAGGGCGTACCGCCATAATACTAAATGCTTAGTTTGATGTTTCCATGTGAGCATACTTGACAAGACACGGGGCAAATTTGCGGATCTAGACAACTTCCCTGTGAGTCAAGAAAATCAAAAAGTATATACCTTGGAAGGTCTGAGACATGGTTTGGATTTTACTTTTTAAGTGGAAGAAATTGAAGTTATAGCAGTCCTTTTTAGTTTTAATTCAATTATCTGTTAAAAACTAAATCAATAATTAAATCATCTGCAGTAAAGTTGCAACTGCAAGTGATCAAGTGCAAGTGATCAACTCAAGATTCCCTCATTTTATCAGAGAGACATCTATTTTTCTAATATACTCGTATATTAACTGCATGAGTAGTCTAGCGGCAGGCTCTTTCAGCTTGAATCTACAAGCAAATTAATTTAAACAGCGTCGTAAATAAATGAGAGCTATTTTGCTATAGAAATAATATTTTCCATTTTGCACACGCTAAAATATATCTGCGTTAACATATAAATAATCCAACTTTTGAAATATCACTTTAAATAATAACTTCTACTTCACATCTAAAGTGTTTTCTGTTTTACTTTCCGCAGACAACTGCAAATAAAAATTAGTTGCTTATTTCTTAACGCAAAGGAAATACATACACGCACAATACGAACAAAACCAAGCACAGCCTGTACATAGAAATTTATACTCAAGTAATAAATAAATAATATGAATAAAACAAAGTTAAGTATACAAAAGAAATTTATGTTTTTATTTATTATAGAAAGTTTTCTTGACTTATTGCTGAGTTTAGCCAAATAGACATATAAACACAAATACTTATTCAGGCAGAGAATAAAAAAATAAAAAATTATAGCAACACTCAGCTATTCAAACACTTACCATGCGGGTATGCACGTATGCACACTTACAAAGAACTACTTCAAATTCCATTGAAGTGTGATAGCCTTGAGCTTTTATGTTAAGTAACTTTTATCTCCTGCTGTTTATTATTGTATACGGAGACTAGTGATGCACGATTGTTTGTATTCGTATTCCCATTGTAGAATATTCGACTGTTTTTAGTTACTCGTATTCGTTTTTCTATTCGCAGTTTAAGGGAGTATACAGATACGAGAATAAATATGGAATAATAAAGGCTAAATGTTGACCAACTTAGAGCTGCTTTGCAAATTTGCTAAAAAGCTCGAAACCGTTAATTATTTGTTAAGCAGAATAAAAATATATAGAGAAAAGTGGAACGACTCTAAAGGCCATCCCTTTTTCGAGCTAAAATACTATTATTTTAATTTTTAAACTAACCGATTCTCACGTGGTAAGCGATGACTGATAGTAGTTTTCGATTGCTATAAAAGAGTGAAGAACTCTGACTGATCAGTCAGATACAAAATTTCGGAGTTATGAAAAGATATTTTTTTTATTTCTTCGTTCACGTTTTCTCATGAACGGATTAACCGATTTTGACGCGGTTTTCTGTGATAGACTTGATTTTAAATGTCAAGAACGGTGCGGTAGAGCTAAAAGTTATTCCAATTAAACATTTCAAAAAAAATATGTTGCTTTTTAAGTTGTTTTTCAGATATCTTGAAGTCTAGCGGTTCTGGTTTTTAGAAACGGAATAACCCTCTTTGACTCGGGTTTTCGGTGATGGGCGTTCTTTTTATATATCAAAATGAGATCTTTAGAGGCATTTTAAAATTATTCTAAAATACTAATTTCGAAATATGTTTCTTTCCAAGTTTTTTTTTCAAGATATTTTGACATTTACCGGTTCGAATCATTTAAAATTCAAATCTTAGTCCAGAAACGTTCCTTAATACGCCAAAAGTTTGCTTCGATGCAGTTAAGGTACTCAAAACTATAACACATACATACGGACATACTGACGAACTCTAAGAATTAATCAGAGCAGCTTCCTAGACCCTCAAAAAGTAAACATCTGATGAGAGCTCGATATATATCAAAATGGGGTAACACCAATAACTCCCCAGTTTTTTTATATATTCAATAATCCCAGTGGGAAGTTAGGAAGGTACGTTAACTGCTTTGCTAAACATTTCAACTAACCAACACACACAAAACACTTCCTTCTAGCGTCGTCAAAGCAGAGGACGTACAGTTTACGGCCGGTGTTGTACGAAATTGCCCATAAATGAGAGAAGAGAGTAACCAGACGTCAAGTCAAGCAACATTCATAGCACCTCTAGGGTTAACTGAATGTATTAAATGAATAAAAAGATCCACAGGCAGCACTGTAAGCAGATTTCTGCAAACAACAAACTCTCCGGGCAAAGAAAGTGTACACACAAGTCGCACTCTGCAACACAGACTTTCAACACATTTTCGCAGCATTTGCAGCTGCATTTTGCCGATAACTAATTAAATGTTGATTTCCCAGGATTTTTGGTTTGTAGTTTATCGATATAGACAAGTGACCCAAAGAAAATAATCCAATAGGGTTAAATCATACGATATCAGTGACCAATTAACTGGGCCCCAACATATACAATAATTTTTAATCCAAAGTTTTTTTGAGCAAATAAATTGTTTCGGCCTCAGTGTGGCACTTTGCTCCGCGCTGTTGGAACCATATAGATATTAGCAAAAGGCATATGGGTCAATGATCCAGCCATAAAGTGCACCAAACAGTAATTTTCTGTGAATTTTATAGTCTTTCGACAAAAGCTTGTGGATTCTTCTGACTCGAAATGCGACAATTTGGCTTATTTTTTAACCCATTCAACCAGAGAGGGTCTTCGCGAGAGAATAAAATTATGAATGAATGAGTTTGACGAATAAATTGATTATTTGGATTAAAAATTTCAACGATTTGAACGCGTTATTCTGGTGCAAGCCGAATCACAATAAAATGTAAAAGCAATCTAAATAAAAAGCACCTATCGGCTGCTAAATGGGTGCTCAAATAAAACAGTGATGCCAACTCAAAGTTGTGACACTCTAAAGAAATCAGGCTACATAACAATGATTCGTAAATCTCTTTACAAGTGGAGTTCATTTTAGCATAATCGAATCTATTAATTTCCTATTAAAATGAGCCTCCTATAATCCAAGATGTTAAGATGCGTTTCGTTTCTTGTTGTTATGCTGTAAGTAGGCCTGTTCAAAGATTGAATATATTGTTCTTGCTGTTGTTTTTCTTTCTTATTTATTGAATGCAAAAACATTTACAAAACAAATAGGTTTTTTTTGTGTTCTTCTTATTAAATGTAAAACTACGTAAATATTTAAGTTTCTTTCTTTGTTTACAAGCACTCTTACATGCAATCGCATCATATTTTTATGTAACTTGAATGTTTTTTGTTGTTTTTCTTTTATATTGTTGTTGATATTTTTTTTTTGTCTTCTTTGAATATTCTTTGCTGTTGACAGAAATATATGTTTTGCTATACATTACGATTAGTGAAAAAAAAAATTATTTATCTTTCTTGATAAAAAAAATTTGTTTGTTTGTATGTACATCGACCAGGTAAAGGCAGTACAACAAAATAGATGTTCCAATAGCAGGTATATATAATTCGGTATTTATACAAATTATCTTATCTGCATTATCCGGATATCGTTGTCTGTAGATATTTCTTTAACCTTTATCTTAACTAAAACATAAACACCCGGGTATGTTAAGTGTTGCTGTAACTCAAAAAGAAAGTTTCGTATGACCCTGATATATCATAATGTTTTCCACAGTACTGATGTTAAGCTTATCACTAGGGTTGATGAGTTCTTAACCGACTGTGATAAGAATTTGGGTCATAGTTGTTATTCCTTTCCCTTACATCAACAGTTGCATACCTGGGTATGTATTATGATATTTAGGACATATTGATGTTGCTTGTCTATTTCATTAAACTTACAAGTTTTAAGTAAGTTTAAGGCTACAAATTGATTAAATATAAAGCAAGATATTGAAAATGTAAAAAAATTATTTAACAGAACTAAAGTCATGCAACTACAAAATACAATTAAAAACAAATTCACGCAGAAATAAACTTAAAACTAAACGGAACTCCATCGATTATTTCAAATCTGGCAAAACTTATGTTACTCTATTCTTAAACAAAATTCAGGATATTATTTCCACTGAAGGAAATGAATCGATTTGCGCTTAAGCATCGGTTAGATTTATTAGGAAATTATATGAAAAGAATGACAATTAATCGGATGCCGCACAAAAGGACTCATAATACCCGGGATTTATTGCTGAAGCTGGTGAAGCTGGTGAAGCTGGTTTCATTGATTATGAGCCAGACATGAGTGTGAAAATATCAACGCTCTGGCTGAGAGTGTGCGTGAAAATCAACATTAACTCGTTATTTTTCTCACGAATTTAAAATTTCAAAGGTGTTTGATCGATTTGAATACTGTGAGGCCAGTCACAGCAGCCATACATTTAAAAAAAAAATTTTATATTCCATATCAACCAGTAGCTCCTACTGGTTTCATTGATTATGAGCCAAGACGTGGGCGTGATTGCACAGTGGGTACACATCAAAATATCGAAACACTGCACACTCTAAGGTGCATGAAAATCCATCATCGTCCTCAAGAATTGAAAATTTCCAAAGTGTCCGATCGAATTAGATACTGTGAGACCAGCGCCAGCAGCCATATAAATAAAAAAGTTTTCATTTATTAAGTAAACCACTAGCTCCTACATAACAGACTTACAATTTTTAAGTAGCTCACCTTTTGCAAAAGGCAGAGCATTAGAAATATATAACAATACTGTTGTAAAACATCAAAAAAGAAGTTTAAGCAAACAAAAAACAAAAAAAAATGTAAAATATTATAAAATAATGCAATTGATTGACAAAATTTATTACCTTAAATTTATTTTAAATATATATTAAATTGTTATTGTACCTTTCACAACAATTCACTTTCATATATCCGCCATGACTACCTTTTCCAATACATATGGCCGTATGAAATCAATAAATGTTTGGGTATTGCCTTCCAAATGTTGGCGATAAATTTCACTTCTTCAAATAGAATTATTAACATTTTCATTTTGCATTAAATCGGTAGTTACACACGGTGCATGATAAGTTGCTCCATGGGGTGGGAACAAAATGTTGATGATATTTCGCTGGTTGGTTCTTAGAAACGAAAAGACAGTCAACATTTTCCTCACCTATTATTGTAGGAAAAAATATTAGATATTTAACCAATATTTTTCATGACATGGAACGGGAAGGCTAATCAGTTCAATTCAGGCTCACGTTGTAAGTTAATTTTCCATATCTGATGAATATTATTCAAAATGTAAAATTTTGTTTTTAATACTTTTTCCACAGCCATCGGCTGCTGAGACTAGACTTCAAGCATTTTTCATTTTATGACAATGGAATCAAGTTCTTATTAGCCATTCTTATTATTGTTTCGATCTGAATAAAAATTCAAAGCAAATTTTAAAAAGTAGCTTTCAAATTTAAATGTTCGAATCTAAATCTGAAGGATTTTTTTAGCCTAAAAATTTAAATTGACCTGCCATAAGTCAGACAACAAAAAGAATTGAAGGGTTTGTTCTACCGACCACTGGCAAAGATATTTTTTATAACATAATTTTAATTTTGTAGAATCGCTAATCAGGATTTTTTTTCTCTGGAAGTAGATGAAAGAAGGAGTGGTTTTGCCAATATTCCGCATACAATCGCAGGTCCAAAAAGAGTCTGCTTGGTTACGTTTGCAATTTTTCGGCACTTCCTTCAAGCATTTTGCCAACAACGTTGTCAGGAATAAATTCACCGATCTGTTGATAGAGGTCTCTTCGCTCCGCCTGTCACTTGTTGCAGTCAAAAAGCGTGTGTTCAATTTCATAATATCACGTTGTGCAGTACATGCAGAAGAGGTTTTCTGTCTCACCCTTGCGGTTAAAATAATGGAGGAAGTATCATGCCCTGACAGAAACTGTCTCAGGAAGTATTTTAATCTCCTGAAAGTTATTTGTGCCCACTCTTCTATATTGGGGATGAGCCTCGCCGTCCATCTGTCAGCGGTTTCCGTGCTCCATGTGGTTTGCCATCGCTGGAGTGTCTTGAACTTTCGCTCTCTAGAACAGTGCGATAAGCTGACACAAACTTGAGTGCCACCGTGCGCTGCACCTCTTCCAGGGCTTTGCGTTTCGATTTGGCCATCAGTGCATACTATTTTTTTTGCTGAAATTTGTCATTTGAGGATGTTTTTTCCTTGTTAAGATATCTTTTTTTCTGTCAAGAATGTCTTACTGATTCTTTATAATAAAAATTTAATACAGAAAACTTGTCATCAATATAATAATGATAATGGCAATGTATTATAAAAGCCTTATTCACAAAAATTAATTTATGATTATAAGCTCTTTATAACACAAATTTTCGTCACTAAAGATATCTAGTAAGCATAAAATATTGCTTGTGAATAAGGCCTTAAAGATTATTATATCGGTTTAGTTAAGTAGTCTATTTGTATTAACATGTTACAAATAAGTGTTCGCTTTGATTAATAGGAAGCGCGTTAAAGTGACTATTGTGGAGTTTTATTACTGAATATATAAATATATATAAAAAGTTTCTTAAAATAACACTAACTGAATAACTTCTTTTGTCAGTTTCAAAGCAATTTAAACATAGTAAAGTTAAGGGTTGCTATCATTCAATTATAACTTCGGAGTTCATACCAAAAATTCGTCTTCTCTTGTTCCATCTGATGCTCTCATAAAATAGTTTTTATTTAAATAACCGCTCAAAGTTTTGATCTATATTTATTGTATATTATTTTAATATTATTAAATACGTTTTAAATACCACTTAGCTTATTAAACAAGATTTAACTTTTTTTCTTAAATATTTTGTGCAATCATTGTAAAATATAAACTCCAAAAAGAAGAACCGAAATCCAAGAATGAATGCAGTATGAAATAAAGAATGAATGAATGAATTTCTTTATCATCCGTATTCCATAATCTTTTTATATAAATCACAATATCTTTCAACATTAATATCCACGAAAGCCTTTTATCTTCTTGCTCTTTTCGTCTTCTTATCTTATTTTATGCTGGTTTGGCTAAAGTTACTAAGTTGCATACAGGCAGTGTCGTCGTCGTCATCGCCATCATCATACACAACTTTCTTCATATACATAATTTTATAAAGTCAATTTTTATGCAGCTTTTCACTACTCTACCTAGCAAAAAGAAAAAAACTCGAATGCATCGCAAGATAATGTATTTGTGGGGCGTACATGAACGTATTAATAATTGCTACGCAGAGTAAAACAGAAATTAAAGTTGGTTATTGCATTTGCACAGTTGAGGTTAATTGAAATGTGTTTTCTAAGGTAAATAAACGTTTCAGTTAGAGTAGTAAAAACTCGGGGGATTGATAATGGAAAATTCAGTTTTTGACTTAAAAGAAAAATCATAAAAAAACGAAACATATAATTCTGCGCTTCATTATAAGACTCTTGTAATTATATGGGATATGTGATATCATATAACTGATTGCCGCAGGTCGGTTACGGCAGTAAATCTTCTTGATTTAGTCTTCCTCCACTTTTTCCCACATTTCAGGCACGATGGCAAAAATTGATTTTTAAATGGTTCAACGTCAAGGAATTATACAAATAGGCACAGACTTTGTCTGAAAAACTCCAATACGTCAGTCAAATCGCTTAATTTTAGAAGTCATTTGACATCGCTAAAATAAGAAATCGAGCGTTCTAGAAACCTCTCATGCAATAAAATTCCAACCAGTCATGTTGTTTGGCTCGTGACAGTGTACTGTTAAAATAACAGCTCGTCTAGTTCATAGTCTTCAATTCATAGTCTTCAATTCATGTGGAATGTACAAACTCCAGTTTTCCGCCACACTTTTGTCACATGATGCTCAAACCTCATCACATCTATAACGTTTCCATTCTTCTCAAATTTCTTTCGTTTCTGACGGCCTCAATTATCCCGTTGTACGAAACATTTGAGCCTCCTGGCTTACAACAAGTTTGGGCGTTCTTTAATTTTTAAACTATCAGCATTCGTTAAGGGCAAATTTAACACCAAACAGACAAAAGACCATGCGTTTTCAAAGCACTAAACTTTCAAAAGAGGATTATTATTCAATAAATTTTATTTAATTAACGAATTTATATATATATATATATATATATATATATATATATGTTTTCCCTGCCAGTCTTAAGCAGTCACTCTGTTCTGTTGTACAATTTCATTTAAAATAAATAAGAGATAGTAGGCAATGGAAGTAGAATTCCGAAAATAGGACATCTTGGTTAAACAGCAACGCAAGAACTTGACAAAAGTTTTTTAGCATCAGTCCAAAACAGTTCTCCTATCCCTTTTCATAACAAAGTAAGTACAAATAGAAACTGTTATCACATCAATTTAAGTCAACTAACCAGTGCTAATAAACAAAAATACGAAGAATACTGATGAATAAAATGTAGCGGCTTTCGGAAGCACCTGCTCTGCTCTTTACGTTAAGTAAGTAATACTGATGTTGCTTTTCTACATTAAAAAAATGTATCTATAAAGAAAACAATTGTTTCTAAATTAGCTTGAAATCTTATGATTTTATTCCCCAAATATATATATAAATAAATAAATATATATATATATATATATATATATATAAGTTTATATATATATATATATATATATATATATATATATATAAGATTATATATATATATATATATATAAGTTTATATATATATATATATATATATATATATAAGTTTATATATATATATATATATATATATATATATATATATTTATATATATATATATATATATATATATATATATATGTATATAAGTTTATATATATATATTTATATATATATATATATATATATATATATATATATGACTATTATCGATAAAGGAGATTTTATTCTCTTTCCAATGGTATATAATATGTTATATTAACTATTTCTCAACATTTAAAAATAAATGATTTACACCTTATTGCTGTTATATTTTTAAGGCCTTCTATTCACTTCTCATTATTATGCGTAAAAAACATATAAAATTTAGTTACATTCTTCTTCGGTTGAGTGGTTACTCGCGTTTTTTCGTTAATTAGCTGCTACGAATAGTTATTGTTTTAAACAACTTTTAGCTAACAAAAGCACGTTTGCGTGTTTTGTAAAATGCCAGTAGTTCATTTGAAAATAAGTATTTTAGGAACAATTTTTAGCGATCCCAAACTTATGAACTATTTTTATAAATAATTAATTTTAAATTTTTTTATAGTTTCATTTAAATTTATGTGGTAAGTATATATATTTAGTTTATTAATGCCACAGTAAAGAAACACAAAGGAAATAAATAGAAAATGCAGAAGGATAAATTTTGAAAGTATTATGTACGCCATAAGGAAATATTTAAATAAAGTTTAAAAACCTTAATTTTTACGAAATCGAACAAGAGAGTAAGAAATAAATTTTAAAACAATCTTAAAAAAATTACCAACCAAAACACAACTATTATTGTGAAAAAAGTATGCAAAACAGTTGACCCTTAAAGCCATTCCTCCCTCTAACGTTAACCGCAAAGACTACCGCAATCTGTTTTGGTGCTGTTCTATGCTTTTAAGCCCTTCGAGCTGAAATACGATTACTTTAATCCTTATATCAAGCAATTCTTAACTGATCTCCGATGATTGTATTATTTCTCGTTAACCATAAAATAATCGAGAACATTTAACTGATCAAATATATAATATCATAGATTATTGAAAATAAAATCAATTTTTTCGTTCTCGATATCCGTGAAAAGTCACTTCCTAAAGTGAAATTTTTTAAAGTTTTTCCAGAAATCTTCCAGTTCGAATTGGTTCAAATTCACAGTAAATCTAATTCAGGGAATGTGCTTTAGAAAGATAACAGTTTGGATTGTTTGAGTTGTTTAAAAGTAATAAACGGGTGATATTCTTGTACACTGACAACTACACACACAGATATAGACGAGCTTCCTAGGACTTCGAAACGTGGAGATCTAATAAGAATTCCATTATTCTCAAAAACAGCGTAAAACCTATAACTTCCAGATTTTCGCAAAGTCTTTATACCCTTGGCTGGAAGTTTAAAAGCTTCGGGCGCTCGATATACAAAAAGTCTGACACAAAGCGCCTTGGACATAAGCTCATTATTGTTTTCAGCTTATTTCAAAATTTGCTTTCAACTTTTTAATTTGATTTGCTTCAAAAGCGTGAGTATTAACTTGTTTCACCTGCACTTATTTGCTTCTAAGGAATGTAAGAGTACTTACACATTATAATAAGATAAGAACACGAAACACATAAACAACCATGTGCCGTATGAGTAACATTATTAATAATATTAAGTATACGCATTGAAGCAAAATACAACAAGAGAATTAGAAACATGTTTTAAGGCATTTTTTCCAAATACATTTTCAAGTTCTATTATATTTGATATTATTATATAATGTAGGGCATATAATAAGTCGTATCTTATCGCTTAAAAGTTTTCTATTTTTCTGCACTTAAAGTGAAAACCATGACGTCTTTTGTGCTTGTGCATATGACACAACATATTAAGAAAGTTATCTTAACAGATTACCATGCATGTCTTTACACATACATACGAATGTACACACACATACATACATATATGCATGTATGGTCATACATATATTTCATATGAGAATGATTTTTGTATGCATCACAAGAGTCAGTTGAAATGTTAGCACCAGAAGTTACATTTTATCATTACGAAAATCATCATGATTACTTCTGTTGTATTGTCAAAATAGATTAAAGATGAGTTTGTCAAAATACTTTAAAGAAATAAAGTTTATTTGCAAAGTGGTACAATTCATGAAAAAGTATTTGTTAAGGTATTAGAGAAAAACTTGGGCATATGAGCTCATCTCAAATATTAATTTGTTTGTAGGGCAGTTAATCCAGTAACCGTTCAATGGGATAATCTCTTATTTATATTATGGGTCTATGTTTAGTGTGCCGCGTGCAAAATTACGGCAAGGGTATGGATGTTTAATAACTTTTGAAATTTAATGGATAATAATAATAATAATAATAATAATAATTATTATTATTATTATTATTATTATTACTATTATTATTATTATTATTATTATTATTATTATTATTATTATTATTATTATTATTATTATTAAATATTTGTTTAAATTACATTACAGGGGAATATATGTGTTCTTGAGTATGGAAAATTATATCACCTTAGAGGTGGTCGTTTTCGGTCTCGCAAGATAACTTTTAGTTAAATATCCGTTTTAATTACTTTCATTGCGAATGTCTAACTGATTAACACACACCCTTTATTAAAAATATCTCCAAATAAAATAGTCTGCAGCTGTTAAATCTGGTAAATTTGGAAGCCAATTGAAATAACTTCCGCTCGGAATAATGCGTTTCGAGATTCAGTTACATATAAGTTTTGGAGGTTCTATTAGATATCAATGATTGTATTATCATATTATTTTATTATGATATAATAAACGGACTGGTATTTATTTCACAATAACAATAAATTCCTTTAAGTCATCTTTGGTGGTTTAAGTAGCCTTTCCCACGAAGGCTCCCTACCTAATTCTGAGTGCCCGCGGCTAAATCTATATGTATGCATAGGTGTGTTTAGTATGTGGCGCGTTTATAGCTTTCGAACGACAGAAGAGAATCAAACTAAAATTCCTGAAGATTTCAAGTGATTCAGTCTTGTAGATAGTTTTAACAAAAAATTTATCAAAAACTTCAAAGAATATTTTGTAAAGAATTAAATAGTGCTTTAGAAGAATAGAAAAGAAGGAGAATTTATACCAGGTACATTCGCTGATGTTTTACAAAAATTATTCCATGATAAGAAAATCCTTCAACGGCCTTTCAATTTGACTAACTTTGAATAGAATTCGCTTCAGAAACGTTTACGAATAGTATTTGAAATTAAAATGTCAATAACTGTAACGAATATATTTGAGGAACAGTAGTAAAATAATTCAAATTTGAAATATATTCAATATTACAAAAGGACCAAATAGATTTGTAAGATCACTTCGAATTTTAATAAAACTTTGGGAAAAAGAATCCGCAAGAAAATTAAAACTAAAGAGATTTGTGAGAAATTATAAGAACTACAGTCTAAATACCCGTCATGGTAAAAAAGGGTATTTGAAAATAAAAATAAAAATACCTCATAAAATTTATGATTTATCTCCGCCCACTTTTTTAAAACTCATTGCTGATATCTGGCGTGGACTATTTTTCACAAGAGTGTTGTTTCATTGAGTTGCATATTAGAATGTTGTACTGCTGGTACCTGAGAAAAAGGGCTAAAAGGTTTCCTTTTCATTCCCAGTAAAAACAAGACATTCCAAAGAAGTTAATAAGATTCTTTTGATCTGGGAGTAGTGCAAATCTGGATCTTTTCTAATGCTGTTTGCAATGGCTTGTCACTGCAAGAAGTTCTCTTTTTCTTGTCACCTTTTCAGTTAATCCGAAGACATGTTTCTAATATTAATTAAATCTGATATTGTCCTGACCTGTCTAATAATTTCTTAAATTAATTAGGAAAAGTCGGAGACATAACAGACGTTTCTTTATTAATTGCCAACCTAACTTTTATATTTTAAATGAACTGGAGACCTCAGCTAAATAGTGCCCATATATCAATCACCGTTTATCAATTTATTTTATATAAACCTATAATTAATGTCTATTAATGTAATTATATTTGTATAAGTAAAATATTTTTTATATATAATAAATATATAAATGGATAATAATTTTTATAAATAAGCTTTCAAAACGCATATACTCCTGTTCATATTAAAATCCTTACTATTCACTCGTGTTATTATTTTGCTTCTCTGTATTTCAACACATACAAACCCAACAGCAAAATAACTAAGTCAATAATAAAAAATGTGATATCCGTCCTACACACTGACATAAATAAATTGTAAACTGAAGAACTCATATCAATAGGCTTTTCATATGAATTCCATGTCTTACCATCATTGAATAAATAAAAATCATCTTAAAGATTAAAGCACTTCGAAATTCTTTGTAGATTAATAACTTGTTTTATCTCATGTTCTACTCGTATCTATTGGATTTACGCAGAAATTTCTAAAGTACTTCCTTATACGTGGAGTATATTTTGTTTTATTCCCTCTTTTCTTATTAGAAAATAACTTGTAATAATTAATTCTTTAATTATATTTGGTTATTGAGGCATTAATAAATAAATAAGGTAAATTTATTGCTGACATAAGTTCCATATCTCTATATAAATATCAGGGGTATTTTTTATATATTAAAGGTAGTGTGTGTCAACAAATTGTGTCTTCTTTGTATGATGCACTCCAATCCAATAGTATGCAAAATTAATTTCCCGTTTGTGCTTGTGTAATATTTTTATTTGATACCCTACAAATATTTGAAAGGGTATAAGTTTGTCATACCGTGTGTTATTTTTTCAATAAATATATATATATATATATATATATATATATATGTATATATATATATATATGTGAATATATTTATTCTAGATCCTTAAGAATAGAAAAGCGTAATAATATATGTCTGCCCATGCAGAGTTTACACGATCTCGGAACCCCCCAGACGAGCAAGAGTCTTCATTCTTTGGTTTACAGATGTTACAGAAAACTATCGAAATCCAAAATGCCTCCAGCTACTATCAAACAAAATGCTTGTTTTACTAATTAATACTTTGTACTTCATTTTGGACAATTGAAATGTTGCTGGTGCATAAAAGTAACCAAATAAAATGAAGGCTTTCTTTTTTTTACAAACTAAGCAAGAAATTGATTCGGGAAAAAATTTCAAAAACCAATCAAAATGATGGCTTCAGTTAAAGTCGATAAATCAGAATAAGAAATACAAGTCTGTTGCAAAGACAAAATTTATATAAAAATTATCTATGTAATTATCTATGTAATGGATCATTCAAATATATATTTTTGATATCAATGAAACGGGTTTTATTTCAAAGAACATTTTATGAAATTAATGTTTAATTATGATTCTTACCATGTGGTCGCCACGACTGGCGCGTATATAGCGCAATCTGGAACAGCAATTTTTAACAGCTTTTCGCAGCACTTGCGGCCGTATTTCGCCGATAACTCTTCGAATGTTGATTTTGTGGTGTTCAATTGCTTGTAGTTTATATCCTTAATATAACTCTAAAGGAAATAATCCACTAGGGTTAAATCACACGATCGTGGTGGTCAATAAATTAGACTATTACGAGAAAGTGTTTTTTAAAAGTTTCTTTGAGTAAATCAATTGTAGCGCCCGCTCTGTGTCATGTGGCTCCTTCCTGTAAAACCAAATATCAACAAGACTAATGCCACGAAAAAATTTCGAATCGTATCCCTATACCATTCACAATTGACAGTAAAATTCTGACCATGATCATATATAAAGACATACGGGTTAATGACTACGCCGCACACTAGGGTATTGGACATCCAAAACGGAGATTAATTGAAAAATGAAAATTGGGATATCCGATTAATGTTTTATGTCACTCAGGGATAACGTATCATTCTTATAGTGAAAGAATTTTTCAAATCGGATAAGTAGTTTAATTGATCTCCGTTTTGGGGGTCCAATACCCCACTGTGCGCCGGTCCATAAAGCGTACCAATTAGTAATTTTCTGTGGATGTGATGGTTGTTTTGACAAAATCTTGTGGAATTTCCTCACTTATAGTGCTGCAATTCTGCTTATTTATGCACCCATTCAACCAAAAATGGGCATCATCGGAAAATAAAATTTTTAATGGATTAGTTCGACGTATAAAAATGTATTTTGTTAAAAAATTTCAACAATTTGCACGCCTTGCTGTGGTGTAAGTTGATTCGTAATGAAATTTCAAACAAAATAAACAAAACGCAAATACCGGCTGTTAAATGGATGCTCAAATGAAGTTCTGATACTCCAAAAAACCACGCGTTATATATTCCAGATGTGTATCAATGAAGGGTATATAAGATTCGGCACAGTCTTATTCAGTACTTTTACTTGTTTCTGATGAAGTCGTTGCATTAGAGGTGTTCAAATTCATATTGAAACAAAAATGTTTCTTAACTTTATAAGTCTTTTAACGAGCATAAGAAATAAAAAAAAATTTATTGATTTCACTCTGCGATAAATAAAGTTTTTCGAAAAATAAATGGACTTGACGTTACAAAATCGATTGTACTACCGAATATTTAGGTAAATGATACATTTTTTAATTAAATGGAAATTAGAGGACACTAAAATCAGCAGTCAGCAGTCAGTGGAAATACCACTGAACTATAATTATTAAAAATGCATCTAAACATCCAAGATTTATTTATATTATTAGGAAAGTGAACTCTCCTAATATATATATATATATATATATTTTATATAGTATTTTTTGTGCGTATCAACAATATTTCTTAGTTCCATTTGTATCGTCCTCAACTGTAACTATACGATTGCAACTGCTTGCCTACTTACAAGTTCCTTAATTGCATCCGCGTTGGCAGTTTCAAAATCGGCGTGTGTTTCTCTCTCACTACACGAGTGTTTTATGATTTCACTGTATATATATATATATATTTAGTTTCATACTTGCAATAATTCTAAATTATTTGCTATTTTCCGTAACTTCCCGTACAATACACACACACACACACACAAACTTGTCATATCTTAACATGTGCATGATTTTTGGCCTAAAAATACTATCTAAGTGTGTTGTACACATGCATAATTTCGAATTTATTTATAAAATACTATATATTCTACGTCGAAACTCATAAGGGAGAAGTGGCAAAAGATAAAAGTGTATTTAAATTATATTTCATTATTATTGACACATTTTACAGGAAGTACATACTTAAAAGTTGTACAAATTGGATGACATTTTCATTCGCCGATTACGGTTTTAATTTAAGTTGCTCCTTGGAAACGGAACGTGCAAACACGCATAAATAACTTTAGTCATTTCAAATTGTTTTTCATTTGAAAAAGTAATTATTATAATATGAGCATTGTGGCGGATAGTAAAATAAATATATACATGAAAGATATTTTTTGTCTGTACTCTGGGGCGTTATTTTGTTTCGGATGAATGTTGAGTATGTGAAAGTTTTTTAATTAATTAATTTGTAAAAAATACGTTATAATATATTAAATCATTGATAAATAGAAAAATAATATTGCAAGTTTTAACACAATTAAAGAGGAACTGACAGATCATCTTGAACAGCGTGTTTTCAAAATGCATCAAAACGGGGGAAAAATGCACCATTTTCAAATAAACGCACTATTTTTAAGATTTTCTTTCACTTTTAAATATTAATTGAATAAATTATTCATAAATAATCTTAGATTAAAAGTACAACAATGTGGTTCATAGAAGTCCTTTAATAAGTTGAGAGGTTTGAAAATTTTCAAAACTGTGGTTAAAGTCTACTGACACCTTGGTATAAAGCGCCAATGAAATGCATATAGACATTGCTTAACCACACAATAAATAATCTTCATATTATAATAGTACAATGACAGTATGTCAAATAGCTAATTTATTAACAATGTTATTTATATTTAAAAAAATATGTGGAAAACGGTTGACCCTAATTTTCAAATCAATTGACTCCTAAATGACAAGCAGATGATTTATATAGTTTTCGAAGTAGAGTAGTAATAATCAGGGAAGCTTTCTAGGACATCAAAACGCAAAGATCTGAAGAGAACTCGATATTTTACAATAAATCGAATATGAGCTGTTCATGTATTCAGTTTTAAGTCAGCTGACCCTTGTTCAATACGCACCTCCCCAACCCCGATGACCACAATTCCAAATAATCCAATTTCCTCTTTGCATTTGTCCGAGCCAACGGCAGCTGAAATCAAATACCTTGAAGTCAGTACTGATTCATTCTGCTACAACGATGATTATAATTAATATGCTAAATGTGTATAAATAACTCAGGCTTTTAACAAATTGTATATAGTTTGTAAGTCTGAATGTTTGAAAATTTTTGTCTCATATTGTTTTCTTTTCTAAAAAATAGTGCAACATTTCTTACACTTTTTAATAGAAAAAGGCCATATTAAGTTATTTAAAAATGCTGAGTTAAAGAGAAGCGAAGCCAACATTTCTTAACGAAAAATAATGATCTCCCATTCAATATGGGAAATTAGGTTTGAAAGATTCTATAGTTGGAACTATTAGCTTCCTCATACTTGATGCGTTTCTCAATATATTGAACTAACACTACCATCATCATTGAAGATTATTAAAGAATTATTGTAACTGAAATTAATCTACAGTAAATTAATATAAAGGATGGGTCATTTCAAAGTTTAAATCCCAAAAAGCAAAAGCTTTGGATTCAGATATATAAAACAAAAAATTTTGAAATATAGTACAAGAAAAAAATAATCAAACGGCAACACTGGGAAAAAACTTGAGTGCGCTATCATCGGTTTAATATAGTTCTCGTTTCCTTTTTCGTAATAAAATTGCTACACACAGAAACTGTTATCACATTCAACTAATCCAACTGACTAGTGGCAAGAAATATTGACGATGCAAGTGTGGCGGCTTTCTAAAACAGCTGTTCTGCTCTGCTGTGTAAGTTAAATTTAAATAACAGATCTTGACTTATCCTTGTGCTTTGAATTATTTATCATGAATTAAAAACACTTTTTCAACAATTTGCAAATTACTTACAATTAAAAATATATTTCAATGGCGCGTGCACATTAAGTGCCTACAGCACAGCCTTTTTCAAAGTGTTTGCTTGTGGGAATGTCAGTAGTGAATCAGTACTGTTGCACCGAATTTTAAGGACTTAATCATGTTGTTCTATTGTGTACTCTGCCCAAATCTTCTTTACAAAATTCCCGAAATTAATAACAAAATAATAGAATTCTATTACCAATTTCAAGTAATTGTTTTGAGATCCAATCATATTAACATTATTCTAATGCCATTTCAATTTCCAGAGAATTTCAGAGCTGGTCCAAATCATAAAAGTTAAACAACAGAACCAATATTTTTAATGTGATATTGTGTAAACAGTTTTTTGTTGTTAAAAACATTTATAATAATAATAATACTGCTTACAGCCGTAAAACATTTTATGTTATTGCAACACCAACAATAAAAATGCCATAAATCTCTACCGCAGGCGTTTAGGAAAATAAAACTATGGTTTTTTTTTATTCAAAAGAAATAACTTTTTCCATACAGAAATCACTTAATTTTGCTTAAGAATAAAGAAAAAACAAACAAGACTCAGCTTAGCTTCTGAGGAAATGTTTAAATATTATTTTTAATGTATATTTTTGCTATTCTTTAAAAGTGCGCACACTATTTTCATACATATTTTTGCTGGTAACATAATTCTTAGTTGTTTTTAATTAAAAATGTCTACTTCCGTAGTAAGAATGGAAAATATTTTTAAAAAACAACACAAAAAATAAATAAAGAAACAATTTATAAAATTTTAGCAAAAAATATTAAACGGAATAAACAAAACCTTCAGTTGTGCATGTGTGTATGTGTGTGTGTGTTTGTGTGTGTGTGTGTTTGTATTTTGTCAGCCAGTAAGAAAATCACAGCAAAAACAAGTAGTAAAATAAAGCACACAAAATAAAAAGGAATATGAAAAACATTTTCCGTTTACTAGAAGAATTGTGGTATTTTGCAACAAACATAAAAGAAAACAACAACACTTACAACTACACAGAAAACTTCACACATAAAATATGTGCAAGTGTACGGTTTCAAAAGAGTTGCCAGCAAATAAGTTTTCGTTGTATCTAACGAAACGGGTGTGCATGACTTCACACCCGTCTGCCTCTGAAAGAATAAGGTTTTCTTCTACTTAAGCGTTTCTATATGTTTTAATTTTTCTTCTAAATAATTTATTAATATTTTTTGTTTGTTTTATTGTTATACACAGATTTTGCAAGATATCGCGTGTTAACGATGTATCGCTCTTAGCACCTCGGCGCCAATTAAACATTAATAAAATCAATGCTTAAGGACCTTTTCACTTTACTTTTATCTCTGGGGTAATTTTATTTAGTTATAGAAAAGTCCTAATAATTCAATATCAAAAGTAAAGTTAAAGAAAAGTTAGTTTTAAAAAAATTACTGAATTATTTTAATGCCTTTTTGTACAAAATATATAGAGATTTAAATGTCAGCAGTCGATGATTTTGGCTGTTGTTGTTTTATTTTTGCACAAATTTTCACACTTCTTAGAGTGGTATCTCCTGACTCAAATTTGTTGTCAAATTCTCCACCGTTAGAAGATTATTAGCGTGGACACTTTCTATATTGAACGTTACAAAAAACAGACTTAAAACCACGCCTCCTGGTAACTACTAAAACAATAATGGCAAAATCAATCGTTCTGCATGGCTGGGGGCACAGTCTTGTTGAAAGCAAATACCGTCTAGTTCATAGTCTTCAACTCCAGGCCATTGAAATTCTAGCACCATACGGCCACTGCGCTCTGAACTGAATATTTGAATTGTTTCAGCTCCATATTCGATATGATGCGGTCCTATAAGAACTTCAGATTAGAATGACTACCAAACAGTCACTTCCTCCACTGGCAAATGTTTTACTAACAACATTTTCTAAGATTTACGTCAATTCCCTCGTCAGAATTTGGGTGTTCATCTTAACCTACGACTATACTTGGAGGTCAACTGTGCCATGCATAAGCAACTTCCTTAGTTGATCCAGTCCACCTTACACATTTACTACTTCCGAGGATTCCGTCATGCCGCCAACACCAAAAAAGAACAGAAGGCAAATAAAAGTCCCATAGGTAAAGCAGATCTTGCCCGGACTTCCCAACATCAACTTTATAGCCACATCTGCCACATCTGGTTTAAGGCCCAATTAAACTTTCATGCTGTTTGCCGTCTCTAAAAGTGATTTTTTTCATCCAACCACAGCCACCACTTGAACTACCGAAGCTGAGCTCACAAGGATTTAATTGCAGCATTGTGCAAACGTGGAGAAAGTCATACGGATCTTATTCAGTGTACGCGCGACCAACAGGAATTTGACACGAAGCAGAAAAGCTCTCATACAATCATGTGTGACAACATCACCGCTTTATCCTCTGAAAATCACACCGGAAATTAAACTTTCGTAAAGTCGTTGGCTAAATAGTTGGTAGTGTTAGTGACCGTGAAGAGGGGAAAATCAAACATCGGATGACATGGTGTGGCGGCCCCGAAATTAGTTCTAATCCGTTCTGCTTGCATGATGACTTCAATATTCTAAATATTTTACTCAAACAGTCTAATTGAATAGAATTAAAAAATATGGTTTGCAATTCGCGGGAAAATTATTTCCGAATAAAAGCTCTTTGATAAAGGGAGAAATAAGGAAATAGTTACTGAGATTGAAGCAAATAGTACTTGTTGAGACAAAAAAATTTCAAATTCTATATGTATTTATGTTATTATTTTGTCAGCCGATAAGGCAATTGAATGGGATTAATTATATACATACTGCTAAAACCTTTACACTTTTCAGCAAAAGCTTCCAAAAATAATCAAGAATGGACAAAATCAATGGACAAGAAAAACCTTGAGATTTTATCAATTTATTTCTTTATGTGTACAATATAACAACTTGGGTCTAATAAACATTTCGTCTGTTGCTTAACGGAATCCGCTTAGCAGTGGAACCTTTTTTACATTTTTTATATCCTGGCAACTCTGCTTATAACTCCAACAAACACATAAATAAATGTACATTCACACATCCAGGAATCACAATGCATTTTGGGTAAAACACTAAACGAGAAAAACATGAAGCATAATGTAGGATTTGTGGCAATTGCTAAAATGAGTTGAAATTATGAATGCTTTAGTGAATCATTCAGCTGAAGGCTTGACGTCGTTAGTAACGGAAATACAAATTTTGCAAGCTGTGCTGCAAGTAACAACAATTACATTTTGTTGCAAAACCCATAAAAGCAATGGAGCAAAATACACAAATAATGATCGTAGAAATAAAACTTGTAAGGAGCAAAAAAAAAATATTAATGTTTCTCTAATAGTTTTGATATTGTTTATTATATTTCTTAATTTAAGTTATTAGTCAAGTTATTATTTGAAATTTATTTTCGGTTTTTTAATCAAATATGTACAGCACATGGTGGCAATTGAAGAGGTTATTAAATATATTCTTAAGCTTTTCACTTGACTTTTTAAATTAGAAACCGGTATTCTGTAACAGCAGATTTTGCAAGCTTCTAGGTATTTTCTTGCTACTGACTGTTATTTATTTTGCTTTCCAGCCACACGCTCCTTCTTCCTTAATTTCCAACAATTGCATTGTTCTCCTCTAATTACATTCTAAATGAACACTAAAGTTTCATTATACATATTCCCAAGTTCAAAACAGAAGAGACATCACAGTAAATGTCCACACACAGACCCTCTTATTTTTGAGCAAAGAACTAAACTTTAATTTAATTTTATATATAGTTTTCTGTTGTTGTTTAGTTTCAAAAACTAATTTTAATCCCCAGAGTTTAATTTGAACTTTCTTCAATGCTGTTGATACCAACGATGGCACAGTTATGGCCACGGTTGCTTGGTTTTGGGTAGTTACATCTTCAGTAGCCAAAAAAAAAGAAACTAAAACAATTTAAATGCATGATATTCAAGTACAAGCGTTTTAATTTTTTTTTTTATTATATAAAATTAGAACCTGCGACTTATCTAGAATAGGCTGTGACACTTTTAATCTGCAGTCATATAATGAAAATTTCTTGAATGACATAATCAAATTAACACTTCAAATACGAAACTAGACAATTGTCGTCTTCTTCGGTCTATGAAACTTTCTCCCCCCATTATAAATATTCCTTCCTGCCTTTTTCATTATTTCACGCATTGACATTCATCCAAATCTCAAAATTCTACTTCATCAAGAATTTAGTTTAAAATCATTTATAAATATGAGCCCCTAATACCACCCAAAGTTATATTTCCAAAAATAATTAATATTTCTAACCAACAATATAAACCCATTTAATTGCTCCTGTTATTTAAAATTATTATTCAGCCCAATTATGTATAGGAATTCCCCGGGAAATTCCTCCCTTCTCGCTTTTCCTTTATTCCAAATAAACTTCGAAACTTTGAAATTCTTCCCGTTGAAAAAATAGCTATTACGATTGCCATAAAAAGAGGGAAAATGATGACAAATTTTGGGAATAATTCCATAAAAAATTTGAAGAGGATTGTGCCAAAAAAGTTAAGTAATTAAAATTTTTTATTAAAAATTTTATGAATATCTCGATTTGATCATATGTTTATGTCAAAAACAACAAATAAGCAAACAGATAGAGATCCTTATTGACGCAATTCAGTCCCACCCAGATGTTGCCCGGGATGGTTTAAAGGAAGCAAATTATTTAATGTAATATGGCATTCAATAATTTGCAAAAATATTAAAGTAATATGGCGCAATTTAGAGGCAGAATTAAACGCAGCTGGGCCGCCGCTTAAAAGTATCGCCGAATGGAAAAAGGTATGAATTATTAAGGGGCAATCAATTTTCAGGTTTGGTGAGACCAAAAGAAATAGGTACGCCATAAGGCGGCACAAAATTTCAAATTTTCCCGGGCTACTGGTGGAGGCCCAAATATGGAGCAGGGTTCTTCTGCAAATAAGGAAATTATTTACAACCTGATTTGTATGAAAGACTTTGTGGAGGGCGTTTCTGAAAAATTCGGGACACGCGCATCTGGTATAGAAAAAACGCTTGAACTATGGTTGGATTTCTTTAACCTCTTTTTTCACTTCAAACACTTTTACTTTTGAAATTAATAAAATTAAATTTGTAAATTTACAAATTTTTTGTAAACATTAAATAAAATAATTAAAACAGCTGACGTCGAATGTTTCGAATTCTCTCTCCCTTCCCAGACTGTTCAGAATTGGGAGATTTTATTTTTGGGATAAACTTATTCCCTGGGAATTCATTTCCCATTTCTGGTTTTAACGTTAAAGTCAACTCTTAAAACTTGGTTTTATCATACAAAATTTTTCTATAAAAATCCTTTTAATACTATTTATGGACTGGTTTTAATTAAGTTTTATAAAAAGCAACCTCGTTTTAGTTTGCTTTTAACTGTGCTAAATTGAGTGCTGCCAAGTTATATATTGAAAACAGCTGATTATTTACAAAGAATGCATAGAAAAGTCTGTATATTTTCCTTCAGACTTTGCTCGATTTTATATGAAATAATGAGTTTTTAAAGAATTTATTCGCTTTGTATTAGTATTTTCATACTTTTAAAATACTAATTTGCAAAATATAAAATAATTCCTATTTCAAACTGCACTTAAATTTATTATTTCTTTATAAACAAAAAACAGCTTCAAACAGTTTGTGCGTTAAAGATAATCAAATGCAGAGGAAAATACAATAAAAAATGCATCATTTTTCTTGTGAGATTTAATTAATTGTGACAAATTTTACTAGACAAACTGTGAAATGGAAACTAAATTATTAATTAGTTTTATTGCTAAAACCAGCTTTTAACATTCAATGGTAAGAATTAAAGAAAGAAACTAATAATAAATTTCATGTGGACATGAAAAAATCAGATGATTTACCTTAATGCAGATCTTGATTGGTTTCTGAAATTTCAAGCACAGAATATCAGGTTTTCTTATATTTCTGTATGATGGTTTGGTGTAGGTGCCAATGACATGCAGGCATATTAAGATTCTTAACCCGCAATAAAGCGAGGACATGTTGAATAATATAACTGAGACAATTCACATGATCTGTTGTCTTGTTTAACGTACTATTTTAAAAATTAATTTCGAACGAAATTTCACAAAAGAAAATTAAAATATTTACAAAATATTTTCACTAAGAAATATTTAGTTTGACATATATTTTTCTCAAATACTATGATAGATGATACAGCAGAGCTCCAACGATACAACAGAAGAACAGAATATCTGAAATAATTTACACTAAATGCTGGGAATGCTTGTGAGTGTAAATTAATTTAAAAAGTTGAGGATCCAAGTAAGTTTTATTAATTTCTCAGTTCCATTAGTCTCCGCATGTGACAAAAATCTAAGTTACTTTTACGATTAACGACCCATCCAGAATTTCTGTAAAATTCTTCATTATTACAAAACTTACCAAATATTTGCCCAAATAAGTGCAACCGCTGAATCTTTCTTAAAAAGCTTTTCAAACTCATAAATGTGTCTTGACTGAAATATTTTCTAAAAATATTAGATTCAATGACAGAGTCTGTTAGTCACGAATGAAACTGTTTCATTCATTAAACACGCATCTGAATGAAAATATTATTTATTTAGTATCTACGACTTTATAGGCATATATTTATTTAACAAATTGAAAACTAATTTTTAGTTTAAATATTCAAAATAATATATTGTAAAGATGTAGAAGAAGAAATTAATCTGATATCTGCAACAGAATGAAGTCAAAGGCTATTGATGGTTTAGTAGAAGAGCATACGATGTGCTTCCATTTCATACAGATATATATTTTGTTGAACATTTTCGGAATTAAAAGAGAACAGAGTTGTATCGTATTAAGTTTTTAATATAACACGAGATACTCTAATTTTAAACCTTCTGACGAGTTTCCTATGAAAACATTAAATACGATTCAGTTACACCTTCCAAGCACACCGAAAGACACATTAAGAATCTATATATAAATATATATAATTCATATTCACAGCGATCTAGACAACTTCAAGAAACACTTACATATGTAACAATAAACATGCATGTGCACGCACACAAAAAGCTTTTGTGCTATCCAATTCAACCACCACCAGGAGCCGAGTGTGAGAGAAGTGTACAGCAACAACACAAAAGCAAGCATTGAAGCATATTTATTCCCTATTTCCTTCAACCGTTGGATCAAAATAATTCCCCCTTTTAATTTTTACAAATTGACTAAAAACTCTTGGTGATTAAATTTGTACTGAAGTTATTTGTTTAATACATCAATTAGACATTTCAAACGAAGTTTCCTATTGCTATTGTTGTCATTAGAAGTCGTTTAAAAACATATTAAAAAAGTCTTATTACATAAAGTTCATTTATTTCTTCAAGCTTTATTACAGTTGGCCAAAAATTAAGTGCTTAAAATTTCCCTTAAGTAATAGAAAATACTGGCAACAAAACTGGCACTGCGCATGGAAATCTCTTACTCTGTTATTACAACAAGTTCCCTCTGTTTTTGGTTCTCCTTGTGTTTTAATTTTTATTAATTAAAGGCACATGGTACAAACATTTACTGCATGAAATTGACAATTTTTTTTAAATTATTAGTGTTTTTTATAAAGTGACACATACTTAATTGAGATTAATTTGGAAGAAAATTTAATGAATATAATGTTTAAATATGATTTCTGCCATGTGGTTACCAGGGCTGAAGACGCAATCTGGAACACCAGTTTTTTACAAATTTTTGCAGTGCTTGCACCGATAACTTTTTAAATGTAGATTGCCAGGTATTCAGTTGCCTTTAATTTATCCACGATAACACGATCTTGTTAGCCATTATTTGTTTATCAAAATTTTCTTTGTGTAAATCGGCTCTGGCACCCGCTGTGAGTCATGTGATTCCGTCCACGTAATTGAGGTACGAAAAAATTATTTAATTTTCCTTACAATCAATGGAAATCTATTGAGGAATATTTCCAATACGTTAATACGAAACACCACATGCTTTTAATACACGTTCATTTGAATAGTTTCGTATGGCGGATTTCGTTACTTCCTCCATGGCTGGTGGATTCTGCGGCCAGATGTTGGATGAGGTCTCTTCAGGGAGTCCTCGTGGTGTCTGTGGTTTGGTACCAAGAGTTGCTGGTATAGATGGCAGATAAGAGTTGCGAATCAACAGACGTTATGGTAGGAGTGGAGTGTTCTTGGTGCTGGGAGTGTCAGGAGGGATTAGTCTTATGACTTTGACCTTTGGTTCCTCTTGGTGATGACGACATGCATGTCCTCGGAAGTAACAAAGGTTTTGGATAGGCCCAAACACCTTAGCAAGGTGTAAGATTATGATTTTGTGAGGGCACCATATGAATAAAATTGCAACATGTGTAGGCTTCAGAGCTACACTAATCTGGCCCTTGAGGGTGACAGGGTTAATGGTGAAATGAAATGAATTCACCAGATGTTGAGAGCACCGTCAGGTTAAGCCAAACGTCAGCTACTGATGTAAAACATAATGACATATCAATCCGAAACCGAAATCTTTAATTTTTCTACCGACTTCATCTATTCCAGGGTTGGACAAATGCAAATTTTTCAGTGCATACAAGTAATCAATGAAAACAAATTTTCTCTTCATAAATCACTCATATTTGATATTTTTGAGATATATTTATTTACACCAGAAGTCTAAAAATCCAAAATTTTAGCTTCAAAGATGGAAAATTACACTTTTTTCGATTATTCAAGTAACTTATCAACACTATTCTTTTGATAAACGAGCTTATTTATTACACATTATTAGTAAAAAAAAATTTTTTGGTATTACAAACAAACAAACAAAAAATCAAAAACTCGTTTCCAGGGTTGAACAATAGAAATATTTATAGTGCATAGAATTAACTTAGTAAAGCAGATGTTTCCTTTCTTTGTAAAGCACTCATATTTAATATTTTTGAAATAAATTAAAAACCAAAATTTTATCTCCAGAGGTGGAAAACTTAATGTACTAATGTTACTTTAATGAAAATAATGAACTAAAACATATGCTTTATTTAGCTTTATAAATTGCAGATATATGAAATTGTTAATAAAATTTATTGTTACTAGTAAGACAAGTTAAAAAACCACTTCAGGGCTGGAAAATATATATTTATAAAGATTTTATTATTATCAATATTATTATTTACTCTTCCCTTGCTATTTAGTTTAACTAATTATATAACACTAATTTTCTTCAGAATTCAAACCTATTTCATATACTGAAACGCAAATTAAATTGGAATTCAATGTCAAACAAAATCATAAGTTTGATTCTACGGTACACAGAATCGGTAAAGGGTATATATGATTCGGAATAGCCGAAAGTAGCATTTTTGCTTGTTTCTTTTCATTTTATATTTCTTCAATGTTACCTATATTTTACGCAAAGAAATCTGCAGTTAACCCATTTTATATATCAAGAACTATTCGATTTAAATTGCGGAACTTACTTGCAGTTGGTAATAAATTAATGTTGATTATTAAAAGCTTAAGAAGCATAATCAGCTTCTTGGTATTGGCAGCATAAACTCTACACAGAAAAGCTTTTACTCTAAAATCTATAAGAGTGAATTCTCTTCCAAAATAAATTCCATAAAAAGCATAAAACGAGAGAATATGTTTTTCTTGAACTCAAACAAAAAAGAGTAAAAGAGCCAGGGATTTTCATTCCCATTACGAAGGTTGAATAAGTGTTTCTCTTTATTCCTTTTTCAACATTTCTAATGTCATGTCAAACTTCTATATGTTTGCCACGGTTTGTATATGCCTATTTATGTGTCTGTGCTTCAGTTGTATATCCATAAGTATAATTCATAGTTTAAGTACACACATGTGTGTGTTGTTGTTGGTACACGTACGGCTGTAAGTACTGGTTTACTGTTATGTGTATGAATATTTAATATTCATAAAGTTTTATATAGACTATAGATTTTTGTGTGTCGTAGGTCAGGCCATAGAGTAAGAGATTCATGTGGGTTGCAACTTTTCACTATTTTGATATCAAATATTTCCTTTTTGTTTGCTCGTTTTGGGTGTTGGTTAAGGACAAATAAAACGATTAATTAAGATTAATGTTGGAAATCGTATGAGAAAGTGTTTCTACACGTACGTCGTGTTGATTTTGGAAATAAGTTGTTGTCAGTTTTTTTTTATTTTTATTACAAACTTTAGCTGAAAAATTCGTGTAGAAATTAGTGTTTTACGTAGATGTGCATCTTGCATGTTTAGTAAAATATTGTGTATGCAAATACTGATGAAGTTGGCAGGTTTGTGTATGGAACAGTTTACTCGTTATTGCTGGTAGCTTTAAGTCATTATATTATAAGAATTCTTCTCTACTCTTGGGAAAAACTAATATCCAGTCCACTATGCGATCAATATTAAAAGAAACTATGGGATGTCGTCTTGTGTTTACTGTTTAAAGTTATTTTGATATTTGAAAAAAATGAATGGTATTAATAATTGGGGAACTAGTTTTTCTTTACTTTTAAAGTCTTAATTAGTTTGTTTTTGCCACTTATTAGGAAGCAATTATTAATAATATCCAAATAATTGATTAAAAAATTATTTTAGTCGCACAAAGTTGTAAGTTATTTATAGTTTTGTCCAGTGTTGCATATATATTTATAAGAAATTAATTCATTTCTTGAAATTTAATTGAATTAAAAGACATTAATGAAGGATTTCTATAAATTAATTGATAAATAAAATACTTGATATATAATTATTAATAATAAATTGATAAATAAATTTATTAAAAATTATTTCTTCAAATGGCCGTTATTTGGTAGAAGTCTGCAGTTGATATATATATATATATATATATATATATATATTGGCTAATGACACGGAAATGTCTATTGATTCCTTAAGCAGTCAGAGGATTCGCAGTAAACGACTTATCCTAATTAATTTAAGAAATTAGTAGAAATGACACTTTAAAATCAGAATTAATTGGTAACAGAAAGATGATTTCGAATTCAATAAAAAGGTGGCAAAAAAAAGAATAGCTTCTTGCAATGACAACACTTTGTAAAAGTCATTAGAAAAGATTTAGATTGCGCTAATTCTGGCTTCACGCACACTCATGCATACAGACGTAGTGATAGGTTCTCTGTATTAGTTAGGAATGCTTCTTAGGACTTCAAGACTTGAAGATCTGATAGGAAGACGATTTTTCAAAATGATTTGAAAGCAGTAGCTTACCGTTTTTTTTATACTAAAAGGAACTTTGATATTGCGATTCTAAATGCCCTTCAGTTAAATATTCGTTGAAAATTCGATTATACACTGCCGGTCACTTGAATACGTTCACTAAAATTAAAGTTTATAAATATATTTCATTTTGAAATAGTAAAGCATTGGATTGTGTGTCATTGAAACTAAAGAAATTGTTTCCATAATGAATAACTGAATTTTAATAATTTGTTTTGCAGAACTAATATGTATAGGGACATAATTTTGTGTGACACTTGAATAGGTTCACCATCTTCAATTTAAAAGCTGAACAAAAAAATGTCTTTTATTAGATTATATTTTGGGGGTTTTCTTAGCTCTTTAATTTTAATTATGTGCTAGTTCTTTTTTGCCAACATCTTATTAAAAAATTCAAATTGATCAGTTGAGGGGTTTTAGCTAGTTCATTGGGCGCATTTCCCTGGGGCTAATGCAGATCATCAGGGAACCTTTACCCAACATTTATTAGAACAACTATATATATAATATATATATATATTTCAAACAAGATTTTGGGAAAAAAGAACTAGCACATAAATAAAATTAAAGAGCTAAAAAAACCCCCAAAATACAAACTAATAAAAAAACACATAATAATATTAAATGTTTTTTGTGTTGAACTTTTTTTTCAAGATTTTTACAATGTTTTAGTAATGCTTTAATAATATTATATCCACCTTTGTTCGATATAACTTCAAAAATACGATTTGCAAGCGAGTTATAAGGTTTTTCAATTAATAGTAATTCCTTCAATAAAAGCTTTTTTTGTTTCATATTGACTGCTGGACTCCAACATTTTGCGAGAAAGCAATCCCCTTATATTTTCTATGATATTTAGGTCAGGGGAATGTGGTAGCCACTTGAAAATATTAACACCCTAGCTTCGAATCCTCCCTTATACAGCAATGGCTTTGTGAATCGGGGCATTATCATGTTAAAATCTGCAGGGAATTGCTCCAAATACATCAGATAAATGTGAAGACGCCTTTTCAAGTACAGCTTTGTAATTATTCGCGTTAATTTTTGATGTCAGAATTGGAGCTCACGTTATGCAGACGACTTATGTAACGTTCTTCCTTACCTTGGTCATGAAAATAATTATTATATCCGTCTGGAGCTTTCATATTAAACTTTTTTCGTCTGAGAAAACACGATGCTATTCATTTTTATTGCTCATATGCTCCCGTGCAAACTGCAGCCGTTTCGCCTTACGAGCTGCATTTAGCCATGGCTTTTTTTAATTTTTTAAATGATTCTTAAATGCTTAGCACTTCGAATTATTCACCTTACAGTGTTTACGCCAGCAGCAGAATCGCTTGAATTTGAGGCAGCTCTTATAAAGCCCTTCTGTCCGCTTGTGTTGTAACTGTTTTCGTACGTCCTTTTATGTTGTTTCTATAATTGGACATATTTCTTAAAAAAGTGCTTACAATATTCTGGCTGAAATAAATTTTTTTGCTATAATTTTACCCATTTCTTCTTCAGTTAATTGCTTGATGCGCCCCATTTTCAAAAAAAATTTGTAAAAAAGTATTGCGGTAACTCACAAACGTTAGAATTTAGAATTATATTCCAAGGGAACCTACTCAAGTGGTATAATAGTTACACGTGTTTTTACTGCATTTTCAAGTAAAAGCAAGAAATGACAATTTATTTTTTTTTGTACCGTTGTATTTTGGATCTTAAGCTCTGATCATTTAGTAGTATCTCTTAGTTAGAGTTAGAATAAACATTGTTCTCTTTAACTTTATTTTAAGAACAAATAAAAATCTAAGTGCAAAAATTAGTGAACCTATTCAAGTAACCGGCAGTGTATAGAATACAATAATAAGAAATTCTTGTAAAATGCTTTAAACGATTTTAATTACTTTGCACTAATTATTGCCGGCTAATACAAAAAAAAAGAGTTCAAAACTTCTATTTATTATTTTAATTGAAACACTCCCTTTTTCATAGAACAATACTTTTCCGCAACAAACACATGCTACACCTTAATGACAAATCCTTGATTGAAGGACACTTAGTAAGCATTTCCTTTAATAAAGTTGCCATTCATACCGGAAACCTCAAGGAAATTCGAGCATGTATCTGCAACAAAAATGAAATAAAATAAACAATTCAAATCATTGAATATACGATATCAACAGGATATGTATCGTTATATAGAAATAAATTGATTAACACCCACCTGATGGGAATGATGAATAATTGTTATTGTTATTGTATTCCAAAGCATTTTATTGAAAAAATGTGTATGAGAAATGATTCACAATTTTTTTTTCTCATTTACGACTGTTTGTGCCATTAATATCAATTTGCTAACTTGTGTTATACCGGAAAAGTGCCGTTTTGTTGAGGGTGTCACAGCATTGACATAAGCACTTTTTGATTGTTGTTTTAGCATTTTTTTTTTTGTGTTTGCTCGTGTAAGAACAAACGTGTGTATAATTTTATTTCAAATTTATGATTTTTTGAAACAGAAACTTTTGTAGGATGGCTCTTGAATAAATGTGTGTGCATATTTTTTGTTGATACATTAAAAGAAAATTAATTCTCTTATATTATTTTCTTCCAACAACGAACAAAGAATTGAAAGGTCCTTTTTTGTAAACCAACTTATGTTAGTATTTTTTCTGTATGGGTCCTTATTTTTGCAATATTTTGAAATGAAACCACCCAAGTTGTTGGCTTTCAGGTGGTAGTTACCCTCCTGTTGAGTGACAAATCGATGTCATTTCAAAGAATCAATTGAAATAATTAATTTACACGTATTTTTTTATTGGCAATGAGTCTGACATTAACGTGGTTAGCTTAAGGCTAAATGTGTTGATACTCCTTGCGCCACATGTATTTATTAAATTGACTTCCTTATAACTGATATTTCTTAGCCAGAGAATTATTTGAATTGTGCCTTCCGGAAGTCAACATTCGAATAAAATAAATTTGATATAAAAAATATCCCGCTGTTGTTCTGCAATAAATCAAGTAGTATTAATATGCGAGGTCTGTTAAGCAAATTAAAAGCAGTTGTTTGTTGATACCCTCATCTCCAGCTTAAGTATCAGCTACTAAACTTTTTAGTTCGTTTATGAGACTCATCTAAGTGAAAAGTGCTCTGAGTAATCGATGATTTTCCGCTTTGAAAGAAAATCTTATGTTGTGTCAAAAATGGAATTAAGTGCTGAAATACATTGGATTTGTTGAAAGTGGTAAACGATGATTATGTCAGGAATTTGCTTAAAAGTGCTAAAAGCTTTTCAAAGAAAAGCTTCAAAAGAAAAATTTATACCAGTAAAAGTATTACAAGTTAAATAACTAATATATAATTAATAAAATAATAATATAATTAAATAAAATTAAACGTCATAGTCATTCCTCAGTCTCTATAATCACTTAATTTACTCCGGTAATTTTCATACCCTTCACCAAAATTGGCAAAGCGTATAAAATGGATTTGTTAATTCGTCTTTAATTTCGACAAACTTAATATGCGAGCTTATAACACTATGCAACAGTGAAAAAAGTGCAAGGTCGTGATTATATGGGTTCGAATCTACTATCAAAATGTAGTAAAACCCTATACTCAGTTTGGTCAAGTTGGTGACCGTTTTCTTTTTATGGGCCTCCAAGGTTTCCCAATATTCGCATGATGCCCAAAAAAAGGTGTTGTCAGATTTTGCGAAATAACTAATCAGCACTTAAAAATATCGCTTAACTCTGTTCGTCATTAATGTAGCCAAGAGTACGTTGAATATATTTTGCTAAAATTTTATGACAGAAATGTATTTTATCTCAGAGATTTTTTAAAAAAGTTAGAGAACAAACAACTTTTTTGTCGGTTTTTCGGTCATAAGTTTTAGGAAATCCTGATTTTTCATACACTCTATTTGTAAAAATTGTAGCCACGGTAAAGTTGAACAACTTTTGTCAACATACTAGTATGAGTTTTAGATAAACACTCTAAGAAAATACTGGTACTATTGCGCTCGTTTAGATTTTAGTGAACGATATGTACACATACATACTCACTTACTTATTTGTGTATTTCTAATATTCCCTTTAATATACATTTAATAAACACTTGGCTGTAAGAAAACATTGTTTTCTTACCAAACAAATAACAGAAAATACTACAAATACAAATTGATTTTAACACACACAAGAAAATTGTACTTAAACAACAGCAGAAGCAACAGAAAATAAATTTCGGATAATAAATGCATAATAAAAATGAAGCAAAATTATTGATTAAAAATTTGCTGAAGTTAAAGAAATCGTTCCAACCAATCAACTGGGAAAACACAATAAAAGACTAAAAGATATTTATGATTTTTTGGAAAATATTTAAGAGCAAAGAGACGAAAACAAGAAAACAAAATAACTGAATCTGTAGGTAAACGAACGAAAAAAGCAGACAACCTACATTTTTCATACTCATCTCATATTCAACTTCATTATCATCATGATTACAGCCATCACGGCCATCGTACAGCCACAAAGTATGAAAATAATATTACGGCAAATAGAAATAAGATAACAAAAACAAAATTTGCAACAAAAAAATTTTAAAAAATTTATGTTACAAAGTATGAAGAAAATATGTATTTTAAAAGAGGAGAAAATAAAATGACGGAAGGCGAGCCAACTAAGTGATATTACGGCGATGGCGAAATTTATATACCGATCACTGTGTTATATTTTAATTGAAGTTATTTGATAAGCATTTGATTTTTTTTCAAACGCTATAAAATCAATAATTTTCTTAGCGGAGTTATAAAATTAATAGGCTGTACACAGTATGTTTGGCGTCCCTGTATTTGATGCAATTTTTAATTGAAAATATATTAAAACGTTTAACTGATTGATGTCCTAACGCTGCTTTCCTTCTAACAGAAGCCAAAAACCTTAATAAATTTAATATGCCGACAGTTTTTTGGTAGTTATATAATAAAATTATTATCTTTTTTTCTTTAATTTCTCTTTGTCTTTAGCGAACGCTTTCAACAGGCCGGAAGCTAAAGGGAAGGGCCCTGGGAAATGGACTATTTTGTTGGTACGACGGGACGGGAAAAGGAAATAGATGGTTAATGGTTTAAATAAAAAATGTGTTTTTGTGTTTTCGCGCGAGGTGAGCTAAAAAGAAATCTATCACCACACAATGTAATTGTGATTAAAATCGCGCAGACTGAGAGCATAATTTAGATGTCATTAAATTCATAAATATTGTGAAGTTAATCAAGATGAAACATTTTTTGCTCAAGTTGTTCAGGTTTTTTTCTTAGAGATAAAACATTTAATATAACAAAAATAATGCAGGAAAATTATTTTAGATTTCTCATTGCAAATACACACATTAAGTTAATGAGTCTAATATAAAAGATAAGTAAAATGTTTCTTGCCAATTCATTATTGTATTCTATTAGCCCCAGTGAAATGCGTATAGAAACTACCTAAAACCACTCAGTCGATCACCTTGAATTTTTTAGTATGATTTTGGGAAAAAAGAATCAGCATATAGAAATGTAAAACTTTCTTTTAGGCCAAGAAGCTGATTACAGGAAAAATTTTTTTTCTTTGCTAAAAAGATTAGCCTCCTCCTTAAGCGTTAGTTGCAGGACAAGAGATTGTGATAAAGGCATCGTATAGTCGTGCTTCCGTTACATATAAAACGTGGACTAATAAAATAACTACAAAAAGTTTTGTCAAGAATGGAAATTGTTTCTTTTCAATATAAAAATATCTTCCAAAAATGAGTGCAAAAAAATAAAAGCGGGAATTTCTAGTGGGCCAGGTATAACGTCATTAATAGGGATTGTAATTTTATGATCTCTATTTTCTTTTCTTTTACAACATGACGTTGTCAATAGATGTCGGTAATCTTCAGCGATGAGTGCTATGCCTTCGTCATTAAGACAAGCCGACAACAATTAATACAATCCTGAACTAAAATAAGTCGGAAAAATTCGATTGAGTGCAGAGTTGAACTTGAGATCTAAGCAATCGTAGTCTTGTATTCACTACTTCAGCTAACAGCTCTGCAGAATGGTAAATATATGCTGATTCTTTTCTCCCAAAATCTTACTAAAAAGTTCAAGGTGATCAATTAAGTGGTTTTAGGTAGGTAGCTCCTATACGCATTTCATTGGGGCTAATGCAGATCATCAAGGAACGTTTACCCAATATATCTTACAAAAACATCACTAATGAGCCAATTGTGTTCCACATATTAAATTTTTCCAAAACCAGAGCAACAGTTGCATATTCTTTTGCAACGACCCAAATATATTCCCATTGTGCAAGATAACATATTTTAGATTAAATTTTACTAGAAACGTAATTTTGAAGTCTCATCAAACCAGATCCATTTTTACAACAAACGAAAACATTTTATTAGTCCAAAAATTTTATACAAATTCACTCTCTTGTGTTGTAATAAGAAACTTTTGTTTCCCTGGTTAATAAGTATAATTCGTTTTCGAATTTCTGAAGCAGTCCTTTGCAGTCCTAGATCGCTTAATCATTTAAGTTATATAATTTTGGCGCTTTCAGGTGACATTCAAAGCCACTATCACTTCTGTCAGTTTTTGCCTCAAGGGTTATTTTAGGACTCGAAACACATCTACATATGTGACGACTGTATAAAAGGACGTTCCCATTTTTTACGATATTTTTGGTTACTGCCAGTTATGTTTACCACACAAATATAACAGTCCTCAGGGTTTTTCAATCGTCCAATCCAGATCATATCGGTTTCGTGCTTAAAGGTTTATTTCTTTCATTTCTCCACAAACGTAGAAACTCAACGCCCGTTTTGTATAACTTTTGTGGAATTCAAGCCTTGTCTTTGATTTCTAGTATGTGGTCAAAGTCATTATTCTTTTGAATCTAAATCATAAAGACGCCATCTCAGTCAAATGATATTCCTTAAGGATATTCTCCTCGCACAAGAAACAAAAATTGCTGCCATCATTGACACCAGCTCTTGTTGATGCCATCATATCAAATTATATTTTGGTGAGAGATTTTCTAATAAATTTCAGAAAAACACAAAATATTTATTTAAACTCTCGACTCGTTTGTAGAACCGTAATAAGGCTAATTAGGAAAAATCAATATATTAATTACAAGCAAATTGACACACTAACATAGATATTTTTTTCTTAAAAACCACAATTTGTAAACGAGAGCTGTTAAAAAAAAATTTTAAAAATTTGGGTTTATCTGATATCAGCGATGTCATATTAGCAAAGAGCACGTCATCAGAGTCAGTCTTCAAGCAAAAGTTTCCATATTTTTGTGTAGTGTAGTGAAATAATAGATGTTTTTTATAAAGTGACACAAGTTTGAATCATCATAAAACAAGAAAGTATATTTTTAATATCAATGAAACGGGCTTTATTTGAAAGAAACTTTTATGAAATTGATATTTAAATATCATTTCTGCCATGTAACCGTCACGGTATTGGGACACCAATTTCCAACAACTAATCTCAGCATTTGCGGTTCTATTTTGCCGATAACTCTACGAATGTTTATTTCCAGGTATTCAATTGTTTGTGATTTAGCATAAAGATAAAGAAAATATTGTAATGGGGTCAAGTCGCACAATTTTGGTGGCCAATTAGTTGGGCTGGTACGTGAAATATTTCCGTCAAAAGATTTTTTTACAAATTAGTGGTAGCGCCCGCTGCGTGGCATGTGGTTCCATCCTAGTGGAACCACATGTCAGCAATATTAATGCCCTGTAATTGAGTAAGGAGAAAATTGCGAAACCTCTGCCTCGTTTCTGTAACTGAAGGGAGAACTTCTCGCTGAGTTACACTGAGTCAGAATATATTTTTTAATGCATTTAAAATTTTGTTGGTATATAATAATAAATATATTATCTATGTATAACCCTAAGATAAAAAGCATGACAACCATAATTATCTGGTTTTTCGATGTAAGAACTTCTCACATCAGTTACAGAAACGAGGCACTGGTCCTGTACCATTCACCATCGGCAGCAACATTCTGAACATCATCGCTTTTGAAGACATACGGGCCAAGGACACCGCCAGCCCATATAGTACACCAAACAGTAATTTTCTGTGTTTCGACAAAAGCTTGCGGACTCTCGCCACTCCAAATGTGACAATTCGGCTTATTTACGTAAACATTTAAACATAAATGGGCTTTATCGGAAAATAAAATTTTTAATGGATGAGTTTGACAAATAAAATAATTATTTTGAATAAAAGCTTCAACAATTTGCACGCACTGTTGTAGAGAAAGTCGATTCATAATGAAATTTCAAAGCAAATTAAACAAAAAGCAACTATCAGTTGTTGAACGGGTGCTCAAATAGAGCAGTGATGCCAACTCAAAATTGTGACATTCTAAAAACACGCTGTATTATTTTAAAATTTATAAATAAATCATAGAAAAGCTATGAATTTGTATTATCATATTTAAAATTCATACTTCCATTTCTATTAACATTTATTGTTTAAGATCTCTTTTGCAACAGCACTTTCACACATCCTATTAAATTCATTGTAAAAGTAAATTATTTCTGGCTGAATATGACAAAAATATTTGTGTTATCAGCAGCAGTATGCATAAAAGTGATTGAAAAATAAGCACAAGGTTGAGCCAAGAAAAGATACTCTCATTTGTCAGATGAATGATTTCGTTTCTCTTTCAAATAAACAAAAAGTATATTAATTACACACATTAACCAGAATCTAGTACACAGTAAATACTTCAGAAAACAAAATAAATTGAAAACAATATGAATTTTTTATCTATTTATGTTTTATTTTTTGCACACCAACACAAGTTTCCTTTTCATTACATTCCTCTATTATTGCACATCACATAGAGTCACAGAGACACGCATTTGTATATGAATATGAATAATGGCTGCTCCTTAGCTTAGATAAAGAAATTGATATATAAAAACAAGCGTAGCAAAATTCGCCAACAAAAGCAGTACAACATTTCTTAAGAATCTATTATGTTCGCATTCCCTGTATTAAATAGCTGAAGCCAAAGACAGAGAATATAATGACAACGTGCTGAGTATGTGGATACGAGGTTAGGTTGGCTCAGAAACATGACACTGATTTTAATAAAATTAGTTTTTATAGAGGGCAATATAATGCCTACCTGCCTTATTATTTTACTGATTAAAAGTACCAGCCATTTCCTTGTCTTGTTGCAATAATAGTTTGTATGCTCTGCATTAAAATAGGATCTTCAGATGTTAAATCGTGTATAAAATGGTATCTGGTTTTCACTTGAGCTTCTAGAAACTTTCATTGAATAACTCTAGAAATCCGTAACGTAAAGATAAATGTTTTAGCTGGTGTTCAGTGTAATAGTAACTCCCATATACGAGGTTGTTAAGTCGGTACTTCCCTACTTGTTTCTTGTGCTTTTTCGAATCATCGACGCCAAAAGATTTTGAGTTATAAAAATAATACTTTGATCCTGTTTTTGGATTATGACGATGGCACTAAGACTTGTAATCAAATAGAATGAAATTACCTAAGACATCGCATCCACTGGGAATGTTTACTTTAATTACGTTGGTTCGATTTTCTTTCAAAACTTCTCTTAATTCATAACAAACAGACAGACAAGTGCAGCCTTACGTTGAAAGAAGAACATCCAATTCTGCAATCAATCTTGGTCGTCCTGGTCGGATTCGGCCTAATAAGCGGTCATAAATAAGCAGTCATGGTGGGAATATATTGACTTCTGAGCACTTCTTTTTTCTACCGACTGCTTTCTGAATGCCATATTTCAATATTAAAATATATATTAATTTTTCTTTATAAATGATTCAAACATACAATTTTTATTCATGAATATTTTACTTTATTTTTATAATACTAAAATTTGAAGAATGTGTGCCAATTAAGGACCCAACACCAATTTTGGATGCTTCTCAACAACTCACAGATAAAGAACTGAGCTTTCTCAGGAGCTCAACACAGAAGACCATAGAAAGCAGCCACAATTCATTCAGTGGATACTGAAGCAAAGTGAAAGTCAATGCAAGTTTTGCGAGAAAAATCCACATTCTGCGATGAAGTGAAGTGAAATTGTGGAAATTCGGAATAAAAAGTCTTCATAATCTCTGAGGAAAATACACCCACAAGGAAAAACTTTCTTTTATGGCTTGATTGTTGGCCTAAAATTTTTAAGGACAGAATTATGTTTTTATATTTAGATCAACATTCAGGGCATGCCGTGGTAGTGCTAAGAGAACCGATGAAAAATGATAAGAATACAGAGGGGTTTTTGTATCGATTTTAGTTCTTCCTCCTTCCCGCTGATTTTTTGCTACAGTACCGAAGAAGGAGAGTGTTCAGCGACCAGTGTCCAGCCTTAACTAGAAAGGACATGATTATGCTAAGAGAACCGATGAAGGATGATAAGAATACAAAGGGCTTTTTGTATCGATTTTAGTTCTTCCTCCGCCGTCTAGTCTTTGCTTTAGTTGCGACTAAGGAGAGTGTCCAGTCTTCGCCATTAAACTATTGCAGATCACGAACATTCAATGTCATATTCATGATGGAAAAAAAGGATTTTAAATTTCGAAGTTTAAGCTTTAACTACTTAAGTACGTTGTAAGTTGAATACGTTATAGGAACATGATAATAGAATTCTTGTGGCCGCAATTACATGTGTTTTTAGCAAAACGGCGCCATTTGTCTCACTGATCATGAAGGAATTGATTTTGTTGCAACATCGATTTTCAGAAAAATATATCATCTTAAAAAATTCTACTTGCAATTAATCCTAATCCCATTCGAGCGATTAGTTTCATGAAAGTTTAAGCCATTCGTGAGCTTAAATCCGAGATTCTTGTTTAACTTAGGGAGGTTTAAATCAAATATCCACGGGCACTACTCCCTCTATCCTTCTATACCTCTTCTCACGACCTATTTTCCTAGTTCCGATACAACCCATAGCATATATTGGGGTCTTGAGCGCTGGTCCAAAAAAAAATATATAGCAGGTCATCGAGGAGAAGGAAAGAGGGAGAGAGCTACGTTTCTATGAAAAATTTATAGAAAATATATCGCAATGATCTGAAAAGATGCTTGCCTTCTTACAAAAAAAAATCGCATTCCCACAGAAATATCTTTCACCTCTTTTAACTCTAAACTTTGTGTAGTAAAAGTCGAAAAGAATGGCTTCTCACTTATTAAAGTGCAAGTTTGAAATAAATATCTTTAGTTATTTTAATTAACGTTAAGTAAAGGTTCCCTGATGATCTGCGCAATTTGATCCCTCAAGTGATCACCTTGAAATTCTTTAAATAAGGTTTTGGGAAAAAAGAGAGAGGACATAATTAACATGAAAGAGGTTTAAGCACGAATCTCTTTGTATATGATTTATTCCATTTAAAATTAATTTTCAGACCATTTCACTGCATTATATAAAATAATAACACCAACAACAATAATAATGTGCCATGTGTAGATGACTTGTTGTAAAAATAAAACAACAGCAACAGAAACATACGTACGTTAACTAAAACAATAATCAAATTGTTGTAGTTGTTCCACTTTTATACTTGCGATCGTTTGCAAACAAAAGCTCTATAGAAACTCTACAACACGATGCCAAGCAACATGACGCAATTGTGTTGCTCAATGGTTTCCATTTAGTTTTACTATTTTTTATTAATTTTTTTAAGAAAATGCTGGTTTCTTTTATATATGTAATTTCTAAAACAAAAAAGAAAGCAGCACACAAAAAAAAAACAATTATAAACTGCAACTGACGCAATTCTTATTACAAAAGTGTGGTGCAACAGAGAAAACGAAAGAAAAAATATCTAAGAAATCATATAAAAGTTGTAACGATTTGGTGATATAAATGCAAACATTCTTTTAACAAATTGTATAATAATTTTATGGGTTGTAACTCGTTATTGTATGAGAGTTCAGGAACAAATAGTGTGGACATGTGAAGAAAGAAACGGAGAAGTGTGTGTGTGTGTGTGTGAGTGTGTAACTTCGATTTATAAAAATGTATTCAGTTACGTTCATGTTGAGGAGCCTCTGCGTATGAGGAATTTTGCATTCATACGTAACGTATCGGTGTTTATTATGAAACCACTGCGTATGATTGATATTTCATTTGTATGTTACAAATCGGACTGCACAATAAACATTTTGTAACCCTTTACAAAAAAGTTAAAGGGTATATTTAGGTGTGTCATTCCGTGTGTAATTTCTTCAATATTAATATGGGACCCCATAAAGTATATATATTCTGGATCCTTTTGATTAGTGAGGACGATTGAGCGATGTCCGTCTGTCCGTCTGGCTGTATGTAAAATCGGTTTTCCCTAGCCACCAGAGACTTCATTCGTGGACTGATGGATTAAAAATTAACGTAAATAGAGTGGTATTGAAATTCGAAAAAATACGAAATACGGTTCCAGACCTGGGAAGCTTACACCTACATATTTCTCGACGCAAAATTAATAACAAACACCAATTATTTGTTTGTTTGTAAATGGAACCTATTTCGTGCTTTGGGAAGCCTTTATTGTCTATTGAAAACAAAAAATTTATAAATTTTTTTTCAGGAATGGGAAAATAAGAGTTTTTTTTTTGGCACATTCACTATTTTATAGTACATTCCAAGACTAAAATGTTTTAATATTTAAAGTTTTTCTTAAATAAAACTGCTTTATACATCATGAAGATTTGCATTGATAAAAAAATATTATAAATTTCGCTTCCAGAGTTGGGAATTGAAGCGTAACGAAAAAAAGCAACTTTGTTTTCTTTTTTTTTAATAACTAAGACTATTTTGTAATTGAGGTAACTAAAAATTACAATAGAGCAAAGAATAAATTAACCATACTTCCTTTAAAAAGCATATACAAACTTAAATATTTATATGTAACGCTAGACGTACGTTGTATTCGGGACAGCCGAATTTAGCACTTTTATTTATTTCTATGAAAATTCTTTTAAATTTTTACAATTTAACGCCTTTTTCAAATCATATAGTTCTGGAGTTACTATATTCCCTTTAATAGATGACATAAATAATATCAAGTTTCTAGGTCGTGGATGTAAAAACGTTCCAATGGGTGTTTTTTATGTCATAATAAAAATAAGAATATATATTTTCAATATCAATGAAATAGGGGCTTTACTTGAAAGAATATTTTATGAAATTAATTCTTAAATATGTTCTCTGCCATGTGGAAGCCACGGCTGGCTAGTAGGAGGCCCAACCTGGGACACTAATTTTGCAGCAAGAGCGGCCGTATATCACCGATAACTTTTTAAATGTTTATTTGCAGTTATTCAGTTTTTTGTCGATATGGACAAGTGACTTATTATAACTCCAAAGAAAACAATCTAATAGGCTTAAATCACACGAAGTTGGTGATCGTCAATTTAGTGAAATTACCAATGAAAATTGGAAAACGTTCACATGTACTTAAGTATAAAATTCAAACCAAAAAAGTTTGACTCAGGTATGATGGAACAAAAAATTCAGAAAAATGGGACATGAAGAAAATAATCAAACGGTAACACGGGTATTAAAACAAAAACGTGTTAACATCAGGTTGATACAGTTCTCGGATTCTTTTTCACAATAAAATTTGTGTAAATAGGAACTGTTATCACATTCAACTAAGCCGCCTAAAAAGTGGTGATAAACACAATATACACATGAGCACTGATGATGAAAGTGTTGCGACTTTCGAAAATAGCTGTTCTGCTCTGCTGTGTAAGTTGAATAAAACTGATGTTGACTTTCCTTTGTGCCTTGGAATATTTATCATCATGTCTTTCTGAAATTTAAATTAAGTTCGAACAATTAGCCTATGAATCTTAATTCGATTTAACAAGTGAAATTATTTTATAAAAAGTTCTTTTTGAGTAAATCAATTGTAGCGCCCGCTGTGTGGCATGTGGCTCCGTCGTGTTGAAACCACAAGTCTCTTTTACCGTTCATCATTGACAGCAATATTCTGACCATCATTGTTTTTGAAGAAATATGGGCCAAAGACCACGCCTACCCATTAAGCGCTCCAAACAGTAATTTTCTGTAGATTCAATGGTGTTGCGACAAAAAGTCATGGATTCCACCCACTCTAAATGTGACAGTTCTATTTATTTACCTGCCCATTCAAGCAGAAATGGGCTTTATCGGAACATAAAATTTTGAATGGATGAGTTTGATGAATAGAATAATTATTTTGATGAAACATTTCCTAAAATTTCAAGCGTTGCTCTGGTGTAAGTCGTTTCATAATGAAATTTCAAAGCAAACTAATACCGTGTTCAGACATACCCCCTAATTGCTTAATTAGGGCATTTTTCGCAATTAAGGCCTTAATTGACCACAATTTATCATACAACTAATCAATTAAAAAGTGAACAATTAGTAGTTAATTGTATTACTAATTGCGTGAAACTCGAAATGCCACCCTGGTGATAAGTATGATTATTAATAATCAATTTCTATTATATGCCAGTAAAAGTTCTTTTAAATCCAAATTTGCATTTATTTTTAAGATTTACAAACACGAATATTCACAAAACAAATAAAAACTATGTTTTTTTCAGCTATCAAATGTTAATTGAGTTAGCTAAATTGGCTATGTGTGAACACTAGATTTGATTCACTAATTAACCCTTAACTGGTGGCGTTGGTCCGGTGGGCCATCTTAAAAATAATAAAAGCCTGTAAAACTTTCCCTCTCCTATGTAACCGTTTGAGTGTCTCAGTAGCTCTACGTTATTCAGTCTTACTGCCCGTGTTGAGGTGAACAGTTGAATTCTTTTGTTCTTCAATAAGTAGCAGCTATCTTCATTTAGAAGTGTGGTTCCGCAGACCAACATCACCAAGAACATAACTTTTTTTTCAATAAATTTTGAGATGAATAATAACATTCCGTCAACTTCCGTCCGAGCATCTGGGAGAATTATAAATGAATGGTTAAATGACGAAGAAGGTGGCGATTTTAGCGAAGATTCTGACTTTGAAGCTGTTCAGTGCAGCGATCATGAAGCTGCTTCGGAGCAATCAATTGTTGATAACCAAATTGTTGAAAATATCTCTAGTAATCAAGGTAATTTGGCAGAACATTCTGAAGAGTTAGATGTAGAAATTGTAAGAAAAGTGAAGGAATTCTATTATGGGAAAAACCGCTTCAAATGGGCAAAGGTTGACGCTAATAGATCTGTTAGAACACCTGCGCATTATATAATGCGGATTTCAGTTCGTAAAAATCAATACATCACAGCCAACTAATCACCACTTGATTTATTTCAAAGCCTTTTAGACGAAGATATTTTAAATATCGTTTTAAAATGGACAAATGATAAATTATCGGAAATAAGAAATAAATACAGTAATTCTGATCGAATCGAGCTCTGATCCAAAAATGCCTTGCGTATTTTATGATCTCAAGGATTATCATTAAAATGTTAATTTTATCTGATAATTTAATTTAGGAAAAAAATATGTTTTTGTTATATTATTTTAAAAAAAAGAGTTTTGTGTTTTCAAAAAACATCACCTTTAAAAGAGGTGTGTTATAAAATTAAGAAAAAAAACTCGTTTTTGTTAAGACAAATTTATATGCGCTTATTTTGCTTTGAAATAGAACGGAAATATGCTTATAAACTCGTTCCATAATTAACGAATTGATATTTGGTTTTTTTTAAGTTAATAAATAATTTAGCAGTGTCCCATGGACCAACCTCCCCATTTATGTAATTTTTTTACCCCACCAGTTAAGGTTTAAAATTAAATTGACTCAATTAAAAATGCATGCCTGAACAGAGTATAAGTAAAATATAACTATCAGCTGTTAAATGGGGGCTCATATAAGGCAGCGACACTAACTTAAAGTTTGGGGCATTCTAACATAATCCGCAATAAGTAGTTCGATATAAATAATTAATAAATAATTATTTCAAAACAATTAGAACACTTTAAGTCCTTTTGTTTTTATATCACCATTTTCCTCATGTCTTAATAAAAAAAAACGTTTGTTCATGATTATGTTGGATTTCGGTGATCTGCTTCCTTCCTGGGAATATAGATGAGGTCAGTTTATTTGTTTTACCTATTGGCAAGAAGTTTATTATAAGAGAAGTGTAGACATTCAAAAAGAATATACTGGCCAAATCCTTTGCAATTGTAAGAATTACTCTAGAAAAATCGTAGTAAACTAAATTATTGAAAAATTAACAAAACAAATATATTGTCTATTAAGGCTCAATCCTGTATGAAAAAATAAATTGCAGCCAGACTGCACACTTTAAAATAACAACATATTTTACTTGAATACCTGTTCCATAAATAAAATCGTTCAAAAAATGAAGCAAAAAATGTTGCACATAAATTCGATTCTAGTTTGCAATTAATAAAATTCCCTTGTTTTTAAATTTAATAATTAATTGTCGAAACACTTGAAAATCATTTCTTTTATAATCCCTTGAAGTGACCTAAATTCAGAATTAAACTCTCTTAACGTAATTGCAACGATTCCGTGCAAAACTCCTACTGCAAACACACGACACTACAACAACGCTAACAAGAACAACAAATTCTTTAATCTTACAAACAACTACTTTATGGCATTAAGACGTGTTTCGCAACTAATCTGTAACAAATAACTCTGCCAAACATATGGTTATTGAACAGCAATGACTCTTTGTAATTTTTATCCCCACTTAACGAATTGACAGTTTTGAACAGGGACCGTAAGGGAAAACAAATAACAACTCCAAAAATGAAATGAAAAAAAAAATATTGGAAAAACACAAACAAACTTATTGCTGCAACAACAATAGATAAATGCAAACTCGTTTGGAATACTAAATTCAATATAACATTTTTGGCAACAACAAAAAATATGAGAAATAAAAATCATAGAAAAAACGAATTGCAACTAACGGAAATACAGTTAAAATAAAAGAGAAAAATATTGTTGAAAATAAAATGAAAATCTGTAGTAAACATGTTCCAATTTTGTTTCTAGTCTTTTTCAAGTTTAAGGCACACGACTGTGAACTTTGAAACAAACCAGCAAACAGTTGAGCTGAAAAAAATAAAATATAAAGACATTTTGCAACATTTGCTGGAAAACGAAACGAACTTGGAAAAAAAGCTGCAGAGCAGGATTCAACAAACTGTGCTGGGAAAAAAGAAAAAAACAAACAAAAATAAAATTAAAAAATAAAACAAATAGAATCTCTGTACGAGTTTGTATAATTGCCATGTGTTTCAGAATGCACACAAGCGAATAATATTTCTTTTTTTTTCGCAAGTTTTGCCTAAAACTAAACTGTTAGTCAGTTTAAGTATGCTGGAGGCAGTGGCCATTTTTTTCGGTGGTGTTAGAAACAGTAAACGGAACTATATTTTTCAATTGACCCGAGTTGAAGTTTGAGAAAAAACGAACGAAATTTTTTTCCAGACAAAAATCTAAATATTCTATTTTTTCGTTAATAACATCGCAAATGTTCACTCGCAGTTTCAATTATTTTTAAAATTATAAAGAAAACGGCAACTTATTTTTATACCCTTCACAAAAAAGCTAAAGGGTTTTGGCAATAGGTTTATCATTCCGTGTGAACAAAATTGGCACTTAAAAATATATGTAACGTCAGTAGAGGGTATATAAGATCCGGCTTCTCTGGCAAAATCTTTGGTATGGAGAATTGTCCTCTGAGGACTGTCTTTGTAGTATTACACCTACTACTGGACTTACAATTCGTGACCAAAAAATTAATCATGTCGAGTCAGAGAAACTATTTAATAAAGGGTGTCCTCTATGGAGGTAAAGAATTTTGAAAATACATAAGACATAGAGGAGTTTCTTAAACTGGCAAGATTTTTACTTAATTCAAAAGATAATCTAGTGATATTATACTTAAAATATTATTTCTGATCTATGACTGCTATATCCGCCTTCGACGTAGTTTAATCTGTTGGTCTAATTATCTATAACTTTTTCCAATATATGGGGCCGTATATTGGCAACAAGTCGTCTATCGTTTCAAACTTATCGGAGTGGACTAGCAACTTTGAATATCCCCACAGAGGATAAGCTAGCGTGAAATTATACGTTTGTCAAATGCTTCCTTTAATAAATCAATTGTGGCAGGAGTTGCATGAAATGCTCTGCCCTGCTGTTGAATATATAACAAGTGATGACATTCCTTTGTGCTTTTCTTTCTAAATTTATAAGTTATCGTAGAGTCAAAACTAAATTTAATAATTAGCCGTTTTTAATATCTTTAATTTCAATTATAAGCTGATTCTTTTTTCCCAAAATCTTACTAAAAAATTTTAAGTGATAAATTAAGGGGTTTTAGCTAGTTCATTGCGCTCATTTCACTGGTGCTAATGCAGGTCATCAGGGAACTTTTACCCAACATTTCTTAAAATAACTAAAAATACTTATTTTAAATTTTCACTTTAATAAGTGAGAAGTCTAAAACAAATATCAAAGTCATAACAAGAACTCACTGATCACTTTTCCATTTCTATTTTCTTACGTCTTGTTGAACCTACATCTCATACATATCATGGTTTACCCCATTGATATACGGAAAAGTTACAGAGTCCACTACTGATTCTAATGTTCTGACACAGCATCGTTTTTAAAGAAATAAGTGCCAGTAATGCCACCATCCCATAAGACACACCAACTAGTAAGTTTTTCTGGGGGCAACGATGTCTCAACTAGCACTTGAGTTTCATCTTCATGCCAAATACTCTCCAATTTTATTTATTGGCGTACCCACTTAAATAAAAGTTAACCTCATCGCTAAATAAGATTCGCTTACGAAAATAGGTATCAACGGCAACATTGAATTCTACCCATTCTACGAATTCACGCCTTGACTCTGATTTTATAGGCACGCAACTGAAGGCCTTTCCGCAAATTCTTTCCTAAGATGGATGGGCATACCAGGGAACGAAATAGTGTACATTTGTATTCCTTATGCACACAAGTTTACATCAACGACAACGCAAAAAAAGATATTGAAAAATGTATTCATGCTACAGTTTATACACAAATACATCTTGAGTGTACAGGGCTGTGCATTGCAGACATTGAAAATATTGAATTCACTTTGTGTACTTATACACATTTGAGGTGATGATCACAATATATATGTTTTTGAATCATAAATAATGTATCATAATAATGTTTGTTTGCAAAAGCATATACACGAGATGTACACAAGTACAGGCAGCAGCTGCACACAGCGAAAAGTGTACACAACGCAAAAAAAAGGTAGTGTATTTAGGGAGTACATTGTACTGAATGTGTACATTAAATTTTCTTGTACATTTTTGAGATCTCTGGAACACATATCAAATACCTGTGCACGATAGGAGATGATTCAGATCATCCTGTACGTACAGTTGGCAACAGCAAAGAATTTTTCTCCACGACGTTCTGTGTATGATTTTTATAATTTCGAGTAAACGTGGTGCGAAAACGATCCATTTTGCGGGTGCTATTAACTGAAGTAGTAAGACTACGAGGTAATGAATATGGTGTCGATATTTTCTGATGTGCATGAGTGCAGGATTTCAGCGATTGCTGTCGGATTGTTTCAATGTCGAAGGCATAGCACTGGCCGCGAAATATTACTGACAGCAATTAATACCATCATGTTCTAAAGAGCAGAATACAGCACTCGCCTTCGTCGGTACTTGTAGCAAAAAATTCACCGAAGTAAAGAAGCAAAAATAGCTACAACGAAATTCTCTATCCCTTAATCTGTCTTCCTCTATCAAAAAAAAACTCCATGTTTTATGGGATGGTGGATGGGACTGCTGCCGGATTGTTTCAATCGTCATGTCCTAAAGAGCATGTCCTGTACCGAAAAATTCCCCAGCGAACTAAAAATCTATCTTCTTCTGTCATATAAACTCTGTCCCATCCTTCCCCAGTCCCGGCACAATGTACTGCATATGTATTGGTCAACCTCTGAGTGCAGGTCCTACTTATAAAAAAAATGTTTAATAAAATCAAATTCTCTGATAAACGAGTATGGTAACTAAATAGATAGAATGCGCGACATATATTTTGCACAGATCATGATTTTCAAATCTAATTTGCGCAATTTGTTAAGTTACAATCACACATGAAATATTTGCCTATGAAAAGTTGCCATGAAAAACAGTTTGATTCAGATACGTGATTGTTAATTAAAAAAGCTTTATAAATAACTAATAGACAGTTTCATAAAATCCACTATTTTTGGAAACAGTTTAACTCCATTAACACTTTATTGAGTTAAAAGGATTTTTCTTAACATTAAAACAGGTGCCCTGATTATCTGCATTAGCCCCAGTGAAACGCGCATAGGAACGAGCTAAAACCCCTCAATTAATCACTTTTAATTTTCTACTAAGATTTTGGGGAAAAAAATCAGCACACAATTAAAATAAAAGAGATTGAAAAATTACGTTTTTTTTGTGCAAATATGTGACAAATGGGGGCGTGCCTCCTTTCATGTTGACCAGCCGGTTCAAATAAAACTTAAATCACTTGGCGGCTGTCATAATAAGCGCCAATTAAAAACGGTTGCCCAATTAAAGTTCTATACCTCTATAAAAACACCCTTTTAAAAGCAAGTACATGCATAAAATAAATTTTTTTCTTTCAATTTATCAATCATTAGAGCAAAATATTGATTAATGCTATTGAGTTTTTATATCTTCTATTTACATGCAAATGCATGCATATGCATGCACCATATATCATCACTTAATTCGCTTTAAAGTAAAATTTAATTGCATTAAATTTATTTCCTATTTTCCCACATTGTTCACCTTAATTGTTATTTAAATGCAATTTCTCTTTTTTCTTAAACGCGCTGTTGTTCAAAAAAAAAACACGAAAAAATATCATTAAAAATAATCACCCAAATAAGATAAAAATACAAAAAAAGTAGAAAAAAAAACAAAATAAAATGTCAAAATCATTTGTATTTAACCGGTTTAAATGTTAATGTTTAACAAAATGTCACCAGCATGTCATGTAAGAGTAAACCTGCTCTTCACATACACACGTAATCACCACACCACACAAGCCGAATTACATGTGTATGCATGCACGATGGTATAACCTGGTGCATGTGTGCGTGTGTGTGTGGTTATTTGTATAATAGTGTGCGCATTTTCATGTCCGTTTACTTATTTAAACATTTATTTATCAACAACAACAAAAAAAAACAAACAAACAAAAAACAACAAAAATAAAGAGTACAAATGAAAAACTTACATTAATTTACATTCGCCCGAGTTCTCTCACAGTCGCAGGAGGATTTACATCTTCATCGTGTCCATAAATTATTGCATTTCCTCAGTGTACAGGAGATGTGTATTCAAATAAAAACGCAAAATATTGTCATGTTGTAGGCCTCTTCGTTATATTGATTTAAAGTGATAAATGGACAATTAATGAAATCGGGTTTTGGTATGCTTCTCTCTCTATTTATCTACCTCCTTCTCTCTTTCTCTCTATGTGTGCAATTACAATAGTTGATTAATTTATTTAAGCGGAAATGTTTGTAGGTAATTTCCAGTTGCTTTAATTTATCAGTTGCTTTCGCGAAACAGCTTTTGCTCTTTCACACTCATACTCTTGCAACAAATAAATCGTTTATTGCAACAATTTAGCTGAGATCAAAGCAAAATTAAATTTTGAACGAAATAAATTTTAAAAATATTTGGGAAGACAAAATTGTTTGCTTTTAGTTCCATTATTAATTGGAAAAATATTTTAGTTCCTGTTCACACACTTCAACTTTTGTTGCTCAGCTCTTATTTTTTTCTGTTTTTTATGAGAAAGTAAGACACATTTATTTGATTCTATTTCATTAAGACAAGGATAAGGGATAAGGAGTTGGATAACAACATTGAAGTGTTTGAATTGGGTAAATACTTATAATCAATTTTGAAAAATTTTGATAGGCTATCGTAAAAAACATTTCTTGTATAGTTTTTCATAATAAGAGTGGTAAAAAAAACTGTTAATAAATTAAATATTTGACATACTGTCATTGTACTATTATAATATGAAATTTATTTGTTAATAGAGTCATATCGAATAAAAGTTGTTTGTTGGGTTTTGGTTTGTATAAGTTTCATAGCCTACTACACTTAAGATAATGTGATTTTTTAAAACCATCTGTAAGTTTTCATTTAAATTCTCAAATGGTTCATAGAAGTCTTTTGACGCTTTTGTTAAAGTCTACTGACGATTTGGTATAAAGCGCCAATGAAATGTATAAGACGTTGCTTAACCACCCAACAAATAAATTTCATATTATAAAAACTGTTATCACACTCAACAAGGCCATCAAATAAATGGCAATAAAAACAAACATAGTTAAGTATTGATGATGAAAGTGCTGCGGCTTTTGAAAACAGCAGGTTTTCAAAAGCTTTATAAGCTGAATATATTAAACTGATGCTAAATTTCCAGTGTGCTTTCGAAAATTTTTCATGTTTTTCTGTATTAAAACCACTTTTCATATAATGAGACTATCGAAATTGAAGTTGATATAACAACTGCTATATCGGGTGTTTTTTATAGAGTAATACAACTTTGAACTCGTATCACTTGTTTATTTGACCACCCATACAATGGCTGGTAGTTGCTTTTGGTTTAATTTGCTTCGACATTTTATTACGGCTCGACTTACACAAGAGCACCGCAAGCAAACTGTGGAAATTTTTAAACAAAATAATTGTCCTATTTGTCAAACTCATCCATTGAAAATTTTATTTTCCGATGAAGCCCTTTTTTTGGTTGAATGGGTACGTAAATAAACAGAATTGTCGCATGTGGAGTGAGGAGAATCCACAAGCTTTTGTCGAAACACCATCACATCCACAGAAAATTACAGTTTGGTGCGCTTTATAAGCTGGCGGAGTCATTGGCCCGTATGTCCTCAAAAACGATGATGGTTTGAATGTTATTGTCAATGGTGAACGGTATAGGAACTTGATTCCAAATTTTTTCATACCTCAATTAGCTGGCATTAATCTTGCTGATATGTAGTTCCAACAGGACGGAGCCACATGCCACACAGCAGGCGCTACAATTGATTTACTCAAGGAAACTTTTGACGAAAAAATAATTTCATTTAATTGACCCGCAAGATCGTGTAATTTAACCCCATTGGATTGTTTTCTTTGGGGTTATGAAAAGTCACTTGTGTACGTCGATTAACCAGAAACAATTGAACAGCTGGAAATCAACATTCGAAGAGTTATCGGCGAGATACTGTCGCAAATGCTGCGAAATGGTTATGGAAATTGGTGTTCCGGACTGCGCCTTGTACGCCCCAGCCGTGGGGGTCACATGGCCGAAATCATATTTCTATTCTATACAGACCGTTTCATTGATATCAAATATATTTTGTTATGTTTTATTATGATTTAAATTTGTATCACTCTATAAAAAACACCCGCTACTTGTAATATGGCTGATTATTATATTTAGATTATCCAAAATTTTTTTTATAATTTTTTACTTTCATTTTCTTAAAAATTATGTTTTGATAAGTATTTTTTATTAAAAATAATTACACAATGTGAGAAGATAAGAACATGAACCGCACCAACAACTTTGTAAGAGTACAATGGAACGTATGACTTCCATTAATATTAACAATATTATGTATACGCATGGAGGTACAAAAAGCGTGTTGAACACAAACAAACATACAAGTGAAGCTTATACTAAACCAAAGTGCAATAATCGGCTGTACCGACTCTTATATGCCCTTCACCAACGTAAATCTGTCACCACATATCTCTTTAAGTACCAATTTTGTTCTTTCTAAATAATAAAATAGTTTAAGTCAGCAAAAAAAAAAAAAAAATAACAACGCCAATTGCCTTTTTGGTTACTTTTATGCATAAAAAATATTTCGATTTCTTAACCCTGGAAAGGAAGTTTTAACTTTTTTATTCTACCAATTCAACTCCTAATGAGGCATGAAATAGTTTTATTTAAGAAAAACTTATAATATCTAATAATTTCGGTTACTTTGTTTTTATTGCCATTTATTATTATTATAAAATATTGCACTTGTCCAACCCTGGGCTCGAAATTTTTATTTATTTTAAATTTTTGATACCAAATTTGTTTTTCCCGAATTAATAAATAGTGTTAATTAGTAAAAAAACGACTTTTGTTGTCAATTACGTCAATTTATTAAAGAGTTTAAATTCCCCAACCCTGGAAGAGAAATTTTAATTAAGAAAAATTTTTTTTTCATCAAAATAAATCTTCATGATGTATAAAGCGGTTTTATTTAAGAAAAACTTAAAATTTGTAAACATTTTAGTTATTTTATGTACCACAAAATGCCGAATGTGCCAAGAAAAAACTTTTAATTTACCATCCCTGGAAAAATTTTTTAAATAGACAACTGAACAGTTCCAAAGTATGAAATATTGAATATTTACAAGTAAACAAAAAAAAGTGGTTTTGAAAGTGGTGTAAGCTTCCCAGCTCTGTGATCTGCTCAATCCATCAGTGCAAAAACGAAGTCTTTAGCTATTCTGGTGGCTTAGCGAAACCGATTTCACGTACAGACAGATGACAGACGGAGATCGCTAAGTCATCATCGCTATTCATAAGAATCCAGAATATATATACTTTATGAATATCGAAGAAATTACACACGGAATGACAAACCTATAAAAACTTTTCACTTCTTTTGTGTAGGATATAAAAATTTTATGAGGGATTGAAAGCCATTCTTTTGCCTTTGAAGAATCTTTTACATTGTGAAAAGGACTGTTGGTATGGAAACTTATTTCCAAATAAATTAAACACAAAATATAGTTTTTTCACTGGATTAAAATACCCGCTATAAACTGTCCACTACATTAATAAACGATAAATCTCCGTTGGTATTCTGTGTCTCACTGACAACATTTTCTACTTCAATCAAAACTCGTCTATTGCGTTCAATGAGACTGTGACTCTTTTCAGCTTTTATCACATTAAAATGTTCATTAAAGCCATTTCAATGAATAGTATCTTTAGCAACATCACTTTCATTCAATCTCCAGTTCTATTTTCTATAAAAATCTTCAGCTAAAATGCAATTAAATTTTAGTTTCTGCAACAATAAAACAGTTTCTATTTACTTTTACACAACAATTGCAAAAGCAAAACTAAAAATGAAGCATTAAATCTCCTTTTAGAGAAATAATAAGGAAATAAAATGATGAATTGTATTTTGTTGTAGTCGTTCTTTTAATTTTTAAAAAGATGCAGCCATAGCATGTAATTAAGTTTGGCTATGGCAACATTTATCTGCTGGGCACAAAACAAAATAAGATGCCATTAAGCAACTTGTGTCTGAGTTTCTAAAAAGGGAAATAAAACAGAGATCAAAAAATAAATAAACAACATGATTGTGCTGGTGCTGGTGCTTTACTCAGAATCAGAAGCTGCCCAGAAAAGAGTGAATAGAAGTCGAAGGCACACAAACACAGACATTTAAATCATATTGAAGAATAATTTCTTTTACTCATTTTTTATTATCTTTTTTTTGTTGTAATCTTATTTCTGCTTAATAACAACTCTTTGTTCATGTAGAAAAATAACCATTTCCGGCAGGCATTATTGTTAAGTGTTCTGTCTTTTTGTTGTTTCTTTTTAAATCCTTTGAAGTGTGTTTGTAATTAAAACGCAACTTGAGTTGACACAAAAGTAAAATAACTTTCAAGGGTTTTCGATTATTTTACGTTTATATAACAAACAATAAAAAAGGAAAAACCTGCCAATTTGCCACCACCAAATAAAATCGAATTTAGAATTGTTTGGTTTTTTTTCCTTTCTTTCTACCAGTCCTTTAAGCAGACTACTGGTTGGCAGTATAAGCAAATAAACTTTTAAAGCAATTTTTTCATATTAAAAGTTCAGTGTTTTGCACCCCTCATCCCTCAACTCACAGACAATGACCGCCAGTTTTATAACAAAAAAAATTAAATATAAAAATTTTTACTTGAATTACTACACCAGAAGTAACGAAGTTTTATTTGTTAATATTTTATTTTTAGCACAATTGCCAATTTCGAAACTTTAAATTGCAACTCCTCAAAAAAGTTACTTTAACTTAACAAAAGTTAATAACGTTATTAAATTCTAATTTTTCATATATAAGTTTTCTCTACATTTCCATCTATTTTTTTTATTTTTTTGGTTTTTCCTCCAACTTATTTAATACCGGAATTTTTCCACATTTAATTGTTTTCTCCTCCAGTATTATTGTAATTTTATTTTTCTCATAACATGGATCACATACTTTCGTACACTATTTGTTTTGGGTTTTTGCTACAATTAAATTCTGTAGGTTGATTTTTACGCTTTATTGCTGTGTAAATAATGCATTTTAAGCACTCATCGCAGTGGAAAGCAACTTCTTAATTTATGCAGTGCTAAACAACATTATACATACAATAACGGCAGCAACAACAACGACAAGAACAACACCAACAAAATGCGACGAGAAAAACAAAGCACCCAACAACCAGCCATGCAATGCAAAAATGGAAAAAAAAAAAGCCTGTAAGCTGGCAGTCAGTCATATAGACAGAAGGGTAACTATGCAACGTAGAAGGCTGGCATTCAGGCAACAACGGCCACAAGCAGGTTTGATGTATAAACACAAAGTGAGCGCTATTTATTTGCAAATATGCTTTCGGGTTTTTAGAAAAATTTATATTTATTATCAAATTGTAAGTACAAGTTACGTAGCACAATCAGCTACACGCAGAGAAAGAAGTTATTGTTCAAACTAATATGATGCAAAAGTGACATTTTAACATAAACATATATGATGTCCCCATATTGATTATCTTAAGCCATGCTTATGTTATGCGGAATGCATAAAGTGTTTGGCAGCGAAGTTAAATGGGAAATAGCAAAATTTCTGGCAAAAATACGTACTTTTTAACTTACCGAAAAGAAAATTGAAAATCTCCCGAAATCGGAGAGTTATTGGTTCTAACTCGTTGTAGAAAAATCAAGTTCCGATCAGATCTCCAACTTTTAGGGTCCTAGAAAGTATCCCTGACTGAGAGCCTGTCACTATGTCTTTATGGACATATGAATTTGTGAGGCTGTGTGTATATTTGGATGTGTGCGTGTGTGTGTATGAGTATGTAATCAGTTTATAACTTTTGAACGGCTGTAACGAACCAAACCGAACTGATGACGTCCCAGAGAATTTGTTCCAACTAAAATTGCATGTTAACTTAAGCCAACTTGAAGTAGTAGATATGACAATATCTAAAAATATTTTAGAAACAAGCGTTTAAATAGTTTATTTGCAATAACCTGTAAAGGACTCAACCGACTGACATCAAAATTTATAACTTCTTGAGCCTCGTCGATGATCCTAAACCAGGTCAGAATTCGTTTGTGAAATAACGCGAACGAAATATTTATTCCAATATCATATAGAGGGAAATTCAACATCAGAGTTAACTATTCATTTCCACAGCAGAGCAAAACAGCTGTTTTCGAAAGCCGCTACATCTTCATCATCAGTACATAGATGATTTTCGTTCACAACCACTTCACAAATGACTTAATTGAATATGATAATAGTTTCTAGTTGCACTAAATTTATTATGGAAAAGAATTCTGAGAACAGCATCCAAAATTAAAGGTGTGCAATAAGCAGGAAGTTATTGGTTCTATCCCGTTTTGAAAAAATCGAGGTCTCGTCAGGCCTAGAAGTCCCTGAATAACTCTAATAACCCGTCACTACGCCTGTTTGTGAACCACCTATAAATTTTTAACTGATGAATCAAATTCAGCATTCTCGAATTTAGATTTCCGGTAAACTTAAACCGATTCAAACCGGTAGATTTCAAGGTATCTCAAAAAAAGCTTAGAAAAACATTTTTTAAAGTATTAAGAACTTCATCGATCAATTCCAGATCTGCACAATTAAAAAACAGGTCGTTCTTTGCGAATCGGGTCAAAATCGGTTAAATTATCGGGAATTAAAAAATTCGAGAAAAGCGACATATTATAACATATTATTATTATTATTATTATTATTATTATTATTATTATTATTATTATTATTATTATTATTATTATTATTATTATTATTATTATTATTATTATTATTATTATTATTATTATTATATATCCGAACAGTTAAAGTTATAGACTCTTTCATAACATTAAAAAAAATCGTCTCTTATATTTTATTTTCCGTGAATTTGAACACATTCAATTTGATAGATTTCAGTGGCTTCACCGGTCCATTCCACAAACTAATCAATTCTTAACAATAAAAAACCACTTGCATTTTAAATTTTAAATTTAGTACACATTTTTGGGATTTGTCGTTTTTTAAACCTGTTTAATTTTTAATTATGTGCGGATTCTTTTTTTCCCAAAAACATACTAAAAAATTATTTAACTGATCAGTTTAGGTCTAGGTTATTAGGGCCATTGTCGAGACAATGTACTTTGGTCCGTTCATTCGGTCCCGTTGTGATACCCTTAAGCAGGGACTACTTATGAGTTGTCCTTTGCTGCATTAAGCGATCCTGTGGAAACTAAGAAGACCGATATTCCAACAAGCTCCACACTCGCCAGGCTATCTAGATTGGACAAGATTTTGGAGCGCAGTGCCACTACCTTTACGCTGTTCAGGGCAGGGCACTGACATAGAAGGTGGAGTACTGTTTTCTCCTCCTCTTCATCAATACAGATTTTGCAGAAATCGTTGTATTCCAGACCCATCCTTCTTGCATGGGCCCCAAAGTTACAATGTCCAGTTAAGTTGATGCAGTCGTAACTTGTTGAAAATAAAAAGGTCACGTGTTCTGCGTGGTTCAAGTGGCCCTTGCCACTCGTCATTTGGTGTCACGTTTCCCCATCTTAATTGAGCGAGTTTGTATGATTCACACTGAACCAAGAACTTGCAGTGCGATAAGAGAATGCCTGTGAAATGACAGATCATACAGTTGTTCAGCTGAACAAGTGATCAGTTAGTGTTCTTGATTCTCTTATAGTAATCGAATACTAATCGCTTATAGCGTGTGAATTGGTTGATTTAATAATTAAAATAAAAGAAGAAATGAATATCATAGAATAGCACAAAAACCAGGTTGCGTTGATTTTGCAGTTAAAATTTTCGGGAGGTTACAGGGATGGCCCTTGGAGTTAACCTTTTCCACATATATTTTGGGGGACTACAAATAAATAAGCAGTATATTGTGCCAAAAGTTCTTGCTTCAGTACAAACGAAGAAGGGATCTAAGGCTTCATAGTCCAGGGTTAACTACTTCAGCCAACAGCATCTTCGGATTAGTATAATATTACCCGCGTTTATTATGGATGTAATATGACGTATGTTAAATGAAATAGAATATTAAATATTATTATCTATCTAAATACAGAATTTAAGAACATATAATTAAGTTTTAAGTAGGACTCTTCTGCGAAAGAGTTGACCACCAATACAAAGTGAAATATTTCAATTAGCAAATGTATCCATGATATAGGGAGCAATTTCTTCCAAAGACACGACACTTATTTGATAGAAACATAAAACAACAATTGGGAAGAGAACTTGTATTTAGTTTATAGCAGTTTAACAAACTTAATACACCTGCAATTTAAATGTGACTTTGTGCTTAAGCAGAATGTCATTTGCTGCCCCTGCAAAACTAGAAAGAAAAAAAAGAATTTATATATTTTGCAAGTGTGCGTATGCAAATGGAATTTTATTCTCGAAAAAGAAAATCCATTTACATATATTTAGCACTGGTGGAGCAGCCGCCATACAGTTTGTTTATGGCACATATATTTTTACAGATTTTCGCGCGCATTTTTTTAACAACTGAAAATGCTACACAGTTGAGTTGGAACGTGTGTGTCGTCTTTAGAACAAAAATTTACATAATAAATATTTGTTTTTTTTCCAATATTCCCCCGCACAACACCTACTCCAGCGCATATACATTTTACTTCACTATACGAGCATATTTTTGCACCCAAGTTATGCAGCGATGTTTTAACTCCTGTTATTTTAACGTTAAAAAGTTTAAAGTTTTTAATTTTGTGTGTGCGTGCGTGGTTGTATGTTTATGATTGTAGGAAACACACTCGTACCTTTAGCCATAAATTTAGCTTGTAAAAGGTAGTGGCGGTTGTGTTGGTGTTGGTGTTGATAAGGCTGTTAAAAGGAAATGATTTATACTTAAAATCAGACAAAATATGCAAGAGGATGTTTTTATTTTCTTTGAGTCGTTTGGGAAATGGACTTTATTAATGTAGTAAAATAAAAACTGAGCACTACAGCTAATAAATGAAGTGAAAGTAAAAATTGTTGTGTGTCAGGAAAATCTGGTTGCTAAGAATTTTTTCTTAGTTTTCCCCTTAAAACCGTGTCTTGATAGTCTTGTAATAAACTAGCAAGCAATTAGAAGTTATTAGAAAACCATTTAGCTGGATGAAATTTCTTTTTCAAAGAAACGAAATTTTCGAAACTCTCCTCAGCCGATGCTCTCCAAGACAACATTTTGGTTGCTGCATTAGATACACTTCTAATTGAACAACAGCAGCAAAATATTGAGTACAGTGAAACAAAAAATTGTATAAACCAAAAAATTACTTTCAATTATATAAGTGATACTGCTTCAAAGTTAATCTTTAAGCCAACACATACATACCCGGGTATGTTTTGTGTTTTTTTTTCTTCTTTTATTAGTAATTAATTATTGTCTTAAACCGATGTATTGTTATATCCTTATTTGCAGTGCCTTTTAACTAATTTTTAAGTCTGATTAAGAAAAGGCGACTAAGCCAAAGATGTGGCCTTCTTTATATCTACACCATACATCAACAGTTAGATACTTCTGGATATAATGAATATTATATATTTGTCTAAAACCTTTATACTGTGTTCCAACAGCATTTTTAATTGAGTCAATTTAATTATAATTGAACAATTACATAAAGCGCTCACACATACTCAATTTAGCTGACTCACTTATCATTTAACAGCTGATAAAAACATTGTTTTTATTTGTTTCGTAAATGTTCGTGTTTGTAAATTTTAAAAATAGATGCAAATTTTGGTTTAAAAGAAATTTTACTTGTATTAGAATTTGTGGTCAATTAATTGCATAAATGCGTAATTAAGGAGTATGTTTGAACATGGTATTACTAGAACAAGCTAAGTCCAGAGGTGACTTTATTTCATTAAAATTTTTTAAAGCAAAAAAAAATTGTATTACACAAAAGAATTTCCTTCAAAATTCCATAAACTTCAAGCAGCATTTAAGTATAAATATATTCAAGCAAATATACAAATACGTTCTTTTATTCAAATAGATTCTAAAATTTCAGAACTTTGCAGATAGAATATTTTACCAAAATAAACAAGAGAAACTTTTTCAAAATGTTCGCTTTAAAATTACTTGTTATGAATTATTTTTGTATAAAACGTGGCTTTTGAGATATTGAAAAAATAAACGGACGAAATTTAGCAAAATCGGCGATATTATGAAATATTGACTACTTCTTTTTTTAGTATTATCAGCACTCAGAGATCGACCCTTACATATGCAGTACACGCTGCGACTGAGAAAAGAGGGGATAGTGTTTAAATGACAGAGGAGGACAGATTAAAGGATAGACAATTTCGTTGTGGCTCTTTTTATTTTTTTATCGCACCGGTGAGTTCTTTGGTACGGGTAGCGACGGAGGAAGGACTGTACTACGCTCTTTAGAACGTGATGTTATTAATACTGGCCAGTGATATGCCTTTGCCATTGAAACACGACGGCAGCAATCCTGCATTCATACCGATCAGAAAAAATTAACACCACATTCCAGACTGACTATGGGGTCGAGCACGGGACCTAATGGCACGTTACAGTCAACAGTGACCACTATCCTGCCATGATTTCTGACTTTTTTGTTTATTAATTTGGCAACCAAGAAGTGTAGGATCTCAGAGTTTTTAACAATATGGCACAAAGTGTTTTTTAAAAAAAAATTTTCATACCATCGCAAGCCAGCTACGAATTATGTTGGTGCCAAAGCGGCTGTATCACAGCGTGCTGCCGATGGAGCAATTGTAGACTGATCTTGCCATCTCGTTCTCTTTTTATTGTGATAAAATCTGCCGAAATTTTTTTATTTTATATATACACGACCACAAACTTTTAACACGGCCGATTTGTTTACAAAAAGGCGAAGCCTACAGAAACTACGAGAATAGATTTTTCTTGTGGTCCTTTGTGTGCTGATTGGCGGTTCGAACTCATATAAAACAACGAAACACCCTGTTGTTGTTGATTTTTTGTATTTTAGAGGCTGCCGAGTACATAATATTAACGCGGTGGCACAACGGTGGCATTGCTAAACCAGATGACAGGGTTTTTCTCTACCATTTGAAGGATACTTTCAGGTCAAATTATTGTGTACAACAAGTCCTAACTGACCATCGTTAGCAATTATAAATGTGTGCAGCATTTCAATATGGTTTGTTGCTATAATTATTGACATGAACAATTGCTTTGGTTGTTGTAATGTTGCAGTAGTGAAAACACCTTATAAGAGAAAATACCTTGAAGGGATTTTTTAAAACCGGTCAGATTTCTGCAAGATTTTCCTCTGACTTAACAGCACGATTGTGCAGACTAGTGAATCCAGGCCTTTAATAAGTCGTCCGAGACAAGCTCAGCTGTTCTTTCATATACAACTTTAATTCAGCTTGTTGCGAATTTTTCTAACAGTTAAAACAATTTTACTTTTATTTAATTTCTCGAAGATATTTGTAATGCTATTAAATCTCTTAGTCATTAACGAGCAATACAATATCATTATTAAGCACTTTAAGATGAAAAATTTTTATTTTTTAAAAATATAAAATTTTTAGCATCAATGAAATAAACTAGGAAGCAATTACCGCCTCAAGAATTTTTCCCTGCTTTAAAGATATTTGAAAAAAAAAATACTCTATGTTTACACAACTTTCTTAAACAAAATAATTCTTTTATTAAAATTACACAAAAGAACTTCCAAACTCAAAAATAGAAATAACAAAATCCGCCGACACAATACGGTGTACGGCACGTTGGCATTATGGTACAAGTATTTTATTCCCTTTTAAAGATTAATGATGTTTTAAATAACTCTCTTGTTGACAACCAAAGAAAACACAGACACAGCAAAAAAGCAAAGAAGGAAAACTACGAAAAAAAATATATTCCGGCAAAATTAAAAAGAAATTAAGGAAATAAATATGGCCAGCCACCACCACCATTACCAACAGCGAATCCTTAGAGGGTAATAACAACGAAATATATTATAGAAAAAGAACGTTCTCAGCGAAAAAGGACTTTGCAAACAAAATATAGAACAATAATTTATGTGTTAAATGCAATTAGTGCAGTTTATGCCAGTTCCTTACATTTCCTTTATGCATTTATATTTACTGCACTACTGCTTTTGGTCATATAAAAAGGTCAGTCAGATAAAAAGATGCTCTTAAAACCAATTTTCTTAAAGAAAACTTTAATCTAAAGCAATTGGAAGTGTTGTACTGAAATGCATCAGCTTTAAAGTAGTTTCAGATCTTTTTCCCATAAATTTGAAAAGCCAAAAATGAACTCTTTAATAACTTATTTGAGTCACACCCATGTCCATTAGAACACAATATATTAACTTCATTTAAGGCCATTAATTGCTTTAGCAGAAATTAGACTGCTGATCTCAATCCAACCTAAGATTGCTGATAGATAAGTAACCATGAGAAGAAAAATAGTTCGCCACGCTCAGCAAAAAAGTTTATTAAACTAAATTTTGATGGGCTAATTGTTCGATTAGTGTTTTAAATTCAAAAAGACATGAAAAATATTGAAGAGAACAAGGAAATGTCGACATCATTTTTACACAAGCAAATTACACAGCAGGGCAGAACAGCGGTTTACGAAAGCCGCCACTCTTTCATAACTAGTATTCATGTGTATTTTTGTAAGTTACCACTTGTTAATTGGCTTAATTGAATGTTATAACAATTTTTATTTGTAGCAATTTTATTATGAAAAAGAATACGAGAACGGAATGTAATAAACTTTAATTAAGTTCGTGTGTTGCCATTTGATTATTTTCCTGAATTTTTTAACTTCCCGCTAGGAAAATTTTATATATATTTTTAAAAATGGGCAAATTATTGGTTTTATTGCGTTTTGAAAATATCAACTTCTCATCAGATATTTCCGTTTCCCTGACTAAATCTGAGAACCCATCACTGTGTATCAATATTAATATGTACTTCACTACTATTAAGGGAGAGTAGACAACCTTTTCAACCAGGAGTAACACGGACACATGACGGCAGGAATGTATGTGTGCAAGTATGTGACCTGCTTGAAACATTTGAATGGCTTCATCAAACTAAACGTTCTGAAGAGCATTCCTGTATTTAGAAATTCTGTGAATTCGAACTGTTTCTCAAAGTAACCAGCTTTTAGCAGTTATTATTTATTTTTAAGGCCCCAACACTATAACAACACTTATATAGTCCCTGTTAATAGTCACGTCAATCACCGTAAATTTAGTTAGACTCGATTAGTCCCTTCACAAGATACCATGAACTAAAACATACAAAAATATGATTTTCTCCGAACATTTATATCTGATCTGTAAACGTTTTTGACTCGTTTCAAAAACTACATCAAATACCACTCATTACGTAGGAATCGGTTGGTTTGAAAATTAATAATAATAGTGTTTTAGATCGAAGAGCTTAAAATTATAAAATAGTACAAAAACCAGTGCCTCGTTAATGTAGCTGAAGTGAGAATTTCTCGCATCGAAAAACTAAATAAGTATGGCTGTAATGCTCCTTATTAAAGGATTTATTAGTGAAAACTCTGATTTTGAACACCATTTATGGAACAAGTTGCTGGCATAAAGAAAAAACCGGAAGCACATGCACTACAATAAAACCAAAACAGGTGATGTTATCGACCAAATGCTTGGCAAATGTACAACCCAGCGAAGAAAAAATCGATAGACGTTGTCACTTTTTTACAACATGGTTAACGTAATGAGATTACCTGTATATATATATGTCTGAAATTTTTAATTGCTATTTACCTTCTTTGTTTTGCAAATTGAATTATATTTGACTATGATTAAAAAATATAGTTCATTTCAAAAACCTACAAGTATATTTTATTAATTTGCATGCAGTAGAAATTAAAGTCCATACAAAATACAAAAAGTCTCAGCCAGGCCCTGAAGTTCGTTTATGTTAAGTCATTTTGGTGTTTGCTTAAGGGTTAAAGGGCCTAACAAAATTATAAATTTATGAAGAAATATATTCTGGCTCATTCTGTGTTTCACAGAGTGACGAAAATTTTTTCGATGCGAGAAGTTTTCACTTCAGTTACAGAAACGTGGCACTGGTTACGATAGTTTTGCGGTTAAAATTAACCGTTTTCTATACGTTTTGTTTAATACTTCTTAAAGCAGACTCTTTTGGCCAAGACATGTGACCGAGGACTTAACGTAAATCCACCTCAACACACCGAAGATCCCTAGGAGAGATTAGTATGTTTCGTGGAGGGAATAGGAGCTAACGTCAGCCCATGAAGTCATGTTACAGTTTTTCGGCGTGCATATTAATTTTTTTCAAAGGGAAGCTGCAATTGACTAATTTCATTATGTGAAAAAGAAAAAGATAAGAAAAAAATAATTTTCCACTACGATATTCCAAGGGTGGACATTCGTGCAGTTACCATGCTAAAAATTTATGAATTGGGCTACGAATAACTACCTCATCAGCCCTATTCAACAGATTTAGCTTCGAGTGCCTTTAGCTTCTTCCCAAACTTGAAGTACTGAATCAGCAGAAATAAATTTTCCTCCAACGATAGAATTAATACGCATAAAGAAGTGCCTGTTTCTCCTTATTTTCAATATCGTGCTGATTCTTTTTCCAAATTTTTTTAATAAAATTGCAAGTGATTAATTGAGGAGTTTTACTGAGTTACAGCATTTAGATTAATCGGTTATCCTGTCAATTAATGGTTTTCACAAATTTTCAAATTCGAATTTATCGGAATTGTCGTTTGAATCTCTTTAATTTCAATTGTGTCCTGATTCTTTTTTCCTAAAATCTTACGAAAAAATTCAAAGTGATCAATTGAGGGGTTCTAGCTAGTTCCTAAGCGCATTTCACTGGAGGTAATGCAGATCATCAGGGAACCTTTACCCAACATTACTTGGAATAAATAAAGAGATTATTTCAAACTTCCACTTTATTAATTAAAAAGTCTAAAAAGGCCTATGTCGATGACTTCGACATACTATACTTCTTGAAAGGAATAAAAAATTGGAGAAATGTTGGGCTAAAAAAGAGAGAGTGTTAATTAGTTGTAATTAATATAATTTTTACATAAAAGTCTGCATTTCATTTATAAAGCTACGGATATGTGGACCTGTTCTCGTGTTATAAAAAATTGTTTCTTGAAATTCCAGCGAAAAAATAGGAAGTCAATTTAGATAAATACTTTTTATTTACTTCCAAAGTATCAGGATGCAATTATGAAAATAATCCAGTTATTTAATTAAGAAGTTATTTTTACTTACAGAACGTTCTAATTTATTTGTAGTGTTTGCAAGTATTAAACTTTAATTTTTTTTAAATAATAAGGAACTACGTAAATAACCCCCTCATTCTTTTTTGGAAAAAGGAATCAATCATAAATAAAATAAATATTATATATAAGTTATTAATAATTATTTTTATACATGGACGCTATTTAACAGAAGTCTGCACTTGACTTAATAACAACTTACGTTAGCGAATGACACGGAAAAGCCTATTGAATCCCTGAACTTTCAGAGCAGTCTAAGTAGACGAATTTTCTCAATTAATTTAATAACGACATGTAAAAATCAGATTTAATTAACATCAGAAACACGACTTCGAATTCACTGAAAAGGTGCCAAGTATGACAACTCGTTTTAATAAGCATTAAGAGATCCATACTTGCACTACTATCGGCTCCCAACTTCGATGGAATATCTATTTTACTGCAAAAGTATTAATTAATGACCTGTCAAAAAATCACTACTGTCAATTTAATATCTATCACGAGATATCAAAGTTCACATCCATTCAGTAGCCTAGATATTCCCTACTTATAACCACTTTCTTTTCATTTTGCACCACTGTGCGTTGTAGAACAATTCTAAAGTTGTCAAGTACACAAAATGCAAAAAAAGTTTACCCATAAAATGAACCAGACTTTTAAATATCGCTATCTTTTATCGACTTTAATGGTTCATAAATTTCCTTTATTAATTTTTGGTTTCCAAAAATGTATAACTGCTATATGTGGTTCCCTCATTCCATCAACACAATATAAACTCTATTTTATTATTCAATTTTGTTTTCATCCAAAAATCTATTAAACACATTCCTAATTACTACCAAATGCAAACATTATAATTGCCTTTCATTTAAGTGCCATGAACTTACACGACTACGCACACGCACGTAAACAATGAAACTCCATAAACCGATGCCAGAGCCAACATGAAACTATAAACCGAAAAAGAGAAACCTGTTGGGGAAAAACCATATTCGACCAGAAACCATTATAAATGTTTGCCGAGTTGAGTGGGAAAAATGTTAACCAGTATAGACTTTTTTTATGGTCGCAATAAAGTATAGACTAAAATTTAAATAAACCAACAATTAGGCTTAGCATGTTTCACTGTAAGTGATTGTGATGCTGATGTAAAAAAAAAATATCAACAACGCAGAAGAGTGGAGACAATAGATATGAAAATGGGCGAGTGTTTGATTAAGGGATTAGTAAATATCAGTAATGAGCGCTAATTGTTAATGCGCAATTTTAAGGTTTTGCAAATTTTTTTTAAATATTTTAGCTTTTGAATGGGTGCAAATAGTTGGTGCGAAATAGTTTTACTATTTAGTAAAATATAATAAAATAATATTAGATTAGCGGCATCAAGAAATATATTAAATATATATCACAAAGGACTCAAAATCATCCTGCTAATCCTTCGGATAAAATCTTATGTGCATCAAAGAATACTCAATATCCTGTATCATAGCAAATATATGAGAATCCAGTAGTCCTTTCTTTTTTGCAGCGTCTTCCTTAATACTTTGTCAACAAAAACAAAAAATGAAAGAAATTTATATGACATGGAAAAAATAATCACCGTCTACATCAGGTCCGAAATTACCGCAATCGATCTCAATTGAAATTTAAAATACAATTTGCATAAGAATTTTTATTGATACCGTAATTTAGTATTGAAGCAGTTGTCGTGTGCAGTTTTCTCACAAAAATTTCTCTAAAAGGAAACTGTTTTCACATTCCACTGATCCACCTAATCAGCGGTAATAAGCGATCAAACATGAGTGCTGTTGAGAAACTGTAGCGGCTTTCAAAAACTGCGTTGTTCTACTTTGAAGCATGAGTTGATATCAAAAAATAACCGTTATTTTAAAATTTCGTGAATTACGTATGTTCGATTATCGCATTTTTTTCTGTTATGTTGGTGCACATGTCAGTTATATACGTTGGTAATATCAGCCATTTTGGATTGTCAGTTTTTTTTTATAGATAAAAAGGTTAGTCGTGTTTTGGTGTACTCTTCGATTTTTTACTATTCGAAAAATGGATCAAAGAAACTGTATTAAGCTTTGTGTAAAGAATTCAATTAAATGCGCAAGGACATTTGAAATGTCGACTGTGGCGTTTGGCGAGCCTACTATGAGCAAAACACAAGTTCAATTGTGGTATAACCGATTTAAGGAAGGCCGAGGAGATGTCAATGACGATACTCGTCCTGGTCGCCCAAGCACGTCAACAACCCATGAAAACATTGAAGGAGTTAAGAAAATGATTTAATGATTTTGGATAATTGTCGAATTACTATCAGAGAGTTTACTGATGGTGTTGGCATATCGTTCGGCTCATGCCAAGCGATGTTACGGATATTTTAGGCATGAAAATTGATCAATTTTGAGCAGAAACAACGCACACATCGATGCTTGTGAGTGACTTTTTGGCCAAAAACAAAACCTTTATCATGCCTCAACCACCGTGTTCACCGGACTAAAGACACCGATGAAAGGAAAGCGTTTCGCTACGATTGAGGAGGTAAAAGAAAAATCGAAACAGGAGCTTTTGGTGATACCAAAAAGCCCGTTTCAGAAGTGTTTCGAGAAATGGAATATAAGCTGGCATAAATGTATTAGATCTGAGGGGAATTAATTTGAAGCGGACAACACAGTTATTGATGAATAAATAAATACTTATTGAAAAAATTGAAAAAAGCGGTTATTTATTGATCACACCTCGTATATTGATGTTAATTCGTACATTAATTATTACAACATTATATCTTTCGAATGCTGGACTATTGATTTGAATTTATATAATACAAAATGTTCAACATAAAACCCGCAAGTTTCTTAAATTAATACTTTTTTATACAATAATAATATTAAACAAACTTGCAGCCGCAAAGGTTTTATTCTGTTTTGCCATTCCATACAAATTTATTTCTGGCCCTTCAGATTCTGTTGTTTTTTTATCAACCCAGAAAAGTATGTTCAAAACGTCTTTTAACAATTTGGCCGTATTATCAATTTACAACACTATCAATCTCAAGTTACGGTACTATCATATATTGCTGGCGTTTATTAAAATCTTAATAAATATAACATTAATTAACGGTTTATAAGTTATTATTGGATGAAAAAAGAAACCTTCGTATAATAAAGAATCACTAGAAATTAGCACAAAAAACATATTCGATAGTTTTGTTTTTCCTAAACTTTTTAGAAAGAATTTTAGAAATGTATATATTTTTCTTCTAAAATAAATAAATTCAATCAAATAAAAAGCTACACTGGGACTTAATAAAAGTGTGCTACCATCAGTTTGTTACAGTTCTCGTATTCTTTTTCATAATTAAATTGATACAAATAGAAACTGTTATAATATTAAGCCACCATATAAGTGATGATAAACAAAAATACACATAAATACTAGTAATGAAAGTGTGGCAGCTTTCGAAAACAACTATTTTGCTCTTCTGTGTAAGTTGAATACGTAAAAATCATTGGTACTGTCGTTTGTGCCTATATATTATATCTTATCTTTTTGAGTACAAAATATTTTTTAACATTTAGTTTATCGAATATTCGAATAATTTTTATTTGAATGAGAATACATTATGAACTCTTGAGATTTACATCCAATAATGATCAGGCAGTACTCAAAATTGTTTAATCAAAATGTCACACTAACTCTTCTTATAAATATTCTTGGAATGTCTCAAGATTATGAAAAATCGTATTTAACTCCAAAAATAAATATATTTGAAGTTGTTGAAACATCTACTCCTTAATTCACAAACGATTGTTAAAGTTAATGAACGCTTTAAGGGATCTTTAACCATACAAAATCCATACTTTAAAGCAACTTTAATATTAATAATCGTTTATGAATAACAACGCTAATTTATCACACGTATTTCAGTTATTCCAGGATACGTCCAACTTACAATTGTTAAACAATCCAAATGCACAAAATTGAAAAACAACCAGATCAACATCAATAATTCCTTTTTGATTGCTTCACATCTACCAATTGTCAAACTGAGAAATTATAAGTTACATGACAACTGTAGTGCAACAGAAAATACCTTTTTGCAATATAACAACTGAAATCTAGAGCTTATCAGCACATCGAAACAGTTGCAAAATCTATTCGCAATATCAATGATTTTTTTTTATTCATGTAGAACAGCATTAATTTTGTGTGTGATTATGATAGAATAACAGCGATTGTTAGACTGACAGAAAGGAACAGGGGCAGATGTAAAAATCCACAAACTAATTTGCCTGCTTGTTTGCTATTCCATTTGGCCGCATTGAAAAATCTAACAAAGTTTCTGTTTTCCCCTTGCAACAGAGTTAGGCAAATGTAAGCGTCTCAATATGCTGGAAGGGAAGTGGAAATGGTGGACTTAATTTTCAAATTGAACTTGATGATGCTGTTAATACTGCTGGATAATTTTCCATTGAATGTTAGCAAAAGCGAAAAATAATTACGAAGGACATGTCAGAATAAGTTGATATAATAATCATGACGTGATTGAGCACGCGATTGAAAACACGATCCTCGGATTCGTAGGCAAAGGACTTTAACACTTTAAAGAAATTTATTTTAACCTGGGCAGCATCTTTTATTGATTCGGCACTCCTAGTTTTTGGTATAATAAAATACTTATTTCAATGTGATAAAATAACAGTGATTTATAAACTGCTAAACAATTTTAAAAACCGTTTATGGGTTGCATTTATTTCTGAAGGCATAAGTCTTGCGCAGGCATAAGTCGTGGTCACGTCAACCTCTCTGTATTTTTGCTGCGATACTCAACAAAATTTGCTTTAAAAGATCGAGATTACCAAATGACATCAGCAAATCGAGAAGTGCGATAACTGAATTAATTGGCTTGTGGCGCCGTTTTGAATAAATGAAAAGTCGCTGATATCCACATGAGCCAACTGGGGCCACAGAAAATCAGTTAAGCATTAAACACAATAGCGACAGCAGGCTACACGAACACTGGCTACAAAGTCATTGGCTACCATCGTCGCCTCGTCGTCAGCTATTTAATTATTTTTAGAACGACACCACCAAATCACCAACCATGTGTTGTTGTTTATAGTATAATTTTCTTCAAACGCTAGTGTAGCCGCTTTCATGTCTGTAATAAGAGTATTTGAGTGTTATTCTAATAATATATTTTTTTAAAGTCCACAATATACGACAAGAAATCATTTCATTAGCTTGCAAATATAGTTCGTTATTTCTTTTTGTATAATAAAACAATATATTTTCAAGTTTACCATAATTGAATTTACTTAAATTATACTGGCAACATTGTATCTACTCCTTGTTGCACACCAAAATAAAAATTAATTTAATTTGTCTACAACCACCAAAACAGCATGGACAACAACCCGTAGCCGTGTTGTCTGTAGAAGTAAAAACAATCATTCTCATATACGCACATGTATTCTATTTTTTACAAGTTGTAGTCTGTAGTCTGCTGTCGTTATTGTGTTTAATGCTTTATCATAGTTTGTTATCTCAAAGAGTTTACGGTGAATGACGTTTCCTTGTTCATATTCAACAAAGTAAGAGCCTGATGATGCAGCCTGACCTCGAGCCGCTCCATACGGTCACCTTCTTTTTACGTTGTAGTTTTTTCAATGACTTTTTGTAGATTTGATGAGCGAAAATTTCATTCGTTAAGACCCATTTCTTAAGAAGATTTTGTTGAAAATATGCGTCGTAGTCGTTCTGTTTTTCAAACTTGCAATGCACAAACCTTCGAAGCAAACAAAGATCTGCCGAAAAGACTCCTTAACTTTACATATCGTGCTGATTCTTCTTTCCAAAAATTCCATAAGAAAATTTTCAAATTCGTCGCTTCTTAAGCTCTTTAATTTTAATTATGTGCTGATTCTTTTTTCCCAAAATCTTACTAAGAAATCCAAAGTGATCAATTGAGGGGTTTTAGCTAGTTCATTGGGCGCATTTCACTGGGGCTAATGCAGATCATCAGGGAACCTTTACCCAACATTTCTTTGAGTAACTCCAGATATTTATTATTATGGGATCAAATTTTTCTTGGACAATTGGGCGTGTCTTTATTTCTCAAGTCATATCAAAATGGCCTGTTAAAAAATCAACTGATTTAGCAGGGGTACACTATAAACGGAATAGATAATAAATTAGTTTTAATTAATCTAAAAGTTTAAGATTTATAAGCATTTTTCTGTTAAGTTGAAATAAAGATACTGAAAATATACGATCTGTTTCAGCACAAAAGTTCAATAAAAGCGTTCGTTTGTTAAAGTGAAGAATCGCTGCTTAAATATATATATATAATAAATATATATCTTAAATAGGACGACCTAAAGGTAGATTTAATTGAAAGTCTGAAACTACTTGTCACAATTATTTATAATAAATATATTTCTCTGATTTATAACAAGTTAATAAAACAATTTTTTTACAAACAATTATTTCATCAGAATCTTATGAATAAAAAAAGATTTATTAAAAACTTATCTGCAATAATTTGACAAATTAGTTCTATGATTTATTGTTACGCAATTGGCTTAGAACGAAGTTCTACAGTTAGAGCAGTTTGTTAAATGCAGATGGCTTAACATTAATTTTGTACTTGTATTTGCTATTGTTTTAAAGATGCTTAAAGTCTTACAGAATGTTAAATGCAACTGCACAATACGTTTTTGTTAACCAACACTTACTCCTGGCTGCTTGGCAAATACGACCAGGGGAAATAAAATTTGGAAATTTATTGCTAAATACGAGTAGTATTTTTTTGTTTTTATTCCATTTATTTTCTTTTGGCCATATGCCAGTCATAAATATGATTGCACCCTAACCAAAATATGCAAATACTTTGATTCTTTTCGCAAGGATTTCCAGGATTTGTTAATTATATAACTTTTAAATATACCGGGTTATACATTTCGTGTTTTCAAAAGTATAGGACTGGAATTCGAAATCTGTCAAACTAAGTTGTTAAACCAATTTTTTTCTTTACAGTTGAAAGTCTGACATTGACGAAAATGGATCGCTTAACTATCACACAACGCATAAAAATTATTAAACACATTTTATATTAAACAGCCACATATCGTGCTTTAAGAGGAGATTATGTTTTACATAATCGTCCAACTATGCAAGCAATTGGCAAAATTGTAAAGAAATTTGAAGAGACTGGAGCGGTTACATATATCGTAAGACCTGTGCATCATCGTTTCGCTTGTTCCGCTGAAAATATCGCTGCTGTAAGTGAAAGTGTTGCCGAAGACCCGAATGTGCCGATTCCTCATCGTTCTCAGGAATTAGGACTGTCTTACGGCACATTATAGCGTATTTTGCATTTAGATCCACACCTACATCCATCTAAAGTCCAGCTCACACAACAACTAAAGCCAGTTGACCATTTACAACGTCGTAGATACGTGGAACAACAGGCGGTGGACGGCGATTTTTCGAATAAAATTTTCTTCAGCGATGAAGCACATTTCTCACTCGGTGTGTATCTTAATAAACAAAATTGTCGTATTTGGGGTACTGAGAATCCTTCTTCGAAAACGACGATGGAACTACTGTCACCGTCAATTCGGAGCGTTATGGTCATATGATAACCGACTTTTCTTGCCTGCTATTGAAGAATACGACTTGGAGAATATGTGGTTTCAACAAGACGGTGCCACATGCCACACAACTCGAGTGAATATGGCTTTATTGAAAGAGGCATTTCCTGACCGCATAATTTCTCGTCGTGGCGATACCAACTGGCCACCAAGATCATGCGATTTGACACCCTTAGACTTTTCTTTGTAGAGCTACGCGAAAGATCGTGCTTATGCAGATAAACCTTTAACTCTTGAGCACTTAAAAACTAACATTCGTCAAGTTATGGCTGAGATACCGCCCAATATGTGTCAAAAAGTGGTCGAAAATTACTTCAAAAGAGTCAATGCTTGCAACACTTCGCGTGGTGGTCATTTAAATGATGTAGTGTTTCACTCATAATGTCAACGTTCAAACTTTATAATAAAACAGAAATATCATGAAAAAATATATTTTATATGTGTTTTATTTACGTTTACTTTTGAAACCGCAATATGGATAACAATATATTTTATAATGAATCATAAAAAACGAAGTGAATATTTTAAATAAATTTTGAATAAATATTATGCGGCGTGTCTTAGTACCACTCCCACTTATACTTCCATAAAAACCGGTAATAATGGGTGTTTTTTATAGAGTGACACAAGTTAAAATCATAATGAAACAAGGATTATATTTATATTTAATATCAATGAAACGGGTTTTGCTTAAAAGAAAATTGATGTTACATATGATAATATGAAATTTATTTGTTGTGTGGTTAAGCATTGTCTATATGCATTTCATATGATTTCTGCGTCGTTGAACCACAAGCAATTCAACACCTGTAAGAGTTATCGGTGAAATATGCCTGCACATGCTGCGAGAATTTGTTAAAAATGAGTGTGTCAAATTGCGCCTTCTACGAGCCAGTCGTGGTGGACACATGACAGAAATCATAATTAAACATTAATTTCATAAGATTGTCTTTGAAATAAAGCCCGTTTCATTGATATTAAAAATATATATCCTTGTTTTATTATAATTTAAACTTGTATCACTCTATAAAAAACACCCATTGTATGGAGTGGATCATCTATCGATTTAAATATGAACCACCAGTCATTCCATTTTGTGTTAAAGTTCAGTATTTCATTTCCTTTAAAAGAAACGTATCGATTTACGTTTGAGCATCAGCAGTTCCCGATATACGGAAGATTATTTCTAAAGTTCGTGAAACTTTCTGCATTGTTAATACGTGATCGTGACCGTGATAGTGATCGTGATAGTGATCGTGATAGTGATCGTGCTCGTACAGGACCTACACCCGAAAATATCGAAGCTGAGGCTGAAAATGTGCGTGAGAATCCATTATCATCAACTCATCATCGATGTCCGAAATTTCACGCACCAGTTTTCGTCGTGATCAAAAATTGTGCCGATCGATTGAGTAACTCTAAGTCCAACCACTCAGCCATATGAATTACATAATATTGAAATTTAAACCGGGACAACTGAACTTTGTAGCAACAAAAAGTTGAGTTTTTATTGGACTTTTAAATTTAAACGTTTAAATGGCTCCGCATATATGAACGCGGCTAGAGTTTTCAAGATTTCGGGCAGACGCAGTCACAAAGCCGTCGTTTTCAAAAGCCATTTGATGAGTTTTATAAATTTTATACTGTAAAAAAAATATATTGTTTGAATGTTTTCAACTTAATTTTTTCAATGCATATTTTTCAAGTACATTTACCTTAATATCATTTTCTTATTATTCGCATCTTCTTTAGATGTATCTCTCATGGCGTTGAAAACAAGTTAACATGAACACAGAGTAGGCTTTTTAAGCTCCACAAGCACTAATACAATTAAATAGTATTCGTTCCGAACCAACTTACAACGTTTCAAATCTTAAAAATGGCAGCTTAAACTTTCTAAGAGCATCAAATAATATTTTTAAGGTGCACACAGTTCGTTTCGAACCAACTTCCAGCTTTCCAAATCTTAAAAATGGCACCTTAAAAATTCTAAGAGTATTTCTTTTAGCAAACTATTACTTTTGTATTTCGTGCTTCTGTTTTTTTTTCTTTTTATGGCGGCATTTGTTTTGTCCTGTTTTTAATAACAAATTTCAATTTTCGTTATTTAGCAAACAAAAGGAAACAGCATTTATGGACTTTCATTTGAAAACTGCTTTCTTTTCATTCTATATAATTCTTTCTTCTTTGCTTTTCATTGTGTGCACTCAGTGGAGAAAGTCCATGTTAAATAAATGTGAATTATACTTGTTCAAGTAGTGAAAAACACCTGGTATAAGAAAATATATGGTTTATGCAAATTACGTAATATTTCTTGGGCTATTCGAGTGCCTAACCAACTGCCGAAGAAGACAATTTTAGTTTGAAATTAATTTGATAAATCACTGCTTGTTTTAATGTTAAAGTTTCTATTCGGGCTATAATTGTGCAGTCAATAATTGCATGGATGTTTTGTTTTATCAGGTGCCATTTCCAAGACTATTTAATAATATAAAATAATTTCAAGAATCCAGATACAATCTACCTGATCAAAATGAATTTCCATCTCATATATTAAAGCAATTTCACCTTTTTATGTTTTTCTTCCTGGTAAATACTGTCGTGGTTGTATTGTTTACAAATTTCATCTCTTTCACATAATTTTGTATTACTTGTCTCCTATTATTTGGTTATTCGGGTTGAATATAATCCTGAGTTTATATTGGAATATATAACAAAAGCAGAAACAATTATATTTCTGTTGTTGCTGTGTTGTACCTCTAACAACAAACTATCAAATGAAAAGCATAAGACTGTTTTATACTGCAATTTGTGTGGGGTTAGTTTTGTATTGTTCTTAAATTTTCGAAAATAAAATCTCGTACTTTATGAGAAAATGGCAGAAAGAAATTAAAGAAAGTAATAGAGTTGCATTAAAATTCAAAACGTATAACAGCATTATTGTGAAGGGAGCTTAACACATAATAAAAATAATAATAATAATAATAATAATAATAATAATAATAATAATAATAATAAAAGTAATAATATTAAATTACTTTAATTTACAGAAAGAAGAATTCAATATAGAAATATGTTAACAACAGGTGTTAACAATAGGTGGACATGTGGTTGCACTTAATTAAGCAAATTCATAGTATCGGGTAGGAAGTGGGAAAGGAGGGGGTAGTATTAAGAGAACACAGGATCATACCGAGAAACAATATCGCATTCTTCATTTCTAAAGCTGAAAACTGAAGCAGCCTCCTGATTATTTTCAAAGAAGTGTTTTTGGAGAGGTTGTGTAGGAACGTAAGTTGATTTAGTTTTTGGTAATTGAGCACTAGGAATAGATTACTATATGAAAGCTTTATTTTTTTGTTTCTTTATATGATCCTGGACCAGCACGCGCATCAATCTTTATTACGGAAGACCGACTGGATTACATTGTTTCTACGTTGCAGCTATCACAACGGATATCTGAAGAGCTTGCACAATTTTTAAAAGAATAACCTTACTGGACCCTGGATCAAAGGTCACAAAATATATAGAAGACGACAGTCAGGCCTTCAAAAATGTTTTACTGTTAATGACTCAAAAACGTTTTCCTATTGTAAGGACACAAAGATGCTCATGGATCAGATGAAAATTGCGTACGATTTTAACGACTGGTAGCTGGTCATAAGCAGCTCGAAACAAAGTTTAAAATTAATATATAACAAATAAATAGCGAAACAAAGGCTTTATTAAATTAGTCTCCAAGAAATGTATATAAAATTATAAAATTTAAGTTAAAAAGTTTAATATTTAGTCATAAGGGAGTCTTTATGACCTGTTTTTGGTATCTAGACACGTTCAGATTATATTGGTATGTTCACAAAAGTTGTTCAGCTTTACCGTGGCTACAATTTTTCCAAATATAGTGTATGAAAAATCGGAACTTCCTAAAATTTATGATCGAAAAACCAAAAAACTATTTTTTTTGTTCTCTAACTTTTTTGAAAAATCTCTGAATAAAATACATTTCTGTCATGAAATTTTAGCAATAAATATTCAACGTTCTCTTGGCTACATTTTTGCCGAACACAGCTAAGCGATATTTTTAAGTGCTGATTAGTTATTTGGCAAAAACTGATGACACCTTTTTTTGGGCATCATGCCAATATTGGGAAACTTTGCAGGCCCATAAAAAGAAAATGGTCACCAAATTGGCCAAACTGAGTATAGGGTTTTACTTCATTCTGCTAGTATAATCGAACCCATATAGTCACGACCTTGCACTTTTTGCACTGTTCCAAAGTGTTATTTAAGTTCCATTAAGACGGCGCAACATACCGTATACCGCTCTTGACAATCGATTTATTGCAAAACCAACTGCGTGATAACTTTATTTCTAGATGCGATCATTTCTACTAGAACCTCGGACTTATTTAAAGCTATTCAACTACTGCCTAATGCTAACAAACAAGAACCTATTGAAACATAACAAGCCAATATTTAAGTGGCTTTATCTTATTGAATACAGTACGTAACTTGTAGCAGTGGCGGTCTTAAGATTTTTGAAAATATTGTAACAAAGAACATATTTGAAATAGTTGGCTCTAAAGGCCATCCCTATAACTTCCCACTAATTTCAACCGCAACGCTATCGTAACTTTGTTTTTGTGCTATTCTATACTTTTGAGCCTTTCGAGCTACACCATTTAATTTTCAAATCAACCGATTCCAATTTCCGGGTTATAATTGTAAGTTCTCATGCAGATCAAAATAATTGGAAAATCGAATTTATCATAAAAGTTTGCCAAAGTCAGAACCTCCAGCTGTATTTTCTTCATTTAAGACTCTCGAAAGGTATTCAAAAGTTTATTTCTCTACGTATAAAAAGGGTTCATAATTTATTTCCAACGTATAGAAAATAATAACAACTTTCACTTCAGAGACTCTTGCAAACTAGAAATTATGACAAAATTTGATCGGATGGTTGCCAGCTTAAAACATTCAGGGGCTGTCATGCAACTAAAATATGCAGTAAAATTTTTCTTAGGTATCGATTTTCTATTTTACATATTTAGATTAGTCGGAACTTAGAAGGCTGCATACTACAGAGTCTAATCGCATTTTGATGCAAAGAGGGCGACACTCTAAAATATACTACGACGACGTATCGAGTCAGTATTATTTCCAGTCATCTGCCAGTTTGTTCCCCGCAATGCTTTCATGTTTCTGACTCCAAATTATTGTGATATTTTCTATTCCAGCTGTACTAGTTAAGGACAATGCCTAAGAGCAATTGATATATTTATACCAGAGTCATACAATTAATTTTGTTTTTTTTTTTTCTTCAGAAATAAATAATAATAAAAAACGAAAAATTAAAGTCAAAAAATTGCTTTTACATTTTGAGGTATAAAGAAGAGATAAGGATTAATAAAAATCAAGAAAATTTAAATAAATATCGAAAAATAAAAATCAAGAAATAACTTTTATTTTCTAAGAAATATATAATAGAAGCTAATTTTTATTTTCTAATGGAAAAATTAAACTCTATAAAACATTTATTAAATTTAACAATCGTTTGTGAATATGGAAATAAATTTTGACTTACACAGAAGCTGAATTGTCTTTGGATAAGTTGAAATTTCTCTTTAAAGTTTGCTTGCCGCCTTCAATTCTGTTTAGTTTAAGTTGTTAAAGTTTTGTAAAATCCACATGCCAAAATCAATGTGTGTTCCGAACGCTTGCAGTTTATGCCAGCGGTTAAATACTATTAATGCACTTAATTATTCCCTAATATTATGCGCTTTTGTCTAGCAATAAAGGACTTCCATTAATTTATAATTTATTTAATTTTTTTCTAAATTATTTTACATGCATATCATTTATCATAATAAATTGAAAGCCACAAAATATTAACAAGTGCTACTGACATATTTCATAGTTAATTCATTAACATAAAAAGAAAAAACTTAATATTTTTAATCTGCCATGTAAAAAACACAACAACAATTATTAAAAAATAAGGAATAAAAAATGAAAAAAAAACTTATGCTAATTACTTATGTGTGCCATGTCAGAAACGTGCTCTCTCTCATAAATTTTCCCAAATAATTAAATACATTATGGGTAATTAACCTCGCTTTGGGTATAAACTATTAAACGAGGAATATAAATGGTTGCGACGGTAATCAAATTCTGGGGTACAGCAGTAAAAATAGTACGCATCCACTTAAGTAGTCATTAGAAAAGATATCACTTATAGCCAAGAAATGAAATTAAAAATATATTTAGATGCCTAAAACAAATAAATTTAAGCCAATTAACATGGAAAAATCTTTAACGGGTACGTGTACTATTTTTATATGAGTTTGTGATACGGCTGCTGCTAAGGAAAAAGTTTAAAACCATTTAATGCGCTGTAATAAATAAATATGACAGTCCCGCATTACTTTAAACATCTACTTGCAACGTGCGTAACAAAAATATAGTTTAGAAAAATAAAACACCTTTTTCAGAAAATGAAACTAAACAGTAATTATAATTAATAATAAAACAACAATACAAGTGTTATTATAAAAAAAGCGTCTGGTGCGCGATATATGAAAAATGAGGCTCAAAGCGCCCACAAAAATAATTGTATTTTACTTTATTATCGCTTTAATCTAATTTTGAAATTTATTTTTAACCTTTTAGTTCCATTTTCTTAAAAACCGTATATATTAAAATTTTTTAAACTCCAAAGCGTGTAAAAATACTTACACATTATGAGAAGATAAGAACATAAAATACCTAGAGTTTTTCCAAACTCATTTTAACGCTCGTTTTCTACCAAAATCTGTAATCAAATCCATTTTAATTGCATCTGTTTGATCAATGACTTTTTATTTTAAAAGAGCATTTGAAAGAGCTTGTAACTACTCTAGCAACATTCTTGTACGAGTACAATGTTACGTATGAGTAACGTTATTAATAATATTAAGTATACGCTTAGAAGCACAATCGAAAAGGAGAGTTTGATACAAACAAACAAACGTGTAAGGGAAACTAAAAAAAGCCCATAAAACTGTGGTATACTGTACTCATCATATATTTACTACATCCGTAAATGCTCTGGATAGAACTTTTACTTAAAGTCAGTTAGTCTTCACAAGTTAAACAAACATTACTAAAATTTAATAAAACAAAATATTTAATACGATTAAATAAGATATTTAGTACATGGCTCGAAATATTTTAAGACCACAAACTGTATTTTCTTTAAACGTTAATAAATAATGACGCCTAAACTTATAAAATATGTGAGACTAAAAAAACAAATATTTACTTTAAACGTACTTCAACTACGATGGAGAGCAAAACAAAAGCAGATTTGTTAAGGGAATAGAAAGTCTCAATAGTAATTTTATAGCAATTAGATTTTTTTTTTACTTTGCAATTTAATGTTCTGATGTACTTCAAAATTATTTTAGCCAAAATGTTTTCGCATTTGCATAACTTTCCCTGCCAAGAATACACACGAGGGAATTTAAGCGTTTACACAAACACAAACACAAACAATAGTTTATCGTCTGTTGTAAGAAGATTTCGTAGCACAAAAATTAATTGGTAAATTAAATGGTCAACAAACGTCAGTTAGTTTACAACTATTCAAAATTTATTACGTGTTTTGCAAATATTAAGGAACATGATGAATTATTACTGCGCATTTTGACTATATATTTTAATAGGGCGGCAGCTATTTTATGACCAACAAAAACGTAGTTAAGAAATTATAATCATTTTATAGTTGTCTTGTTTGCAGCATAGCAACAAAGTTTTTAAACTGCTCTGGAATAATAAGTAATAATTTTTGCAAGAATAAATAGCATGCTGTGTGAATACCCCAATTGTTTATATGTTAAGCTATTCAGATGGGCAAATTTCCGAAGCGGTAGCAAACCGTCTTGTAACATTCTTCCCTAAGAAATTATTATCTCAATATCAAGACATTCTTGTGTTGTCTTAAATCATTTCATTTATCTATACACTATTTTATCTTATCTAAAGTATAAGAAAATGTTTCTTTAGTATGAAAATATATTAAAGTATTTTACACTCAACATAAGTTTAAGATGGCCACTACAAAAGAAAAGATGTTTCTTAAAACATTATCAGAATCTTAAATTTGATAAACACTTTCCCCAAGGGCTGAAATATTTTAAAACGAGATGAAATTTTTAATAGATAATGATCGTGAATTATATAATGATCCTATCAAAACTATGAGCCATCACAAGAAAATTAGGACGAATTTGATGGTATTTTTGGCCGGTTGGTGGTATTAGAAAGTGATTCTGATTAAATTTATATATAATTTTAATATCGCGCTGACTTATTTTTCCTATAACTCTTCATTAAAATTATAATATGAAAATATCAAAAAATCACATTATAATAAGTTTGAAACTTTGCAAAACTGTGGTTGAAGTCTACTGACGATTTGGTAAGAAGCGCCAATGAAATGCATATAGACATTGCTTAACCACCCAACAAATAAATTTCATATTATAATAGTACAATGACAATATGTCAAAAAAATTAGTTTATTAATCTTCAAAAAAAAAAATTATAAGTGATCAATTGAGGTGTTTTATTTATATTAATTTCTTTCTAGAAAACAATGCAACATTTTTGACACTTTGCAAAAGAAAATGGCAACAGTCTGTCATTTAAAAACAAAGAATTCATTAGAAATTAATATTTTTGCTCGACCGTGTATTTATGTTTTTTAAAGTATCCAAATCTCTTTTTGTATCTTGCCGTATACTTAATGTTGCTCATACGTCACGTTTTACAAATGCTGTTTTTTGACAAGAACCTCTGATCAAATCAATTTAAATATTGTCAAAAACTAGCGTTTGAAAGACTTCGAAGCAACTCTAGTTGTTGGTGTGAATCACGTTCTAATCTTCTCATAGCGTGTAAGTATTTTTACACGCCTTCGAGGCACATTGAACTAAACAAAAATTTAACGTTAAAAAAACTAAAATAACACGATTTAAAAATATCTAATAAAAAGTTGACTATTTATATATATATATATATATATATATATATATAAAATTAAAACAATAATGAACCAAAATAAAGGGTGATCTACAAAAGACGTTACAAAAGTAGAGCGACAAGGACAGCAAACGACGCCATATTTCTTGCCGCTCTTTTGACATTTCTCTTTATTAAGCTTTGCCATTTTGTTATGGAAAGATATACGAGCCAACAACGAGTGGAAATTATTAAAATTTACTACCGAAATTCGGAGTCAGTGGCCTCAGTCCAATTTATTTCTGGCTGAATGAAATATGCGTTATTGGTCAGACAACAATACACCCGTACTCCATGAGTCATCATTGCATCCAGAGAAAATTACGGTTTGGTGTGGTTTATGGGGCGGCTGCGTCATTGGGCCGTACTTCTTCCTTGATGATCAAGACCGGCACGTTGCTGTGAATGGGAATTGCTACCGTTCAATGATAACCGAATATTGTTGGCCCCAATTGGATTATATGAACTTGGAGGACATGTGGTTCCAACAGAACGACGCCACAAGCCACACAACGAATGTCACAATCAATTTATTGGAAACCAAGTTTGGAGAACGAGTTATCTCATGAAATGGTCCAGTCGATTGGCCGCCTCGGTCGTGCGATTTGACGCCTTTAGACTACTTCCTGTGGGCCTACGTCAAGTCTATAGTCTATGCCAACAAGCCAGCGACGATTGATGAACTTCGTACGAATATCGAACGTGAAACTGCAGCAGTATCGGCCGATTTATGGTTGAAAACCGTCGCAAATTGGGTTCAGCGTCTGGACTTCTGCAAGCGTGCCCGTCGTGCCCGTGGTGGCCATGCAAAGTCGAGTTCCATACATAATGGCATCAAACGTACTTTCACAAAAATAAATAATTCAATTAATATCCAAAATCGTTTTTGTTTTATTAAAAAAAAAAACTTTTGTAGCGTTCTTATTGAAAAACCCTATACAAGTATTATTGTGAAATAGAGCGTGGTCGCTCTATTTTGCGTATATCCAGCGTCCGATTTTTTCACAATAATATTTGTATCCTGGTTTATTATTGTTTCAAGCTTTTTTAAAAAAAGATTTTTATTTCACAAATTAGTTTTTTAATGAAATGCCTGTTTCGTTTTGTTAATACGAAATAATGTTTCCACTGGAAAAAACTCCTTTAATACACTTGTCATGATTGCAAACCGCATATAATAATTTTTTTCTCCTCGTCTTGTTGTTTTTCGAATCACCTAACAAACTACTCAGAACTGTTTTTGATTAGTTTTTTTTACCTCAAGTATTTGCAATACAATAAAAATTTCCTTGTTGCTGCACTTAACTTAAAATATTATTGTAAATTTTTATATCCTTTTTGTAAATATATATTTCTTCCATTCGTCTATTTGACTTCTATTATTCTTTCGTTAGTTTTCATAATCCAAGTGGTCTTCACTAGTTTATAATTTCATAGAGATGTTCTTTCTTTACGCTTCGACTTTGCTGCTCTATTGTTAATGGAAAAATCTTTGAAGTTTATGTATTGTTAACTGAATCGAGTATGTTTTTAAGGAAATAAAATTCAGTTAAAATCATAAAGCTAAATATGTTTATATATAACAAAAGTTTGAGGTTAGTACAAGTATTTTATTGTTATTGTTGATTTCCTTTTTGTCGCACACTACAATGCAAGACGTAATAAACCTCCAAGAAATTGTTCCTTAAGTAGAGCAAAAGTTTTTGTGTCAATAGTGGATGTTGAGAATAGTTTATGAAGCAGGGGATAATGACACGATATTGTCATTTGATATGGAAAAAATTATTGAATTTGAAACCGCATAAAAATTAGTGTAATTAATATATATAATTAATAACACTTCTAGTATGAAATTAGTTAATCATGATATATATCAGAAGTATCATCTGATATGTTTTAACATACTGCCTGTCCCATGATCTCTTTCGATATTGTTTTGTTGAGTAATTATATAGGAACCAAAATAAAATTTTATAATTTGTATGTTTGTATATGTTGTGTTGGAGACCTTCTATAATATATTTGCTTGTTAGTTATTTATTTATCGGCTTGAAGTCTTTCTAATGCTAATATTAAATTGAAAGAAGTCATACAAAGGAGTGACGGAATATTGAAAAAACGTTTTATAATTTAATAAAATTAAAGAAACCTTAAGCTTGAAAATATTAATGTATATTACTTTTCAATCTATATATATATATATATATATATATATATATATATATATTGTATTTATATATATATATATATATATATATATATATATATATATATATATTATATATATATATATATATATATATATATATATATATATTATTTTAATTCCAATATTTCGACCAACTCTGTTGGTCATCTTCGGGGAATCTCAATATTATTTTCTGGTCCTGGTATTGTCAGTTGTTTATACTTGTAAAATTTGTCACCCACAATTTCCTGCAGAGAACCTACAGAGTTCGAAATATTGGAATTAAAATAAAATATTTTTTAAAAAGAAAAGTTTTAATATTATTTAATTATTAAAAAGAGTTCAAGCCGAAAAATAATTAACTAACAAAGAATTTGTATGTATTTAAAATGGAATTGTAAGACGCAACGATATCTAGTGACAACGTGGCACAAGCAGCTAATTTTTCCAATTATAATATATTATTTTCGAGAATTTTTAGATATTGGTAAAACTTTTTTATGGATTAAAAAAATTAACTGACGTTTTAATTCAAATGATCTTTGACTTGAATGAACTATATATTCTTATTTTCATATATCAGGTGTTTTTTATTGAGTGATACAAGTTTAAATCACAATAAAACATAGGAATATATATTTGATATCAATGAAACGCTCTTTATTGAATATAAAATTTCATGACATTAATGTTTAAATATGATTTCGGCTATGTGGCTGCCACGGCTGGAGCGTACAAGGCGCAATCTGGAATACCGATTTTCACAAACTTTTCGCAGCATTTGCAGCCGTATCTCGCCGATAACTCTTCGAATGTTGATTTCCCGATGTTCAATTGTTTGTGGTTTATCAACGTACACAAGTGATTTTACATAACCCTAAAGAAAATAATCATGGGGTCAAATCACACGATCTTGGGGACCAATTAATTGGGCCATTTCGTGAAATTATTTTTTCGTTAAAAGTTTCCTTGAGTAAATCAATTGTAGCGCCCGCTGTGTAAAATGGGCTTTATAGGAGAATAAAATTTTGAATAGTTCAGTCTTAAGAAACGAAGAATTATTTGGATTAAAAATTTCAATAATGTGCACGCGTTGCTCTAGTGTAAGTCGATTTATGATAATATGTCAATGCAAACTAAACAAAAAACAGCTATCATCTGTTAAATGGGTGGTCAAATAAAGCAGTGATGCCAACTCAAAGTTGTATCACTCTATAAAAAACACCCAATACATCTGATAAAATAGTTGTTTCAAAAACTACTTTTTCCAAAAAACAATTGTTTTCGTTACATTCAATTTTTCTTATTAAAATATATAAATAAGTTTCATTATTGTAACACAAAATCATTCATAAATTTTGTAAATAATTTTTGAAACAAGTTCTTTATCGCAAAATGAAATTTTTTATAAAGTACTTTTTTCCGTTAAAAAAATATAAAATTAAAAAAAAACGGGAAGTTATTGGTTTTACCTCGAGCTCTCATCAGATGTCCAGGTGAGAAACCGTCACTAGTCTATATGTTTATATGCGTGTGTGAGTATGTAACCCACTTATAACTTTTGAACGGCTCCACTGATTCAAAACAAAAAAGTGGCGTTCTGAAAAGCCTTCCTCATCTTAGATTTCCTGTGAATTCGAATCTATTCGTTGTAATAGATTTCAAGATATTTCAAAAAACGTTAGAAATAAGCTTTTCACATTCTTAAAAGAACCTTTTAAACGGCTTTATTGATCGATTCCATGGTACAATCAGCCCATGACATTTAAATGTGGCGAAAATCACCGTAAGCCGGCAAAGGGTCATATGGGAATCGTGAATGAAAATATTTGAAATAGTGATTTATTTTGAAATATTAGCCGAAAGTTTCAGGTGTGGTCTTTAGAGACAATCGTCTTTCACATATATTAAGTTCTTTTCCCAAATGGCATCTATTGAAAAAGTGATTTTCTCGGGTGTCACCTATTTAAGTAAATAGATTTTCTTGCAGAACACTTTTTATGAATACAGCTGTTTATAGAATATATCACTCAAAAAGTAGTATTTTTCCAAAGTTTTCTTATAGGAAAACCACATCTCGAAATGTTATATTCCACATATTCAATGAGTGCCACATCACAAAGGCACCCTTTCCAAAGTCCTGCTTCCACAGAAATGTTGGCTGAATTAGTTAACGCAAGACTACGATGCTTTTAGATCCCGAATTCGACTCCGCACTCAGTCATGAATATGGTGCCGAATTTTTCTGATCTGCATTAGTGCAGAATTGTGTTAATTAACTATTAGCTTGTCTTATTGACGAAGGGGCATAGCATTGGTCACTGAACATTACCGATAGCGCTTAATACCGCCATGTTTTAAAGAGCAGAATACAGTAGCCTTCTTCGTCAGTATCTGTAGCAATAAATTCACCGGCAAAGTAAAATAGCTACAACAAATTCCTTGTTTTCTAATCTGTTTTTATCTGTCCTTTCAACACCATCCCCTTCGCACCTTAATAGTTCTGAAACAGTGCAATGCATGTATTGGGGTGATCTGCTGAATGCCGGTCCACACAAAAAACTTTCAAATACTATTTTTCATTAACTAAAGAAAAAAGTGTAGTAGGCCTTACGTACAAAATACTCAATCGTAGTGCTTTAAGTTGTTGTGTATGTCAGTGAAGAGTCGGGTGTTTTTTTAGATGCATGGGAACTAAATATGGAAAGAAGATTTTATTCTAATCTGGTAGACAATTTCATGTTATTAATATTTAACTTATTATTAATCAAATTGAAAATTTTAAGAAACCGGGAAAAAATTAATTTGTACTTAATTATCAAAAGACTTGGGAGTTAAGAGTTTCTGTAAAATTCCATTGAGAGTAGCACTACGTCTGCACGTATCCACGTATGCTAACTTTTGAACTTGTAGAACGAATCGAACCAAACTAGTGGCTTTTTAAGAAATTTTTCCAATATCGTTTTCATATACCAGTCATCTCTTAACTTTGGAAAATCACTTTGATCGCCGCTAATGGGGTAAAAATCAGTTGACATGATCGTGAAATGTTGTGACCGAAGAAATGTTCTCTTACAACTGCAATTAGAGTCGGAAAAAGGCAAGCAACTGTAGAATGAAATTAAAACGTAAGAAAATTAAAAAGAAACGTAATCAGTGAGTCCTTGTTTTGACTTTGATATTTGAAATATAGATCTCTAGTTATTCTAAAAAATCTTGGGTAAAGGTTCCTTGATGATCTGCATTAGCCCCAGTGAAATGGGCATAGGAACTAGCCAAAAACCTCTCAATTGATCACTTAAAATTTTTTAGTACGGTTTTGGAAAAAAAAAGAATCAGCACATGATTAAAATTAAAGAGTTTCAAAAACCACGTTGATCGCCGCTAATGGGGTAAAAATCAGTTGACATGATCGTGAAATGTTGTGAACAAAAAATTTGAAAGAAGTGATTTTTTAAAGAACAAGGGAATCTTTTAGCAATTAGGATTTTCAATTCTTTTATAGGACAGCTAATCTAGTGAAAATCTGTTGATTCATTTCAAATTTATAAAGGTTTAAATATTGAAATAATATTTCAGTATTGAATAGCATAGTTCGACAACTCAGCAGTCAATTCATACTTGGAGCTCTTGCTAGTTCTCATAGAGCTAAAGAAAACACCCGATATTAATTCATTCCGATTTGAGATATTTCACTTGTATTGTTGGTTGCTCCAAAATTTTTGCAACAATAGTTTGCTTTTTTTGTCCAAAATCTTAATATAATTACCTGCAAGTTGTATACTTTTTCATCGTACACAAATTTCTTTTTTAATTCATAAAAATGCATCATATTTCTTTTATTCTTTCTTATTTCCTCAATGGCTTTTTTATAACAGGCATGTCTTTTTGTTATGAATAAATAACATAATGGCAAACAATCCGTCTTTTGTAAAATATGCTATTTCTCTTTGAAAAGTTTAACAAAATCTTATACAAAATATATACACAAAAGCTGCAAGATGATTGAAATATAGAAGATGGTAAAGAGGAAACCATTACAAAAAGTGAAGTTTTATGTTACACAGAATTTTTAACAAATTATAAAATAATTATTCTTTTTAGTTTTCATAATCTTACAAAGAACTAGTTTGATTACAAAAATTGAGGTATGAAATGAATTCAATGAAAATGGTGTAAAACTGTATTGAAATATTTTAAATAGATTTTTGGAGGAATATAAAATTGTGTGATGTCAAAAATGATTAACAGACAGATTTTGGTTACGGCTCAAGAGGCGGTCTGGCTAAAAATGATATTTTACTTGGGATAACAGATTATCGTTCTAAATGCACACAAACGGATTTGGAAAATAAGAATCATATTATATAAACTTCCACAAACTTAATGTTATCATAAACCTTTGAGGGCAATAAAAATAAATCTGCAAATCAAATAACTTAAAATTAAACCATTTGAGAAGTAGAAAAATAATATTTAGAGACATGCGTGATTGTTGTACAATATAGCCAACATATAAAATATATTTTGTTGCTCAATATAAATCAAAAGACCTTTTTTCATCCAATAAATTGTGCCTTTTATCTCTTGTATTAGGGGACTCACACTGCGAACGTAAAGTCTTAAAATCATAATATAAAGCACGAAATATATAACTAGTGTGGATAACCCACCATAGCTCAGTCTGCTAAATGAAATTTTTTTTTTAAATAATATCATGAAAAACGTTTAGTGGCTGCAAGTTATATAAGTTAAACGAGAACATTTTTCACGTCTATATATTTAAAGTTTAAAATTTACTTGTCTTTAAATATTTTTATATAATAGAAATGAGATTTAATGTACAGACATAAAATTAAGAATTATTTTTTTTATTTATGACTTAAGTAACGGTGGCAAACGTATACTAACGCCATGTCGCCTAAAGAGTTTCAACTATTCGACTCCGATTTTTAGAGATGTTTTATGACTGAACAAAAACATACATGAAAAACTACTATTATTTTACGAGTTATTTGTGTGAAATGTAAAATCACAATTTTAAACTGCACTAATATATATTATGACTTTATGACAATATGACACAGTGTGAATACCCCAATTGTACTTAGCGTTACAAAACATACAACGCTATTTAGAAAACTTCGGTGCTTCGTTTGCTAGACGATATATCAGGAAGTAAAAAACATGGAAAAGGGCTGACCGTGAGGACCACCCCCTGCAATTTTCGACTAATTTAAATCGTTAAGCTATTGTAACTTATTTCTCGTGCTATTTTTTGAGCTCTTCGAGTAAAAACACTATTATTTTACTTTTCAAATTGTTGTAAGGATCGAAATTAGATATAGAATTTCGAATCAAAAAAACACTCTTTTGGGATACTTTCGTTCACAGTATGTAACGAAGGGATTAACCGATTTCAACATGACTTACAATTATCGACGTGGCTCTTAAACATTAACAGCTGGTTTGTTTGGATCAGTGAAGTCGTGTAAAATTCATTGAAAAAAAAATCACTTCGAAAACTGGTTTTTAGTTATTTCAGATCGCTTGATGTATACCGGTTTGAATTCCCATTAACTCCAAATTCAGGAACGTACGGTTCAGACGTTCAAAAGTTAAGAAAGGATCACCTACTTACGCTCACGCGCAACACTTCCTAGAGACTCAAAACGTCGATATCTAATGAGAACTAAATTTTTTTATGGCGTTTTCCTTTCTAGAAAACATTTAGCATTTTTTTCACATCTCTTGTAAAGAGAGGAAGTTTGGAGGAGTTTTACAACAGAGAAAACTTTTCGTAAGAGATGTTGTATTAATTTGTGATAAATTCCTTAATTTCATATATCGGAATGTTGCCATTTTCTGTTGAATAGTGTAAAAAGATTTGCACTTTTTGTCTAGAAAAGAAATCACATTTAAATTTTAATTTTTTTAGATCTAAATATAAAACGACTGATTATTTCAGTTGTTGTTTCGACTTTCATATTGTTTAAGCTTCTCATTCAATTAGCTGGAAGTTTAAATTAATATCTTTAGTTTTTTAAAGTTTTTCTGATGTTCTGTATAATCGCCAATTATACGATATATATCTGAAAATTAAAAGTGTGATTAATTTAAATTTTAAGCTGGAGGAAAATAGCACAATACGACTAAATAGCACATGGTATGAACACCCTATATGTGGTTTTTAATGAAATAGAATTTAATACTTAAAAATAAAATCATTTTTATTGTTTTGTAAATATTGATTTTCCGGTATTTTATTAAAAGCAAATCCTATTTTCTCGGGAAAGAAAAATATTTCGCGAAAGAAAAATTTTATTATGAAAATATTGAATGTTAGAAATTGTGCTCCTTTCAGTGATACACTTTTCTCATACCAGGATAACCGTCCCAATACCTGACCAGCCTTGTGCAAACAAATAAGGGGTTAAAGTGAATATTCTAGGAATTTGAAATATAAGACAATATTAATGAAACAGTGAAAGCTGCTCGCATGACTACTCATCAGAATTGATTCAATTGATGCGGCATGGCTAAAGGCTCTCTATGCTGCTTCTGTATATGAACCAAATGACAATAGAAGACTCAACTATTCTAATTAAAATTTTAGCTAAAATTGCCTGGCCGACTGCTTGCTTTTGTATGAATTTATTTGTTGCAAATAAAAGTCGCTTTTATTGCATTTATCTGCTTATTTGCTAAAGCTCGAAATCAAAAGTCAAACATTTGCCGATACCATAAAACTGATAAGAACTTACCTTTACAAAATGTTTCATATTATTAAAACTGACTGTGTGAGTGACTGCTTTTGTAGCCAGTGAGTCAAAAGAAGAAAAAAGAACTTGTATAACAACCCCAAAGTGCTTATTAAGATGAACATTAAATGATAATGGCATCTGCCTGTGGTTAAAATGGTTACACTTTTCTAGTTTTCCTTTTTTAAAGAAAGTGTTTCGTTTCGTTTAATATTTTTTTTTTTTTGTGCGCTATTCATTCAATATTAATTTCATAATCTCTGGCTAAATCTTATATATACAAAAATATGAATAGATAGACTTTTGAGAGTTTTTCTGTAGCTGCATTTGATTTTTGTGCTGTCGTGGCAGGTGGCGCAAATATTAGGACAGAAGCCATTTATTTAATAAAGGTAAGACTATGAAATTGCTAAAGCCGCAGGCAAAATTAATTTAACTTAATGTCTGTGTATAGCTTTTGCATTGCAACCGACTTCTTTTTCAACGTTTGTTGGTATTATTATCAAAAGGGCAGTTGGGTTTTTTTGTGGTAAAAGATGATGGTCGCGAAAAGAAAATATAAAAATTAAGTTTAAAGTAGTTAAAGTGCTTAGATGTAAGTCACGGTTGTAAATTGTGTTTAATTATGGTTATGAAAATTAGTAAAATCTCTTTGATTTGAATGTGTTTGTGTAGTGGATTCTTCTTCTAAAAATCTTTTGGACGTCATCATTTTTACTTCAGCTGCGAATTTAATATATTCGCATATAGAAAGTGATTTATGTGAATAAGTAGAATATTAAGCGGTGGTGTTTGATAATTTATTTTTCTCTCTTGAAATTCGATACGAATTTCATTAAAATAAAAGAGTTATATGAGAAAGAGTAAAGGAGCTGCATCAATTCGACAAATATTAACCATCCAGGGTTAAATTAATTTACATATTTTAATATCATTTCAAAATTATGTAAAGAAAACTTGTGGAATTTAAACTGGAACGATACACAACAGAACTGTGATCGCATCTTGTTGGATTTTGTATTGAAAATCAGCGGTTAATTAATTTGAAGACGAAAATGGGGATATAATTTTCCATACCGAAGCCAAAAATATTCCCCATTAATACAGTTTATAATAAAAAAGTTAATAATTTATTTAAAATAAAAAACGTACGCTGCTCCAAAGGAAATTTTATTAAATCAAGAAACAAAACATTTTTTTATATACAAAATATAATCGTCCGTATTACGAACGACGATGACGACGTCATATCAACACGACAGCTAAAAATTTACACTTTTCTAGTCTTTGTCGACGGAAATTGACTTGTGGTCATATGATCTATCAATATTATGTGTATGACTTACAGAATACCAAAAGGTTGTTAATCGTCCATATAACGGGCGACAACGACGTCGCATCAACACGACAGTCAAAAATTGTTAATTGTCATTTACTTAACGACAATAATTAATTATTATTAACAGCCTTTTGGTATTCTCTAAGGAATTTTGTTAATATTACTAGAGCATATTACCAGTAGTCAAACTCTGTCGAGAAGGACTAGACAAGTGACAATGTTTTGCTGTCGTGTTGATGTGACGTCGACGTCATTATTTATAATATGGGAGAATAATAATTAATTATTGTCGACAATTAAATGAACAGAGAAGAACTAGAGAAGTTACAATTCTTTGCTGTCGTGTTGATGTGACGTCGACGTCGTCATTCATAATATGGGCAAATAATTCTCTTTTTGCGTCAAAATCGGTTTTACTTTGAAAATTAGAATAACAATTTTTAGAATAATAAAAAATATATTTCTATTTCATAAAGTGTTAAAATGAAATTGTTTTTTATTGATTTTAACAATAATATATTTTTGGGTGTAGCCGCCAATAACACTATGTGACAAAGGAAACCTTTTTGAAAAGTGCAAGATCGTGACTATATGGGTTCGATTATACTATCAAAATGCAATAAAACCCTGTACTCAGTTTTAGTCAAGTTGGTGACCGTTTTCTTTTTATATTATCTTGGACCATCACGCGCATCAATCTTTATTACGGAAGACCGACTGGATTACATTGTTTCTATGTTGCAGCTATCACAACGGATATCTGAAGAGCTTGCATAATTTTTAAAAGAATAAAACTTACTGGACCTGGGTCAAAGGTCACAAAATATATAGAAGACGACAGTCAGGCCTTCAAAAATGTTTTACTGTTAATAACTCAAAAACGTTTTCCTATTGTAAGGACACAAAGATGCTCATGGATCAGATGAAAATTGCGTACGATCTTAAGAACTGGTGACTATCCATAAACAGCTCGAAAAAAAGTTTCAAATTAATATATAACAAATAAATACCGAAACAAATACTTTATTAAATTATTCTCCAAAAAATTTATATAAAATTTGGGTTAAAAATTTTAATTTTTAGTCATAAGGGAGTTTTTATGACCTGTTTTTTGTATCTAGACACGTTCAGATTATATTGGTATGTTCACAAAAGTTGTTCAGCTTTACCGTGGCTACAATTTTTCCAAATATAGTGTATGAAAAATCAGGATTTCCCAAAAGTTATGATCGAAAAACCGAAAAGAAAAATTTTTTCTTCAACTTTTTTAAAAAATCTCTGAGATAAAATACATTTCTGTCATAAAATTTTAGCAAGAAATATTTATCGTACTCTTGGCTACATTTTTGCTGAACATAGTTAAGCGATATTTTTAAGAGCTGATTAGTTATTTGGCAAAAACTGATAACACCTTTTTTTGGGCATCATGCCAATATTGGGAAACTTTGGAGGCCCATAAAAAGAAAACGGTCGCCAACTTGACCAAACTGAGAAGGTTTTACTACATTTTGATGGTAGATTCGAACCCATATAGTCACGACCTTACACTTTTTTCCCTGTTGCATAGTGTAATTGTTCGTATTAAATTGTTTGACTCTGTTGTATCGTATACAAAAGCCTGAGTTCTACCTAAAATATCATTCTCGCTTCAGTCATAAATTGCTGAAAATATTTCCCAACCCATTCCAGAAATGATGTCTTTAATTGTACATGCTGTGAACATATAAAAGTAGTTAATAATATTTCCATAACATGTTAATATTGACTGCTGTGCTTAAAGCATTATATTTCCAAATATTTGCTCAATTAAAAACTGAATACCTGATTTTAAGCACTAAAATCACTTTAAATTTAAGTTTATTAAGAGTAAATTAAGTTGTGCCAGCAACGATTCGTACAAACACCATTATTTTGCATTTTATATTAACTTTATGCAATTTTCTTTATTGCTGTTGTTGTTGTTGTGTCAAAGACGATCTAAGTACATACACATGAATATGTGCAATGCATGTACTACAATAGAAGCAAAACCAACAACAATGAAAAAATCAGACACACAAATACACAAGAGAGCACTTAAATAGATTTTTCAAAGTGCCCATATTGGCAATTGTTTACATTTGTTTTATAAACTGGAAAAACAAATGCAGATGTAGTCGTATGTGAATGGAATGTTTTCAAATATACAGGGTGCGACAAATAAAAGTATTAGGATATGCATGTGTGTCTTGTTATTTTCACAAAAGTTTCTTTTATTAGGATGATACCATCGATTTGTGGTGTTGCCTTTCGTTTTGAATTTCATTTCAAAAGCAACTGCTATAGAAACTATAAAGACATATTTTACTAAAAAATCTTATTATTGAAAAATACTATTTAGCACTTAATATAAATTTATTTGTGCTGTTGTTTGCTAGTTTAAGTATAAATTATCTCATACAGATCATTTAAAGTGTTTTTATTTAGTTTCAATACTGATGCAGATCATCAGAAATACTTTTAAAAGCTAAAGAAATTAATTTAAACTTCCAGTCAACTAAATGAGAAGCTTAAACAATATGAAAGTCAAAACAACAACTGGAATAATCAGTCGTTTTATTTTTAGATCTGAAAAATTGATCTTAAGAGAAAATTTTTTGTTCTTATTAGAGTCTCTAGGAAGCGTTTTGAGAGGGCGTCACTCGGTCTGCATGTGTGTGTGTGTAAGTTTGTGATCCGCTCTTGAAAGTCTGAACCGTACGTTCCTGAATTTAGCGTTCATATAAATTCAAACCGATACACATAAAGCGATTTAAAATAACTAAAAAACCAGTTTTCAAGTTTTTTTTATACCCTTCACAAAAAAGTGAAAGGATATATCTAGGTTTGTCAGTCCGTGTGTAATTTCTTTGATATCAATATGCGACCCCATAAAGTATATATATTCTGGATCCTTATGAAAAGCGATGACGATTGAGCGATGCCCGTCTGTCCGTCAATCTGTACGTGAAATCGTACAGCCCCAGAAGAGCTAGAGAACTCGTTCTTGGACTGATGGATTGGAAATGAACTTAGATGGAGTGGTATTGAAATTCATAAAAATCGGAAGGACGAGTCCAGAGCTGAGAAGCTTCCACGTATTTCTCGACGCAAAATTAACACCAAAAACGAATGATTTTTCTTTTATTTGTAAATTTAACCTATTTCAAGCTTTGGGACTCCTCAATTGTCTATTTAAAACTTAAAAAAATAAAAAAATTTCCAGGGATGGGAAATTAAAAGTTTTTTTTTTGGCACATTCGGTATTTTGCGGTACATATAATAACTAAAAAATTTAAAAATTTAAAGCTTTTATTTAAAAAAAACCGTTTTGTACATCATGAAGATTTGAATTGATTTAAAAAAAATTTAAATATTCAAAATTCTCATCCAGGGTTAGGAAATTTAAACTTTTCATACATTAACAAAACCAAAAATGTACTAACTTTATTTTTTCCTGGTTAAAATTATTTTTTATTTTGGCAAAGCAAAATTGGTATCAAAAATTTAAAAAAAAATTTAACTTTAGATTCCAGGGTTGGATACTGCAATATTTTGTAGTAAATGAAAGTGACAAAAGTGGATGAAAATTTGTAATTTTTCTTAAATAAAACCGCTTTATACATCATGAAGACTTCCATTGGTAAAAAACATTACAAAAAAATTTAATTTGCGCTTCCAGGGGTGGGAAATTTTATTTTTTTTTTTTGCACATTCGGAATTTTGTGGTACATATAATGCTTTAAAATTTTAAGTTTTTCTTAAATAAGGATTGTATTAATGAAAAAATTTTCGCTTCCAGGGGTGGGAAATTGAAATTTTTTTTATACATATATAAACCAAAAGGCAACTAACGCAGTTTTTTTACTATTTAATTAAAGCTATTTTTTAATTCAGGAAATGACAAAATTAATATCAAGTATTTAAGAAAATCTAAATTTCGATTACAGGGTTCGATATTTGCAATATTTTGTATCACATGAAAGTTACCAAAATGGTTACAAATTTGTAGTTTTCCTTAAATAAAACCGCTTTACACGTTATGAAGACTTGTATTGGATAAAAAAACTTTAAAAAATTAAAATTTTGTTTCCAGGGGTGGGAAATTTTGAATATTTTAATTTATAAAAGTAACCAAAAAATGCAACTGAATTTGTTTTTTATTTGCGCTTACTGAAGCTATTTTATAAATTACAAAGCACGAAATGGGTACTTAAAAATATGTGTAATGCCAGACGTACGTTGGTGAAGGGTATATAAGATTCGGCACAGCCAATATAGCACTTTTACTTATTAGGACTTTTAGACTTCTCACTTATTAAAGTGGAAGTTTGAAATAAATATTTTTAGTTATTCTAAGATATGTTGGGTAAAGGCTCCCTGATCATCTGCATTAGCACCCATAGGAACTAGCCAAAACTCCTCAATTGATCACTTTGAAGAAACGATCAGCACATAATTAAAATTCAAGAGATTTTAAAAACGACAACTTCCCAAAATATGTACTATTTTAAAAAATATTCATCTTAAAATTAGAGCCTTCTTATTGATGAAATTGTAGGAATTTTGGCAGAACCGTTATATCTGTCTAGCCAATTAAGAATGGTATGAGGAAAACTATATTGAACTCAATATATCAGAATATTAAATGAATTGTCTTTGTCAGAATACAAGACGACCAACAAAACTAAAAGTGGAATCTATATAGTCCAAAACACTCTTCAAATATGTACCGATTTTAAAAACATTGAAAATTATATAAAATAAATATTTTGAAGAAAAAATAAATGCAGAAATACACAATAAAAAAGGAGCAGCGCTACCGGTGCTGGGGATAAATTTAAATATTTGCTTTCATTATCCACAATTTCCAAGAAATTGCTCCAGACTTCTATTAGAATGTGTAATCCCTTTACATCCTGCTGAACAAATGCATGGATGGTATGGCTACTCTGTCTTTATGTTTGTGTATGAGTTAATGCTGCTGTGTAAGTGTTAACAAAAGTGTTTTATAATCTATATATGCGTATGTGTGTGTTTGGGTGCTTGCCTAGGTGCATAAGAAAAATGGCAATATAATTTCACATAAACACACACACACACACATACAGATCTGCTACTACATAACCACTTGATAAAAATTTATTCATATTATGCATCTTTATTTGCATTCTGTTTTGTAGTTTGTACATGCATGTGTCCCTAGAAATTGCATTTGGAAACATTTTTCACAATCTCAATATAAATTTTTTTTTTATAACAGTTTATGTAAATTTACACTTAAAAACTCTAAATGATACACAAGATATGGAGTACAGAAAACACTTAATAAAAACTCCCCAACGTTGTAGGAGAATAAAAGATTTTATTTGCTACAAAACAATAATAACAAAGCACACACACATGCATACATACACATACACATACACATACACATACACATACACTTGGCAGAAATGCACAAATGTAGTTTAGATTTTTCTTTTTTCCGTTTTTTTTTTTTTGGAGAACACAAAAAGCAACTGAAAAAGAAATTAAAATATACAAGAAACTAAAACTTAAACTGACAGGCACCTCTTGATTAAAACATTATTTACTAATTGACTTTTAAATTTAGCAAAAGTAAAGTAAAATGAAGTCAATACAAATATGTGAAATGCATGCAGTCATTCTGTGTACGCCTTTTTCACATCGTTCCTGAAAAAGAATGTTTAATTTTAAGCATAAAACCTGGAAGTATGACTGCATTTAGATTCATGATCATGCACTCGTACACACAAAGTTGCATGACTTTGCAATTGGTTTTTCTTTTATGCTCTTAAATATGCAAGTGTTACCTGTCCAGGATAGTATTTAATTTCATTCTGCAGAATACGAGTGTGTATTAAATTAGATAAACAAGTTTGGATTGTTGGGAATAATGGGTTGTATGCAAAATTAATTTAAAGGAAACTATTCACTTGAAAGGCAGCTGAATTATGCAGAAGAAATAATATTTTATTTATTGAATCCAGATCATTGATCGTTGGATCTCTTTTGCATTTCACTTGCAATAGTTAACTTCTATTGTATTTCAAATAAGTCTATAGGATTATGGTTCTTCTAAGGAATTTTCTACCTTTTGTGAAGGCAAGAGGTGCGTACAGTCAGTCACCGTAAAGGATAAAATACGGGTTATCTCTTTCGCCTACGTGGTTATGGTCACTGGTATCTATGCACCGACACTTCTCATACCCTTCACAAAAAAGTGAAAGAGTATATTTAGGTTTGTCATTCCGTGTGTAATTTCTTCGATATTAATATGGGACCCCAAAAAGTATATATATATTCTGGATCCTTATGAATAGCGATGACGATTGAGCGATGTCCTTCTGTCTGTCCGTTTCTCTGTACGTGAAATCTGTTTTCCCAAGCCCGCTGAAGAGCTAGAGACTTCGTTCTTGGACTGATGGATAGGAAATTAACTTAGATACCGTAGTATCGGAAATAAGGTTCCAGAGCTGGGAAGCTTACACCTATTTCTCAATGAAAAATTAATATCAAAAACCAATTAGTTTTTTATTTGTTTGTAAATTGAACCAATTTCATGTTTTTGGAAGCTTCAATTGTCTATTAAAAATTAAAAATATAAAGAATGTTTTCCAGAGATGGAAAACTTAAGTTTTTTTATTGGCCCATTCGCTATTTTGTGGTGATAACTAAAATGTTAAGGTTTCCTTAAATAAAACCGCTTTAGACATCATGAAAATTTGCCTTGATGAAAAAAGTGTTAAACTTTTAAATTTCTCTTCCAGGGTTGGGATATTAAAATTTTTTAACACATTAACGTAAACAAAAAGCAACTGATGTTGATTTTTTTGCTAACTGAAACTATTTTATAATTTAGGAAAACCAAATTTGGTATCAAAAATTAAGAAAAGTCAAAATTTCGAATCCAGGCTTGGACAAGTGCAATATTTTAAAGTATGTACATGAAATTGACCAAAATGGTTAAAAATTTAAAATTTTTCTTCTGTAAAAAATAGTTTTACCTTCCAGGGATGGGAAACTTAAATTTTTTTATTTAAAAGTTACCCAAAATACAATTAACGACGTTTTTTTATAATTAAAATTATTTTTGAATGAAGAAAAATATTAAATTTCGCTTCCAGGGATGGGAAACTTAAATTTTTTTATTTAACTGTAACCAAAAATACAACTAACGTCGTTTTTTTATAATTAAAATTATTTTTTAATTCAAGAAAAATAAAATGGGTATCAAAAAATTTAAAAAAATCTGAATTTCGATTCCAGGGTTGGATAACTGCGATATTTTGTAGTACATGAAAGTGACCAAAATGGTTACATATGTAATTGGTTACTTATGCATTTATAAAAATAAAACAAAAAATTTTAAATTTCGCTTCCACAAAAGTAACTAAAAAGGCAGCTGTGCTTTTATTTTTACTAACTAAAAATATTTTATAACTTAGGAAGAACAAAATTGGTACTTAAAATATATATAATGCCAGACGTACTTTGGTGAAGGGTATATAAGATTCGGCACGGCCGAATATTGCACTTTTACTTGTTAAATTTATTCACAAATTATTTTATAGATAATATTTTTAACAATATTTTTTGTTAATTTCTCTTGCTTTTGACTTGTTATTTTCATTCTAATCAAGTCTGGAACCTGTTTTTCAAAACTACAAGTTACAAATCTACAAGTCAAATTATTTGCAAAGCAGCAACACTTTTAAAAATTTATTGTTTTTTAGTAAATATTTTACTTGCAAATTTGAAATTCCTTCATTTCACTGTCAAACTATTTTACCGCTCATGTGAAATGAGCAAACTTTTTCAAATGCCAACTTTGTGATTTTTACTCTATTAATAATAACTCTTTCTTCTCTTCATACCAACCAACCATCTAAATGCAGCTGCTTTAGTAAAGCAAATTAAATAATCACGCTAACATTTTCAAGAACAAAAGAGTAAACAAATCTCTAGAGCCTGCCACAATTTGCACTATTTAACTATCATTTGTTACCACGAATGCATCTAGCGAAAGTATCATTTTTGCAACTGCCAACATCAAAATAAAATGCCGCCGCAAGTCAACAGCAGCATCACATCTATCGTCATCATCGCAGGTCATTATACGGAACAATTTATCTCATTGTAAGTAATTATCATTGTTTTGCGGATGCCTCCCAGCAAACAAAATGGAGGTGAGATCGAATTGGTACACTTCGAAGGTATATGCTTTCCCGACAATTAATATAAAGAAACATTTCTTCATGACCACCAAGATATTCGATAGATTAAGCAATTAACTGTTCCAATTATTTCAAATTTTCTGGATTCTAATATTTTATTTCCCGCTAGAAATATTGAAAATTTTAAAAATCGTAAATTTTAAAAAATTTGGTTTTATTACGATTTAAAAAATTTTTCACGTTTTAGGGTCCTCGGAAGCTTCTCTGAATAATTCTGAGAATCCATCAATGTGTCTATATGTATGCGTGTATACCTAATTATATAACATTTGAATGGCTAAAGCGAATCAAACTGGTAGCGTTTTGAACTTAGTTTTTCTTTTAATTGAACCGATTCGAACCGGTAGGAGTCAAGATATCAAATATAATAATAACAATGGTAATAATAATTATAATAATAATAATAATTTTTTTTGCGGATAAGGTGGGAAAAGGCTTTATGCCTTCACGATGGCCGTCACCAATCGTGATATGTCGGATTCACCAATTGGCTTACCGACGAAAAACCCGCCTTCTTTCCTCGCCTGGGAACAATCCACGTCGGAACCACGTCAGCATTATTTCGGGGTGGTCCCATATTCGGCATTAGGTCGTATTCTCCTTTGTCCTGCGTCCAGGTTCCGCATTGGCAAAGCTGGCCCTCTCCAGATCCGTCACATCATCCAGATCTATATTCTTCGCCGGTAGGATCCGTTCACAGTAGTTAGCTACGGCGTTACAATGGGTCTGATCAGTGATCATTTTTTCAATCAAGTTCTCGGGCGTGAATTAGGCCACTTGCTCTTTCAGCGTTTCTCGTTCGGTCGCCCAGCGCGTACAGGCAAAAATTATATGCTGCGCGTCGTCAGTAATTTCTGTTCTTTCATACGCACAAAAGACCGTGTTGCATTTGTCCATTCTGTGAAGGTATTTTCGGAAGTAACCGTGACCAGATAACAGCTGAGTTAGATAATAATTCAGCTCACCGCATGTCCTGTTTATCCATCTGCTAATGTCCGGGATAAGCCTTGCAGTCCATCTTCCACTCATTGCCATATTCCACTGTGTATTCCTCTCGAGAATAGTACTCATAATAATAATAATAATAACAATAATATTAATAAATATACTTGAACATGATTTTTTTCGAATAATTTTTAATCGGCTTCAAGGACATATAACAACCCCATCAATTACTATAAACTGCGTCCAAAGCGTTTCATCCGTTTGTGAGATATCGTGAATGAAAATATAAAAAAGTTGTTTCTTTTTAAACATTTAAGTTATATATCTGATCAGTTAGTGTTCTCGGATCTTATATAGTAATCGAACACTACATCCCACTTATCACGTGGGAATCGGTTAATTTGAAAATTATAAATAATATAATTTCTCTTACAACTACAATTAGAGTCGGAATAAAGCCAACCAATTGTAGAACAAAAAAGTAAGAAAATAAAAATGGAAAAGTGATCAGTGAGTTCTTGTTATGACTTTTATATTTGACTTAAGCTTCTCACTTATTAAAGTGCAAGTTTGAATTAAATATCTTTACTTATTCTAAGAAATGTTGGATAAAGGTTCCCTGATGATCTGCATTAGCCCCAGTGAAATGCGCATAGGAACTAGCTAAAACCCCTCAATTGATCACTTTGATTTTTTTAGTAAATTCAAGACGTTTAAAATAAAAGTGTTTTAACACGAAGAATTCAAAAGCATAGAATGACATAAAAACTCGCTTGTGATAGTTTGCGTTTAAAATTAACAGGAACTCACAGGGATGGCCTATAGGAACAACCGATTTTCATATAATTTTTTTTTTTCAATTATTAGGATTAACACTCAGATGCTGACTCCTGTATAAAAATGAATTGTTTCAGAACTGGAAAGGAGAGAATAGTGTTAAGAGGAGAAATGAAAATTTTTTGCATCTATCTTTTATATTTAACTTTGCCGGTGAATTTTTCTGCAGATACCGATGACGGAGGGTATCTGCTGATCACAAAAACTCGGGCCTAAATTCATGACTTAGTGCGGAATAGAACTCGCTATGTTAGGCTTCGTGATCTTGTAAATTGGATACATTATTGTTTGCTGGGATATCGAAAGATCCAAGGCGTTGACGGTGACGGGGCGCTTGAAAGGAATATTGTATCAATTTACTTAAGTGCCACTTTGATGTTTTATTTTCTATGAAGTTGTTGACAAAAAAACAAATAAACGAAACTTACAACGCAAACAGAGAATAAAAATCGCTTCATTTTCACTTAATTTAATGAATTTTAAGAGGACGAAAAACAAATAGAGGAGCAACAGCAAATGAAAGGATCTAATTTTAGCAAAATAAATTGAGAAAACAATTGCAAACTGCAAAAATTTAAGAAATATTATAAATTTGTCTCATTGTTTGTACCCTTTGCTGGTATGGCGATTAGAAATATTCTAAATATTCCAGTCTTTAAAAAAATTGTATTAATTCTAAAAATTAAAATAATATGTAATAAAAAAAACTTTAAGGGGAAACCCAAATAGAGTAAACTTTTCTTGGCTCTTGAATAGGAATCAGATCAGAAGTACTAGAGTGGCATAGGCTTGAATGAATCATAGTGTTAATCCAATATGAGGTCTTACACTTCTGCATCCTTCCCTCTTTAAAAATATAAGTTCCAAAACTTAAAACCTTAACTTATGAATTGGACTAACTTAATAGTTATTTCTATTTCCCTTCTCAAAATCTCTCATTATACGGGGTCTGCAGTCATCGACTTATTGAAATAAAAATCTGGCGACAATTTGATTTCGAGATATTACCCTGTAGAATGGTTTCCTAAGTCGTGCTATCTGACACCTCTTTCCTAATTCCTTTAGACCGAAATGTTAATACCACGTACTGATCTTTTCAATAGAAAAATATATGGAAATTGGTCGACGCTAAAAGTCATCCCTGTAACTTCATGCTAATTTTAGTCACAAGGCCAGCGTACCCTGGTTTTTGTGTTATTCTATGCTTTTGAACTCTTCGAATTAAAATCATTATTTTATATAATATTCAGTTTTCAAACCAACCGATTCCCATGTGATAAGCGGTGTAGTTTTCGATTACTATTAAAGAACTGATCAGATATACTCGTATATATTAAAATTTTTCAAAAAGTCACTTTTTTCACAGATCTTCGTTTACGGTATCTCACAAACAGACTAACCGATTTTGACCCGGTTCGAGTTGATCGTGGAATCAATCGGTAAAGCCGTTTAAATGCTATTAAAAAAAACAATTTTGCGATTTCTCGAAAGCTGCCGGTTTGAATAGGGTTAAATTCACTGGAAATTTAAGAACGATCTTTGAAACGCTACCTGTTTGACTTGATTTGATTCAGCCGTTCAAATACACACACATACACACACACACACATGCATCCACACATACAGACGCTTAGAGCACTATGTTTGCTCTCAAAATTAGTCAGAGCAACTTCGCACTACCTCCAGACCAGGAGATCTGATGAGAACTCGATTTTGTTCAAAAGGTGATAAAACCAATAACTTCGCAACTTTTGAATATTTTCCTAGCGGGACGTTGTTTAAGATTAAATTATTTGTGATACATTTTAAAACATAAAATTCTTTCTGCCCTTGAAAAACATCCTGCATACATTCAAATAAACTTTCTCTTCGGATACTTTCTGACAATATAGAAATTCTTTTAAATTATTTTCTTAAATTTTATTACACTACTTATTTGTTAAGAATTACATTCAATCGGTTTAACTACGAGTAGAATTAGCGACCTTCGAGTCAAATATTTAATAAAATGAAGTAGAAAAGAAAAACATTTAAAATAAATAAAGAGTGGGAGTTCTTTTTAATGGCAAGATTTTGGAAATGTGAATAACAACAAAAAAAAACTTATGAAAACTATAATAAACTATTTGCAGCCATAACTGCTGAAATGTTTGTCATCAATTTTCGGCTTTAGAGTACTTCTTTTTCCAATTTTTAACAGCTTTAACCAACATTTATTTAGAATTCTTTCATCTCTTTTGTTTTGTCTTCAACACACATTCGTACATTGGAAAAATGCATTTAATTTCGTTCGCCATTATTGTAAAAATCAGTGCACTCTATGTCAAGTAAATATGACATGTCTTTTAAAAAACATGTTTTTTGGAAAACGATAGAATTTAGAATTTTAAACTGCTTTCACCCTGACATGATTTTAATAAATTCTGGTTTTACCATTAAAAATTGGTGTTTTAAAACCAACTTAAAGCCATTTCTAAATTAGTTTTAAATAGGTTTTATGAAATGCAACCTTGTTTTTGTTTGTGTTAAGCTGAGTGCTGCCAAGTTATATATGGAAAGCAACTGAAAATATGTGAAGAATGCACAGAAAAATCCACCATTTCTATCTATACTTTTTTCCCTCAAAATATGCATGATTTTTTTAATGAAATAATACCGTGTTCAGACATACATCTTAATTGCGCAATTAGAGCATTTCTTGCTATTAAGGCCTTAATTGACCACAAATTATCATACAATAAGTCAATTAATAAATTGAGCAATTGTTAGTTAATTGTATCACTAATTGCGTAAAACTCGAATTTCAACCCTGGTCATAAGTGTGTTTAGTAAGAACTGTGTTCAGTGAGCAAAAAATTTTCTCATAATGGCGAGTCAAATGTCAAAAATATACAAACATATAAACAAAACAAACAGAATTTTTAAGAAGACTGAATAAAAAAACCAAAAATGAAATGGCTGGTAAAGAAGGTGACCTTTGAGTTGCATTTTGCTGGAATAATGAAGGGAACAATAGCTGCTGCTTTCTCAAACTTTGTAAAATGGTCAAGTTCTCCTTTTTCTTTTTTTTTAAGCACTGATAATTTTGAATCAAAGATCCATCACAATGACTCCAAAAACTCCATATTTCTATTATATGCAAGTAAAATTTCTTTTAAGCCAAAATTTGCATTCATTTTTAAAATTTACAAACACGAATATTAAAAACAATGTTTTTTCAGCTGCCAAATGATAATTGAGTCAGCTAGATTGAGTATGTGTGAACACTATATTTAATTGTTCAAACAAAATAAAATTGACTCAATTAAAAATGCATGTCTGCACACAGTATAGCATGACTTTTGAGCATTGATTTGCTACAGTACAGTTTGTGAATTAAGTGTGGTAAAAAGAAGAGTAGACAAGAACAAAATCAACAATTTCATCTATTTCTTTAAGAAATTTAATTTATTGTGATTAAATTTATTAATTAATCTGTGTGCCAAAACTTGAGTTGCAGGCAGTGTGAACGCAAAATTACATGTTTATGGTTTCTAACATTAAAACCAAGCTTAAACTGTCTCTTTGCAAATACTATTAAAATAGTTTTTAATTTTCAAATATACAAAATTTATTTTGTGTGTATTAAACAAAATAGTCTGAAATATATTTTATTCGGAATAGGGTTTAAAGCTCACAATATTGTCGAAAATACTTTTTTCGTAAGATTCTACTGAAACAAACTTGTTCAATTTATTTTCTGGTGTATCATTGATGACGATGCGTTGACTTTTCGCGTATGGCGGCATTATTAATATTTTTTTTTTTTCATTCACCAGCCATCCAAATTAGGAGAAGATTGACCTCAAATGAACATTATTAATTATATTAATTAACAATATAAGTTTTTTATACAATATATTTATTTTATTATACTCTTCACAAAACGTGAAAGGGTAATTTCTTCGATATTAATATGGCACCCCATAGAGCTATTCTGGATCCTTATGAATAGCGATGACGATTGAGCGATGTCCGTCTGTCATTCTGTCCGTCTTTCCGTCTGTCCATCTATCGGTTTGTGCCTCTGGCTGTACATGCAAGCCCCCAGAAGAGCTACAGACTTCATTCTTGGACTAATCGATGGGAAATGAATTTAAATAGAGTGCTATTAATATTTAGAAAAATCTGAAATACGGTTCCAGAGCTGGGAAACTTACTCCTATTTCTCGAGTAAAAATTGATACCAAAAACCAATTATTTTTATGTTTGTTTGTAAATTGAACCTATTTCAACTAATAATATAAAATTTTAATCCCAGGGATGGGAAATTAAAATATTTTTCTTGTACATTCAGTATTTTGTAGTACATGTTATAACTAATATATATATAAAAATGTTAAGTTTTTCTTAAACAAAAACGCTTTATACATCATGAAGAATTACATTGATGCAAAAATTTTAAAAATCAAAATCTCGAATCCAGGATTGGACAAGTGTAATATATTATAACACATGAAACTGAGCTAAATGAATAAAAATTTTTAATTTTTCTGAAATAAAACTACTTTATACCTCATGAAGAGTTGCATTGATGATAAAAACAAGAAATATTAATAATTAAAGTCCAGAGTTGGGAAATTAAAAGTTTTTTTGCTACAATCCATATATTGTAGGACATGAAAGTGTTGGATACATATTTTAAATTTTTATTAAATAAAAGTATTTCATGTCCCATTAACAGTTGCTTGGTAAAAAAAGCAAATAATATTATAATTTTGCTTCCAGGGATGGAAAATTTAAAATTTTTTTATACATAAACATAACGAAGACGTTACACCGCACACTTAAGTGGGTGTAATTGTTGCTGCTGAATTGGATTCTCCATAGCTGATTTTCTGGATATTCTCTTGTATAGGAGACTATTCAAATGGAAACAGGCCTCATCGCTCATTATCAAATTGTTAACAACATCGCGATTTTCTGCTGCTTTTTGTCGAAATGAAATGGTATAATCAAGCTGTTTTTTTTTTCTTTTTTTTTAGTAGTTCCAACACTCAGGGGACAACCCCTACATATGCAGTGCATTGCGCTGGAACTGAAAAGGAGGGGATAGTATTAGGAGGACAGATTAGATGATAGAAAGATTTTTGTAGCTGTTTTTACTTTTATTACTTCGTTGGTGAATTTTCTGCTACAGATACCGACGAAGAAGGGGGCTGCTGTATCCTGCTCTTTTTTTAGTACATGACGGTGCTATCGGTAATGTTCAGCGACCAGTGCTATGCCTTCGTCATTGAGACAAGCCGACAACAATTAACACAGTCCTACACTAATGCAGGTCAGAAATATTCTACACCATATTGATGACTGAGTGCGGAGTCGATCTCGGGACCTCAAGCATCGCAGTCTTGTGTCTTACCATGCCAGCGTTGTTGGTAGTTGACTTCGATCCTGGCAGAATCTGAATCTCACAAAAGGAATATGGCCAAAATTCTCTGAAGGTTTCTTATTATACTGAAAGTCTTCTTGGTGATGTTTCTGGACTGTTCTGCACACTATCAACAACGCGTTGGATATTTTCTTCCGCGTGGACCGTACAGGGTCTTCCGCCACATGGGAGGTTTCTTACTGTACCATTTTATGGAATATATTTAACCAGTAGATTTATTGTTGATGCTGAAGGTCCAGAACGCATATTGAAATAACGATGATAAATACGCTGCGTCAAGACAAGTGACCGTTGATTTTCAACATAAAACTCAACAAGTTTTGATCGCTGTTCTGTTGTGTGTCCTTCCATTTCAAGTTCCCCAAGTTTCGTCACAAAATGCTGGCAAATAAATACAAAAACTAGGAATTAATTTAAAAAGTTATCAAACATTCAAACCCAAATGGCAGTTTTGTTACCCTGAGACGAACTGTACTCCACATGGCTCCTACGCTGGCCTTTTCTATATACAAAAATTCAATATTTTTTGCTTATTCGATATGTCTAATGTAAGAAAAATGATAAATTTGCATTTTTAATGGCATAAGATGCTGCTAACGCTACTCTTTTTTATTTATTTTTCTCTTTTTTTTTTGCCACCACTGCTAACACGTCAGCCGCATACTCAAAAAATTCTTTTTCCTCCAGAGATACGCACTGGTGTCTTATTTGCTCTAACTGACATTTGCATTTTCTACTATTGTAAACTCCTTCAACTCGTACTTGAGCGCTAATGTTTTTATTGGTCTGTAATCATAAAATCAGACGAGTTCCGTTTCGTGGGTATTTGTGCGAGTGTGCGTGTATGTGTGTTCATATTCCATTCAAGGAATGATTTCGATTTTTTTTTGTTTTTTTTTTTTGTTGGTTCATCCTTCGGTATTTGAATATTTATTCTCTTTCGCCTTGGAAACATATTAAATTTACATTTGGCAACCAATTCGAATCGATGGAAAACCATTAGTACTTAATGTTGTAAAGCTTGCGGTGGCATAGTGACTCCTCGTTGAAATAGAATGGTTAAGGTAGTGCTAAAGTCGTAAAAGTTATACAAAAAAAAAAGGAGAATAAAAAAAATTTATATATAAACTCCATTAATATCGTAATAACAATAAAACTATTTGGAATTTTTTTATGTTAAATTAAGATCATAAGAAATGGAAAGAATTTGAAAGAAAACTGGTTAAAGCGCGTTAATCGGTGAAGGTCGACTACGTTCAATACTTCTTGCTTTGGTTGCAATATTACTGCTCGTTGAGAGTTTCGGAAGATTATTCAAGTGATCATGGCAAAGACTACTGCCAACAAAATCCAATTAAACCAGTACCAGGTTAGTCTGCACATTAACACTAGAAGTGCCAAAAGTGTAAAACGGCCACCGTGAGAAACTTGTCCCATAACATTGTTTTACTTAACATAATACATTTTTATTAATTTATATAATATATTTAATATATGAAAAATAAAATAAAAATATAGGCAAGGCAGTTAATCGTAAAGGCCATCCTTGTGACTTCCTGGTAATTTAAACTTCAGAATTATCCTAACATGGTATTTTATGTATAATAAAATTTCAGTTTCCCATCCCTGGAAGCGAAAATTTATTTTTTTACCAACGTACTTAAAAAACTTAAAATTTGTAACCATTTTGGTCACCTTGAGGTATCACAAAATATAGCAGTTATCCAACCCTGCAATAAAAATTTTGATTTGTTTTTACTTTTGAAAACAAATTTTTGTTTTCTATATAAAAATGCTTTTTGTTAGGAAATAAACGATGTTAGTTGTTGTTTTGGTTACTTTTATGCATAAAAAATATTCAATTTCCGATCCCTGGAAGCGAATTTTTTTTTTTTTGTTTTTTTACCAAGGCAACTCTTAATAAGGCATAAAATAGTTTTATTTAAGAAAAACTACCAATTTGTAACCATTTTTGTCACTTTCATGTATTACAAAATACTGCATTATCCATCCCTGGAATTGAAATTTGATTTATTGTTAGTTTTTTATACGAATTTAGCTTAACCGGAATAAAAAATAATTTTAACCAGGAAAAAACGACGTTAGTTGATTTTCGGTTGTTATTATATAAAAAATTAAATTTTCTAACCCTGGATGAGAAATTTAAATTTTTTTCATCAATGCAAATCGTCATGATGTATGAAACGGTTTTATTTAAGAAAAACTTACAATTTTTAAACGTTTTAGCTATTATATGTACCACAAAATACCGAATGTGCCAAAAAAAGTTAATTTCCCATCCCTGGAAAAAAATTTTAGAATTAAATAGACAATTGAGAAGTCCCAAAGCATGAAATGGGTTAAATTTACAAATAAACAAAAAAATAATTGGGTTTTGGTGTTAATTTTGCGTCGAGAAATAGGTGTAAGCTTCCCAGCTCTGAAACCGTATGTCGGATACCACTGTATTTATGTTCATTTCCAATTATCAGTCCAAGAACGAGGTCTCTACCTATTTCAGCGTGCTTGGGAAAACCGATTTTACGTACAGACAGATGGACAGACAGACGGACATCGCTCAATCGTCATTACTATTCACAAGGATCCAGAATATATAAATACTTTATGGGGTCGCATATTGATATCGAAAAAATTACACACGGAATGATAAACTTAAATATAGCCTTTCACTTTTTTGTGCAGGGTATAAACTTTTATGACTTTGATATTTGATTTAGGCTTCTCACTTATTAAAGTGGAAGTTTGAAATAAATATCTATAATTATTCTAAGAAATGTTGGGTAAAGGTTTTCTTTATCAGTTGATCACTTTGAGTTTTTAATAAGATTTTGGAAATAAAAAGAACCAGCACATAATTAATATTAAAGAGTCTAATAAATTTATAATATATACATTTATTAAAATAAAAAGAGTTTCCAGAATGGGTTATAAAATTTTCTTGGTGGACAAAAATCATATGGCGGCACTTCTAGTGTTAAAGAAAACTGATTCATTAAAATGAAAATATCGGATAATCATGGCAACTATTATATAATTCTCCACTCTGTATAATTTCTTAATTATATTCCTTATTACTGAAAAATATATTGCAAATATATATTTGAAATATAAAAAATTTGAAAAAATAACTGGTAATAATCGTCTCAGCACTATTCTGATGGAAAGCTAAAATTGTACACACATTCCATATTGATTCTCTAATTCATGTGAGAGGCCTTTGGATATGACATCGTCTAATGATTGAAAGAAGTACACAGTGAAAGCATATTAACCCATTCTGAACTATTAACAATTTACCACGTTGAGAATCTTGGTGATAAGAAATCGTTGAAATCCCTGATTATTATAGTCTAGTTAAGCATCTTTAATGTTACAAACTCAACGAAAACTCCATCATACATTCTTTTCTATATAAATTTTTGTTAAAAGTTAAACTAAATTGTTAGAGATTAGCAGAGATGTATAAAACATTTGATGTATGAATAATTTCAGTTGAAAGCATAACAATTTTGAAGGTAACGTACGCAATAAAATTTAATGTTCTACTATTTTTGATGGACTTTTAACGATTTCATTTAGCTTATAACGAAATGTAATTTGGTAATAAAATTCTGTAGTAGAAATGATAGAAACGAATGCATCTGCACAAGATACAATCACAAAAATATCAAGTTCATTTAAGGCAGTACGCTTTGAAAAGTAGCTGAGCAAAATAATAAAAGAATGCAATTTCAACAGACAGAAATGGACATTAAACCATTTGGTTTATGGCTAAAATGTATACGGTTGATTTGGAACTTTATAACCAATAATTAAATTAGTTCTCGTAATAATTTATCCTGCAGTTATGAAATGCTAAAGGATTGCTTTTTGAAGTATATGTTTTTACATAATAGATTCACGCAACCTCACAATATAATAACACTTTTACGATTTTAATGTATCATAAAAATTTTCTTGATATTTACATTTAAGAATACAAATATATGTAAGTCCTGCCTATAGGAAAATCAATATGAATTTTAGATACATATACTTCAATTTTCTAAATTAAATATTATGTTAACGTAAATGAATGTTTTCCCCCTACGTTATATTACGAATGGATAAACCGATTTCGACCCGGTTTACGGTAACTGATGTGGATTTTATACGGGCCTGATTAGTTTATCGATGTATCGAATCGTTCGATGAAGTCGTTCTTATATTTAAAAAACCTCCTAGAGATATGCTATATATCTTAACAAGCTTATGATAATTTTAAATCCACCGAATCGGTTCAATTTGACAAGAACTTTCAGCTCATAGCGCTAATAATTTGGATTGTTTCGGTTCGCTTTAACCGTTCATAAGTAATAAGCGAATTGCATACTCGCACCCATGCAAGCACACATGCATAAATAAACAGTAAAATAGTGAACATGTGGTGATCTACTGATATCGTGATGTGTTAAAATGTGGTGAAACCAATAACCAATTTTTGAAATGTTCAATTCCCCTGGCGGGAAGTTAGAAACGTATTTCAGAACAATGCTAAATCTGATATACTACATAAGCAGCAATGCAATAAATACATAAGCCTAAGGGTATACTACAAAAATTACTAGAATTATTCACTTTAGCTGTGTTGCAAGTTAACATGGTGTTGTGTGTACAGTGATGCCACCACATCATTTGAAATATCTCTATATTAGGACTAACTAAGTTTTTTTCGACTAGCCTAACTTTTCGTATCAATTCAGACATTAAAATGATTTATTGATAAGCCAAGCTGGTATTACTTCAAGACTTATGTAACCAACTATATATTAAATATATTAATTGTTTCCAGTAGCAACTAAATGCAATATATAACAATTGACATAAAACTAATCATAATAGCCAATCTTGGATCCCTTATGTAGATATATCTTAACCATTTTGTGCAAATGGAAGAGTGTTGCCCTTGTTAGATTAATTTGTATTGTCTCTTTCGCTATAAAACTCTACATATATCTTAATAAAAATTAAATTTGATATATTTCAAGAGAACGTAACAACTCTTTATTCATCATATATTCTGCCTATGTATATGAAATATATATTGATATATGTAGCTTACAGCTATTTATGTAGAGAATTAGAAAATGAAATAGAAAATGAGAAATAGAAAATAAACTTATATCTGAAATGTGTCAGTGCAATTGTAATATTCTCAAGCGAAGATCATAATAGCAATATTTACCCCTATGTATTATTTAATTATAACACAAATTCTATATCATGACTTTAATTGCATTCATATCGGTTATAAATTAACCGTGTTTTATTCCTCTTTGTTAACTTGAGCAATTAATGTGAATGGTAGGGAATAAAATTTGATGATATTCTATTTTTATTCAGAGACTCATTTTCTTATTATATTTATCTGCAAAATATAATTACGTGTAAATATCTTTGCCGAATCAATTGAAAGCAATAAGAAGTTGTGAGGAGAAATATTCTGTACTTGATGGTGGAAGTCCTGGTATGATTTGTTTTGTTTTTGGTAGCTTCTTCGGAATTTCTATTAATTCTTCCAATGGATTTAACCAAGAAAAGGATATACAACATTTTTCCTTAGTTCCTTTTTATAATAGTGGTATTTTTTGTTTAAAGATTCTGAAATTTGAAAGGATGTATGCCATCCTCCATAAACTATGATCTCATTTCTTTTAAAAGTCATCGGGATCTGTTCTTCCTCTTAAAAATTCTTAGAATTATATGCAATTTAATAAGAAGACATATATATTTTAGAATCTGACTTGTTTTTTTTTTGTCGTCTATTATAGTTTTCAAAATTTTTATTTCATATATCTGTACATATACATATAGACGTGTATATGCATAAGTGTACATACATATATCTGCGGTATTTTATGTTCTGTTGTCTACTTTGCATTCCTACATTGCATATTATATTAAGTTTTGTAGTTTTGATAAATATTGAAATTATAAATTAGAAAATTATATATGAGGTCATTTAATATATGTTGTAAAATATCTTGAGAAACTGTATAAGAAAGTATATGAAATGGCCTTGAATAATATCCATTCAACGGTCAAAGTATGTTTTTTCATGTCTGGCAGCTCTTGTAAACCATTGTTGAGAATACGCACACACAAAGAATACGAAAAGAAAAACAAAAGCATCTGTTAAGTATTTTGTTGCATTTGCCTTTGCTTAGATATTCGTAGTCGTTTTCAAGGAAGGTGGTCGTAAAGCAGCAGTAAAATTGATGTTTAATCCAACACGAATTAAATGTTCTTATATTGTTTTCTAATATTCGCACATGCGTTTGTTGCAATCTTATAAAAAATTCACGGTATATATACAAATGTCAAGAAAGTTCGGCTCTTTTATGCCATCGCATCTATGTATAGACCACATTCTCTAGTCAAGGCTTAAACATACGTTGTGCATATCTACAATCATATATTAATATATGTATTTTAAAACATGTGCGAGCACCTTAGAAAATAATCGTACCATACTATCAAGGTACGACCTGTTTTTGTTTATGTTTCTACAAAATATATATATGTGTGTACATATGTATCATAATGGACTTTGTAATTTAAAGTTTGCTTTTTATTTATTTTTATTTTCACAGCCTCAATATCTAAACTTACTATACATATTTAATCTAAAAATCACAATAAAGGTAAATTAATGTATATTTATTTTATAGACAAAAATAAATGATTATTTCTTTTTATTTAGTTAAAAAAAATTCAATATGGTATGCGGTCAATTCTATGTACCCACACAATTGATGAAAATTTCACGGGGAAAATTTGTAACTCATATGCCCGTTTTAGTAAGAACTTTGGCCACACAAACATCTAGCTATTCAGACTCTTATCAGTATATGCAACGTTCCAAACTACCAACGTTGTATTTTCAAAAATCCTTGCCTCGTCTGCCCATACCGTTGGTGGATAAGACATGTGAACGCTTTTTGGCTGCTTTGAAACCAATACTAACTGATGAAGAACACATCGAAATGCAACAAGTTGTTGAAAAGTTTCGTGCGAATGAAGCAGCCGACTTAAATGCAATCTTAAAGATTAAAGATAAAAATAATAAACATACGAGTTATATATCGGAACCATGGTAAGTGAATGGTGTCTTTATGGTTAATATATATAGTTGAAATGATTATTTCCATCAAATATTGACTTGAGTATTGTAAAACTATTGCTAGTAACTTCCAGTTACAAAATGAAGATATACATATATTGTTCGCGTTGTCTTCATTAAAGACCTACTTATAGCGCATATTGTATGCTCAGAGAAAACCACAGATTGGGCTTACGGAAGTTGAAATCTAAACACTGTTGAAAATGAATTCTATAGCTCCTAGTCTTGAAAAGCATTAAGAAATTACTAGTTTGTCTATATATAAAAAATAAAAATATATATCTCCTCATATATATCTCCTTTAGGTTCGATATGTACTTAAGAGATCGTGCACCATTACCACTGAATTATAATCCCTTGCTGGTGATGAAAAATGACGCCCGCCCGAAATACCAAAATCAAACTGTACGAGCCTCCAACATTATCATTTCATCTTTACGTTTTTTGCGTTCTTTACAAGATGGAGTTTTAGAACCTGAAGTGTTTCATTTGAATCCTAAAAAGACTGATAATGAAAAATATCGACGTTGGATGCGTATTACACCACAAATTATTGCCACCTATGCCTCGTATGCGTTTAAAGCTTTTCCTCTGGATATGAGTCAATATGAACGTTTGTTTGGTACATCACGCATACCAGAATTAGAAAAGGACCGTCTCGTACAATCACCCGAATCAAAACACATCATGGTAATGCGCCGTGGCAATATATATGCTGTGGACGTGCTTGATTCAAATGGTAATATAGAGCCAGCTAAAGAAATATTGGCACGCATAAATGCTGTTATTAAGCTAGATGAATCAAGGCCAGAAAATGATGTGCCCTTAGGAGTTCTTACCGCAGACGAACGTAATGAATGGTGTCGTATTAGACAGCATATCACACAGAATAGTGTTAATAGAGAATTATTGACAGAAAAAGTGGATGCTGCTCTGTTTTGTGTATGTCTGGATACTAATGAAGATCCAATCTATGACGAAAATAATTGGATTCCAGTGTTGAAGAATTTGCTGGCAGGAAAGGCTACAAATAGGTAAAAAGAAGTCAGTACATATATACTAAATTATTAAATACGCTAATTAAAGTCTTGCCTTCTAGATGGTTTGATAAATCCGTTTCCGTTTTACTTAGTGCCGATGGCACAGCAGCTATTAATTTTGAACATGCATGGGGAGATGGTGTAGCTGTTTTGCGTTATTTTAATGAAATCTATAAAGAAACAATTAACAGTCCCTTTATGAGTACTGATGATCTCAATTCGGTTTCTGGTTACGACTTAGACAACTCGAAAATTCAGCCAGTTACTTTTGAAATTGATGATAAACTAAGAGAATTAGTTAGTCAGTCTTATAATAGAAATCAACAAAACATAAGACCTTTGAAAATGCACATGTTACGTTTTCCTCATCTTAGTAAAACTGCGTGCAAAAGAGACAAACTTAGTCCAGACTCCATTATGCAACTCTCATTTCAACTAGCCTATAGACAAGCCTTTAACAAATATGTGGGAACTTATGAATCTTGCAGTACAGCTGCCTTCAAACATGGTCGCACTGAAACTATGCGTCCTTGTACTGTTGTTACTAAAAAATTCTGTGAAAGTCTTTTGGCTTCTAAAGCAAACTTCGATGCTAAATATTTGCGTTCTCTGATTGATGAATGCTCTACTTATCACGGCCAACTTACCAAGGAAGCTGCAATGGGACAAGGTTTTGATCGCCATTTGTTTGCTATAAAACATACGGCTGAAATCAACAATAGACCGTTGCCAGAACTTTACGCTACAGACGCTTTCAAACGCCTTAATCATCATATCATTAGTACTTCAACCTTATCGTCCGATGCTCTATTGGCCGGTTCATTTGGCCCCGTAGTACGTGATGGTTTGGGTATAGCGTAAGTTGTTTTAGTGTAACATTTTTATATTTAGATCAGATGCTAAAATTCTTCTATTAATTTTCTTTATATTTGTAGCTATTCCATACAAAACGAGGAGTGTGGTGCAATTGTTACATCTTATGAGAATGGTTGTAATGGTCAGGAATTTATAAATAGTTTAGAGCAAGCTTTTAATGATATTCGTAAAGTTATCGTTGCAAGCAAATAATTGTTTAAATATATTTTTCTAAGTTATATTTTGCTAGAACATAATGCCTTTTTCAACAAATAATTTATAGTCTAAATTTAACATTAACAGGAATAAGCAAAATAATTTTTATATATTTTATAACTTTTAAAGTTCATTGTTTTTACAATTTTGTTCACCATTGAGAAATTACATTACTGTTTATTATTATATTTATAGAAATGCACATATATAATGGAAATAAGCTATACAATTACATAAACAAAATATGAAATAAAGCTATAAATGACAAAAATATTGAGTTTTGTTAAAGTTTTTAAACACGTTTGTTCAATTCACTTGGTCAGTTGCATGATTTATCGTTAAAGAACCGATTTATGTATTTGCTTTAGAGCAGAAAAAATTTTTGTTTTGTTGTATTATCGTGTTTTTAATTCAGAAATTAAATATATAAACTCCATGAAGTCATTCCAACAGGTGATAAAAATTGTAATATAATGCCAAATAATTTTGAACTGAATCATGATGTAAATACATACATATTTGTCATTAAATAAGAACTTATTATTTTATCGTTTGTTATCATATTTTGAAAATATTTCTACAAAGTAATATAACAAATAGAATATTCCGAGGCCTGGCATCAGTTTTTAAAAGCATTATATATAATCGTATAATAGTTTTTTGGTATAACTAGAATACAATATTGTATGATTATTACCAACAACAAAAATACAATACAACAAAAATAAGGCAACAAAATCTCATAAATCAAAAACTAATTCTTAACTTTTAAATGATAATCGAATGTCAATAATAATTACATTCTAACTTAAGCGTTCGGACGCAACACAAGATGTAAAACTGTTTAAATAGTTAAACACTATTTTCTCTAATAATATATATCTTTTATACTCCATATATTATATAAAAACTTAAAAAAATTGGATTTATAACACTTGTTGTAACGTATCAAGTTGCAAGAAATGTGATATCTTAAAATTAAATTTCTAAAAATCTAAACTTTAAACTTACATCGTGAATGGAACACATGTGATGTTGTATTATCTAATGCTGTATTTCACAAGATTCTATTAAAAAAAATTTAATCAAAATAGTTACCAACAAATCAATTTCTAATAACTGTGCTCCGATTGATTCCAAATCTACAATGGAGCACCCACTGGAAGAAAATTCAACAGTTTGCCATACTCAATTAACCTTTTTAAATTTTTTTAACAAACAAATTTACACTCGTATATTATTATCTCGAAGGTCATTTCATTTTGCATCAATTCGAGCGATTCAAACTTACGGGTAATTGCACGCAACGTTAAAAAAGAATGCAGCGGAAATGGCAAAATCCACAAATATTCAAACAAAATATCTACTGCATTTGAAAAATAAAACGAATAAAAGGATATTTAAATACAAAAAAAAAAAAAATATTTACTATAAGAATAAAAACAGAATAGTTGAGTTGATTGATGTGAAAATCGATTTGAATACGTGTACAACTTTATACATACCACATGTCTCATATAGAAAAGCACTAACGTACACAATTGGTAATTTACACGAGAAGGTACACCTATAATAGACACTCTAATTATCATCTGATGTCTTTCTATTATATCTTTCGGGTGGGTGTAATTGTGTGAAATTTATTGGAATCATTAAAAAAAGTATTTGAAAAAGTGGGTGTTAAGGCCATTTTACATCAGGCTAATGCTACACATATACATACGCATATTTGTATATATGACTCTCCAAAAAAGTAGTAAATGAAGAGAAATGGAGAAATATCATCGAGGAAAATTAAATGGTTAGAAAAATACATTCTCGTATTAAACACAGTATTCACCGAATTGCATCACAAATCACAATACAAAAAATATAAAAATAACAAGCTTATGTGCACAATAATCTATGGTCTTTCACGATTTAACATAAACATTCTCGAAATCGGGAAGTTATTCTCATCAGAACTCCACATTTTGAGCTCCGAGGAAGCTTCTATGACTTATTCTGAGAACCCGTCACTATGTGTGTATGCGCAAGTATACACATATATAAGAAAGGCTGAACCGATTTAAACCAAACTGGTGGCATTCTGAAGAGCAATCTCAAACTAGTTTCCTGTGAATTTAAACCGATTCGAAACGGTAATTATTACCTCAAGAAATAGAATAATAGATAACATATTTCAGAGTGTTTTTTTCAATAAATTTTCAACTACTTCACTAATCGAATAGACAAACTTAAAATTTAAAATATTGATCGATCATCGCGAACCGAATTGAAAATCCGTTTAATCCGATTCAAGTAACATATAGTGAAGAAGTGATTTTTTTTGGAAAACTCTGAAACTAGACATCTGATCAGTTAGTGCTTTCGACTCTGTTATAGTAACCGAAAACTACATTAATCCCAATTTATCACTTGGGAATCGATTGATTTGAAACTTAAAATAATAGGATTTTAGCTCGAAGAGCTCGATATCATAGAATAGCAGTGTAAGAAAATATTATTAACATATAAAATTGATATCAATCGGATATAAAGACAATTACTTGAATTTAAATCCATAATAAATTACCGAGTAAGAAATTATTTTGCAAAATATCATCAAGAGAATTTTATATTATGCTCAATGGCCAAATTATCGTATTCGATATTGATCGAAATTTCAATGCAATTAAAATAGAACTTTCGATCGATATCGAACGCAAAATTTCTCTTTCTTGTTATGCAAACGATTCGCAAGAAAAATTTAAGGAGAAAGAAAAATATCGGCAGCAATACTAACTGATCAGCGATATTTCAGTTTTGCCGATATATCGGCGTTGGTATCCCTACTTCTTAGGAAAGCCGTTTAAAATGGTAAAAACGAAAACCGTTAATCCTAATTCCTTCTTACAGATTGAATATGTGCAATTGTTATCTTGTATATTATTCAGAGCAGCCGAGTTCTTTTATAAGCCGCTCCTTAGCAGTTTTATAAAAATGAAAATTTAGGTCCTGATTTTCAATATATCATAGCGTTAGTGGAATTAATAGGAAATAATAACTGAATATATATAAATTTTGGTTTCTTTAGCGTGATATTTTGTTATCGAACAAAAGTATAATGCGTTACCTTGCCTTTCAATATATTTAAATTTCAGGGAATTAAAATAACAATTTTAAGATAAAATTAAACTCAGAAACACTTCGGAAATTATGGTGATCTTCGCAAAAGTCGTAACTCCATATTTAACAATAACTTTTCGAAATTATTTGTTTTGCCGTCATAAAATAGATCTTTTTAAGGAGCTTAAATTTTCCTTCTAAATAAAACTCCTCTCAAAAGAGTCTTTTATTTCTCTAAAATAAAATATATAAAATTATATTGTTTCTGTTTCTTTATCTTTTTCACAATATATTTTTCCGAGTCCATCTGATATAATGCATTATTTTATTTATTTAATGAGTTTTATTTCCTGATGAGAAAAATAAAATCCCCAAAATGATTTTAAAATCATTGAAAATGACTTTACAGCGGCAAAATAGAAATCTCTTTTAAACAGTTTCAGCTTTGAGCTGAAAAATATCTCTTTCAAATTGATGTTTTTTTCTTAAAGTCACAAAATAACTGTTATCATACAACTTGGAACCGTTACGGTCCCAGTTAAAGTTTTTATGGAAATTACAAAAAAAGTTTGAAAGATAACAAATATATTTATAATTTTGCTTGTGTGCGTGAAAATTTCTCTAATGCAAATTTGGTTACACAAGTGGGGCCTTAATCGAATGTCGAATTCTTTTCCAGCAAATAATGCAACATTTTTCACACTTTTTAATAGAATATGCCACATTTTGTCATTTCAAAAGAAAGGATTTATTAGAAATGACTCCAACATCTCTTACGAGAAATAATTTCTATTTTAAAACTTTTCCAAACCGCCACTTCTTACAAAACAAGTGAAAAAATGTTGCATGTTTTCTAGAAAAGAAAACGCAATGAAAGTTCTTAAGCAAGCCGTTGATAGGGCCGAAAGTATGAAGGCCTCCAACTATGAAGTATTCTTCGTAAGAAAATTCCGGAGACATTTTTTGAAGTTTCCGAATTTTTTTTCGTTTCGATAAATTACGAAAGAATAATCAGATTTTAAGCCGGTTAGCGGAGATCAACGTGGTTTTTGTATCTGAAGAGCTAATCACTTAGTGGAATCCTACGATTATTTTAAAAATAATAATTTGAACAACAGTTTTTTTCCTGGCTTTTTTCGATTTCTAAAAATGTAACGGTTCCAATCGTGTCTGGTTTAAAGGAGCTATAAGTTTGATAGAACTACTTGGAACGCAACTTGACACGATTTAGTCAAACCGTTTAAAAGTTACAAGAGCTTTAAATAATCACACATACATAAAAATAGTGAAACTCTCGCAGGAGTAGTTAAAGAAGATTTCTAGGAACTCAGAACGTTCCGATCCGATGAGTACTAATTTTTTGCGAAACGGTGTAAATCCGATAATATCCCGATTTCTTTCAATTATTAATTTTTCTACCGGGAATTGAAATGCAAAATTAACTTGGTATGTATGAGTGTATATCATTGAAATGAGAACTAAATAAGATTTAGATAATTTAAAGCAAACCATAACATCTTCCTATATCGTTAAAAAATGTAATAAATGATTAAATACGGAACTGAAGATGTTTAAACATATTTATTGGTTTGTTACTTACAAAACTTTTCTTTAACCAATTTCGACTAAAAATGATGGCCTTGGACATGCCTTTAATGGCTTATTAAACTTAAATTTATGCCCATTTCCAACATTAAATTTAATTTTATTTTTATTAACCCTGATTGTTGTACGAGTATGTGTATAAATGAAAGACTCCTTCTTGTTGATTGCGCTTTGCAAGTTCCATATACAGAGATGAGTTTGTCTCTATTACACCTTTATAAAAGTGTTATTTATGTTATTTGAACCTCGATAAAAAAGGGTCTCTTCTATTTACTCCAGAGATTTATTTGAGCAATTAAAATTTTTATTTGATTTTATTTTATTTATTCCACTTGATATTGTTGTAATAGAGTTATAAATTCCACTTGACAAAATCTCATTCAATATCCTTTTTGCCGTGTATTTGACAATAAATTTTATTGCAAGTAAAACAAGAAACAGCGGAAAATTTAATAGATAAATGACATTGTAAATTTAAATAAGAAAAGGTGTTCCATCGAGTTGTAGTGAAAAGTTAAATGGCCGTATAAAATATATTTAAACTGTGATTTATGCAGGACAAACTACGCTTATATGTGTTATGGTCTTTCAACATGATACGATAGCAGATATTTCCATAAGAAATACTATTTATTGGCACTGTCGTTCGTGTAACTCTCTGTAACCATTTGTTTTACTTTTCATGAGTCAAACCAGCCACCTTTAATGCATTGGAAGCCTATATCCTGGCCAGTGTTGATGCCAGAGGACCTTTTTTATTAAAAAAATAAATAAATTATGGGAAACGGTGTAACCTATGTAATTATGCCTGTAATTTTCCGCTAATTCTAACCGCAAAGCTATCGTAGCTCTTGTGCTATTCTATACTTTTGAGCTTATCGAGCTAAAACTCTATTACTTTCATTTTCAAATCAATCACTTTGAAAAATACTTTTTTGCAAGCTTTTTTTCAAATCTCTTAACATTTACCGGTTCGAAACGGTTCAAACTCACATGAAAACTTGGGTCGGGAACGCTCATATATCGATTACTATAGTAGAATCTAGAGCACTAACTGATCAGATATATAAATTCAAAGTTTAAAAAATAAATTCGGTTATTTCGAACTTTTTCACAAGGTCACATACTCACACACAAACACACATACACACATGCAGACATATTGACGGCTTCTCCTAACATCTTATAAAGTGAAGATTTGGTGAGAACTTGATTTTTTCTAATCGGGTTAAGACCAATAACCTCCCTATTCTAGAAAAAGTTGAACTCTCCTAGCACTGGTATAAAAGAATGACTTGATCGAATGGACCATGTAATTGGTAGCCGCGGTGGAAATATAACTGCCATAAAATTATCTACTTGATTATAACAAAAATATTCATTCCAGCAATAGAAATTTCTTGCATTATATTTTAATGTTTTCATGCAGCTAAAAACAATCGGTAGTTATATCAATTTAATTTATATAACGAACTTTTTCGAAACCAGTGATTTTTAATATGTAAATTCAGGAAATTGGAAATAATACTTTGACATAATACTTTTAATAATTAACTTTAATTATACGAAGTTGTTTCTTATAGTTTCTACTAATGCAAAGCATTGTGGGGGATAATATTATTAGGAGAATAAATGTCGCGAGTTCCAATGCTGTGAAACATAAAGTTTTGTAAGTTATTTCGATCTAGTATATATAATAAAAATGAAGTGGAGAAGTATATTTAAAATTAAATTAAATATTTACAAATACTTGGAACATTGTTCTGGGGGTACGCTGGCTTACAATAAATAATTTTGAAAAGGAACACCGGAGAAGAACAAGGTATTAAGTTTAAATTGTTCTTTAACACGTATGGAAATATTATCAATAATTTTAATTTTATACACAAAAACAAAACAACAAAATATATTTAATATTTTATAATTTTTACAAATTTGTTAATTGTTAGTTAATTAATTATTGTCAATTGTTATCCTATATAAGATGTCCAGTGGATACCGAAATATTGAAATATATAAACAATTTTTACAAAAAAGGCTTTAAACTCAATATAATTACTTAAATTAAAATATTCAAGGCCAAAATATTGGAACATTTTCATACATTTTTTTAAAGTTACATATTAACTCCATATCAGTGTTCGCAAGTTAGCGATTTTAACCTCAAAGTTAAGGGTTATTTTATATTAAGGGTGAATTTTAGAGGATAAAAACTAATTAAGGGCAAATGTAGGGAGCAAAAATATTAAGAGGGTACGTCTAATAAGATGTTTTTATTAATACAACAACAAATTGCGAATATCCTGTTGTTTGTACAAATAAAGCCTCCTTATTGCTATAATGGATGATTTTTTATCTCAGGTAAATCTGAATTTCTCAAAAACAGTACAAATTCTTATGAGCTGTTCTCTAAAATATATAAGAAATTATTCCCAAATATATAAAGCAAGAATGAAAAAACTGAGTTATATTAAAGTCGGACGGGTCAGACCTTCGATATTTGCTAGGAAATGAATAAAATATACACATGAATACTGATAATGAAAATGTAGCGGTTTTCGAAAACCACTGTTCTATTCTGCTGTGTTAGTTGAATATACAAAACTGATTTTGACTTTCCCTAGTGCTTTACCATATTTATCATATCTCTCCAAATTTCAAACACTCCTCCAACAATCATAATCGAATCAAATATAATATGAAAAATATTGTGATATATAATTAAAAAATTTAATTGCCACTGTTATAATAAATTGCGCTTGACGCATTGGGCTCGTCCGGGATTTGAACCCGGGACCTCCCGCACCCTAAGCGGAAATCATACCCCTAGACCAACGAGCCGGTTAACTTGCTCAATATATTTTGAAAAAATATATTTCTCCATGTAAATATTTGCTTTTGAAACTCCTTTAAGAGAGACTTATAAAAAAGAGTGTATGTATTTCCATATTCGCAAGCTGCTATTTTAGTATGCAAATCAGTTCAAGTTTGCTTAAATACATTTAACAATTTACATTAGGGCAACTCGTGCCATCAGATGGCGAACACATTTTTTCGTTACTAAATTTACTCACTTAATTAGTTCGTTTTTCAAATCAGATTAATTAATATTATTGGTTATCTGTAAAGGAATCTAATAGATGTACTAGTATTGCTATTCTGTGCATGTTTATGTTTCTCAAAAACTTTGTTGGAAAACGGTTGATATCATAGACCATCCCTGCAAATTCCCGCTAATTTTAACCGCAAATCTATTGTAGCGTGATATTTGTGATATTCTATGCTATTGAGCTTTTTGAGCTCAACTGATTCGCAGGTGATGAGTGGTGATTGAAGTAGTTTTCAGTTACTATAAAAGAATCGAGGACATTAACTGATCCGATAGTGTTCGGAGTATTAAAAACAAATCACTAGTTTTCAAATTTTTTCGTTCAGGATAGCTCTTGGCTATTTTATCAGACCAAAACTACTTTTCGAGATCTCGAGTTGACCATTTTGAAATTTCGCGACACCAACCCCTTATAATATTATTTCAATCGAATGATCCGTTCCAAACCGCAGAACTATTTCCAACTATTTCTCTTCCCGCAATGAAAATTTAAAATTTTCGAAAATAGAGAAAAATTAAATTAAAATTACCCCTATTTGAAAAATTAAGTCCTCTTCAGATCAGGTATTAGAAACTTTCCCACACTAGTTTTGGAAACCCGTCATTATGCCTATATGTACGGATGTGTGTATGTGTAATTACGTGACCACCCGCTTATAACTTTTTAACGATGGCGTTCCGAAGAGCAATCCTGAAGTGACGAATTCTGAGAGCCCGTCCCTATGGATGCTAGTGTATTTGTGTATGTGTGTGTGTATATGTGTAAGTATCACACCCGCTCATAGCTTTCGAACGGCAGTTTCTGAATTTAGAAATGCTGTGAATTTGAACCGATTCGAAGTTGTATATATCAGGATATTAAAAAAAAGTTTCTAGAAATTTCAAAGTCGATCATCCTAAACCGGGTCAAAATTGGTTACTCCGTCTATGTGATATCGTGGAGGAAAAAGTTCGAAAAAAAATTATGTTTTGAAAAACACCGAAATTATATCTGGGGCCAAATTATGCCACTCGATATCCATAGAAATTTGTATTTAAATTGTATTGAAATTTCGATCGATATCGAATGCGGTAATTTGGCCCCTGATCGGTTGGTGTTCTCGGTTTTTTTTTATAGTAACCGATAAGTACGGTTTATCATGTGGGAATCGATTGATTTGAAAATGAAAATAATAGTGTTTTAGTTCGAACAGCTTAAAAGCATAAAATTTCACAAATATCAGGTTACAATAGCGGTTTGCAGCTAAAATTAACGAGAAATTAGGGTCAATCTCGTCTTTCATATTTTTTTCTTCCAAATTCCGCACTCTAACAACAACGCCTTCAGATGGGAATCGACATAATTTTGTTGCGATTGAACCATTGATTGATTGACTTTTTCCATTAATTTTATTACGTTTGTATTTCTCCTGAAGAAACTAGAGAGAAACAGGTCCAGAAGACATAATTTGTAATAAACCATCACTTTTTTAATATTTTTGTAACTCGTTGATATATAAAGTTTTACAAAAACTTAATCTACTTGGGCTCGTCCGGGATTTGAACCCGGGACCTCCCGCACCCTAAGCGGAAATCATACCCCTAGACCAACGAGCCGTTGCACAAATGCAGTTAAAATTATAAACAGTTTCAAAATAAGATCGCCTCTACTAACTCTATTCATTGTATGTTTATAAAAAATTACTCATACAAAACACGTATTTACTCGTATTTTATTTGGAAATGAGTTTTAAAGTTCAATTTGTTTTTGGATTTTGCAGTTTAAATAGTTTCTCTTTAAAAAGTGCTCAGATAAGTTTTAGGTGTTTGGCTGCATGTGAATGTGTGTAGCTTCCAAACGAATGGTTATAGAAATAACTTTATCAAACATCCATATTTATAACAAATAAAATGTATGTTTTTAATAACTATTTTAAGAAAGTTTTGTATGAAAATTTTTGAATAAAATTTACTTCAAACTAATTTCAAATCTTATGATTAGGTGAGAAAAAGTTTTCATCGAACAAAATATATAACATTTTAGGCATTATTTGGTGTTTCAAAATTTTTCAATATTCCATAGTCAAAACAAAATAAATTTTGAAACTTATAAAATTTTACCGTTAAACTACTTTTCTACTTAATTTTAAGGGATCCGATCTTAGAAACCATAACAAAATATTAGAAGAGATCATTGACGGGTTTCAAATTAGTTCCTATGCTCTTTTCTCTGAGGCTAATGCAGATTCTCAGAGTAAAGGAGTAAAAAAACATTCGAAAATTTATGAACCGGAAGTAGTGCAACCCTGGATCTTTTCTGATGCCTTTTACTATGGGTTGTCATTGTAAGAAGTTCTTTTTTTTATCACCTTTCCAGTGAATCCAAAGTCATGTTTCTCGTGTATATAAAATCTGATTTTTGTACATTTCTCATTTCTAATTATATTTTTTATATTAATTAGGAAAAGTCGGCTACTGCGAATTGCCTGAAGACTCGGGGACACAATAAACATTTCAGTGTTATCTGCTAACGTAAGTTTTATATATTAAAACAAGAGAAGATTACTGCCAAATATACAAATAGTTATTAGTAATTTATTTATATCAATTTCTTTTATATAAATCTTTACCTTTTAATTTAATTATATTTTTATAAATAAAAATCTAATACTTGCAAATACTACAAATAACTTCCAACTTTGTGTAAATCAAATAAGTATGTAATCAACTAACTAGATATTGTTGATGATCCCATCCTGATAAGTCAAATATACCAACTAGTGGAATCTTTGGAAGTAAAGAAAAAGTATTTCACCAGAAATGACTTCCAATTTTTTTCCACTGGTATGTTCTTTTCAACTTCCATTTATATTAAATAAGAAGTTATTCTTCTCCATGCAAATTTTACTTTGTTTATGTGATTTATACAATTATCTAGTGAGACAAAATTAGAATACGCGAAAACTATATGTATATTAAAGTGAATTGAGACTCGGTAACAAAAAGCTTAAATAAGAATCTGGCCATAGTGCGTATGAGTAAGACAACATGTATGCGTTATTGTCCTTCAAGTTAGTGTTGGGTTACTATAGATAACTATTTTCTACAATCGATAACTATCGTTAATCGAAATCAACTACTTTTATTATTCGATCAAACAATAAAAAAACTTTACTCGAATCAGTCGAACAAAGTATGGGGTTATCCATTTTGCGTTTTCAAAAGTAAACGTAAATAAAACCCATATAAAATATTTTTTTTTCATGATATTTCTTTTTTATTATAAAGTTTGAACGTTGACATTTTGCGTGAAACACTACATCATTTAAATGACCACCACGCGAAGTGTGGTAATTTTCGACCACTTTTTGACACATATTGGGCGGTATCTCAGCCATGACTTGATGAATGTTGGTTTTTAAGTGCTCAACAGTTAAAGGTTTATCTGCATAAGCACGATCTTTCGCGTAGCCCCACAAAGAAAAGTCTAATTGTGTCAAATCGCATGATCTTGGTGGCCAGTTGATATCGCCACGACGAGAAATTACGCGACCAGGAAATGTCTCTTGCAATAAAGCCATATTCGCTCGAGTTGTGTGGCATGTGGCACCGTCTTGTTGAAACCACATATTCGCCAAGTCGTATTCTTCAATAGTAGGCAAAAAAAAGTCGGTTATCATATGACCATAACCCTCCGAACTGGCGGTGACCCTCGAACCAAAGAGCGCACCAAACAGTGACTTTTTCTGGATCTAATGGCCTCTCTTCAATTACTTGAGGATTCTCAGTACCCCAAATACGACAATTTTGTTTATTAAGATACACACCGAGTATCTTAATAAACAGAGATTTTGTTCGAAAAATCGCCGTCCACCGCCTGTTGTTCAAGCACCCATTCCACGTATCTACGACGTTGTGAATGGTCAGCTGGCTTTAGTTGTTATGTGAGCTGGACTTTAGATGGATGTAGGTGTAGGTCTAAATGCAAAATATGCGATAACGTGCCGTAAGACAGTCCTAATTCCTGCGAACGACGAGGAATCGACACATTCGGGTCTTCGGCAACACTTTCACTTACAGTAGCGATATTTTCAGCGAAACGATGATGCACAGGCCTTACCTTACAATATTTGTAACCGCTCCAGTCTCTTAAAATTTTTTCACAATTTTGCCAATTGCTTGCGTAGTTGGACGATTATGTAAACCATAATCTCCTCTTAAAGCACGATATATGGCTGTTGCAGAATCACAATTTTTGTAGTTTTGATAATTTTTATGCCTTGTGTGATAGTTAAGCGATCCATTTTCGTCAATGTCAGACTTTCAACTGAAAAGAAAAAAATTGGTTTAACAACTTAGTTTGACAGATGTTGAATTCCAGTCCTATACTTTTGAAACCACGAAATGGATGACCCGGTACAAGTATAATACAAATACTTCGACAAAAAAAAAAAAAAAAAAAAAATATATATATATATATATATATATATATTTATACAGGGTGGTGCAAAACTATCGTTACTTTTTGGCATATTGTTGTCATTGTATTACTATAATATGAAATGTATTTATTAGGTGGTTAAGCAATGTCTATATGCATTTCACTGGCGCGTTTTATCAAAATCATCAGTAGACTTTAACTACAGTTTTGAAAAATTTCAAATCTCTCATCTAATCAAAAGACTTTTATAAGCCATTTGAGAATTAAAATGATGAAATTGATTTTGAAAAATCACATTTAAATTTTTCTTAAATCGTTTGTGAGTTTTCATTTAAATTCTCAAATGATTTATAAAAGTTTTTTGATAAGATGAGAGGTTTGAAACTTTTCAAAACTGTGATTGAAGTCTGCTGCTGATCTTTATTATTTTTTATTACCAAGTAAATTAATAGGGAACATAGTTTGTTTAAGTATGAAAAATTATATCCTGCAAGTGGTGGCCATTTTAAATTTCGCTAATTCGTGCCATTTCCTGTTGGCTTGAATTTCATTGCGAATGTTTCGTTTCAGTTGTGTTGTGACCGTTGTCTTATTTACGTATGCCTCTTCTGTCAAATAACCCTAAAGAAAACACTCTCCCGCTGTTGAATCCGCTGAATGTGGATGCCGAAATAGAGTCATTGTATCTCTTGCAGTCTGGACTGTGGCTCCATATTGTTGGAACCACAATTGTGGTTAAGGATCGGCCTTTTCCATCATCGTTCGTTATTCAGCACCATTGAATACGGGGCAATTATCTTTTCAGACGAAACACCACACCAAAGAGCATACTTAAGTGGGTGTAATTATTGCTGATGAACTGTTCCTTGATTCTCCGTAGCCCATATCCTGTAATTTCGCTTTTTTACGATACAATTCCAATGGAAGTGGGCTTCATCGTTCATTATGAAATTGTTAATGAAATCGCGATTTTCTTCTCATTTTTGTCGGAATTAAATGGCATAATCAAGCCGTTGTTGGTAGTCTAACGGGTTCAATTCTAGCAGAATCTGAATCCTACAAGGGAACAAGTGCAATGTGGCCAAAATCCCCTGAAAGAACCTCTTTGATGGGCCCAGTTGTGACGAGGGTCTTCTTGTTGATGTTTCTGGAGTGTCCTGACACACAACGCTTTGGATATTTTCTTCCGTGTGGACCGCACGTAGCCTTCCGGTTTATGGAAGAAGTCTTATAGTACCGTGTTGTCGAATATGTTTAAACAAGCGGTTTATTGTTGGTGTTGAAGGTCCAGCATGCTGCGTCAAAATAATTGACCGTTGATTTTCAATATAAAATTCAACAAGTTTTGATCGCTATTCTGTTGTCTATTGTTTCATTTCAAATTCTCCAATTTTTTTTTAAAAATATTGTGAAATAAAATATATAAAATAACTTAAAAAGTTATTTGAACATTAAAACCTTAACAGTAGTTTTTTTTACCACCCTGTATATATTTTAGTAAAAATGTTTGTTGTTTAATTTACGATGTAAAAAAAATTTCACTGTTTAATCCTTTATAAGCGCTTTATATTACTCATATATCAACAATTTGATAACAAAGAAACAAATTATATTATTTAAGGGAAATTAAAAATAAATTTGCTTAGACATATTTCCTGCATATATGTGGAACAGTACAAAACTTTTGCGACTGTTTTATTAATGATAAAAGCATAAATAAATTTCTTTGAAATAAAACTAAAGTGTCAGTTAAATTTTGTCTTGGAAATGCACTCACTCTACCCTAATTTACTGTCCATTGCTGAAGCTATCAACTACTTAGTAAAATTCACCTGATGACATGTTTGACAATTGAAACAATTTTGCAAAAAAAAATATAATCAACAAACAATAAATGACAATTTCACAAAACAAACAGTGATGACAAGAAACTCAATGAAGCTTGTGATTGGCTGCAATTTAAAGTGGTTTGTCTGTTTCTGTAAAACTAAATATTATTCTTGCTTTTATTTTTAACTAAAATAATATATACACTTCTATATGCATGTACATAACAATGTATATATTAGTATTTGTGTACGTATGCAACTTATGGTAAAAACTGTTTTTTTTATCTCTTTGTCATTTTGTTTATTTTTCGAAAACTAAAAAGGATTTACATTCATTATTTATACATGAATGTTGTGTATACGTACGAGCAGCAGTACATTGCTCAGGGAGATAAACTGTCTGCAAAAGAAAAAAAAAAGAAGAATAAGAAGAAGAAACAAAAAGCATTTGATCTGCATAATATGGAGTCCTTATTTGCTTCTTTATAGTTTTGGCAACATGTGTTGTTTAAAAATTTAAAATCATTAAAAATACGAAACACTAACACTCATGATAAGCACAAACACAAATACACTCATACATATATATATATATATATATATATATATATATATATATAATGAGAAGCTTAACGTATAGACAGACATTTGATTTTGGCTTCCATTAAATAGAAATACTCATCTGAGCAAAATATAATACTGAATATCTGTTTGGTTGTACAGAACTTCTTGTACCCATCACCATTAAAACACGTCACACAGTGGTGTGACATTCAGAATAAGTGAACATAAGTCAGCAAGTTTTGAACCACTTGAACGGCTTCTGAAACTCGTATTAAATAAAAGAGATGTTGTATTTGTTGAGAAATTTCATTTGAAGATAAATTATTGCAGGACTCTTTCAGTGTCAGAATTCTTACACAGCTTCAAGGTCTTGTTAATATAAAACGATCTTAATTTATTTGACTAGCAGTCATTCTGTGGCCCATGCCTTATGTGCTGTTAGTGCATAAGTTATTTATTTCTACATAACAAAAAGTGTTCCTGTACGCATTTCACTGCAGCTAATGCAGATCGTCAATAGAATCTTTATCCGAAATTTCCTAGAATAACTAAAAGAATTATTTCAAATATCCTCTTATATAATAAGGTTTCCAATCATATATAAAAAAAAAACAAACACTTTGAAATTTCTTAATATTCTGAAAAAACAAATTAGTCAGCAGGATTGAAATAACTAAAAATTTATTTTACTTATATATTCTTAAAATTGGGGAAAAAATTAATCAGCAGGATTCAACAAATTTAAAAATTAAATTTTAACCAACTTCTAAATATTAACTATTGGTTTTTGGAATTCAAAGAATATGCAAAAGGGGTGACCCTAAACACCATCCCTGTAACTCCCTGCTAATATTAAACTCCAAGCTGATTGAATTTTTGTCCCCACAAATGAATCAGCTAATCGTAAACAAAATTTTATTCCAAAAAGATGCCACGCTCAAGAACAGACTCATTGCAAAGGCCGTTGGTCCGACTTATTGCAAAGTCCATTAGGTGACAACTCTATTTACAGAAGTGGTACTTTTCACTAGCCCTCGATTTTGTGCGACAAAACAAGCCAGTAACTCTTGAGGCATTGCAAGGAAATATTCAAGCAATCATTGATGTCATATGGACAGATTTAAAAAAAAAAGATTTAAAAAAAAATTCCACTGATCGAATGGATGATATAATTCTTATCCGCGGCGGACGTATGCTAGACATCACATTGCAAAAATAAATGCATAAAATTAACGATCAAATTCTAATAAAATAAAAAATGGAAAACAGTAGACCCTGAAAGCCGTCCCTGCAATACCCGGTAATATTAATCGCAAATCTATCGTAATCTGGCTAACTATGAAAGAATCTATCACTTTAACTGAGTAGATGTATAATTTCGGAGTTTCAAATATTTTCGGTCACAATATCTCACGAACAAATTAACCGATCTTATCCGGTTTACCGTGATCGTTGTGGTTTTTAAATATTAAGAATTGATTAGTTTGTGGAATCGATCGGTTAGGCAATTGAAAAAAGTTGTTTAAAAAAATGCTATAAAAAATCCTTATTTCTATTTTTTTTTAATATCCTTAAATCTACTAAATCGATTCGGTTAAAATTTGCAGAAAATCTAAGTTAAAGAACACTTCCTTTTTGATTAAAAGAATCCAGAAAACTAACTGATCAGATATATAACTTCAGAGTTTTTCAAACTAATTTCCTGAAGAAGTCACACCAAGGAGTGACAAAATTTTGAAAAACAATTTATAATTTAATAAAAATAAAGATACCTTAAGCTTAAAAATATTGGTGCATATTATTAATTAAAAAGAGTTAAAAAAACTAGAGGAATTAATTATTCACTTTAAATAATTTTTATAAGATATCTCACGATTACATTAATTAATCTTAAACCGTTTTTTATTTTGTAATTGTTTTTTATTTTTTATACTGCGGAATCAATCGATTTAACCATTTCAAAATTATCGTAAAATATTATTTTCTAAGTCCTTTGAGACCTTTTGAAATCTACTGGTTCGAGTCAGTTTGAATTTACAGGAAATGTAAGTGAGGAAATGCTCTTTAGAACGCCACCAGTATGATTTTACTCCGTTTAAAATTTCCAAGCAAGTCACACACATACACACACTCACACCCATACATATATTAAGACATAGTGATGGGCTCTCACAATTAGTCTGTGAAACTTCCTGATACCTCAAAACTCAAATATCTTAAAACCGGGTAAAGCCAATAAGCTCCCGATTATTTTGCGATTTTTAATTTTCGGGAAGTTAATAAAAATTATCGTCCAATTATAATTATATAATTATTCATATTGAAACAACAATAAAAAATTCTAACGAATATTATTAGTTCATAAAAATATTTTATAAAATTTATTGTGAATATACAATGATTTTATAAAATGTATTATTTGTTTTGTTTGTGATGTCCTTTTCGGCTTGAGGTATTTTTTTATATAATAATATAATATTATTAAATTTTTCCTTTAATATATATTTATTTCTCCGATATTTCGACCAACTCTGTTGGTCATCTTCAGGGAATTACAATTTTATTTTTATAGTCCTAGTGTAGTCACTTGTTTATTCTTCTAAACTTTGTCACCTACTGTTCACTTATTATTATTTTATAAAAATATTTAAAAAAATTTATTATAAATATAATTTTATAAAATTTATTATAAATTTAAAAACAGGCGATTAAATTTATTTGTAACAGTTTCAATTTGTCTCAGTATCTAAAATATTATCAAATAAGTGTAAATATTTAGTTTTTACTTCATTCAAAAATCAAGAGCATCGAACCTTCTCATCTTTTATAGGGTGCAACAAATTTATACAGTAATTTTTAATACAAAAATGTTCTTTGTTTGCAATTCATAAAACATAGAAAATTGTATGTCTGTACGTACATATTTTGTCCAGTACGTACTGCAGCATTAGCTTTTTATAAATTCCAGTTGTTTTCGAACTGAAAACTTTACTGAGCCTATTTAAAATTATACCTGTACATCACAATGCATGTAAAATGTGCATGTTCATGTGTGTGAGTAAATGCATTCGTATGCATGCAAACTTGTATTTACCACACACTTAGTTTTTCAGGTTGAAAATTACGTAGAATTTTATACTTTTTTTGTTATTCGGGTTATAAAATGACAATGTTTTTCACAGCTCACAAAAAAAAAGAAAAGAAAGAAAAACACATAGAACAAAGACTAAACTTTTCTTTCATTTGTCGGTCTTGTTTTTGGCTGTGGGCATGAGTGTGTGTGCATGATGTAGCACAAGTGTTAGTGTATAAGCGTTAAAAACATAAATACTCCAACATGAAGGCATATACTAGACTGCATAGCAGGTCTACACACTTACATACGGCTGAATGTATGAGTTTCACTTTAAAATCCTTTAAGGACTCTAAGCTACGAAAGTTTATTTGTTTTTTTTTTTTAGTTGCTGTTGGAACTAAATCATACTTTACGCTCATTGTTAGTTTTAACAGGATGTTAGTTTATCTCTTTGATATGAGGGCACTTTTTTATGGATTATTTCTCCTATTTTCTGTTAATGAAAACGGATATAATGTGATATTTGAATAAAATATCTGTGAAACTTATTCAATATTCGTGTTGAATAGTTTACAGCAGAAGTATTGTATGGCTTCTGTGAAAGTGGCTGGCTCATTGTTTTATTGTAAAATTTCAAATAAAGTTTGACTACGTTCGGAGTTAGAAATAATTGTCTTGCGATATTATCCAATAAAATGTATATCATTTAAAATTTGTTAAGTAAGTCAGAGAGTTTTTAATTTTACAGTGAAAAGAATTAAATCACTGTCGTTGTAGTTTTGTTCAGGTAATGCCGGAAATCGTTAAAAGACAATCGCCCGTATTATGAATGACGACGTCGATGTCACATCAACACAGCAGCAAAAAATTTTAAAATACTTTTAACATCCTTTTGGTAAACTCTAAATTATATAATATTGGCCCGTATTAAGAATGACGACGTCGACATCACATTAACGCGACAGTAAAAATTTTGACTTGTCTAGTCTTTGTCGACAGAAATTGACTTCTGGTAACATGTTCTATTAATATTATACGTCTTAGAGAATACTAAAACGCTGTTAATATTATTATTGTCGACAATTAAATGACAAGTAACAAGTAACAAGTTTTTGCTGTCGTGTTGATGCGACGTCGACGCCGTCATTCCTAATATGGGCGATTAAGAGAACATGTAACTAGAAGTCAATATCTGTCGACAAAAACTAGACAAGTGAAAATTTTTTGTTGTAGTGTTGATGTGATAACGACGTCGTCATTCATAATACGGGTGCATATTATATTACTTAGAGAATACCAAAAGGCTGTTAATAATAATCTACAATTTTTTGCTGCCGTGTTGATATGACATCGACATCGTCATTAATAATAAGGCCGAATGTTAAATAGTGGGAAATTATTGATTTCAACCCAGGTAGGAAATATTCAGGTCTCCTCAGATCTCGACTTTTTGAGTATAAAGGAAGCGTTTTACTTCTGAGAGCCTGTCACTATACCTGTGGATGTGTGTATGTGTGTGTGTGTTTGTATGTATGTGTGTGTAACTGCATGTGCATTTGTAAATATAGAATCATATTGTAACTTTGGAACGGCTTGACCGAATCGAACTTCGAAATCGAAACTTAAAATCTAAAGCTGATTTCTTTTCTAAAAAAAAGTGCAACATTTTTTACACTATTTTACCAGAAAATGGCAACATTCCGATATTTGAAATTAAGGAATTTTGTAGAAATTAATCCAACATCATTTCCGAAAAGTAATTTCTGTTTTAAGACTCCTCCAAACTTCCACTATTTACAAAACAAATGAAAAATGTTACATGTTTTTCAGTAAAGAAAACGCTCTAAAACTATATACAGAAAAATATATTTCCAAAGGCATTCGTGTTTGAAATAACTTGTAAGCTTTTTCAAATTAGTACACATTTTAGGGAATTGTCGTTTTTTAAACTCTTTATTATTTTATTATGTGCTGACTTTTTTTTCCTAAAATCTCACTAAAAGGTTCAAAGTGATCAATTGAGGAGTCTTAGCTAGTTCCTATACGCTTTGCACTGGGGCTAATGCAGATCATCAGGGAACCTTTTCCCAACATTTCTTAGAATAACTAAAGACACTTTTTTCAAACTTCCACTTTAATAAGTGAGAAACTATTCAGCTCTTAATGTTGGAAAACTACGGTAAACGCTGCAAACGGGGCCGAGATCGGTTAATTCGTCCATATGGTAAGCGAAAAAAATTCGAAGAGAGTGTTTGTTTGAAGCTGCAAATTATATGTCAGCTTATGTTCTCCATTCTCTATTAAAAGACTTGGAAAACTACATCAAACACCGCTTAAAATGTAGCAAATCGGTTGATATATTCCAAAGTTAAAGATGTTAAGGATGTTTCAATATTAAAATAATAGTATTTAATCAAATTCTTATTATAATTTAAAGCTCAAACAGCGTAATAAACAACTTTGCGATAGCAATTGCATGACTTTTAGAGTCCACTGTTCTTCATCGTAAGCAATTTTTGAGTTGCTAGAAGCAATTCCACTATTCATATTGTAGGAAATAAAATTGCTTAATTAGTGTATTTAAATTGAAATTAACTGCATAATATTATTCTTTCATTTTCTCTATTTTTATATTATAAATTTCTACAACATTTCACATTTAATTGGTTTTTATTCTCTTATTCAAGCATCATTGATCCAAATGGCAGTGGCATGTAACAACAACTACTCGGAGCAATGATTACGACGATATTGTTGTAATTTCGCCTTCTCTTTCCATAAAATCTATTACATTTTATTTAAAAAATTAAAATCCTGCATTGAATTTGATTTGCAAACTTGGAAGGTGTAAAATGTTCATAATTGCAGTGCTCTATTTGCATAGTTTATGTGGAATAACAAAAAATATTACACACACACATATGCTTTTGTGCATGTGTGTAATATGTATTTATATACTACTTTGATTTTATATTCTATGTATTTGTGAATGTTTTAATTTCATTATAATTTATCTATATTGAATTAGGAAACCTCGACCATTTCAATTAGTTCATTGTCTGTTGGTTATGCTGTGTGCAAGCGTGAATGTGTGTGTGTGTATTAGTTGTTTAATTTAAATTATAATTTTATGAAAGTTCAATATTAATTAGAGGTCAAAACCGCCAAATGATTTCTGTTGTTGCTTGTTATGAGCTGGTATGTGTATGCAAGCAATGAAGGGCTTTAAGTTTATGCCTTGAACATAAACACATACACACTTGCCTCTCATTACATCTAAAGGGTTTTCCCTTAGGTACTTCCCAAATTTGAATATTATTTTCGAATGCACTATTTCACTGATTATCAAACTGTTACTAACCTCTTTTTTCAGTAAATTGAACATTTTCATCAAGGAACGAACAAAATATGCAACTTATAAAATTGTACTACCGAAATTCGAAGTCGGTGTTTGTAACTTTAAGAACGTTAACTCCAATTTTTGGTCGTTATTCTCGCTGTAATAGACAAACAATAACAAATTTAGTGCAAAAGTTTTAGTCTACATATTCATTGTGAGATGCTGCCGTGCTAGTGACACAACATGTTGGTCCAAGTGACGAAAATATCGCAGCCGTTTTCAATAACTGGGCATCGCCAGGACCACTTTATGGCATCACACTACTGTGATATACCATGATCGTTATCACACCCTTATTACCTATTATTTTTGTTCTGAATGCAAAACCATGGACTTGGAGTATATGTGGTTTCAACAGAACGATGTCACAAGCTACAGAGCACATGTTGCTACCGATTTATTGAAGAGTACGTTTGTTATCTCCAGTCAATTGGCCACCTCGTTCGTGTGACTTAATGCCGCTAGACTTCTTTCTTTGCTAATACGTTGTTGGTTTATGCCAACAAGCCGACGACGTTGGAACAACTCAGAGCCAACATTGAAAGCGATTTAGTGGCCGAAACGTTTGACCAAGTCATGGACTATTGGGTCCAACGAGTCGACCGCTGTCGATGTACCCGCGGTGGCCATATAAACCAAGTCGAGTTCCATTCATAAAAGTTTTGATTGTATTTCAAGTCGACTATAAATTTTTGGAAATAACTCAAGAGGTTTGCATTTTATTTTAAAAAATATGTTGTCATGACCTTATTGGAAAACCCGATACATCGAGTCGAGTTCCATTCATAAAAGTCTTGATTGTATTTCAAGTCGACTATAAAGTTTTGGAAATATCTCAAGAGGTTTGCGTTTTATTTAAGAAAAAATTTTGTCATGTCCTTATTGGAAAACCCGATACATCATTAGCTACAAATTTCGAAAACACTACCGCACAGCTGCCAGCATATATGCCGTTAATGCCATGCTCCCAGTTTGCAGTGTTGAATGGAGTTTACACGCCTACGATCACAACTACAGAGAACTCTTTCTCACCGTTCCTACATCTCTTTCAATGGGTAGCACGAGCAGCAAGTTTCTCCCACAACTTTGACTGCGTCCACTGTAGACTTTCAACACAGTTTTCATATCTTCTAAAGATCTCTAATAATCTCTCAGGTCTATCTAATCGTATCATCCACAGAGTAGGTGATCCACGGGCTTATTTTCTTTAATTAATAACACCAAAATTTCTATCATTCATTTTGTTAAAAAGTAGCCTGAATTGAGAACGCGTTTAAATGCCATTTTATTACTCCATTTAGAATACATCCCACTGTCCTTAAGTTTAGTGTCAACATATGCACTATGTGTCAAAGGAAATTTGTAATTATATGAAAAATAGATACTTTTTTGGTAACGATTGGTCCAGATAGTTATGACTCTTAGTTACCGGCTTAAATTCAAGATCGCAAGGATTATTCTCCAACTTATTAAAAAAATTAAGCAAATATTGATGTTTACTCAGGGATGTAAAACGAAGTGTTAAAGCAGAAATGTCTCCCTGTTTACCATAATATATAACTTTTTTATAATTAAGTAATTCAATATATATGCAGCCATTCTATACGAAGTCTGTCAGAAAATGATCGCAAATCATAAATTATATAAAGAATTAATAGTTCTTTGATTAAAGATACTAGAAAAGCTTTATCGCAATAACAGAGGGAACTCTGTATGAACTCTAATATAAATTCTTAGATAAATTCAACATAATTTAATGTTGGAATATTGTTTAATACGTTGGAACAGTGATCCACGTCCTGCCGTATTAATATCGATTAAGGGAAAGAGCAAATCTTAGAAAAGGAATTAATAGTTCTTTGGTTAAAGATACTAGAAAAGCTTTATCGCAATAACAGAGGGAACTCTGTATGAACTTTTATATAAATTCTTAGATAAATTCAACATAATTTAATGTTGGAATATTGTTTAATACGTTGGAATAGTGATCCACGTCCTGCCGTATTAGTATCGATTAAGGGAAAGAGCAAATCTTAGAAAAGGAATTAATAGTTCTTTGGTTAAAGATACTAGAAAAGCTTTATCGCAATAACAGAGGCAACTCTGTATGAACTTTTATATAAATTCTTAGATAAATTCAACATAATTTAATGTTGGAATATTGTTTAATACGTTGGAACAGTGATCCACATCCTGCCGTATTAATATCGATTAAGGGAAAGAGCAAATCTTAGAAAAGGAATTAATAGTTCTTTGGTTAAAGATACTAGAAAAGCTTTATCGGAATAACAGAGGGAACTCTGTATGAACTTTAATATAAATTCTTAGAAAAATTCAACATAATTTAATGTTGGAATATTGTTTAATACGTTGGAATAGTGATCCACGTCCTGCCGTATTAGTATCGATTAAGGGAAAGAGCAAATCTTAGAAAAGGAATTAATAGTTCTTTGGTTAAAGATACTGGAAAAGCTTTATCGGAATAACAGAGGGAACTCTGTATGAACTTTTATATAAATTCTTAGAAAAATTCAACATAATTTAATGTAGGAATATTGTCTAATACGTTGGAACAGTGATCCACGTCCTGCCGTATTAATATCGATTAAGGGAAAGAGCAAATCTTAGAAAAGGAATTAATAGTTCTTTGGTTAAAGATACTAGAAAAGATTTATCGCAATAACAGAGGCAACTCTGTATGAACTTTTATATAAATTCTTAGATAAATTCAACATAATTCAATGTTGGAATATTGTTTAATACGTTGAAATAGTGATCCACGTCCTGCAGTATTAGTATCGATTAAAGGACAGTGCAAATCTTAGAAAGTTATCAGAAACGTCGAATGATACTCTCACATAGAATTAAAATGAATCTAAAACTAATTTGACTCTTTTGGTCTCAAAAAAAAAAATTTTTATTTCACACTCCTGTAAAACTTTCAGATATATTAATACCCTGTTTACCTCTTCACATCCTTGTTTCTACATCCTTCTCCTTTTTGTCCATGGGCTATTCAAACATCATGTAACACAATTTTTTTCCTTCATGAATTGCTTATTAAATTGAAATTATTTTACTTTCTTTCTTATAGACTTTCAATGTTACAACCACATCAATATTAATTTGAACAGTTCAATGTATAAGTGGATCATCGTTATTGGCAATGATTTCATTAAATAATGTGATATTGCAATTTGTATTCGCACATCCATGAAATATTTAATTTATTTACACACATTCAGCCATTTAAGTTTAAGATAATGCTACAACACATGAATTCTCTTTGTGCATAAACTTCGTTATCGATATGGGAAAAATTTATAAATGTGAACATTTTTATGGTTCATTTAACATGAAGTACAATTTTTATGCATTCTCAGGTAAAATTAAATTTATTGTTTTAGATTTCACAAGTGCTTTATACACGAATACAAACACCTGCATTTGCATACATATACGGGTATTATTTGATACACACGACCAATAAGATGGGATAAGTAAAAATATATTAATAGATTTGTAGTATATTGAATCGATCGCACTGAAAGGATACATAAGCTAGTGCCGAGTCGATCTTCCTGCATCTGCTTAGCACCCGTTAAAATGGAATCCAATTCAAAGTATCGGGTATTTTTTTAGTTGCATGAAAACCAAAAATGGTAATAAAGGACTAAAATAATTTTTAAATTTCCACCAAAAATATTTAAAAAAAAATCGAGATGTTATTGGTGTTACTCAATTTTGAAATAAATCAAGTTCCAATCAGATCTCCACATATTGAGGTCCTAGGAAGCTTTCCTGACTAATTCTGAGAGCTACTCACCATCTCTCTATATATGTGTGGGTGTGAAAGTATGTGACCCGCTTGTGATAGCAGGCTAGCCGTAGCAAAAGAAACTTTTAAGGATCTAAACTTGAAATCTTGTGTATTTAAACCGATTCAAAGTGGTAGATACATATATTGAAATAAAACTTAGCGAAGGGATTTTTTCAAGGTGGGCTTTTCAGAATAACTTTTAAACGGCTTAAGCGATTGAATTTAGATACTTGAAAATTACGTCAATCACCGTAACCCGCTTCAAAATCAGTTATTCCGCTTGTGAGATTTAGTGAACGAAAAAAAATATCAAAGAATGAGAGCTTTTCTTAATCACTCCGGTATTATATATCTAATCAGCTAGTTTCCTCGATTCTTTTGTAGTAGTCGAAAAAAGAGCATTCGTAGGCGATGGTCAACCGATACGAATCGGTAAAATATAAAAAAAAATATTATAAAGAGAAAACATTTTTCAAATTTTCAGCAGACTCATTGATAGATTCCATAAACTAACCAACTGTTAACGTTTAAAGTTCACGACGATCATTGCGAACCGGTTCAAAATCGGTTAATCTGTTTGTGAGATATCATAAACGAAAAATATTTTAAATAGTGATTTATTTTTCAAAAACTTCGAAATTATATATCTGATCAGTTCTGCTCTCAATTCTTTTATGGTAATCGAAAACTATATAAATCACCGCTTATCACTTGGAAGGCGATAGATTTGAAAATTAATATAATAGCGTTTTAGCTCGAGGACCTGAAAAGTATAAAATAACACAAAGACCAGGTTACAATAGATTTGCAGTTAATATTAGCGGGGACGGAATTCGGAATTTTCCATTTTTTATTTTATTAGAATTTGATCGTTAATTTTATGGTATTTATTTTAACAATTTTTCAATGTGATGTATCCGCCGCGGATACGAGTTTTATCATCCATTCGATCAGTGTAATTTTTTTTAAATCTTTTCTTAATAAATCTGGTCGTACGACATCAATTTTCCCTCCAACGCTTTTAGAGTTACTGGTTTGTTTGCATAAACCAACGACTTAATGTAGCCTCATAAAATGTAATCGAGAGGCGTTTGATCGCACGAAATCGAGGGCTAGTGAACAGTAACACTTCTGTAAATAGTTTTGTCACCTAACGGACTTTGTAATAAGTCGAACTAACAGAGTTTGCAATAAGTCGGTTCTTGACCGTCGCGTCCTTTTGGAACCAAATTATGTTTATGTTTAGCTGATCGAAAATGAAATCGCAGGGCTTTATAACGCTCTTATTTAGTTGTTCATTGGGAACTAAATTAAAGTTTAATTCCATGAACTTACATAACAAAGAGCTGTTGATGTTAGCAGCCTAAGGAATTAAAAAAATAGAATATTTAAAATAATAGTCACCAGGGTTGGGCAATTTTGTACCAAAAGTAAGTTGACTTTAAAACGAAGTAAAAATATTTAATTCTCATATATTTTTTTCTAAAAATCAATTAAATAGTTGGTCTTCCATCTGGCAAACTTAATTTGAAAACTGGTAAATCTGATCAAAGAACACTGATGAGATAGTGTAGTGGCCTCAACTTCAGCACTGATCTGTTCTGCTGGTATAATGACTATAATAAATATTCTAAAATTATTACTAATAACAAAGATATGAATTTAATACATGTTGGAAAATATTTTCAAATCCCATGGCTTGACCTTGAGCCTAAACAATAGCTCCTATCTTAATAATTAATCCCAAACTTCGAATAATAATAATAAACATATTGAAGTTTAAAACAAATTGTTTCGCTGTAGAGCACCTCATTTTCTTTCAGTGTAGTGTATAAATTCGTTAAATTATGAAAATGGTTATTGTACGGTGTTATAGGTTTCATTCAAACGAAGCATATTAAATTATATGCATATGTACATAAGTATGCGTATATAGCTTTTAAACGGCTGTGTATGCGTATGTTGTGTGTAATTGCAAATAAATAATGTGTGCTTTAAAAACATAATGTATGCTGGGTTGCACCCTCTGAACAATAAACCATTAATTGCATTCATTAATTGAATTTATGAAGAATTTTTTTAATCTGATGTTTTTAAAATGAAACATTAATTTAAAATTTGTAATAATATGGTGGATATGGTGTGAACAATATTCAATGTTATGTTGTTGTTGTGTAAGTTTCGGCTCGAGCACATGATAAGAAACTACAATTTTATTTTCTTTTTGTCATAATTTGAGTTCGAAAGCTCCATTCTTTAAAAGGGTAAATATATATGTACGCAAAGCTCCAAAGAAAATCAACTTATAAGAGTTAATGATATAAGTGTAGCGGTTTTCGAAAATCCCTATTCTGCTCTGCTATATAATAGTTGGATAATTAAATTGATATGAACTTTCCCTTGAACCTTGAAGTATTTATCGCGTTTTTCTAAAAACTAGAATTTCAATATTAATTAAAAATATATTATAAATATATAACTTTGATGTTAATAAGATGTAAAAAGTCTTTAATTTTAATTTTCTTTCCCAAAATCTTACTAAAAAATTCAAAGTTATAAATGGAAGGGTTGTAGCTAGTTCTTATGCTCATTTCACTGGGGCTAATGCAGATCATCAGGGAACCTATACCCAACATTTCTTAGAATAACTCCAGATATTTATTTCAAGTTTCCGTTTTAATAAATGAGAAGTCTAAAACAAATATCAAAATCATAACAAGAACTCACTGGTCACTTTTTTATTTTCTTACGTTTTTGTTCAAAAATTGGTTGGCTTTTATCCGAATCTAGTTTCAAAAAGGATGGAAATAGTTGTTGTGATTTCTAAATTTTTTCAATTCTTCAATTTGTCACAACAACTAGTTTTAATTTAAAAATTTTCAAATAACATATTATTATTTGTATGGAAATAATATTCTTTTTAAATAAAACAATTTATTTTAATGAAAAAACATTTTTCATATCTCTTTCTCTTTAATAAGTCTAAGCTTAAGTATGATGCAATTCAAATTAATCGTGTGAATTTTATTAATAAAAATTATGATTAGATTTTTGTATGATTTTCTTTTTTATTAATTCATTAGGTTCATTTAATGAAATGAAATTTTTTTTTATATAAAAATAATGTTTTTATTCCAATATTTCGCCACTTCTTTGTGTAACTTCTTCAGGGATATTTAGTTTGAAGAAGCTACACAAAGAAGTGCCGAAATATTGGATAAGAGCATAATTTTTATATAAAAACTAATAGATCTTTTGCTTAAATAAACCTAAAAAATAACTGAAATATTTAAAAATGTATGCACAAATTATTGTATTGAATAGGGTATCGTTTTTTAATAAAATTTTTTGCTGGATATATTAATTTTTAGGCCCTGTTTTGAGATGTGGATTATATATAAACTTAGTTTAATGTAGTCTTAATATTTGATTTGATCTCGACTGCTGTTTTATCATTAAGAGCGATGGGAATATCGCACCAGTATGGCAATGCTTTATTGCACATCTCTTGTTCATGCGAGGAGATGTACTGCCGTGGTATGTGGCCTGCTTATGATTTAAATACTTTTTCATGAACGCACTTTCGGCTTGAAATCGAACATGCAAAACACCACTTCGTTCACAAGTCTCTTGCTACAAAAGTTTACTTGAGAGCATAACAAAGAGAGTATATTCACGATTGAATCCGAATGATACACACAAGAGAGGAAGTTTACAATCATGGTGTTATTGAAGTCTATGCACAATTTTGAGAAGCGAATAGGAGGCTCCATGAAAGAAAATTGATAAGTATGACACTATTGAAGAGCATAATTTTATATGTTTTATTTTACCCTGTTACGTTTAAGAAAATATAACATGTTATATATCGTTGGAAAGGTAATAAAGTCAAGTTTTTTATTTAATGTTTACATATAAATTTAATAGTATTGATAATAATAACAAGATATGTTCTTTAGAACATTTTTATTTATCACGTATTAAAAACAACGAATTTTTAATAAAATATTCTCTATAATTTTCTTGAGAGTAAGCTTGTAGCCTATGCGTGCTATACTCTCACGCTGTTATTTATAAACGATTATTAAAATTAAAGTAGCCTTAAAGTATGGATTTTGTATGATTAAAGATCCCTTAAAGCATTCATTAACTTTAACAATCGTTTATTAAATAGGTGGTCATTCTGTAGATGGTGGATTAGATTTTTTGTTGACTCTGGTGTATTTAGAACTCTTGATTTTTACTCTGTCTTAAAAATTAATCATAATATTATTTTGTAATTTGATTTGGTAAAATTTAATGAACTGATGAAATTAAATAGTGCTATTATGGTACATTTCTATCGTAGTGTAGAGAGTACACAGAGCGATTATCGCACATGATACCATTAGCGTTTGTGTATTTCTATACATCCGGTATTAATTTGCACTCTGGCAAAAGATGCCCTGATCCAAGTAATAAAAAATAAAATTAAATTAATATGCTTTCTTAAAATTTTCCTATGAAGCACAATTTCTTCCAGTTTTCCTTCAAATTTTTATGGGTCATTTTAATCTAAAGTGTGCTTTTTATAGAGGTATAAAGCCTTAAGTTGGCAACACTTTTGCAGGTGGAGGCCATTTTGTCAGTTGTCAATTGATTTATGTTCGATTAAATTTCATAATTTTTAATCTAATTGTGCTAACAATATTTTTAATTCAGAAATAAATGAAAGTGAAAGTCAACATCAGTTTTATATACTCAATTTACGCAGCAGGGCAGAACAGCTGTTTTCGAAAGCCGCTGCAATTTCATCATATATTATTTATTTATTACCACTTGTTAGGTGGCCAATTTGAATGTGATAACAGTTTCTATTTTTAAAAATTTTATTATAAAAAGCATACGAGAACTGTAATAAAACGATGGTAACACTTTTATTAAGTTCCTGTGCTGCTTTATTATTATTTTTCCACATGTAATATTATTTAAAATTTTTTGTTCCATAATTTGGTTTGACATTCCAACTTGAATTAACTGATGCCGCAGTAATCTATTTTGAAAATCATGGTTCTATTTGAACTTGGTATTGCGTCAGTTTTTGGCCACTTTTGTGGATACGCCAATAAGCAAAACTGCGATACTGGAGTGATGATAATCCTCAAGTGTAGGTTGAGACATCGTAACATCCAGAGAAACTGTTGTGTGGAATCAGTGATCCGTACTTCTTTGAAAACGATGGTGGTCAGAAAGTTATAGCAAATGTTGATCGCTATAGAGCCTTGATTATTGTCTATTCCGTCCATCAACCATGATGATCAGGGGCTGTAGTTTCAACAATACGGTGCAGCATGTCACATGCTTCGTGACACAGATTTATTTAAGGCCTCATGCTTCAATGTTAAGAATTGGTCTCCAAGATCGTAAGAATGATTTCCGTGGGGTGTGACAACTCGCAGTTCTACCCTAATAAGCCCGAACCGATTGACCACATGGAGTACAACAAACGCCTCGTTATTCCACTGTGCGTAAAATACGTTGGAATGTTGCTCCTCCATATCAGATCACGTGTGAACCAGCCTGAAGTCATATATAAATTGTTATGCCAGAAGATTATCTTTCGAAATAAGCAAATTTCATGTCAATTAAAAAAAAAGTCTTCGTTATTTTAATCAATTTCAAAACTCTATACCTCTATAAAAAACACCCTTTATATTAATTCTTATATATTGGACAGCATTGTCAAATATGCTGCACAATTCATTGTCCAAAGTTTGTACATGATTTTAATTTATTTTTTTGTTTTCATTTTTTGCATAAACAAAATTCTTGTAAATTAATATTTTTTCCTCTCGATTTTCTCATTTTCATTACTTTTTATACGCGCAAGCGATTTATATGCAACGCTACTTTATAATTAAAATACCTTTTCATTAGCGGAAAGAGCATAATGCTTTTAATTTATTCTTGTTAAAGAATTAAAATGCAAAACAAAAATTGTTGTATTCATGTTTTTTTTTTATCAGCCACTCTTTTAATCATCTTCTGTGGCAGCAGAAGGATTGAAGTAATTTTTTATTTTTATTTTAAGAACACTATGTGCATATAGTTGTGGCAAGTGAAATATTTTAGTAATTCTAGTCATTAACATAAAATAATGTTGCTTCCTAGTTGCAGCCAAGTTGCACATTTTGGCTTATTGACTGAATATACATATTTTTCAGTGCTGTATTATTTTCAAAATCTGTGGATATATTCGTTTGTTATATAATTTTTAAATTAAATTGCAATGCAGGTATAAATAATTACAGAGGTATAGCCCAAGTTAAGACTCTCTATCAACATCTTTCGTCTCATTAATCACAGTCTGAACAGGTGTTTTGTAAACGACTCGGCATTTTAATTAATCTGCTGCGTTTAACTACAATAAATAAAGACGGACTCGGAACTGAAAATATACCTGAGATTAACATTGACTCTATTAAAGCTTTAATAAAGTCAACTTGTTGAACTTTATAAAACCGAAAATATTAAAACAAGTTAAGAATTTCACTGTATCTACGATATATATATATAATGGTTGCAATTAATATTTGATTGAAAGTCATGCAGACACATTTTTATACCCTTCATAAAGTTAATATATATTCTGGATCCTTATGAATCACGATGACGATTGAGCGCTGTCCGCCTGTGTTTCTGTCTGTCCGTCTGTCTTTCTGTCTGTACATGAAATCGGTTTTTCCAAGGCCCCAGAAGAGCTAAAGACTTGATTGTTGGGCTGATGGACTGGTAATAAACTTAACTGAAGTGGTATTTGAAAATCCGAAATACGGTTCCAGAGCTGGGAAGCTTATACGTATTTATCGATGCTAAATTAACAACAAAAAACAATTATTTTTTTTTATTTGTAAATTGAATCTATGTCATGCTTTGGGAAGCCTCAATTGTCTATGAAAAGCTAAATATATAAAATTTTTTTTTCCAGAGATGGTAAATTAAGTTTTTCTTTTGGCACATTTGCTATTTTGTGGTACATGTTATAACTAAAATGTTTAAAAATGTTGGGCTTTTCTTAAATAAAACCGCTTCCGTCATCATAAGGATTTGCATTGATAAAAAAAATTTTAAAAATTAAAGGTTCCCTTCCAGGGTTGGGAGACTGAAAGTTTTTTATACATTTAGGTAACCAAAAATACAACTAACGTTGTTTTTTTACTAATCAAAACTATTTTTCAATTCAGGAAACACAAAATTGGTATCAAAAATTAAAAAAAAATTAAATTTCTGTTCCAGGGTTGGATTACTGCAAAGTGACAAATATGGTTACATATATTAAGTTTTTCTTAAATAGAACTATTTCATTAAGAGTTGAATTGATAAAAAAAAACAAATTAAATTAAAATTGCGGTTCCAGAGATGGGAAATTTAAATAGTTATATATAAAAAAAAGCAACCAAAGAGGCAACTGACGTTGTTTTTTTTTGCTAACTAAAACTATTTTATAACTTAGAAAGAACAAAATTGATACATAAATATATATGTAACGCCAGACGAACGTTGTTGAAGGGCATATAAAATTCGGCACAGCCAAATATAGTTCTTTTGCTTGCTTCTTTTAGGAATAAGAATAGCACTTAATAAAAGAACCCTAAATATGTAGTGCATTGCACTGGAAATGGCAAAGGAGGGGATAATGTTAACAGGACAGATGAACACAGACTGGAGGCTAGAGAATTTCGTTGTAACTACTTCTAATACGCCGGTGATTATAGTTGTTATAGATACCGACGCAGGAGATGGCTGTATTCAGGTTTTCTACTACATGATGGTATAAATAGCTTTCGGTAATGCTCAGCACTAGCGCGTCATTCGACACCGTATTCATGATGTAATACTGAGTCGGACTCGGGAACTTCAGTTAACAGCACTCTCATTAAATTAGTTCATAACATCAAGGAAAGTATTTTTTTTTTATTTGACGAAGTTTTCAGTGGACTAATTTCAGCGAAAATTGTTTCGTGAGTTCATAAAATTTATGAAAGAAATTCTTTCAGTGTACAGTGCTGAATTTTTTCCCTAAATCCTCTGTACTGCTATTAATAGACAAATTAGTTTTTAATATTTTATAGTGTTGAATTATACTCGAATATAGTATCTTTATAATTGTGATAAATAGTTTTTATGGAAACAATATAATTTTAACAATTTAAAATGTGTATTAAAGCATCAATCAGTTGATATTTGTCTTTGCATGTACTTACCGAATTCTGTTTGCAGCATGCCACGCTCTTGCAACATTATCATAATATTTGACACTACAATTTCATGAAATATTATTAACAAACAGCAGCTTTTTTCATAAATAATTTTTGAAAAGTTAAGCCTGCTACTGACTTCCTTCCTTCCTTCTTTTCTATCCTAAAAGTTTTCAAGAAAGACTAAAAATGCACTAAATCGTATACAAGTCTTCTCAAAAGTTCATACTCTGATATATATATTTTTTTATATGACAAAAAAAAAATATATATATATATCGGAAAGTTTGTTTCATAGACAAATCGTTGTATTTTGTTGTTACACTGAATTGTACCAGGAGTTAATGCTTGACTTCCTTGGAAGTGTGTATCACATGTTTGAATAGAAATTGAAAACTCCTGAATGTGAATGCATTTTGTTACTTATTTTCTTGTTGTTATATATATTTTTCTTCTTCTTCTCAAAATTTCAAATAGTTTTTTTTTCTCCTTTCGGTTATTGTCATGAACAAAAATATTTTAAGCATCAATTCTCAACATATGGGGTCTATGACAACTATTTATGGTTGTAGTGCGACAGTTAAGAGAAGGAAACTGAAAATAATCCAAAAAGTATATGAAAAAAAAACCAAGCGCAGAGTCTTAAATTTTTTTTTTGCCAAACAGTTTAAAAAGTTAACATGAAATTAAAATAGAGAAAGAAATAGTAAAGAAAAGGGTATTTGTAATTTCATGACTTGCGTAAATTATATGGGAAAAAATTAATTTTTTTCTTCGCCACTCTCTAGCAAAGGATTAAAATTTAATTTGCTCAATGACAAAAAATTGCATTAAATACCACGTGTTTCTAAGTGAAATAAATGTTAGTATTCATGGAAAAAAGAATTGGGTAAGGTGGGATGGAATCTTACCAGGAATATGTCGAAAAATGTTTCATATCCTTAAAGGCAAGAGAAACCGTCATAAGATAGGATGCCTGACCTTTTACAAGGAAAAGCAACTGCTTCCATTTCAGTGGTTTTATAGGGAGCTCTAAGTTTTACATGGGGTAATCATTGGAGAGAGTCTATTGGTATAATGAAGACATTCGGCAATTGGCTGTAGGTTGAAGCACCTACTCGAGTGTGGGTCTGTGTCTTTTACATCAACCTCAAGTATAAATTGATGAAAATCGATAAGAGACCTACCTAAAGGTAATCTGTATAACTTATGTACCACGGAATATTTTCGTAAAACGAGGTTTACGAGGTTTGTTCAAAATTTAAGATGAATTTTCAAACATTGAGCGCTATCCAAAAGTTTAAAAGTGTTTTGCTATTGAAAAAAGTAGACAAATCATTTAATTCAAAAGTTTTTGAAACACAGCAGAGTACGGCAAACGTACGCGGAGTGTCGAAGAAGTTGCGAATGACGTTCGTTATGGAATGACGTTCGTTATTAACAACAGAAGAAAACGTTAAGAAAGTAAAGAAAATTGTTATAGGGATCTTCAAATCAATAGTAGAGAATTTCGCAGAGAGTTTCCACAATATTTTTTTTTTAAATTTCGCCCAATTTCGACAAAAAAAATTGATGTTTGTTTTTTGCTAAAATATATATTATAATAAAACCTCAGGCAGGTTTGGCACCCTGCAACTTTTTTCTTTTGCCAAGATTGAAGAAACTCATGAATTAACTGCGTTTTCGATTATAGAGATAGAAATCAAATCGCTGAGAGACCTCAAGGACACACAAAAAGGGCATACCAGAAGTGATTATAATATTAAAAACAAAGAAAATATCGGTTACTATAAAATAATCTCGAACAAAAACTGATCAGATATATAATATCAGAGTGTTTAAAAAAATCATCTCTTCGAGGTTTTTCGTTAATGAACGAATCGGTGGGGCTTGTAAATTTAAAAGGTTATAGACAATTGCAGCCCCTAAAAGTTAAGAAACACGTCGAGCAAGGGCTTTTTCCTAAGTCTTTTTGAAATATTATTAAATTTACCGTTTCGAATCGGTTCAAATTTACAGGAAAACTGAGCTTACGAAAGCTCCTCTTTTGATTATTATAAAGAATCGAGAACACTGACTGATCAGATATATAATTTCTCGTTCTATATTTAATGAAACTGTTGATATAATATCGCAAGTATTCCAATAAGTGGACATTAACAGGGTTCAATTTACTGCATTCGATATCGATCGAGTTTTCAATAAAATTTATGGAAAAATTTCGTTAGAAATCGAATGCCATGATATACCACCAGTTTTTCACAGAAGAGATGTCCTTTAACCCGGCGTCATGCAGGTTGGGTCATTATGACCCATGTGCTCTTAAATTCCTGTGTAACTATTTTCTACGTGTTCCGACGTTGCCAAATTTTTCAGTAGCAGGAGTGTATCGTCTTTGCATGTTGTTTATTATTTCGTTTCAGTTGATAATTAAATGTGAGCAGAGATAATTGACCGTCAATTAAAAAATGGTATATACGACCCAACCTGGCCGTCAGCGTAGTGAGATTTGCTCTGAACAAATAGCTCCTTATTCCAACCAATGCATATTCAAACTCCTTTCAGAAAGATAAGGAAAATTAGTAATTTTTGTATTAAAAATCTTAGTCATATATTGTCCCGCACCAGCACTCATGTGATTATCGCTACATATGCGATGCATTGTACCAAAACTAAGGACTCTGGTTATGGAAGGAGGGTTGGAAGGTGTAGTGCTTGTATAAATTAATTTTATGCTTAACCAAGTTGAACGAGCAGCTCGCAAAAATTACAGACTTGCGGTTACGTGTTCCTTAATATGATTTGAGCACGTTCCAATAAAACACCCGCCCTGACGTAAGAGATCTTTTTTTTAATTTTAAAAGATTTTTAGACTATAAATGTTTTGTTTTGATTAACTTTTATCTTCCCTAAACCACTGTTCTGTGCAGTAATTTTTGGATTATTTTATTTCCTTCACCAATTCTAGTCCTTCTCTATAAATCAATATATTTGGTGGTTATCCTTCTCATATGTAATGACGAGCCACCTCCAAAAGACTTATTTTGTACAAAATTATGAACTCTAAAAATGATATTCATACTCATGGATATTTTAGTTTCATCGTTTCTTGTTTTAATTCTTTGATTGGCAATAATATTTACAACTGAATATTCAACTGTCGTCTTATGTAATTCTGTTCTTGAGTCAACAATATTTGTTCCAGCATGTTTTATTAAAATACAAACGTATTTAAAGGCAGACTATGACATAAAATAATTTTGAGGATCAAGCTCGAACCCGCGAATTGGGAAAATTTAAGGAATAATATTTAAATTTCGCATGTTTGAACGTGAGCCTGCAAAACAATTCTTGTCTTGGTATATAATCCCATAATTCGAATAAAAATGCACGCATTCATGTTTAAAGGCAGAGCCGATAAAATTGTTTAATTTTTATGAAAGTAAATGTCTGATTATTTTTTTTAAATTTATCAAAATTTATGGAATTTTCATGCCCGAGTCCGTTTATTGGATTGCAATTTGTTTCGTTTCCTTTATAATAATTCCAAGTGTAGACAAATTGTCCGTCCTAGGGAGATGTTCACTCTTGTTGATTAATTATTTTAATAGATTTATTGTATAAAAATTATATTAGATTCGTATATGATTATTGGAGTGTTGTGCTTAGGATTAGCTCCCTTTAACTTTATATTTTTTCACTCATAAAAATAGGTTTTGTAAATAATATTTCTGCTACCAAATTCTAGTTAAAACTTGCAAACGTTTTACAACCTTTTTTTTAAATTGTACCTGCAATATTTTGAATTGTTTCTTTTATTTAATACATTAAAAAATAATACGATTAGAGTCGCATATCGGTCAAAAGGAATGGTCTCCGAAAATCGGAAATCTATGCCAGGCAAGGCTGCTAGAAGGTGGAATAATAAAGGCTGATGCGTATTAATGCTGACAGTTTTTTATATAAACGGTAGTCCAAGCATAAGCCACGATGTTAGTAGTAAAGAAATCAAAGAAATTTTAGAGAGTTACCTTAATATTTCTTATTATATTAGAAGGTTTTATGACAGTTAATTGTGAAACAAAATATCGGACAAATGTTTGCCATGGCTTCGGTGGCATAATTCTATCCCATGGTACATATTCTCAATTACTCTGAGACATTCTAAGCTTCAATGTTGTTAATATGCCGAATTATCTCATCCTTTAGCTCTTGAATTGTTCTTGTCTTATGGAAGCACATATTCTCTAAGTCGTTAAAAATTCTTTTAAATTGTTGAATTTCGTAACACAATTCCGCCTTATGTCGACTTAAGCTATTTGTCCATGTTCCACCACAGAATGATATTAAAACTCATTCAATGCTTGCAACTTCATGGACAAATTTCTGTGAGTGTATACATTTTCAGGACAAACTAGCGACACACAGTGGTCTAATGTGATTTCGATTATAGAAATTATTCATTTGATACACTGAAACATTATATGTAATTCAATGAAATTTCATGAAAGCGGAAATTACTCAACATTTCATAAAAGACTTCAAGACTATCTTCCGAATAGAGGACAAATTCATAGTAGCAGGAATAGCGGACCCAGATTAACTTTAAAGGAATTTTTAAGCCCACTGTGCAACGCTTATGTTTGTAATATATAAACAAAGAATAAAAATAAACGGATAGTGTTTTAAAATATTTTCTGTTGTCGCCCTTTTTTTATATGTAAAATCCTTTTTTGAAATTAAATTGCATAAAAGCATTACTTTTTTGGAGAGATTTGAAAAAAATAGAATGCTAAAAGAATTTAGCATAAATTAGAAAAATATATATGTAGAAAACAAAAATGTTAAAAATCTTAGTAAAGTCGCCCAGCAAACATACTTGACTAGAAAATGTCGGGTGCAATAGGTTTTAGCTAATAAAGCAGATATCTTGAAATCCTTCTTAAAAGTGAAGGATGTTATCATAATATGATTATTCTTACAGTAGTCCGCTATGTTTGGACAAGTACATGACCAACGTCGTTACTGCCAGTTTTGCTGGAATATGTGCAGGTAAAAGAGGTCCATCCAGTCATTTATGGTGCCATCTGTGTTTGTGGCATTAGTTTAAAAGGCTTTTAACTTAAAAATGTTTTTCATCTTCGCTTCTTTTTCGTGCGCTATTATTGCATTTGAAAATAGAAAAGGAAGGTTAAACGCAAAAAAATTAAAGGATAAAACAATGAATTCTACTGTTAATGGCTGCATAATTTAATGATATTCACAGTAGCATGTAAAATCTTTTTAAACTTGTTTGTTTTTAGTATGAAGTAGGGATGCAGACAGGGACCGCTTTTTAAAAATTCTGGGATAAGAAATTCCCATACAAAATACGGGATTGTTCTTGAGTAGATCATATAATAATTTTTGATTTTAAAATAAATTAAAGTATTTTTATTGCATTTCTTTAATAATAATTTACTTCATGTGGAAGTGAAATGCCGCTCATTCTTTGATTCACATGGCCACAGCCCAATTGGGACGATTAAATTCTTTGTTACTTGTGTCAGGCCCTGCACATAATTTACGATTATACTTTTCTTTTAATACTACCCAGGTAAAACAAAATAAGGAGAGGCTTAAGTCCGTCGCAAGTCCGTTCATTATTATATTGGAAAGTAAGCGGTAGGTTTTTATTATATAATAAAAGTGGAAATTTTAAAAAATCGGGAAGTTACTGGCCTTAACTTATATTATTTTTTAGCGTCACGGAAGTCATAGATCAACAAAATTTTTTTTTAAAATGAAATTAAGTGATCAAAGGCACTTGAAACGTTGACAGTAATCCAACTGAGCTAAAGAAATATCTTAAGGTGCTAAACATTTTTATAAAATGGATCGAGTGATGTAGATGAAGCTTTTCTAGAAGGTTTGAGTGCACCAAGAGCCGATGAAACTTTTGAGAAAAGAAAAAATTCTGAAGATGCCGTCCTATCGGTTGGCTTATACCCTGAGGTTTTTAACTTGAAATTGGATTCAAAATTACAGAATGTGTACAAGTAAGCGTAAGACAAAAGCAACAGGTAAGTACGCCTCAGTCACTACATTCACCTTTTTTACTGTTCCCACGATTGAGGAGACACCATCGCCCAGCAAAAACAACTGAAGCTAGAAACTTTAAATTTTTATACATGGGCACTCTTCTTGTAGCATTTTCTTTTCTAGAAAACATGTAACATTTTTTCATTTATTTTCTAAAAAATGGTGGTTTGGAAAAGTGTTAAAAAAGAAATGAATTTTCGTGGGTTATGTTGGATTTATTTCTAATAAATTCCTTTTTTTCAAATGACAGAATGTTGCCTTTTTCTGTTAAAAAGTGTGAAAAATGTTGCATTATTTGCTAGAAAAGAAATCGACTTTAATCTATAGATTCTTTAAGAAGGTATATTTGACCGCGAAGAGGGTGAAAGGAGGCAACAATGGGCGAAATCGGTATATCTCTGAAGCCACAACAGACTTGAAATCTCAAAAGCATATAAATAATACCCGAAAATAATTTGACAAGGGTTAGATCGTTTTTTGGTATATGCAGTTTTAGGAGTGCAGGATTTTGCTAATTATTGTCGGCTTGTCTAAATGACGAAGGCATAGCACTGGTCGATAAACATTAAAAACTGTAATTAACGCCATCGTATACTAACGAGTAGAAAACAGCACCCTCCTTCGTCGGTTCTTGTGGCGAAAAAGTTCATAGGCCAAATAAAAAATCGAATCTGTCTTCATCTGTCCTGTTAACACTATTTCCCCACTCTGGCACAATGCACTGCATAAGTGGGAGTCATCCCCTGAGTGCTAGTGAAGAAAACTGTATTTAGCTGAATGATTTTTAGATTTAGAAACGATTTAGACTTCAAGAATACTTTTTTTCTTGATACTTTTTAAATAGTTGTTTTAATAAGGGATTGAATCGTACCCATTTTCAGTACTTCTTTGTTAAACCGTGTTTACTTGATTGAATGAGGTACTTTTTTGTCCTTTTTTGAACAAGAATGCTATAATATAACAAAAAAATTCCAGTAAAATAAGCTAACGAATATGCAGGTTATATTCTAGTTTGTAAATAATTTTTCACAACACATCAAAGTTATAAATAATGCATGTACAAAGAAAAAGGAAGGTATCTCATACGAGTAAATATAACTTTCTCATGCAAAGAACTTTCAAAATGATTAAAATCATATTAAAGTCATATTTTGACAAGTCCCGTGAAAGCTAAATTATCAATAACATATGGCATCCCTGCCATAAAGTGTAAATGAGGGTTACAAATGTTTGAAGTCAAGTGTTTGCAAGGGTTAAATAAAGAATTTAAGTATTTCTACGCAGGTGGTTGTAATATTTATATTATTTTGGGTGTGTTTAATTTCGTTTTTATGTTGAATTATAATTTAAAGAATAAACGTCGATTACTGTAGTGCAAAAGCTTAAAATCCATTTATATCAAGTCGGAGTGAGCAAATTGTTATTGAGTTCCATTTCCATTTTTATAAAGGTTTAATAGAGTGCATTAATAAAATGTATGCAGGATTAATGCGAGATGTATTTGAAATTTTTTACATTACTATAGCATCATTAGCAAATTTAGAACGTATAATATAATAAGATCGACTAAATTAGAATAATTTTAACAAGAAACTGAAAGCACATTCGAACTGGAAATAGCAAAAATTTATAACAAAAGCTGCAATCATTTTATGCAATTTCACGAGCTAAGAGGACATATTAAATAATCCACATACTGTTTTATGGCAACCTTTTAAGTACTTTATTTGCCACCGATATTGATGAAACTTATATAATTTAACAGGTATTTTTGCTTATATATGCACAATACAAAACAAATCTTATTCTACTTTATGGCCAGAAAAACAGCAATATATTTTAAGCTCTTTAAATTTTAAATGTGATGTTTGATTTGAGCTTAGGCTTGAGCTACCATTGAAAATTGGAAAAACGTTCACATGTACTTAAGTATAAGATTCAAACCAAAAAAGTTTGACTTAGATATGATGGAACAAAAAATTCAGAAAAATGGGATATTAAGAATATAATCAAACGGTAACACGGGTATTAAAACAAAAACGTGTTAACATCAGGTTAATACAGTTCTCGGATTGTTTTTCATAAAAAAAAATTTGTGTAAATTAAAAAACTGTTATCACATTCAACTAAGCCACCTAAACAGTGGTGACAAACACAATATACACATGAGCACGGATGCTGAAAGTGTTGCGACTTTCGAAAACAGCTGTTCTGCTCTGCTGTGTAAGTTGAATAAAAACTGATGTTGACTTTCCTTTGTGCCTATTAATATTTATCATCATGTCTTTCTGAGATTTTAACTAAGTTAGAACCATTAGCCTATATAAATATTAGTATAGCAAAAATAAAATGTTCATTAAAATAAAAATCACGTGATGTTTCTTTTCTCCCAAAATTTCATATAGAAATTCAATGTGCTTTATTTAAATTGAAGTTTGGTATAATATCGCTAAGTCATAGTCATACTTATCAAATATTTATGAAAAAAATTTCAACCATTAAATTCGGATGAAAAATATTTCAATACAAACAGTTGTTGATTGAGACACATTTCAAATAATATTAGATTCCATAACAATGTCTATCTATTAGTTACATATAAAACTGTTTTACTTAATAAACACGTTTATTAATTTAAAAAAATATCTTAATAAGTGGGCCATTTTCTAACAAGTGTGAATGTTCATTTGGTTATTCCAAGAAATCTTGGATAAAGGTTCCCTGATGATCTGCAATAGTCCCAGAGAAATACTTATAAGATCACTTTGAATTTTGAAATAAAAAAAAAAAACAGTTTCCAAATATATTACTAAATTAAATAAAAGAAATTTTACTTTGATTTACACTTCAATGAGAAGTTGAAAATATTTTTAATTTTTTATATATATATAAGAAAACGATTTCGATTATTGTTGTGAAAATATAATATAAAAATAAAGTTATATTTCATTAAATAATTGTTATCATTATTAAAATGATCTTGAGGTCCTTGTTATAAGAACTTTTTAACTGTTGGTAATTTGATATCCTCTGGATATTATTCCTCATGACATTATTTAATTATTAGTAATAGTTTAATACATTGTATAACACAACCTTGTTTTATTTAGAAAAACAATATAATAAAAAATAAAACAAGATACTGTTAAATGGTTAATAACAATATATTTCCTGAAGAAGATATCCAGAGGATATCGAAATATCGACTATAAAAAAGTTCAATTTTATATAATATAACAGGACCTCAGAATCCTAATTTAAACCAATACATTTTAAGGTCGAATATCTAAGGCTTTGAGATATTCTCAAGAATTTGTGTTTCGAGTTGGTTGAGTCCAAAATCTTACAATTGATTGGCACCGAGTGTTTGTATGGGTTTGAATTGGTTAAGACTACGAGTTTATTATAATACTACGTTAACATCACATGTATCTTGACGTCATCTACCAAACGTTAGTATAACGACATTTTCTATACAATAACTGAGAGACTCTGTGTCTCTGCTAAAGCTCTTTGTTATGTAAACGTTATATATAAAGGCGAAACTACTGTTAATATTTTTTACTTAAGTTTACTGACAAATGAGAAGTTAAATTCCTGTGTTAAATAAGTGTTAAATAAGTTCCACAACTGAGTTAACAGCGTTCCACATAAAGCTAAAAACCGAATCTATCATTTAAAAATGTATTTTATTGTCGGAAAATATAACTATATACATTTTTAAAATTTACTTTCAACTAAATCACGTCCAATCTATATAAAAAAAGTCTAAAATAGTACTTTCTGTTGATAATTCCATCAGTTGATAATTCCATCTGCTCATATGAAAGTAAAGAAAAACGCGTTAATACGTATGAAACTTTCCTAATACATACTCTAGCAAAGCTCTTGGGCAGCACAATTCTTTTTGGAAAAAATTGTTATTGGCCACAACTTTAAGATGACTGGGGGTACTTCTGCATATATTTGAAAAGCTCCTTGGTATTGCAATAAGCTATAAAAACCAATATGAGAAACAATTGGTTCTCCGTGAAGGCATTACGGGGTTTACATGCCGTATTCATGGAAAATTCAATATTTTACCGAAAAAGCTCAAATGTCTGATAATTTTATAATACATGCCGGCTACTGTTGCATATTTGTAAAAAGCTCTTTAATACTACAATAATAAAAAAAAATTATCATTTGCAATTGTCAAGGAAAGAGCTATGGCGACGGCGAGACGGGATAGTGCGACGGCTACATATGGTATGAAAAATATATAGCGACACCGCGACTGCAACGCATAGCGACAGCGATACAATACTGCAGCGAGGCAGATCGACTGCACGACGGAACTAGTCAGCAATTCTATATTGAATTTTAATTTTTGTATATATATAGAGACAAAACGACAGTAGGACAACGACAAAGAAGCAAAAGAAAAGCGCGACCAAGTGATAGCGGGAGATGTACTGGCTCACTATCGCTCTGTCTCGTGGTGGATATATCATTTTGTCGCTGTCGTTCCACCTATATCGCTGTAACTCTTTCTTGCTTTTTATCTATCTCTCTGTCTATCTGCCTTGTTGTAGCTCTGTCTAGCAGTCGCTTTACGTAACCGTCGGTCTACTTCGCTGTCGCTTTGTCTCGCTGTCGCTCTACCTTGCTGAGTCTCCTGGACGCTCTATCTTGCTGTTTCTCTGCTTTGCTGTCACTGAGTCTCCCTACCGTTGTCGCTCTGACTCACTGTTAATCTGGTTTCTGCCGCGCTGTCTCGCTATTTTGTCGATATATTGCACTGTCTCCCTGGCGATCCGTCGCACCAGTTCTTTTATTTTTTGCTGTCCATTTATCGTGGTGTCGCGTTCTGCCGTTGTCGATTGTTCTTAAATCCTGCTGTCTTTTCTTGCCTTTTCTTTTACTCTATGGCTTTAACGTATTGTAGCGTAGATTTTATATCATGCAGCTGAATATTTAAAAGTTGCTGTTTAGCTCTTTCCCCTTGTTCCGCTGTGGTTTTTTTTTATTTCACTCTGTTATCCTAGCCTTGTCGCTTAATTGTATTGTCACTCTCTTCCGCTGTCTTTTTTCTTATATGATAAAGCTGGGAAAATGTGGCCCCTGATGTCTCTTTGTACTCGTATTGCTGTCACTATAACGTGCTGCTTTTTTTTTTACTCTGTCGGCTTGTGTTGTTGCTAGTGTTGCCGCTGTCTTATTCCGTGAGGCTGAAAAAGTAAAAACTACAACTCAGCTGTGTCGCCTTGTCGCATTGTAAACTTGTCTCGCTGTGGCCATGCTATTGCTTCTCAGAAGAGACGAGTGGATCTCGTCATATACATAAACAAAATCAAATATATTACTAAAAAAGCTCACTAGAGTGGTACCTTTTTAAAAAGCTATTTAATAGTCCAATAACTTATAAAGATTATAATATGCAATGGTTTCCCAAGGGGTGGAGCTGTAGGGGGTGAAGCATTTCATATACAATAAACATTTAATATTTACTGACAGATTATTTTTATTGTTTTCAATATAACTTTTATTCGGGTATATGTTGAACTCGGTAGTCGCAAAGTCATCAAATATCATGAAATATATGGCTGCTGTGGGAAACCTGTCTAATAGTGTTTGCAAACTGACATGGTTTTAATAACTCCTAGTTTTAACGCCAAGAACAACTGTTAAAATCTCTCTAAAATAATTTTGTTAAACCCAACATAAAAGCATTTTTCAGCTGACTTATTTCCGGCAATTCAAAAAGATATAAGGCATGGAATTGTCTACCGCATCACAATAAAAACAATTGCGATCCAATAATATATCTTTTTTGTATTATCATTTTAAGTTCTCATGCAGCTAAAATAACACCCAATACGTGAAAAGAACTATGAGTTACATGCTGTTCCACAACAAAATTACTTTAAAAAAAAGCCACCATAATTAAACCGTTTCAAAAACCGTATGCAGGCAGTGGCAAATGCAATTGCAATTTCTCTTTTAAGTTGTCAAACAATTAAACGTTGTACTCGTTGAATGCAAGTAGAAAGCATCACGTACGTACGCTGGTTTAGATGCGTTATTGCCAAAAGTAACAATTAAAAGGGTTATTATTTGCAATTAATAGAGTATGAAATGAAAAAATAAAACAAATAACTTGTTGAACAATTAGTAACGCGCCACAAACTTAATATTATTTATACGACTGCGTGTGTGTGTTTTCATTTCTTTTAGACTTTTTAGCTAAAAAAAAATATTGGTAAAATTTCTCTTTAAAACTGCATATAATTAGTAACGCATCATAATTACTTTAATTATTACTTTAATTTCATTTCTGATTGCAATGAAAAACTGTCATAAGTCTGTAATTATTTAATAAGGAAAACATAACTACGATCTCGTAATAAATAATCATGCGAACTTTAGTGCTGGTCTTGTCAAGGTAATTATTTTGATAATAGTGCCGTTCAACAAAATCAGTTATTTCAAAATGACAAAAATGTAAGAAATTCTTATAATTGAGAAGACCAACGAATATGTGAAGAAGATCAACGAAATTGTTTGAAATAGAAGGCCTTGTTATTAATATAAAAGAATCGAGAGCACTAACTGATATATAATTTCACAGTTTAAAGTAAAAATTTTTAAAAAGTATTTTCGTTCACGATATCTCGAGAAGGGATTAACCGATTTTGACCCGGATTACGATGATCAGTTGATGAAAAGTTTGGTTTGATCCTGTTCAGCCGTTGAAAAGACATAAACGGCCCACATATTTGCATACACATGCATACTGACGGTTTCTCAAATATAATCAGGGAAGCTAGGATCTCAAAAAAGCTTACAACTACAATTAGAGTTAAAAAAAACCAACCAATTGTAGAATGAAGGAAAAACGTAAGAAAATAAAAAAGAAAAAGTGATCACTGAGTTCTCGTTATGACTTTGATGTTTGTTTTTAAGCTTCTCATTTATTAAAGTGGAAGTTTGAAATAAATATCTTTAGTTATTCTAAGAAATGTTGGGTAAAGGATCCCTGATGATCTGCATTAGCCCCAGTGAAATGCGCATAGGAATTAGCTAAAACCCCTCAATTGATCACTTTGAATTTTAATATAACTTTTGGATGAAAAGAATCAGGACGAAAATAAAAATTAAGGAGTATTAGAACGACAATTCCCAAAAATATTTACTAAGGCGGGGTCTGATTAGTTCCCAGTTGGTAAAAATTGTCAATTTTCTTAGCGAGAAGTTAAAAATTATTTTTAGAAGAATCTACACTAAAAAGTTGTGAAATACTTATTTTTAAAACATTTAAAGGAAATCGCTATCAAATTTATTAATTCAATTACCGTAAAATAAATGTACAAAAAATATAAGGCAAATTCTTCAGTTTCTCAAGGTACATGCATTCGATTTTATTTACTCGTGTGTTACTACACACATCTGGAAAATATGTTAACAGTTTCAGTTATTTATCATGTTGAGGCTATTTTTCAGAACCATAAGATTGAAAAACGTCTTCGTCGCTAATGTCATGTTAATCGGCCCCCACAGAATATTTTCTTTGGATCTTTTTGAAAGCAGAAATCTACTCCTAGAAGCCACAGTTTTTGTTTCACTTAAATGATAATAATATTCTTCTGATAAAATAATGATGAAATTATAGTGCTAAATGACCGGAAATGGAAACGGCAATTTTCAATGATCCGGATAGTGGCTGTAGTCTTGTGAAACAGGTTGATATGTCAAAGCCGAAAAGATTAATTCAATTCTATTCTAAGACAGGGTGGCGCAAAACTACAGTTAGAGTTTGAATATTTAATAACTTTTTATATTAATTGATGTGTTTTATTATAGAGTTTTGTGAATAAAACATGGGGAATCCAAAATGGAATAATAAACAACAGAACAGCGATCAAAATTTGTTGAATTTCAATTTTGAAATCAACGGCCAATTACTTTGACGCAGCGTGCTTGTCGTCGTTTTTTTAAAGTGATTACTGGACCTCCAGCAACTATAACAATAAACCGCCTGTTTGAACATTTTCGACAATATGATACAGTAGGTCACCTTCCATATACCGAAAGACCACGTACGGTCCACACGAAAGAAAATATCCCACGTGTTGTGGATATGGTGCAGAACAATCGAGAAACACCAACAAGAAGACATCACATCTGGGGCTGTGGTGGAGTTCCGTTCAGACGATTCTTGTTAGATGCAGATTCTGCAAGAATTGAAGTCGTTACACCACCATTAACGGCCTGAATATTCCATTTGATACCGACGAAAAGCAGAAGAAAATCGCAATTTCATTAACAAGTTTATAATGAACGATGAAGCCAATTTACATATCAGTGGTTTCATACACAAGCGAAACTTTAGAATATGGGCTACGGAAAATCCAAGAATAGCTCATCAGCAACAATTTTGGTGCGGTGTATCCTCTGAAAGGATCGTTGATTCATATTTCTTTGAAAATGCACATGACGCAATGCTGAATATCGAACGATGATGAAAAATTCATTGAGCCCGGCTATAGAAGATCATCCACAGTTGTAGTTCCATCAACTTGAAGCCACAGCCCACACTGCAAGATATACAATGACTCTGTTACAGGACTTCTTTGGTAAACGCTATCTTTCGTGCAGATTGGCCTTCACTTTGTCGGGATTTAACAGTGGCAGACTGTTTTCTTTGGTGTTATTTACATGAAAGAATACACGTAAATAAGCCAGCGACCATGCCACAGCTAAAATAAAACATTCGTATTAAAATTCAAACCACAACACCGGAACGTTATGCAAAATATACTGGAAAGAGCAAAAATTGCGAAGCCGAAAATGGCCACCACTTGCCGGATATAATTTTTCATACTCAAGTAAAAGAATTTCCCTATCATATTATTTATAACAAAGAAATAAAGAGATAATTAACCAATATATATGAAAGTTATTAAGCGACTCCCTGTATTTGTGTTCTTCAGGCTCTGGGTCTAAATAAGATTTTAACACTCAGTTCGGGTGACTGTTCTTAATAAATGTTTTTAAAAAGTCGGCAATATTCAGCTGAAGGGTATACGGAACAGCATTAATCTGCTGATTCCGTGCCACTTATGCCTACTAAATAATATCAAACGTTCTTATACCCTTCACAAAAAAGTGAAAGGGTTTATTTAGGTTCATCATTCCGTGTGTAATTTCTTCGATATTTATATGGGACCCCATAGAGTATATATATTCTGGATCCTTATGATCCTTATGGTTTTCCCACGTCTCCAGCTAGAGACTGATGGATTGGAAATGAACTTAAATTGAGTGGTATTGAAATTAAAAAAAATTGTAATACGGTTCCAGAGTTGGGAAGCTTTCACCTATTTCTCGACGCAAAATTAATGCCAAAAACCAATTATTTATTTGTTTGTTTGTAAATTGAACCTATTGCATACTTTGCGAAGCCTAAATTGTCTATTAAAATGTAAATAAATATGATTTCTCCAGGGATGGGAAATTAAAGCTTTGTTTTTGGCACAATCGTTATTTTGTAGTACTAAAATGTTTGTAATAACTAAAGTGTTTAAAAATTGTGAGTTGTTCTTAAATAAAACCGCTTTATACTTTATGAAGATTTGCATTGGTAAAAACATAATATTTCGTTTCCAGGAGTGGGAAATTGATTTTTCTTCTTTTCATTCATAAAAGTAGCCAAAAAGGCAACTGACGGTGATTTTTTTTTGTTGCTATTTGAAACTATTTTGTAACTTAGAAAGAATAAAACTGGCACTTTAAAATATATGTAATGATAGACGCTCGTTATTGAAGGGTATATAAGATTCGGCACAGTTTTAAATTCCATACGTTTCAACAAGATTTAAAATTTGTAAAGTCGGATTATGAATTTAACGTTTGTCATTCTTAACAAAACGTCAATGTGATTAATAAGATTTTGAGCAAAAATTTTTTAACGTTTTCCCAAGTAAATAAAGTTAATTATCAATAATAAAAAAAAAGAAATGAATTGAGATAAAAAGATATTTATGACACCGTAACTTTAGCAATTTTGAATGCAACACCAATACTTTAACACGTGCAATATGAGTATGGCCAAAAACGCTGCTATATTTTAGCAGAAATCAATGACTGTATTTATATATGACTAATTCATTTTATAAATTTCTTAAATTAATTCAATGAAAATCAACTCAATCCATAATTAAATTTATGGAAAATTAGTAAAAATCAATGGTATTGAGCTTATGGTAGGTAAGACAGAAGCAGCCAAAACCTTAAAATCCATAAACATATAGAATATGTCACTTGTTTAGGATATCATTTAAAATTTTTCCACTCTCTTGTTTCGTTAAAAGCTTCAGATGAATGCTTCTTGCAATACTTGTTTGGCACAAAGTTTTTTTTTTTTCAAATAATTTACATATTTTACAACTGCAATTTAACAACATCGAAGAAATCTTTAAATATTTTACACACTGTGCATGTTAAAGCAACAACAATTTCTTCTTTTTTTCAAAATAATTTGCAGAGAAACATGTTTCATGTTGCTTCTAAGTATGTTACAAATCATGTTGTTGCTACAGTTATGACATGAAGCACCTATAATTTTCCTCTTGTTTTTTTCCATCTTTTCATTACTCGCTTTTTCTAGCTTCTAATGAGCGAAAGTGAAATGAATTATATTGTATTGGTTGGTAATAAGAGCATGTTTTAGTTGTATTTTAATGCGATGCAAATTACAGGTGTTGCTTTCTTTAAAAATAAGAATGAGTTTGACTAAATTTGTCATCCAAACTAAACTGGGTTACATTACAGATGGAAAATTATTTTATCTGACAAAGTTTTGCAATCGAATACGACAGAGTATAAGAAGTCTTTGATCAGTAGTAAATTGTATTGATTAAAATTTCAATTGTCTTTTATCAATTTTAATTAAATAACGTCACTCTACTTTCGTTTGTGCCTATAGCATTTAAACTTAAAGGTTTGTGTGTAAAATTCAAGCATGTTCTAGTTTACACATACACAGTTTTTATAATAATAATAAAAATAAAAAATAAATAAAAAGAAAAGGGAATATATTTAACATACGAGACCATATGACACACAAACACATCAATCATTGTGCGCAAAAGAAAACTTGAGAATGCCTTAGAAATCGAATACAAAACAATATATTTATGAGCTCGTAAATTCGTAATGCATCATAAAACATTTAGGCAGACAGACAGAATATATGCCCGTACAAGTACACTTACAGATACAGTTAAAAGTCAAAGGAATATGGGTCATTCACATACCCAGTGACTCGACAATTTTCAAGTAAAAGTATTTAAGGCTTCTCTCAATCATATGACATTTTGATTTTCTATGTTTTAAGAAATATTTGCTATATAAAAGCATTAAAAAGAAATGGAAACGAATACAGTAAAGTCGTAAAACAAAGTATTTAGGCCCTTATGTTTTACTGCTGGCATACAATACGAGTAGTAAAAATCTCATTTATCAAATTTTGTTGAATGTTGTTGCTTCTAATGGTCTTTTATTATATCTCTGTTGCAAAGATACTGCATCTGCTAGGAGAGGTTTTTTTAGATAAAAAATAAACGGCCGCGTTGAATGGTACAAATTAGAAATAGCCAACGGTTAAATGTGCTTTATATCCATTGAATACAATCAAACTGTCACTTTACTCAACACCAGATATTCAGTAAAGTCGACGTCATCGTTTGAGACAACATCAATATTATCATCACCAACATTAATATCGTCATCACCTAAACAAATAATAATTATGTATGTGTGAGTGTGTGTTTATGGGGAGGTGGTCAATGATTTACTTGAAAATTGTTATCTGTATATATATATATATATATATATATATATATATATATAAAATTAAATTAAAATTGGTAAATGCGGAAATCTTTTATTCACTGAGTATGTCAAAAAGGTTTAGGGCATATTATGGCACTTGATATAGTAGATCGAAATTTTTATATAAACAAAATTAAAATTTCGATCGCTGTCGAAAGAGCTAATTTTGCCCTTGACCTTCAAAATTATTCATTTGAATTTTCCACTTAAAAGTTTTAAATTGATTTATAGTTTTCTCCTAGGATTCCCATTGGCTAAATTATACCATAAGACCGATGATTTCGAGTTTAATTTTGAACTTAATAATGGATATATCGTATCAAGTTGTTGTGATCTCTTTAAGAGCATGATTGTGTTAGCGTTTTGTATACGTATATCAAGGGCGAAGTCATGGTACTGGTCGCTGAATATTATCAACAGCCCCTTACGCTGTTCATGTACCAAAGAGGGGAAGGCTAAGGTAAAGAATAAAATTGTTAAAAGAAATTATCTATATTTGCATCTTGTCCTATTTTTTCAACGATATCAGCTCTTTTCTTTCCGTGTTTCTATCCTGAGTGCCGGTTTAAGCATGAAAAGTTATGATTTTGAAGCTCACGTTGGACATGAATGCTCCAACCAGATAGAAATTAATAAAATATCATTAATTTCCCTCTTAAAATTTCTCTCTATATATATGGATTACATTTTCACATGATACAGCGATCCTCAGTTCAATATTTCTAGCGGCTGATATCCATCAACATGCGAAAAATTCAAGCTTTCAATTTTGCCAGGTTCCGTGAGCTGCGAACACCTAGTTTGAGTAATACCAACTCAATGTCCTGATATAGCAAAATTAATATCCAGATGAAGTTTTAGATCGTAATTCCAACTGTGGTGATCGAAGGCACGTTAAAGATACAATTCTAATGTTAACGTTAAAAAAAAAATTAAAAAAGTTGACCTTTTGAACTAATTTTAACCGCAAGCCTGGCCTTTGCGCTATTCTCTGCCTTTGAGCTCAGCTCTTCGAGCTAAAAACCTATTATTTTAATAATATGAAATTAATTTTTTTATTATTCTAATATTTTATTATTTTAATATTCAAATCAACCCATTCCCACGTGATAAAGAGTGATGGATATGGTTTTCATTTAGTACAAGATAATGCAGAACTCTGATTGATCAGATATATAATTTTGAAGTTTTTTAAAAGAACTTGTTTTTTGTATATTTTCGTTTATAATATCTGACGAACGGATAAACCGTTTTTGAACCGGCTTACGGTGATGGACGTAGTTTTAGATGTTAAAATCTGATTAGTTTTCGGAATTGATAGAGTTATTCTGAAAAAGATACCTTGAAATATATTTTTATTTTGAATTGTTTGAGATGTAAAAAAAATCGGCCATTTCTAATCGGTTCAAATGCACTGAAAATCTGAATCCCGCGCCTTTTGAACCCTGCAAGAGTGCAATCAGTTGATTGTTACAATTAAGATCAGCCATTCGAAAGTCGTAAGCGGGCTAAATACTCACACACACACACACACATACATCCATACATACATACACACATATCAACGGACTCTCAGAATAAGTCAGGGGAACTTCCTAGGACCTCAATATAATATACCGATTTTTTAATATTTTAAATTCTTGTAGCAGAAAGTTAAGAAATAATAAAAATATGAGCCATTTCACAGAGCTCCATTCCGTGTGGAAACGAACTTCATTACGTACTTTGGGTCTATAGAAGACGATCGTCGAAAAAATTTTTTTTTATGAAATAAATTTTCATATCATGAACTTCATTGTCAATTCCTTATCTTGTAGGGTGAACATATACTTGAAACTTTCTTTTATATGTAATAAATTATTTATTAATAAATTTATTTTAGAAGAAAATTGTGCTTTTCTAGGATCCTGATTATCAATATAATCAAAACTCCTTAAACTAAACCGTTTTTCAACGGGAAAAAGCCAACCAGTTGTACAAAAAAAACATAAGAAAATAAAAAAGGAAAAGTGACCAGTGAGCTCTTGCTATGACGTTGATATTTATTTTAAACTTCTCACTTATTAAAGTGGATGTTTGAATTCTATATCTTTAGTTATTCTAAGACATTTTGGATAATAGTTGCCTGATGATCTGCACTAGCCCCAGTGAAATGCGTATAAGAACTAGCTAAAACCGCTCAATTGATCACTTTGAATTTTTTAGTAAGATTTTGGGGAAAAAGAATCAGCACGAAATTAATATTAATTAGGTATGATGAAACAAAAAATTCAGAAAAATGGGACATGAAGAAAATAATCAAACGGTAACACGGGTATTAAAACAAAAACGTATTAACATCAGGTTGATACAGTTCTCGGATTCTTTTTCACAATAAAATTTGTGTAAATACGAACTGTTATCACATTCAACTAAGCCGCATAAAAAGTGGTGACAAACACAATATACACATGAGCACTGATGATAAAAGTGTTGCGACTTTCGAAAACAGCTGTTCTGCTCTGCTGTGTAAGTTGAATAAAACTGATGTTGACTTTCCTTTGTGCCTTGGAATATTTATCATCATGTATTTCTGATATTTTAATTAATTTCTAACAATTAGCCAATGAATCTTAATTCGATTTAAAATTAATGAGGTTTAAACGACAATTCCGAAAAATATGTACTTATATAACGAATAAAATATAGCAACAGAACTCCAGGAATGGCTCCAGCATATGAGCTGGACAGGAAGAATTTTCGCTACTTTACCGACGAAATCGGGTACTGCAATGTGCTCTATAGCATCATGTGCAGCCTTGAAGCAAGGAGTTCTGCAAGCAGCGAGGATAATGCCAGTGCTTTAATGATAATACATTCAGGGACTGCATTCCAGAATCACAATATCTGTTCACTTCGTAATTCCAATATATGTTTCTTGCCCCTTTAGGTAACAATACAGTCTACCATTACCAACATTATTTTCTTGCTAATGTCATCGACTTAAATACGTTTTTCATTTTCCCCCATAGCCACGTCAGGTGGAACCTTAATGCTGAGATCACAACAGTATTTTCTGTGCAGTTGTTAACACCTGACTTGCGGTACTTTTTTCTATGACGATGACGGCGTATTTAGAATTCGTTTCAATCGCAAAACTTTATTTATGTTGTGTCAGCCAAACAACTGCTTTTGAGCACAATATAAAAAGAAATATTAAATCGATTAAGGTCAATAGAGAATTTCTAATCGACAAGTACACTTGGCGTTGTAATATTTTTAAAATTTTGTTAACTTTACGCTTGATGTCAAAGAAGAAGGGAAAACTATATAATAATAAGAATTGTGTCAATAGTTTGAAATGTTTGGAAAATACTTGTAAAAATATAAATAGAAAAATCCTATACTGCTGCTATTTCTTGATTATTTCTAATAAATTGTCATGTTAAACTCTTCCTCAATAAACCATAGAATTAAAGATCTAATTAAAACAGACTTTTCAAATGACACGCCTTTCAAAATAAATTCCATATCCATGGCCGTTGCAAAAGTCAGCCCTAATGAGCAATAATTGAGTTTTTCTTCAAGCAAGTGAAGCGGTGAAACCAAGACTTTATAATTGCTAAATGAAAAGTTTGTTTATGGTGATCGTTTATTATATTTTTCTAACTCCGCAGCGAACTGCAGCAAAACAAAGTTATAAATTTCAATATTCATTGCCAATATTAAACACTTTTAATTTTTCTTGGCTGTTCAGTTCTCTTTTTCTTTTTCTTTTTCTATCAGTTTATTAAATGGAGTAGTAAACAGGCAGCATAATAAAATGAAAATTTCACATTCTTTTTAATAAAGTGTTTATGGATTTCTCGAGCAATTATAATAAAAAATGGAAATTAATTTCAAATACTCGTGCAACATATGCTGCATGTGCATGATTATGAAAGTATTTGAATGTATTTGTATATTCATTCATATCAGTTGATTGGTAAGTTTTCCAACATCTTGAAATGCATATGCAGCACCAGCATCGATACTCTATTCAAACTATAGAAGACAAATACTATATCTGCTCCAGTTAACACTCCTAACTTGCTTGCATTCTTTAATAAAGAAGAAAACTGAAAAGCTAAAATTTAAGAAAATTTCATTTTGTTGTTGCACTTAAACAATTTTTTTTTTATCTCTAATTCCTCCTGGTACCACGTTTAGCACTATGACAGCTCCAGTTCGGTTAGTTTTTTTTCATCTCGATTTTTTCATTTGTTTTAATTTGTTTGATTCTGTATGGCCCGGCAGAGTGGTACGTACTGCATGCTGTGTTTTACAAGCAGGTGCAGCAAATTGTTAATGTTGGTAATATTTTGGCGCTACAATTATGATTGGGTTTGGCATTTGGCTAATATAGTTTTCTATTTCTGCCAAAACTTGTATCTAAAAGCTAACATACTCGTAAATAGTGGAAAAAAAATCTGATGATACTGAACTACAATCGCTGGCAAAGAAGGTGACCAGTTAACTCTCGTAGCATTGTTTTGTTTCTATTACAACATGGTAAACACTGCACAGTACAAATGCTACCTAACACCCCTGTATTGATGACTTTAAATATTTAAATAATAAAAAAAAGTATGTTAATTTAAAATGTAAAAACAACAATTCCCCAAAAGAAGTAAAACTTTATATAAAAATACTCGAGTCTGGTAGTTCGTAAACAGAAAACTTTTCTGTACTTCGAATCATTTTTAATAATTCGATAAAAGGCAAATTTGTCTACCATCAAAACTGTTTGCAGCAACTATTGCCTGACTCACTAACTACTTATTAATTAAATCCTTGCGATGTTTTTTAGAGTGCTTTCAGCACCCATTTATTAGCTGATAGTTGCTTTTTGCTTTGAAATTGCATTGTAAATTGACTTATACCAGAGCAATGTGTGCAAATTGTTGAGATTTTTAATCAAAATAATTGTTCTATTCGTTAAAAATTAAATTTTCCAATGAAACCTATTCCTGATTTATTGCGTACGTAAATAAGCAGAATTGTCTTATTCGGAGTGAGAATAATCCCCAAGTATATTTTTCGAAACACTACTACATCCACAGATAATGACTGTTTGGTGGCCTTTATGAGCTTGCGGGGTCATTGGCCCATACGCTTTCAAAAAGGATGCACATCAGAATGTTTCTGTCAACGGTGAATGGTATGGGAACATGATTCGAAATATTTTTGTACTCTAATTACGTTCCAAAAGGACGGAGCCACATACCACACAGCGGCCGCTCCAAATAGACTCACTCAAAGAAAGTTTTTAAGATAGAAAGACTTGCTAAATATTCCAAGGCGTAAGCGAAAGTCGACATCAGTTTTAACTATTCAATTTCCAGAGTAGAGCAGATGTTTTCGAAAGCCGCTACACTTTTATTATCAGTTCCCAGGTATTTTTTGGTTTATTGCACATTTTTAGCAGGCATAATTGAATGTAATAACCGTTTCTATGTGTAATATATTTTTTATAAACAAGTAAAGGTGCTGTATACGGTTGTGCCGAATCTTACATACCTTTCACCAACGTACGTCTGGCATTATATACAAATTTAAGTACCAATTTTGTTCTTTCTAAAATTATAAAATAGTTCTAGTCAAAAAAAGAGTCAGTTTTAGTCAGAAAAAAGTCAGTCGCCTCTTTGGTTACTTTTATAAATGAAAAAGAAAAAATAAATAAAATTTTCCACCCCTGAAAACGAAATTTTTAAATATTTGATGCAAATTTTGCTTTTCCTGAATTAAAAATAGTTTTAATTAGTAAAAAACGACGTTAGTTGCTTTTTTGTTTGCTTTTATGTATATAAAACTAAATTTCCCATCCCTGGAAGCGAATTTTTGTTTTGTTTTGTATTTTTACCAATGCAACTCTAATGAGGCATGAAAAAGTTTTATTTAAGAAAAACTTAAAATTTTGTAACCAGTTTGGTCACTTCCATGTAATATAAAAAAGTGCAGTTATCCAACCCTGGAAAAGAAATTTTTATTTTTGGTAACAATTTGTTTTTTCTTCAATTAATAAATAGTTTTGATTAGTAAACAACGACCTTAGTTGTCTTTTTGGTTACATATATGTGTAAGAAAATTTCAATTTCTCATCTCTGGAGGGGAAAATTAAATTATTTTTTTTTTCATCTTTTTTATCAATGCAAATCTTCATGACTTATGAAACGGTTTTATTTTAGAAAAACCTAAAATTTTTTAATATTTTAGTTATTACATGTACCACAAAATACTGAATGTGCCAAAAAGCTTTTAATTTGCCATCCCTGGAAAAAATTTATATATTTACTATTTAATAGAAAACTTAGGGTTCCCAAAGCATGAAATAGGTTCAATTTACAAAGAAAAATAAAATAATTTGTTTTTGGTATTAATTTTGCTTCGAGAAATAGGTGTAAGCTTCCCAGTTCTGGAAGTGTATTTCAATACCACTCTATTTAAGTTCATTTCCAATCGATCAGTCCAAGAACGAAGTCTCTAGCTTTTCTGGGAGCTAGGGAAAACTGATTTAAGATATAGACAGATGGATGTAGCTCAATCGTGTAGCTATTCATTAAGATCCAGAATATGTACTCGCATATTAATATCGAAGAAATTACACACGGAATGACAAACTTAAATATACCCTTTCACTTTTTTTGTGAAGGGTATAAAAAGGATATGAAAACGATATTAACACGATGGTAACAATTTGTTGTTAAGTCCCAGGGTTTTCGTTTGATTAATTTCTTTTCGTCCAGGCCACTGATCTGCGTCTCTCTAGAACTAGTTAACTTCAACAGGTCAGATAGCTGTATGCTATTACAGTTCTTCTATCAAATTTTCTTAAGTGGAAGTGTAAGTTGTATTTGGTCAGTCACAGGAACATGTAAAATGGTCAATAATATCACCGACAAATGGTCAAGTCTCCTCGTCGGCTTTAGGGCACCAATACTTTGCACATGCACTCATATCCACCCTCAAAAATAACTAACGATATATATATTAAGGAATACACGTCTTACTTCTTTATGTACTCAATTACCCAAACCTTAAAATCGCAGACGTACAAACATCAAAACCTTTGGCCACCCCATGCTATCGAGTGGTACACATTAGATGCACTTGCTGATGAGATTTAGCTTCCGCTAAGCGAAAAATTGCAGCATCAAGAAATGAAACAAAATAAACTGATAAAAAATAATAATAATAAAAATTCATTTTGATATAATTTCTGTTTGCTTTTATTTTGCTGCTATTCTTTTTCTATCGAACTCTTCTGCATAAATGCAGCACCAACATATAGACACATACATACATACATGCAGACAATGATGCATGCATGCATGCATGCCACATGCTTTTTAAATGCATTTTTGTTGCTACTAAATATTGTTTGAAGAGCTTCTAGTCGTAACTAGTGTCCAATTTCTAAAGAATTTTATATTATCTAAAATATATACAAGAAGTTTTTAAATAAAGTTGATTTTATGGTCAAATGGTCAAGTGGATTACTATGCCATCGCACATGCTTGGCTAGTGCGGGACAACGCCTTTTGCTTTGCATGATTTTTGTTTTACTTTTCGTTGGTCATACTCATACATTCAATATTAAATAGTACTTGTTTGCTTGCCAGTACTCTGCCGGTATTGTATTGAACGTATTTAAGCCTTAACTATATACAATTTATTTCTATCGCATAAAAGTAGTGGCTATTACTTGTTAGCCATTACAGCGCAACACATATTCTGCACTTTTCCTTATTATTTTAAACTATTGTGTAGTGATATGTTTACACTGAAATATTTGCAGGGCAGGATAGTATTTCCAATGGAGGAGCAACATAAGCAAATTCATAAGAACTTTGTTTTTATTCTTTCTAAACGAGATCAAGAATCTACATGTTTGAAGTCTCAGTGGAAGATGAGGATAATATCTTTGAATACAATTCCCAGTTCGAAGTCGAATTCTATATGCAGTCATATTTTCAAAAGCGAATTATTATATATTAAATTTAGTTTTATAGCCTTATTGGTCGAAAAGTGTTCAAAACTCAAAAAGACATGGTAGATGTTTAACTTACTTAATAGAGCAGAACAGTTGTTTTCGAAAGCCAGCACTTATATGTATTGTTATTTTATACCACTTATTTAACAAGTGCTTAATTGAATATGATAACAGTTTCTAGTTGTAATAATTTTATTGTAAAAAAGAGTAAAAGAATTATATAAAACCGATGGCAACATACTTCTCTTAAGTCTTTGTATAGCCGTTGGAATATTTGTTATTTGCCTGTGAATTCTTAAACATTTAAAATGCTCCTCATTGAATCTTATTGTTAAATATTTCATTTAATCATTTACTATTATCTTACCGTCTTTCCTCTTATAACTAATCAACCATTATTCCCTCAAATTCAATTAGACTATCAGAATTCTTATTAATTTTGTTTGTAGCCACATCCAATAGTTTGTACGATATACTAAAGAAAAGCTCTTCAAACAATAGTGGTTAGTGGCAGATTGATGAAATTTTGTTGGTAAAGGATTGAGCAGGTAGTGTGTTTAGTACTCGAAGTAACAACAAACTTCATCTGTCTGCCCATAAACTTTTGTGGTTATAAAAGGGCTTTAAACTCACGATACTGAGCCAGGTCAAGTTGAGGTCAATGTGCTCAGTGTATATTTGGCACGGAACTATTTGTCCAGTTCTTGGCTGCTTCATAACTTTGATTCGCGTTGTGAAAAAATTATATTTTATTTGTTGACATTAATTGACATAATTTCCTAATATGGAACTGATAAATTCTGTTTTTACAGAGGAATATATTTTTCAAATGGAATAAAACAAAGATGCATTTGCTGGATTGAGGCTAGTAGCCTTCTCTAACCAGTCAATCGTTTCTAGTATATCACCGTAGAATTTATAATTGACATCTGGAATATAACCGGTATGGCTGGCTCAGACTTAGTCTAATTTGCAGGTCGTATTTTCGATGACATTCCAAAACAGTAATAACACGGCGAACGTTGTCCTCCAAGTGGACATCATTTCGGACTCATTGGCGAAGATTTGCGACATCACATATTCTCACAGAAAATATTCTAGAGGCGTTAATTCATGAAAGTATGCAGTTGCCATAAATTTCCTTTGAAATATCAATAGTCATCCATCATGCTGTCCAATTGATGAACAATCTTTTCGGACTTATTGACGCAGACTAGCGACTTTACATATTCCCACAGAAAATAATCTAACTGCGCCAGTTCGCAAGATCTTGATGGTCTATTTCTGGATCCGAAACATGAAATTATGCCGTTGCCAAAAGTTTCCTTTTAAATATCAGTAGTGAAGGAAAAACTCAGTAACTATTTCTCATTAACGTTCACCATTGACTGTAACATTCTGACCAGCTTTAGTTTTAAAGAAGTACGGACTAACGGTTCTACTAGCTCAGTCTTTCTGACAGATAAATTGCTTTCAATTAAAAAATTTGAAAACTATGGCTTGAGCTAAGCGACCATAGGATGGCTTAATGCGGCAGAGGACAATTCATAAACAGTCCTCTGCTTAAGGGTATCACAATGGGACCAAATGAATGGACCCAAGTGCATTTTCTCGACAATGGCCCTAGTAACCTAACCTAACCATGGCTTGAGCTAATCCAATAAAAGGGCAAAGACGTGTTAAAATGTATTTAAGAAGTTAAAAAGAAACAAATTTTTACTTAAGAAATCATGGGGAACAAAAATTCGGAAGAGCAGAATATGAAGAAAAATAATCAAACTGTAACACAACGAGACTTTCACAAGTGTGTTACCATCGGTTTGATACAATTCTCGTACGCTTTTTCATAAAATGGGAATTGTTATAACATTCAATTAAGCCACTTAACAAGGGGTAATAAAGAAAAATACACATGAATACTGATGATGAAGATGTAGCGGCTTTTGGAAACAGCATTTTTGCTGTGCTGGGTAAGTAGAATATATAAAACTGATGTTGACTTCTCCCTTTTTCTTTATAATATATATCATGTCATTCTGAATTCATAACTTTTCTCGAATAATTAGCCCATTATATTGAATTTAATATAACACTTGACAGCTGACAAAATGGCCTTCAGTTAAAAGAGTTTTGCTATTTAAAGTCTTATGCCCCTAAGAAAATACACCATTTATATGAAAAACAGTTATTGCCAAGTTAGGAGTTCTTCTGGAAATAATATATTATATTAGCTATAAGATTTCAAAAGTTTTTATGATCTGAATACTTTTAATGATCGAAGCTTTTGGTAAGTACGTGTCCTTATTTGAATTTCATTTAACAAAAATATTTCTTCGAAAGCAGTTTTTCCGAGTGCCATTAAGTAGGACATCTCTGCCACATGTGCCATGTTGTATATTTTACTTTTATTTGGCTGACTAACTAACTATTGGTGTGTAATTTTTCTTGCGGCTTGTTAATATCTGGTGCAAACTAAAATGCCTCAACTAACACACGGTGTATTTTATCTAACAGTTTAATAGCAGTATTGTCAGTACGAGTATATTGTAAAAGCATCTTTCTAACAATATACGAGTGTACAACAATAGTTGCACACTATCTTGTAGTTGTTAGTAATTACTGTTGCTGTAGTTGTTATTATTTTTATATAATTTTTTTTTTTTTTTTTTTAGTAATTATTTGTAATCAAGTCAAGAAGAATGATCTATATGTACGAGCATATGTGCATCATATTTTGTATATAAAAATTAAGTTTCTATCTAACGTTAGTTGGTGAATAAATAAAATAAAAATTGCATGTTAACAATTATTTTTGTATTTATTGTTAACAAACACTTGCCTATGCAAAGATATGGGAATGTGAGTGTAACTTTGATCTCATATCATATTGATTAACATTCGTTGATTGCACTTGTTACATTCTATTTTAGTGTTTATTCTATGGCAACAGTGGGCGGATTATAAAAAAAAATATTTTTGGGAATTAGCTAAAAACGGCTAAAATGTTAAGTTTGATATTTTTTTTTAATGATGAATTAGGAAGAAAACTATTCCAAAGATATTAAAATATGGTGCTTAAGAGCATATCTCAACAATAAAGTTTAATTAGAAATTAATTAAATTAACAAAAATATTATTTTATGTTGCAAGTGGACAACAACAAAACCCTGTTATCATGGGTTTGCTACAGTTCTCGTATCTTTTTAAGTTCCCGCTAGGAAAATTTGAAATTCCTAAAAGTTGAAAATTTATTGGTTTTACACTATTTTTAAGAAATTGAGTTCTCATCAGATCTCCACGTTTTGAGGTATTAGAAAGCTTTCAAGAGTATTTCTGGGAGCACGTCCCTATATCTGTGTGTGTGTGTGTATTTGTTGTATTTGAGTATGTGACCCACTTATAACTTTTAAACTTAATCAAGCAAAACTGGTAGCGTTCTGAAGACGGTTTTCGTATAAACATTTCCTGTGAATTCAATCCAACTCAAACTCAAAAAATACCTCCTTCTTACCCGACACATGCATTTTCAAAACTTATAAGTATATTCCAATATGTTTTCAAAGAATACGAATTTATGACAAAACAATTTCTAAAAAGTTTTCCTTCCAAACACAATATCAAACACATAAATTATTTTTAAAGTAAATTTTTCAAAATGTAACTTTTGCGAAGAAGTTGATGCCTTTTAATATTCAAAGTACTTCTATAATCTCAATATATCAGTTGATAATATTTAACTCGGATTGAAAATCTTTCAATTATATATCAAGAATTTTCAAGAATTAAAAATACTCAGCATCGTTTTTTTGTCTTTTTCGTTCTGTTCGAAAGAGCACATATTTTATTATATCACATGTTTCACTGAGTGGTACCAAGTCAAAACTATTTTTACATGCGAATAAAATTTTTTATTAGGAAATAAGAACCGGAAACTGTTTTGATTATAAAAAAACTTAGAAAAAAAAAAGATGTTTATAAACTGTTTTTTTAGAATAGTTTTTCAGTAACTTCATCAAAACTCATTCAAGATTCTTTACAGAAAATTAGAATGCCCCAAAAGGCTTTGTGCAATTTTAAATGAATGCAATGTGGATTTAAACCGATTCGAACCGGTAGATTTGAAGCTATCCCAAAAAAAAAAATTATAAAAATAAAATAAATAAACAAATTAAATAAAAAAACTTAGAAAAAAATAATTTTTCAAAGTGTTTTTTTTAAAAACACTTTCCGATCGATCCCACAAACTAATCGGCTCTCAATATTAGAAAGCTAACGGGTAAGAATCGGTTATTTCTTTCGTGAGATATCACGAAAAATTCCCAATTTATATATCTGATCAGTTAATTTTCCCTATACTTTCATAGTAAGTGAAAACTATCCACATAAATCACCTACTATGGGGCTGATTTGAAAATTAAAATAAGAACTTAAAAGCATAGAACATGACAGTTTTGCGGTTAAAATTACCGGAAATTTAAAGGGATGGCCTTTAGGTTCAAGCCTTCATATTTTTCATAATGAAACTGCTACAAATAGAAACTGTTGTCGCATCTAACAAGGCCACTTGGAGGCCTTTTAAAACAGCTGTTCTGGTTTAAAAGTTAAACAGTTGAAAACTGATGTTGGCTTTCGGAATATATATCATGTCTTGCTGAATCGAAAACACTTTTCGAACCATCAGCCCGTCAAAATAATATTATATTTATTTTTTAAATTTATATTTATAAAAATACTTGCATTTTAGTGAATTTATAAAAAATTTTGGGGAAAAAGTCAATACGAATATAATTAGAAATAGTTAAATCAAATTTTCTATCTTCTGTTTTCATCTCTCCTCTGCAGTTCTGGCACAATGTACTGCATAAGCAGGGGTCATCCCCTGAGCGGTATTCCAAGATAAATAAGAACAACAAAGAAAACAATATGAGGCGACTACGCAAATATATAGAAAAGCATCGTCGATCACAGTTCGACAGCAATTTTAAAATAAAATATCCCTTATTTTTAATGAATAATTTTTGTTTTAGAGACAAGAGTTGTATATTCTTTTCTTTATTCACCCCCACTGTGCACGGATTATAATAAAAACTTGTTACAAATGAGTTCATCTCACTTTTTTTGCATATCCATTTGCTTTGGGTTAATGATTCTCTACTCCTTTTCTTAAACGTTTTTTTTTTTTTGTTTGTAATATTTGCATATGGATCAAAAGCAATACAGACTGACAGTATTATAGCGCTTTATATGAGATGGTTTCCTTGCAGTTTTGATTTCCATAAAAGTTGGTACAAATATGTTTTAATTAATAAGCGTGATGAGATGTATTTAATCTCCAGTTGGAAAATAAGTAGTTCAGTTGGAGAGAAATTGCCAATTTCATTAATAGTTTCCTGTTGCTTTGCCATATTAACTTTCAACATTCAACATGATTATTATTTTCTAAGATATTTGTTTTTCACAAATTAAAAAAGTATAAGACGACATTTCCTTGCCAATATATTTGTAAGGTTAGACTAGAAATATTTGTTAGGTGGGTCTTGTTAATGGAAGAGCAACAATTTGTCATTGTGCAGTGGCTATTGGAATAATTTTGACATGATAAATTTTTAAAGTTTCGTGAAAAAAATTTTTATGCCTCAATAAATTAATGTCAATATAATTTTTTCTTCTAATTTCTGTAAATTGATTTCAAAATAACACCTACAAGTATCTGATCACGGCGTGACATACTAATTGCACCCTCAACGTTCTACATATTTGAATGTGCTCAATGAAAAAAAAAAAAAAAACCTGTAAATAATTTAACTTTAAGCTGACGAAATACAAATTTGCATTTCTAAATGTTTGTGTTTTTGGTGCAGATGTTTTTCAATAAAAGTGTAAAAACTAGGCTCCCTCTAATTTTTTTGTTTATTGATAATCAACAGTGGAAATGTTAAGGTGTGTACATGCAAACGATGTACACTGAAATTTTTTATAAATATTTGATAAGATATAAATAATAATATAAATACCTTATATTATTTTATATTATTTTTCTTGGCATTTCATGAGAACGATGTGTTTTTATCCAAGCGAAAAAATGTTGTATCTCAATATGAAAGCCATCGGAATTTGTATTCTGGCGAATGTGACGGTCTGGCCGTTGTTTGCATATTAAATTTTGAAATTAAATTTCAGTTTTTTATTCACACAATTTCCATACCAGATCTTGTATCATATTTTGGAGTATAACTGCGATATTTTTATATCATATATATTTTCCTCATTATAAAATGATGTAGATTTTTTCCAGTGTATATTTCTAAATTGTGTATTTGTCAAGCAATTGCTGCACATCTTTAAATTATTATTTATTTGTAATATTTGAGAGCTAAAAATAATGTGTGATATTGTAACAGAGACACACCTTTGCCAAGCTGACAATACATTCGTGAATATCTACTTAATTTATGAAAATATCAGAAGTTCGTTTAATTCAACGTTAATGTTTGTATGAGAATATTGGCTTGATGTAAAGGGGATTTTTTGATGGTAACATTCAGTTTTATACAATAAAACTTTGTTACCAATTAAAAGTTTTGTTTGAATTTTTCTATTAATTATTGGCATTCGATATTTCATTATCTATCGTTTAGCTTCTCTATGTATATAATTTTTAGGTGTAAAATATAATTATTTCATTAAATTTGATATATATTTTTATGGACTTTATCGTTTTACTTAACTCTGACTGTCGGAATACATAATAATCTCAACATTTATTGTACTGTACCATTGCAATTTAGTAAAAAAGGACTTTTTTTCAAAGGCTGTCGGTAGCAGTAGTCAAGGCGAATTAATACCAGGAATATTTGTTGTCTATCTATTCGTTGGTTTTTCTAAGGGTTGGAATTTGCTTTCCCCTGGTAGAGTTTTATAATATTATTTTAATTTTTAATCTCTTAGCTCTTAATCTCTGATGTGTCGTTTTTATTCGATATTTCGTTAACAGTTTGTTAACATCTTCAGGAAAAGATGTTGACATCCTGAAGATGCTAACAAGCTGTTAACAAAATATTGAATAAAAACTAGACTAAATACAATTTAGTAAAAAAACGACCACAAGCTGGGTTAATATTATAATAAATTAATAAGATCCATAAAGATAAATCAGCATTAATAACAAAAACTTGAAAATGAAAACACTACATGAGTCCTGTCTTATTCGCCAAGTTTAATTCAGAATATATCACACGAAATATTTAGTGCTTATCTAAAAACAATGGTGTCCTGGGTGAGCCGGTAGACAATATATTCTTATACGACTTAATTCGAATTCTATTATATTATTTCCTTCACTGTGCTTAGAAATGCAAGTCTACGAAATAAACACCCGTTGGAATTATAAACAACAGCAGTAACCTTCTCGTTTGTCAATTGTTGCATTATTACTCACACACACACACAAGCAGAGTTATCAAAAACGAAACATATATTATTTAAACGTTAGAGAAATCATTGACGTTATTTAGAATTTTTTTTAGTACAATCAAAATGTCAAATTTAATTTTTTAATGAATATTAAATTTTACAATGTAACAATAATTGACGACTGTTTTACGTTTTCTATTAATTTTCGAAATTTTACAAATATGAATCACACGAAAAGAGTGTAAATTAATAAAGTGAAACTTTTTCTTTTTCATTGAAATTATTGATTTTGATATAGTTGTAAGTCTTTTAAAACGTACACATGGAATGGCCGCATTCACCAGCTTGAATTCCAGTACAACAGTTGATTGTTCCTGCGTTATTGGGTGAATGACATCGTTATGCATTTGGTTTTGTGACAATATCACCATTTCTTTTGTCTACGACTGACTACCTTCTGCATTTATTTATATGTTTGAGCATTACACGTACCCAAATAGTTTAGAGTTTTGAGTTCTTTATGTGTTGTTTATTTTTAGTTATTTATTTTTAGTTAAAATATTCCAAACACATCATTCATATTCAAATTTAAATATGTACAATAGTAAGAAATACTAGCACGTATATCACAACAGTCATTTGATTATGTGAGTGCGTATGTACGAGTACATATTTTTTAACGCTTTTTATGTAGAAAGACTCAGCATATAATAAAAAAAAATTAAATATTTGAAGAGATGTTTTAAATATTTATTTTCCTTTTATCGTGTGTTCTAAGTAAACTTTATTGAACGATTTTAGTATTCGAAGAAAATAATCGTATACATATTCATTTATAGCGAACATACAAACTGATAATATACCGCTTTATATCACTCCAACCACTGTATAATTGATAACTGTAAAGTCCAATATCTTTCATAGAACTAAAGCTTATTTTATCTAGACTAAAAGCTTGTGCAGATTAATTCAGAAGTCCAAGGGAAAGATTGGTAACATGAAGAACAGTTTTTAAGAAAAATGGATTTATATTGAAACAATTGACCGTTAAAAATGTATCATTTTCTTATACTTTTTGAAAAGGAAATGTCATTCAAAAACAATAAATTTTTAAGAAATTAATCCGAAATCCCCTACGACCACTTATTTCTGTTTTAAATCTCCTCCAAACTATAAATTTTTTGAAAAGAACACGTAATAAGACTTCGTTAAATTCATGCAAAGGCAGTTCTTAGTTTTTGTACTTTTTAATTAAGTTACTATTTATTCTTTAAATTAATACCTATACTTGGCGACATGAAAAAAACCTTTGAAGTGACCCATTTTTTTCTGAGAAGGAGCAACGTCGTTAAGAGGACAGATGAATATAAACTAGAAAATTTCCTTGTAGCTATTTTTTGACTCTTTTACTTCACCGGTCAATTTTTTGTTGTAGGCACCGACGAATAAGGATGCTGAACTCTGCTCTTTTGGTACAAGTTCGGTGTCAATCATTGCCGATAATATTCAATGGCCAGATCTATGCCTTCGTCATAGAGACAAGCCGACAGCTATTAATACTGCCGCCATGCATTAGGCCGGTTAAAAAACAAAATTGGCACCATATTTATGGTTGAGTACAGGGTCGAACTCGGGACATAAGGCTTCGTTGTCTTGTGTCTTACTACATCAGCCAACAACACCCTCAATTAAAATCGTAGAGCAACTTTTGTAAATAATATTGTAATATTTAGAATTTCGATTACTGACTCAAATCCGAAAGTTATCGTTATAATAAGACTTTCTTTGGCCATTTTCACAAAACAGCTTTTCAGTTTTGGTTCGTTTTTGCGATTTGGAAACAAGACTTCAAAGTGATATATAAAATATTTCTATAAAATGACAAGAAAAAAAAAAACATTAGGTATTATCTATAAAATTTTCAAAATTTAGCCACAATTTATTCCAGTAAATTATTTGAAACCCTATTTGCTCCTAATTTTACTGTAAAGCAGAAACCAGAGTTTCTGGTACTGCCGACCCTTACGGTGTGGAAAGCAGACTACCAGTCGGAATACGTAACCAAAAATACTTCCAGTTGAATTCCAAAGAGTTGTGAAGTTCTGAAGAGTTGGGTCCAACTTCATCAAACGCTCATTTTTGCCAAAAACCTCCGGTCAAACCCATTTAAATTACGTGGTTTTGACCGGAGGTATTTGGAAAAAATTAGCATTTGATGAAGTTAAACCCAACTCTAGAGTTCTGGCCCTTCATCACTACAAGCAGAACACATCAACACTTAGGAAACAAAAGGATCATACAAACAGCAAATAGCCGCATCCACCTCCTGTGCAAATGCACCGGCTGCAAACCAATTTCCAGAGTAGAGTTCGTTGAACAATAATACAATGTTACCGATAGCCATTGCCACACTTCATCAGTTCTGTTGCAAACTTTAAGTGGCGAGGTAAGAAGACAAATTTCATCGCATCTAATTGTCCTCTAGAGCTGGCTGTAAGCCGACCACTTTATTCTTGGCGGCGGCCAAGCAAAAACTGTCAACTTTCGAGCGGTTGAATGATTTTGTTTGCCTGTTTCACAAGGTCGACTGAATTGTTTCTTTCATACAATTATATTTGAAATAAAAGAGTTTTAAGGCTTGGATATCATCGCTAAGCGGCTAAAAATAGTTTTCTGTTATCGCTTGAGTTGTACGCATATCACAGACGTTTATACCAGCGGCAGCGCAATTTACTTTATATGTAGCGGTCATCCACTTAGTGCTGGTTCTACTAAATGCGGCAAACATCCTTCCAGTATTAAAGTCGCTTAGCAGATCTGAGTGAGTGAATATTAAGCTTCGTTGTCAACTATATTTGAAGTGCAGCTAGTCCACTGATCGTTTACTCTCTTTCGAGAGTTTTACGCCTCATTCGCGCTAACTAACTTCTACTCCTTAGATAACTGTATAGGGTTGCGATATTATCTGAGGAGTTATTCCAGGCTAACTGTGTCACTTTTCTAGTGAAGGCACGGTCAGTCACCGGTATATGGTCAAGTCACCAGGTATGCATCTGTGCACAAGAATAATAGTAAATACAATTGAAATAATTATATAAGTAGTCAGTTCTTTTAGTATTGAAAAAAATACTCCCTGCTAGCGAAATTAATTCAATTAATAAAACAAAAGGTCGGAATGCTGTAGGCAGCATTAAGGCCGGATAATGAATATGATTGTTGTGGAATTTTTTTCATCGATTTTAGATCAGGGAGCTGATCATAGATCCCACTGCACACACAGCAGGATTAGAACAAACTCCATTAATTCTTTAGACTAACAAGGATTCGAAGTAGCAGGTACTTTTTGCGACAACTACGAAAAAATCAAGATCTGTCACTGAACAACTGTAGCATTCAGGAAAGTTTTTTGCTGCCAACACGTTTTTTTTTTTACATTTTAGTTTGTGCTCGGACCACACACTGCAGGGTGTTTTTTTACTACCACAACTATAAGTTTACAGATCCAACTTCCTGCAATAGACTTTTTTTAAATCTTAAAAGCCTAATTTCCAGAACTCACAACTATTTTTCATCTTATAGCTAATAAAACAAATTCCGGTATAATTCCTTTTTCAAGTGAAACCACAATCTGCCAGTTTGTTTAAAAATACCAGTATTTGATAATAAAGATACGATAAATTGAGGTGTAATAGAAACTATATTGAAATTGCTTGAGCCTAAAAAGATTTATTTAACTAAAAAATGGTTAAAAGTCTGTGCAGCACACCAAAAGTTCAGCCTGACTTCCTAATCCATTAAAAATTGTTAGCAATTTGCCGACGACTAATATTTTGCTTACGCTTAACAAATACGTTAAAGTCGTTTGACACCTTTAAACCAAAATATATAAAAACCAGTAAACAAACAAACAAACCATAATAAAATTTACCCGCTGGCATATACTGTGGCCATAATATTTCCAAAACAAATTGCACGCACTTTTAGTATATGATTTTGCTTTTCCTTTTCCTTGTCCATGTCAATGGCTCTAATACGAATACGTGTTTTTACTTAACTTGCTAATACATATCTAGTATATTAAATATAAAAATATATATACATAAATAAATAAATAATATAAAAAATGAGGGTGCGCGGATAATGTGAAAATATAGGAAAATACCAAGGAAATTATACCAAATAGAAGAAAATATATTTAAAAAAAATAAAAAAAACACGCGCTTGAAGACATAAGCCAAGTATTTTTGGCTTAATAAACATTAAGTTTTAAGTGAGTGCTGCGATGAAAAATTGCTGTGCTGTGCTTGATTGTGAAAATCATCGGGGAAGTGGTCTCCAAACTTTTCGTGAAAGTACCTTTTATTGAGATATAATAATAATTCCAAATGTTATTTATTTCTTTTTTTTCTCAATTGAAACGAGAAATAAAATAATTATTATTAATAAAAACAAGTAAAAGTATTTTATTCGGCTGTGCCGAATCTTATATACCCTTCACCAACCTACGTCTGGCGTTACATATATTTTTAAGAACCAATTTTGTTCTCTCTAAGTTAAAAAATAGTTTTAGTTAGCAAAAAAAAAACCAACATCAGTTACTTTTATGATAGAAAAAAAAATCTGAAAAAGATATTTTAATTAAAAATGTTTTTTTTTTTTATAATTACAAATCTTCATGTTATATAAAGAGGTTTTATTTAAGCAAAACTTAAAATTTTTACACATTTTAGCTATAACATCTACTACAAAATATTGAATGTGCAAAAAAAAATAAAACTTTTAATGTCCCATCCCTGGAAAACATTCTTTTTAGTATTCAATAGACAATTGGGGCTTCCCAAAGCATGAAATATATTGAATTTACAAGCAAACAAAAATATAATGGGTTTGTGGTGTTAATTTTGCGTCAAGAAATAAGTGTAAGCTTCCCAGCTCTGGAACCGTATTTCGGATTTTGCTGAATTACCACTCTATTTAAGTATATTCCCAATCGATCAGTCCAAGAATGAAGTCTCTAGCTCTTCTGGGAGCTTGGGACAACCTATATTAAGTGCAGACAGACGGACAGACGGACAGACGGACATCGCTCATCCTTATTTATAAACGATTGCTAAAGATAATTAAAGCTTTTGAAGGTATTTTCACTATGCATTTTTCACACTTAACAGCCACTTAAAGTTGAGATGTAGTTTCTAGAAAACACCCTTAGCCTTTCAAAATTGACTTTTAAATAAAATTATAGTTTTAAAAACCTGAATTCTATAGGAATAGATAAGAAGTATTTAGGAATAATATTCATGAAACAATTTCTTCTTCCGAAAACTGTATAAATGAGAATAAATAAAATCTGACTGAATAAAATTTGTTAGTTATTGAGTTTTTTATTTACATCGGGCTTATCTTACATACATGAGGACTTAAAATGCAAAATATATATATTTGGAATGAAATTTAGTTTTTACAATAATCTGGCTGAAAATTTCATGTTTTTTTTTCGCCATGATTGCCGGCACATATTAGCCGTTGCTACATGGTCCATTCCATCATTTAAATTTGCTGCTTGTCCCAATAAATTTTGGCTCACAATGCTTCAGCTTTTGGTGGATAGTCGCCATAATCAAATGACTTCATGAAACTACATTAAATATGTATTACCCAGAGGCCTTAAATAACACAAGCGGGAAGGCTAATGCTAATGAACGGAACCGCTTTTGTGAAAAAAGTTGTCACAAAATTAGTTTTGCAATAAATCCACTGTTAGCCGCGCTGTATAACTTGCTATACAAATACTACGTTATTGCTAGCAAATATTGTCTTGACTTTTAAACTCTTTAATTTTAATTATGTGCTGATTAAAATATTCAAAGTGATCAATTGAGGGGTTTTAGATAGTTTCTATGCGCATTCCACTGGGGCTAATGCAGATCATCAGGGAACCTTTACCCAACATTTCTTAGAACAACTGAAGATATTTATTTCAAACTTCCACTTTAATAAGTGAGAAGTTTAAAACAATTATCAAAATCATAACAAGAAATCTCTGATCACTTGTTTGTTGCCGTTTAGCTGCTTCATTTTGGTAACTAAAAATCAGGCAGAATGGCTCGGAAGCACTCACCATTTTCAATTATTGAAGACTTCGTACATTCGGTTCCCTCTCAAACATATTTTATTAGTTTTAATTGAACTTTGCAAATTAAACTTACAAAGTATCGGTGCATAGATGCCAGTCGTTAATGTGACTTATGACATCATATAAGAATTGGCAGCGTAGTTCACGACGGAAGTATATGAATCATATGAATTGCTATGTCATATAGTTATCTGATGAATAGACGTTAACTACCACGAATGAGACGCAAAACTCTCGAAAGAGTAAACGATCTGCGGTCTGGTTTTTTGTCGTGGGAGGACCCCTACATAAGCAGTGAATTGAGCCAGAACTGGGAAGAAGGTAGAGTGTTAAGAGGAAAGATGAATACAGATTAGAATAAAGAGAATTTCGTTGCATCTTTTTTTTAAACTTTTTACTTCGCCGAAATATTTTTTGGTACAGGTAACCATGAAGCAGGATGCTGTCTTATGGTTTTTAGTACACGACGGTGTTAATCGCTGTTGATATTGAGACAAATCGATAACAATTAATATTGTAAGGTAATTATTTTTCAATTTATCATAGCAATATAAAATGTTCGTAAAAATAATTTCCTTACGAATTCAAGCTAAGGCTTCAGGTACCAATGAAAATTAGAAAAACCGTTCACATATACTTAAGTATAAATTCAAACCCTAAAAGTTTGACTTAATATATAATGGAACAAAAAATTCAGAAAAATAGGACATGAAGAATATAATTAAACCGTAACACGGGTATTAAAACAAAAACGTGTTAACATCAGGTTGATACAGTTCTCGTATTCTTTTTCACAATAAAATTTGTGTAAATAGGAACTATTATCACATTCAACTAAGCCACCTACACAGTGGTGATAAACACAATACACATGAGCGCCAGATGAAAGTGTAGCGACTTTCGAAAACAGCTGTTCTGCTGTGCTGTGTAAGTTTAATAAAACTGATGTTGACTTTCCTGTGTGCCTTGGAATATTTATCATCATGTCTTTCTGAGATTGTAATTAATTTCTAACAATCAGCCTATGAATATTAATTCAATTTAACATAAAAATTAATATTGTCGTCACTGGCGGTGATTGTTGTTCGCAAGGAGCGCAAATATAACAAGACCAAAGTTATTAAATGGTGTCGAGCGTTTATTTCTTTATAAAAAACCTTAATTAATATATATATATACATATATTTATATATATATATATAAATATATATATATATATATATATATATATATATATATACAAAGTATTTCAAGTGCTTACCGCAGTACTTTTACTTACGAACTAAATTTTGTCTTTAAAATAAATAACGTTGAGCCAAATTCTTCACGTAGAAAAACCATATTAAATAGCGGGCACTGCAGGAGAATGAACACATAAAAAGAACTTGATCATTTACCTGTAAACAGATAGGCAAAAAGGGAAAACAGGTACATAAATGATCAAGGGACAAATAAACATTAAGGCCATTCACAAACTGATAAAAATGAACAAACCAAGTAAACAAATTAAATAAACCAGCTTTATGAGACATTAAGCGATAAATTTAATCTTGCTCTAAAGCAGCTCAAATAAAATTCGGTACCATATTCAAAACTAAGTGGGTCGAACTCGGGGATCTAAAGCATTTTCAGCCAACAGCAGCACCACTACAAAAAATAAGAGATGATGAGTGTTAGAAGGAAGGAAGTCAGTACACTACCATCATCATGACTCGGATATATATTTTTATCATCCTTTTTTTACAGTCGGTTTAGGTGATCCATTTTACACCTGCTATTCGCGCCAAATTAGTCCATTTTCTTTTGTAACCGAAATGTTTAAAAATTTTTTTATATTAATTTTGGATGGCATCGAAGCTGAGCAATTGATATCTCGCACGAATTGTTGCAGATTTAACCTGTTCTTAGATCCGATTCAGTCCATACAATTGATATATAACTATTTCGGTGTCTTGAGTTTGTCCCCGCGTTATTGACCACCTCCTTTCTTTTACTACTATATTAAGAAAAGCTTAATTGCTAAAGGAAGTAACACAAAATTATGACTTTCTTTGCCACACTAAATAGTTTGACAAACTCTGTGTTGTAGTTGCCAGTCAATCTGGGTAAATGTTAAGAGTTTCACGCACCTAAGGAAGAAATGGGAGAAAATTGTCAACTATAAATAAGACAAAAAATTGAAAAAAAAACAAACGACACAACACCATCATACACCAACAACCGTACAAACGAATAAAATGCAAAGAAAAAAAAGAATTAAAATTTAAACTGGGTGCGTTTTGCTGTAAACTTTTTAACATGAAACGGCAACGTCAAAAAATTATTTTAACATAGACGTAGGTGAAATCGCTGTACTCGGTGCGTTTAATGCCTCAAAACACAGTCGAAACCATCAAGCCAAGAACCACGATTACAGCCAAGCAGCTAAACAACAACAGCGAACTTTCAAGTCACTTGCTTGGCTACTGCGTCAAGCGTTTTTTTTTCATGCGTGTTTAGTAAAAAATTGTAGACTCGTATAATTTTCAAATAATAGAAAAAAAAAAGTTTTTGTTTTTAGCTGGAACAAGTTTTTTTTGTTTGTTGCCACTTAAGCGAGTACAACAAATCAATTATGATTTAAAGCACGTTTGGTTTGGGGACTTTTTGGTTTTATTTTTAATGCACGCGTATTTACTATTTTGACTTTTAAGGTTCGCCTATATAACAGAAGTTTCTATTACTCGTGTGCAGTGTGTTTGAGAATTTCTATAAAAATTTCTAATTGTTTTGTGGATTAAAAAAGAATTAGTAGCAACTTATTCTGTCATATGCTTAATTGTTTGAATTATTAAAGAGGTCTGATTATATATTATGTGTGTCAAATTACTTCGCAACTTATTTCTGTCATTGGCAAAAGGGTACGGCCAAAAAGGTTGATTTTCTAAACCATTTCGTCCTAATAAACATTTTTGAGATAATCTATCAGGCCAAATAAATAATTTTTATACCCTTCACAAATAAGTGAAAGGGTATATTTAGGTTTGTTATTCCGTGTGTAATTCTCTCGATATTAATATGGGACCCCATAGAGTAAACTGGATCCTTTGGAATAGCGATGTCCGTCGGTTTGTCTGTTTGTCTATACGTGAAATTGGGTTTTTAAACCCCCAAAAGAGCTAGATACTTCGTTCTTGGACTCATGAGTTGGAAATAAACTTAAATAGAGTGGTGGAAAATCGGAAGATGGTTCCAGAGCTGGGAAGCTTACACTTATTTTTCGACACAAAATTAATACAAAAACCCATTTTTTTTGTTTGTTTGTAAATTGAACCTATTTCACGCTTTAAAAAGCCTCAATTGTTTATTAACAACTAAAAGAATACAAATGTTTTCCAGGGATGGGAAATTAAAAGTTTTTTTGGCACATTCAGTATTTTGTAGAACATGTAAATAACTAGAATGTTTAAGAATTTAAAGTTTTCTTGAAATAAAACCGCTTTATAAAACATGAAGACTTGCATTGGTTAAAATAAAATAAGAAAATATTAAAATTTCTTTTCCAGGGGTGGCAAATAGGATTTATTCATTTATCAAAGTAACCAAAAAGGCAACTGACGTTGTTTTTTTTTTGCTAACTGACACTATTTTATAATATAGCAGAAACAAACTTGGTATCAAACAATAAAAAAATAAAAATTTTGAATCCAGGGTTGGACAAGGGCAATATTTTATGATACATGAAGGTGCCCAAAATAGTTAAAAATTTTGAATTTTTCTTAAATAAAACTACATTATATCTCATGAAGAGTTGCACTGATAAAAAAAATTAATTTAAATTTCGCTTTCAGAGTTGGGAAATTTTAATTGTTTTGGTACATACAATGTATTGTAGTACATGAAAGTGTCCAAAATGGTTAAAAATTTTAAGTTTTTCTTAAATAAACCAATTTCATGCCTCATTAGGAGATGCGTTGGTAAAAATGAACACACAAAAATGAAAATTTCGCTTCTAGGGATGGGAGATTCAAAGTTTTTTACATAAATTAACCAAAAATGTAACTAGCATCGTTTTTTACTAAATAAATTTATATTTTATATCAGGCAAAACAAAATTGGTATCAAAAATTTAAACAAAATCGCTAATTTCGATTCCAGGGTTGGATAACTGCAATATTTTGTAGTACATGAAAGTGACCAAAATGGTTAAAAACTTTAAGTTTTTCTTAAATAAAACTATTTCATGACTCATTAGGAGTTGCGTTGGTAAAAATAAACACAAAAATGAAAATTTCATTTCCAGCGATGGAAAATTTAAATTTTTTTATACATAAATTAATTAAAAAGGCAACAAAAGTCATTTTGTTACTGATTAAGACTATTTTTGAATTCAGGCAAAAAAAAATTGTTATAAAATATTAAAAAAAGTCAATATATCGATTCCAGGGGATTGGTACTCAAAAATATATGTAACGCCAGACGTACGTTGGTGGAGGGCATATAAGATTCGGCACAGCCGAATATATCACTTTTACTTGTTTTATTTCATTTACAAATCTTTATGTACAAAAATATATCGAAAACAGTTGACCCTAAAGACCATACCTGTAACTTCCCGCTAATTTTAAACGCAAATCTGTCGTAACCATGTTTTCGAGCTAAATAATTTTAATTTTAAATTGTGATTGATATAGTTTTCAGTTACAATAAAAGAATTGAAAACATGAACTGATCGATATTTTTATCGATCGATAAAGTATTATCGCATCGCTTAAAGTATCATTCGTTTACTTTAAATATGAAAAATAGCAGCTATTTGCTGTTCTTGGTCCTGATAATAATTAATAGGGTATCCAGTATCTAAGTCCACAATTGCAAACCCCTATTTTTTTGGTAAAGTATTTGTGCTACGATCCAATACTGAAGTGAAACTGTTGTTGCATTTCTTCCTCTTTTGCACTATGAAATTTGTTTTTGTATGGCCAACATAATAACATGTTTTCTTCTTACAGCCAAGTTTTTTATTTATATTTTTTTTTTTTTGTATTTGAAATACAACATTTATTTGACTGGTCATTCATTTGTTCGTTCATTCATTGATGCATGTTCGTTCGTATTTGTAAAGAAATTTATTGGGTTTTCTTCTGTTCAAATGCTATTAACTCTTAACATACCAATTTTGGTATTCCTGCTGATTTTTATTTTATTTCCACTAATAAATTGGTTTTTTTTCGTATATTTATTACGTGCTAAAATCACAAACGCAACTGCAAGTTAAAAAGTGTTTCTTATTATTATAAATTTAAGCTTTTCCTGTTCAATACACGCCACAATAAAATGAAAGGTGTAAAATACGTTTTCTTGCTCAAGTTTTATGTGCATTTGAGAAATTCTTCAGTTTATTGAAGGCATTAAAAAAATGTTACCACTGACTGCCCAATTTAGAAAATATATTTCTGATATTAAGATTTTAATATTTTAGTTATACACGACTGGTAGGTAATTTGGCTGACTTGTGAAATAATATTTTCATACACACGTTCAAGATTATTGAGGAAAATTCAGAAGTGATCTTATATCTAAATCTTTTCCTTCTATAATTGGAAACAGATTTTGAAGCATGTCTATTTTGTATGTGTATGAACGAAAGGGCAGATTACCTCTATGAACTTAACTAGTATATTAGCAGGCAATTAGAATTGTGTTATAAAACGCATTAACAACAACTTGGAAAAGTTAAGCATAAATCATATACATACACACACACTTCTTGGTAACTTCAAACAGAACATATAAAAAGTAGTAAAAAGTTCTTAGGTCATACCTGCGAGGAGGCAAGCTCATAGTTAACAAATAATGACAACAAACAGAAACGATTAGCGCAAACTCAACTTCAAGCAAATATTAGCAGCAGTATGATAATTTGTGTCTGTTATTTGGCAGCTTAAATATGTTTTATATGTGTGTGTGTGTGTGTGTGTGTGTTAGTAAATGACTCCAGTCCAACAGCAAGTGCTGGCGATACAAGGTCAAGATTTGAGTTGAAAAGAATGTAAAAGCTTCTTCAGGTGATATTCTTAATTTATTTTTTTCTCAGCAAAAGTATGGCAGTCATATACATTCAAAAATGCTGGTCTACTCATAACAATCAGCTTTATTGTTCGAGGTGTAAAATCAAGTTAATGGGTGTTAATTACAGACATGATTTTTTCCCTTATTCTTGTTGCAACAGAGCTAACAAAACAATGGCGCTTGTATGAGCCAAGTAGCCTGAATTTTATATATAAAAAGCTATAACGAGAGTTATATGGGGCATTATAGAATATATCATGTACCCTCTACCAACGAATAAAAAAAAACATAATGAAAATGCCACCAACAAAGCAAATTGTTATATGTGTTGTATCGCTAAAATAGTTTCTGTATCTACAGCTGCACAAAATCTATTAGATTTCGATTGAAATCTTCTTCAAAATATATAGCTGGTATTTTTTTGACGGATATTAACCCTGGACGGCTACTTTTCGTCGCAGCTTATTTACACTTTGTCACATTATATTTCGAATAAAATACATAACCAAATATATTTTTCTTTAGTTTTAACTTTAAAAATTTATCCACTAGAATTATTTATAAAAATTGTTCGTCTATTCAACGAAGAGTAATGTACAAAAAAGATGAGTAACCATTCAGGGTTAATAGATGTTGCATAAAAAATGAAATCACTGGATCTACTGGCTGATTCACGAAGTCGAAAGAATTGTTGCTTTCGCGTAGTTTTAAAAATTGATCCAGTAGAACTATTTTAAAAAATTTTTTGTCTATTGAACGGATAGTAACATACAAATAATTAAGTAATCATTCAGGGTTAATATATTTCCCATGTAAAACTAAATCACTAGATTTACTGCCTGTTTCATGATGTAAAAAGAATTATTTCTTTCGAATAATTTTAAAAACTGATCCGCTAGAACTATTTATAAAAATTATTCGTCTATTCAACGAAGAAAAACGTACAAAAATGATAAGTAACCATTCAGGGTTAATAGATGTTGCATACAAAATAAAATCGCTGGATCTACTGCCTGTTTCTACTGCCTGGACCAGAGTCTGTTTAGATTTAGAAGAAGCGTCACATGATTCAACTTTTATAAAGGGTGGTTCAATTGTAAGGGCCGATGTTGCATATGAACCACATTTAAACTTCAAGTTTTCTTCTGCGTTTCATTTGATATACAATCGAGCAACGCGTTAAAGGTATTCAGGCTTGTTATGGAAATGGGCGCTGAAATCAAAATGCATATCTTGCACTTCGGGTTTTTCCGGTATATTTAATCGTCCAAATGTGCGTACAATCGGAAAAATCATGTAAAACTTTGAGCATCCCGGTTCTGTAGAAGATGTGAAAACACCAGTGCCTGTTCGTGCAGCTCTTACTATAGAAAATATTGCTGCTGTTCGCAATAGTGTCCAATAAAAAATCGTCGTCATGTCAAAAAATTGCACCTCTCACGCTCGTCGTTGACGAACATTATGAATAAGGACTTGCATTTATACGCTTACAAGGTGCAATTGACTCAAGTACTAAAGCTACTTGATCATTCCAGGAGTCGTGAATGGTCAGAATGGTGGCAAGAAATGGTAACAGTGGATGATAAATTTTCGAAGAAAATCATCTTCAGTGATGAGGCATGTTTTCACCTCAAAGGATTCGTTAATAAGCAGAGTTACTGCATTTGGGCGAATGATAATTCAGGAGTGTTTGTCGAAAAACTAATGCGTCACAAAGAGAGTGACTCTTTGGAGCGGTTTATGGGCTGGCGGCATCATCGGGCCGTATTTGTCCAAAATGAACCCGGTCAGACAGTTACTATGAATAATATTCGCTATCATAAGATGATAACGATTTTTTATTGCCCTAATTGGAAGCTATGGATGCGGACGATATGTGGTTTCAACAGGACGGAGCCACTTGGCACACAGCTAAGAAAACAATGGCTCTTTGGCATGACGAATTCAATGGCCGTTTTATCTCACGTGGTGACGATGTCAATTGGCCGCAAAGATCATGTGATTTGACACCGTTCGACTTCTCTCTTTGAGGTTATTTGAAAGAAAAGATGTTTGTCGATAAACCAGCAACAATTCAAGAGTTAAAAGATGAGATAATTCGAAACATTAACTGCTCAGCGTCAACGAAAATTTGTACAATGGAGGTGTACCGCCGAAGTCGTGGCATTCATTTGGCCGATATTTTGTTCCATATCAATATTGTCATAATAAAATGATATGGCAATAATTTCTTTAAAAATTTGGGTTTAATTCAAAATCAATTTCGGCCCTTAAAATTTAAGCAGCCTTAATATTCAATATGTGACAACTGCGTGTGTGTTAAACAGCTGTCCGGTCCTTTTTCATTATAAAATTTGTATGAATAGTTTTTATATATAAATTTTTGGTTTTATTTTTTCTTGTGTAAAGAAATTCTGTTTGAACAAAATTTATCGTCGACTTTAACTCTGTTAAAAGACATTTTTCCACAATTGTGTTATTTAAAATTTCTCATGTCCTCAATATTGTGTTGTAAATTTTGATGTTTAATTTTTGATTTGATATAATTTTTAATGCGATTTCTAAGAAATTAAAAAAATGATGGTCAAAATCATGCCTACGTGGCATATGCCAGCAGTGAAGGGTATAAAAACACTAGAACGACTCATTAATTAGTTAAAGTTGAACACATTTAAATGAAGAGCACGTGTAAATCTAGACGTCTGAGAACACAAACAAGAAATAACAAAATGTTACAGTTTATTAAAGTAACAGATTTGCTGAAAGAGCCCACAGACAATGGAACAAACAAAAGGTGTGTTAATAATACGTTCTTTTGAATTATTACTTTTACAAAAGAAGAAATATATTAAATAGATAAGTCAAGCTAATTTAATTCATCGAGAAACAATTGGAGGATTCACACTGTAGTCATAAAGTCATAAAATAATAGAACGTAATATATGAGTAGTGTTAACAACCCGTTATAACTAATCAGTCTACTAAATGAATTTGTATGGCCAAACTAAAACAGTCTTGGTGGCGGCAATTGGAAAGACTTTCAGTGGCTGCCAGTTAAACAAGAGAAATATTTCTCTAGTTTATATTTAGATTTTGCGATATAATTCTTTCACAAGTTTTTATTTTATAAAAATGTTGACTTAATATACAGACATATAAGTACGAAAAATTTTTTAGCCGTTTTTTAGTCGTGAATCATATATATATATATATATATATATGTATATATATATATATATATATATATATATATATATATATATATCGCCGTCTCGCCTAAAGATTTTCAGCCGTTTGACTCAGATCTCTAGAACTATTTTATGACAAAACAAAAATGCTATTATTTTATGGCTTTCTTGTATGCAGCACAACAACAAATATTTAAGCTGGTCTAAAATATTATGACTATAACAATGTGATAAAGTAGTACACAGTATGATTACCCCAAATCTGTGTCTGAGGAATTATATCCAGAAAATACTTGTATATTTATTAATATATTTTTTTACATTGATATTGAAAGCCAACTAAATTTAAATTATAATACCAGAAGCGGAAAATTTATTCCTAGTTTTTGGACTAAAAAAGTACATATTTCTCTACAACAAATTTTTTCTGACAAAATCTATTTTAAACTTCAGTAAGAATTAAATTGGTAATAAATATTAAACAAAACAGAGAACATGATTGCAAGAATGCACAACTTAAACCCTCTATTTGCACATGACAGTGACAGCCTAATATCGGTGTAGGGTATGTAAGATTCGACGCAGGCGAATGTAGCACTTTTACTTGTTCTTACATAAGTAGATATAAACTCGTGTGTGTATATGCTATTATTGATATTTTTACAGTTTTTTCCTTAGTGCCATACACATCTTGGAAAACCTTTTTAACTAGTCAAGTGAAAGTCAAATCCACCTTGCCAGTCTATTTATTTTTGTTGTTTTGCTTTATTTTCTATTTTTCACTAAAATAAACTGCATACGAGTATGAAAATCTAAAATAAAACACATCAAACTAAAATCCAATATCCCCATGAAAGTTTTTTTTTTCTTTTAAGCCAAGTCTAGCTAACATAAAAATAACCCAGCACATAACCATACACACACTTAATGGCTTCCACATAACAGAGAGAGAGATTCCTGGGCAATGAAAGAAAAAGTGCAAGTGTTCAATGCACATGCGAATAAATAGTTATTCGCCAGCATTGTTGGCTTGAGTGTGTACGTGGTGATGTGTTTGTGTCTGTGTGTGCCTGTCATTATCTTGAACGGTACACTAACTAGTGGCTTGCGGGTATATTCCCTAATTTCAAATAAGTATCACTAGACCATCACCAACTACTTCGTTTGTTTTTAACTGCTGAATTTAGCAAGGTTGTGTCTTAGGGAGATGGCGCTCGACTCGTCTCTACATAATGATTGGGACTTCTCCGGACTACCCACCAAAGTAGATTATCGTGCTACTAACTAGAAAGTAGTGCGGGATAGTCTCTTCATAAAATACTATTAAAATCACCATTTTTAAATTAGTAGAGTCTTAAGATTTGTGAACTCGACAGCTGCAGAATACAAACGAACAAATAATGAAGTGTCATACTCTGCAAGAGCGTGGAAAAATTGTGCTAATATATTTAACCAATAATCGGACAATTTCGATTCCAAAATAATCATGAGCGATCAGGGTCATTTTCAGTTCCAGCGGTTGCGTTAATTAGCACAATCTTTCTTTTTGGGGCACTGAAAATCCCCTAAAAAGCGGTTACATCCACTCAAGGCTACTGTGTGCTGCGGTGTTCCTGCGTGACGAGTAATTGGACCGTATTGTAAAGGAAGCATATGCTAGTCGGGTAACCTCTCGTTTTTGGCGATTTGGCTTGACCAGCGAAATCGCCAGATTTAATCATGCCACACTTATTTCTTTGGGGTTACTTTGTAGTTGTGAGTTTATAACAAACAACCGGCAGATAATTCCAACCCTTGAAGATAATATTCGACAGGAATACGATTAGTTATCAATAGAAATATTGCGGAAAGTTAAAGAAAATGCGACAAAACGAGCACAAATGTGTGGCGGCAGTATATTAGCTGACATCGTATTGTCAAATTGACAGAAAATATTATACAAATAAAAATTTCGAGCATTGTAATAAACTTTTTGTTATCGCGAAAAAAGTCGTTCCAAATATAACTTGGAGGACTAATTTTTTGTTGCCTTTGGTGATATAGATATAAGATATTGACATGTAAATCCACGCTTAGCCGTATAAGGACGCGCATACTCAAGGGTACAAGCATAAGTACGTGCAGGCGCAGGAGCACACACACGAGCATGCATTATACCGTGTTCAGACAAGCATTTTTCATTGAGTCAATTTAATTTTAATTACGCAATTAAATCTAATGTTCACACATACTCTATTTAGCTGACTCAGTTATTATTTGGTAGCTGAAGACACATTGTTTTTATTTGTTTCGTGCATATTCGTTTTTGTAAATCTTAAAAATGGATGCAAGTTTTGGGTTAAAAGAAATTTTACTTGCATTTAACAGAAATATGGAGCTCTTGGAGTTTTTATTTAAAATTATCAGCGTTTAAAGAAAAGAAAAAGGAAAACTTGACAACTTTACAAACTTTAAGAAACAGCAACTATTGCTCCTTTATATGTGTGTAAATTTATGTTTATATTAATATATATGTATATATATATATATATATATATATATATATATATATTTTGACATTTGGCTCGCCATTATATCAAATTCTTCTGGTCACTGAACACAGTTCTTAATAAGCATACCTCTCACCAGGGTTGCAATTCGAGTTTTACGCAATTAGTGATACAATTAACTACTAATTGTTCAATTTGCTAATTGACCTGTTGTATGATAAATTGAGGTCAATTAAGGCCTCAATTGAGAAAAATGCCCTGATTGCGCAACTAAGGGTTATGTCTGAACACGGTATTAGCAGACGTACACGCTCGTTGTTCATTTAATTCGCTACATGTTTCAAGACGGAATCTATTGGGCATATATATTCTTTCTTCCCATCGTTGAATATAATATTTTTCTGCATTAGTTGCAGCTGTAGAATTAACTAGTGAGGCATGGGTCCCTGTTTTTATATGTGTTGACTAGGAGCGCTAACTATTTCGCTTGCCCTTAATGAAAATAGTTACTTTCGATACCTCCGGCTAGTTACCAAATGGTGTACAATACACTGACAGAAAACATAACAAACAACATGTTTAGTCAACTGCGACAAAACGAAATCATATTCACAATTACGACAACAGCACCACGGACAGTCCAAGAAAAATGGTGGTAAACTTTAAAATCTAAAAAAACTGTTTAAAATCAACTGTTTATAAGCCAACAGTTACACTCGACCATGCCTAGATTTTTTTATATATCAGCAATTTAATATACTGTGCACTAGACGAAGATACCAAAAGCGCATAGTGGAAGGAAAAGCAAACCAAAAACAATACAAATTCATTTAACATGAAAATTTCAATTAAAAAATATATCTTTATACACATTTTTTTTTTCATCACATTATTTGCTCAGTTATTTCGGTGGTGAAAACATTTGTTGCTGGCGCGGCTATTGCTTAAAGCCAACTACCATAACAAAAATTCAATTTTCAATTTCTTTTTAAGTACGTTGAGCCAAACAACTGTGGTTTTCTGTAAAATTCGCTACTTGAATTGAAAAGAAAAAATAAAATTTTAAATTTGTTAATAAAAATAAAAAAAGTAGCAACTGCAACGGCATCAACAAAAAACTAAATTACAATTTCATATGTTTGAGAAGCTCAATGTTCATTACATGCCCATGCACATCCGCACATACACACACATGCACACACACACTCACACACATGTACACTTTACCATTCATAAGCATAAATATTTACATCGCAAACATATTCATACGTTCATGTTATATGAAAATCACCATTGATGATTTTGAAGCACAAGTTTTACATATTATGCAGAGTTGTAGAGGTATTAATTCTTCCCATAGTTAAAGCTATACCAAATGGTAAAGTCTCAATTACTTGGGACTTCATATATTTTCACAGGGTTCCCAGTTTATTCTAGTACGTTAATTCAATGATGTGCTGGTACTAATTTTTGATAATCAATTAGTTTTTTATTAAAGTCTGTTAATATTATATAGACTAGGCTTCGTGACGTGTTATAATCTTAAATATGTGACAGTTATTCGAATATTAAATTTCGAAAGCCGTTACCTTTCCATCATCATTATTTGTATCTAATTTTGCGTCTCTGCTTAGATGAATTCAATAAAAGTTTTTATTTACGAGAAGAACGATTTAGTTTTCAATGCATTAATCAAATTGAAAGACTGAAAAGTTTATCGAAGGTGAAATCTACCAAAGTTAGCATAGATGGTATCAATCCTCAACACCTTAACTTTTACCATTCTTCACATACGGTACAACTCCACTTTTATAAAATCCCTGTTTCGTAAAAAGATTGGAACCATTCCCATTCCTCCTTATTTATTTCATAGACTGGAAAATTTCATGGTGAAAGAAATAAACGAATAAATTTAATATAAGAAATTGTTATCTGAAACCCAATCGAGTTGTTATGCAGGCGAATAGAGCATTAGTACATGCTGTTGCAGGCCACAGATTTAAAACTGCTGACAACAATTAATAAAGGACTGCACTTATTCAGATCAGAAAAATTTGACACCATATTGAGAACATAGTCAAGCTCGGGATCTAAGGCATCGTAATCGTGTGTTTAAAAACTATAGCAGTTTAAAAATTGATGTAATAGCGTTTTAAAAAACTCTAACCGCAGTAGAATAGCACCAAAAATATCGCTACGATAGCTTTTCGGTTAAAATTAGCATGAAAAAGTACAGAAGAGTCTTACACTTCAGTAAATTTTATTAATTTTCTGCTTTGTGTAAGAAGATAAGGATGTGCTAATAAGAGTATGAAACAAACTCATAATTAAAATTTGCTTACAGCATGTTTCCAATCCGTGAACCGTTGATAGTTAGTACTGCTTATAACATTGTTGATCGTGTCATTGCAAAGCTTATCATAATTATTTTTAAGACACTTATGTAAGTCAACGGAAACGAAAAAAATTACTTTAAGTGTTCTATAGAGAAATCAGGCCATGTTTTGGCAGTCTTCAAATGAATACCGGATATATAGAAATAAGCAAACGTTAATGGTGTCATGCGCGCTAGTCGCTTTATGTACTCTCTACACTACGATAGAAGTCTACCATAATAACACTATTAAATTTCATCTATTCATTAAATTTTACAAATCTGATGAAAAATAATATTATGATAAACTTTTAAGATAGTGTAAAAATAAAGTGTTCTAAATAGACCAGAGTCAACACCAGAATCGAATCTACCATCTACAGACTGAGAGTACAGCACGCAGTAGCCTAAAGAGTTACTATTAAGAAAATTAACTAGAATATTTTATTAAAAATTCTTGATAAATAACAATATTTTAACGAACATATCTTGTGATTATTTTCAATATCATTAAGATTATATGTGTTAATTATGAAACTAGACTTCATTACCTTTCCAACGATATATAAAATGTAATATTAACTAAAACGCAACAGGGTAAAATTAAGCATATAAAAATACGCTCCTTAATATTCTCATGCTTTGCAATTTTATTTCATGGAGCCTCCTATTCGCTTCTCAAAGTTGTGAATAGACTTCATTAACATCGTGAAATTAAACTTCCTCTCTTGTGTGTATCATTTGGGTTTATTCGTAGATGTACTCTTTTTGTTATGCTCTCAAGTAAACTTTGGTAGCGAGAGACTTGTGAACGAAGTGCTGTTTTGCAGGTTCGATAAAAAGCCGAAAGTGCGCCCATGAAAAAGTATTTAAATCAGAAGCAGGCCACATACCATGGCAGTACATCTACTCGCGTAAACAAGAAATGTTCAATCGAGCACTCATCGTATTGCCATTCTGGTGCGATATTTATTTCTCTTTTAATTTTGTATGGCTGGGAAGATGCAAATAGTAGGCGTCGCATATAATAAATACTGATATTATTGAAAGAAAATATACTTGATGGACCGGGAGTGGAAAGTGTTACCACAATTAAGAAAAAAAGCATCAAAATATTGATAAGGGATAAAATATATTTTTGTTTTTTTATAAAATTATTTTTATTCTAGTAAAAATATATGCTAGGCCAAGAGTGTACAGTGTTGCCATAATATAGAAAAAATTATATATCTATATATTGTTTCGATGTAGATAAAGATTGAAATGGTTTTTTCCATAAATAATATTATTATCATTGTTGTACTAAAAAGACTTGATGGGACGAGAGTGGACAGTGTTACCACAACTAAAAAAAAAATTTATCGCATTATTGTTTCAATATTGATGAGGAATTAAACTGTTTTTCAATAAATAAAATTATTATTATTATTCTATTAAAAAGACATGAAGGGCCGAGGGTGGACAGTGTTACCACAACTAAAAAAACATGCATCGCTATTTTGTTTCAACATTGATAAGGAATAAAATAGTTTTTGCTGTAATAAATAATATTGTTGCTATTATTATTCGACCGAAGAGACATGATGGGCCGAGAGTAGACAGTGTTACCACAACTAGAATAAATTTATCGCCATTTTGTTTCTGTAGAAAAGGAATCAAATAGATCTTTAATAAATAAAATTATTATGTTACTGTTATTATTCTACTGATGGTCCGAGAGTGGACAGTGTTACCACATCTAAGGAAAAAATTTATGGCAATAATGTTTCGATATTGATAAAGAATTATGTATATAGTTTTTTTTTCAATAAATAAAATTATTATTCTATTTAAAAGTCATGATGGGCTGAGAGTGGACAGTGTTACCACATCTAAGAAAAACATTTATTTAAACTTTTTGCATATTATGTATTTTATAAGAATTTAAATATCATATATTTATTTCTTTAATACATAAATTTATATAACATTTAAAAATTTAGTAATCATTCCTGATATCCTCTGAAATCGATAGCTTCTTAGGTTCTCTCATTGTTATATATATATATATATATATATATATATATATATATACATATATATAGTAACAATAAAAACACGGCATATGCATATTCAATATTCTGAAAGAATGTTCTTCACAGGACAATAATCGTGGAGTTTATTTGGATGTTTAGTCGATGGTATTTCGAAAATAATGAGCTACAGTTAATAAACAAATTAATAAATGAATCGATTCCTTTAACAAAAACAATCATATAGATGATGTTGCAGTGTTTACCTGCTATTTCTTTTTCTTTTTGTAGCAGTTTGGTCTTCATCTCAAGTGCATATCAAGTACAATTTTAATATTAAATTACCCCCAGAGTTGTTTGTAAAAAATAAAATTATAATAAAAGAAACATCATGTTGTTTCGCTAGGAAGAAAATTGTCGTAAGAAAATATTAAAATAAGATGAAAACACATACATAAAAAAGAAATACGAGCAACAATAAAGGCCAAAGTAAAATATAAATAAAAAAACATGTACGATGTGCAGCCAGAGTTGCACGAGTTAAACGTGTTACAAGCAAAATGTGAAATCATAACAACTAATTGTGTTCAAAATAACACTCATAACATAAAAATTTAAATAATTTTCTTTAATTTTTTTTGTTTTTTGCTTAAATTGATTATTAATAGTTTTTGGCAAAACAAGTGGCATTTTGTGTTGTTAATTTTTTCAATTTTCTCCTCTTTCTTTTTTCTTTCATTTTAGTGCTTTAATATTAATTAGTTTTGATTTTATTTTTGGTGCTACTGGATAGTTATTTGTGTATGTGTTTGAACCTGCTTTGAGAAAATTGGTGTTATTAGGCGGATACAAATTAAATATCCGGATATTGCAAATATAAAAGAGGGACATTATATGTAGTTTTGTATTATTATAACATGATTTTATATGGGAATTTACTTAAAATTTTAATGAAATCTGATAATAAGAGGAAATATAATTAATAATAACAAAAACGTTGCAACATTTACTTATGCCATCCTATCAAAATCAGAATAAGTAGACCTGCAGCCTAGTTGCTGTTACTAATATAAGTTTGGAGGGACATTCTCATTAAATTGCTTTCGTTTCCCAAGCTTTTTGATCTCAAGGGATAAATGGAATGACTTCTCATTTCAAAATATTATATAATGTTATTCATAATAAAACTAGCTTAAACTTAAGCAATAATCTCTTGTTTTATTTCTGATACATACCTCACTTGTGGCTAACTACATTAGAAGTTTTTGAATTTGGTAATAAGAAATTCCTGAAGAAATAAAAAAAGTCGAAAAAATTGCATATATAATATAATAAATATATAAAAATTTTTAATATTTATCAACATAAAAAAAATAGATATTTTTTAGTTATGGTAACACTGTCGACTCAATAGTATTATATATTGGGAAAAATTATTTCAATCCTTATCTACATCGAAACAAATTTGCGATAAATTTGTTTCATAGTTGTGGTAACACTGTCCACTCCCAGCCAATCATGTCTTTTCGGTCGAATAATAATAGCAATAATTTTAATTATAACAGCAAAAGCTATTTGATTCCTTATCAACATCGAAACAATAATGCTATAAATTTGTTTCTTAGTTGCGGTAACACTGTCCACTATCGGATCATCATGTATTTTCAGTAGAATAATAATAGTAAATATTTTATTTATTAAAGAAAAAACTATTTGATTCCTTATCAATATTGAAACAAAATTGTGATAAAGTTTTTCTTAGTGGTGGTAACACTGTCGACTCTCGGCTTATCAATTTTTTTCAATAGAATAATAATAATAATTTTATTTATTGATAAAACTATTTGATTCCTTATCAACATCGAAAAATAATTGCGATGATTTTGTTCTCAGTAGTGGTAGCACTGTCCACTACCAGCCCATCATGTCTTTTTGACAGAATAATTTTAGCAGTGATTTCATTTATTACAGCAAAAACTATTTGATTCCTTATAAATATTGAAACAAAATTGCGTCAAATTTTTTTTTTTTGGTTGTGGTAACACTGTCCACTGTCTTTTTCAGTAGAATAATGATAATAATAATATTATTTATTGACAAAATCATTTCAATTTTTATCTACATTGAAACAATATATATTTTTATAAATTATGGCAACACTGTCCACTCTTGGCCTATCATATATTTTTAATCGAATTATAAAGCAATCATTTTATTTAAAAAAAAAATATTTAATTTCTTGTAAATATTGTGATGTTTTTTTTTTCTTAGTTGTGGAAACACTTACCAGCAATAAAAAAATTAGAAGAGAAATAAATATCGCACTAGAATGGCAATACGATGAGTGCTCTGTTAAACATCTCTTGCTTATGCGAGTAGATGTACTGCCATGGTATGTGGCCTGCTTCTGATTTAAATACTTTTTCATGGGCGCACTTTCGGCTTTTTATCGAACCTGCAAAAGACCACTTCGTTCACAAGTCTCTCGTTACCAAAGTATACTTGAGAGCATAACAAAGAGGTATATCTACGAATGAACCTAAATGATACACACAAGAGAGGAAGTTTACTTTCATGGTGTTAATGAAGTCTATGCACAACTTTGAGAAGCGAATAGGAGGCTCCATGAAATAAAATTACAACGCATGAGATTAATGTATTTTTATATGCTTAATTTTACCCTGTTGCGTTTTAGTTAATATTACATGTTATATATCGTTGGAAAGGTAATGAAGTCTAGTTTTATAATTAACACATATAATTTTAATAATATTGAAAGTAATCACAAGATATGTTCTTTAAGATATTGTTATTATTCACAGATTAAATTTAATGAATTTCCAGTAATAAATTCTAGTTAACTTTTTTAAGAGAAACTTTGCAGCCAACTGCGTGCTATACTCTCAGTCTGTAGATGGTGGATTCTCTTCTAGTTTTAATTCTGACTTATTTAGAAGCTTTTGCGTGTGTTATTTTTTAAATTCGATTAGGATATTATTTTGGATTTCAACTAGTAACATTTAATTAATGGATGATATTAAATGTTACTGTTGTAGTATTGATATTTCATTTAAACACTCCCGTCGTAGTGCAAACAGTACACAAGGCGATTGCTGCACATGATGCTATTAGCGTTTGCGTATATCTAAATATCCGGCATTAATTTGAACTTTGGCGAGAGATTCCCTTATTTCTCTGTAGTCCAGCTAGAGTAAGTCGTTAGGTTGCAGTGACTTAAATTCTTAAAAAATAACTACGGTTATCAATGGAATGACATGATTAACAATGTTGGGTGATACAGGTAAGAGACTGTGTTGTAACATCTAAAAGCAGACTGAAAAATTTACGAAGTCCGTGCTATAGATTTCGATTCGAACTCCCATTTTCGTTAAAGTCTTCAACAATCTCAAAGCACTGCTCAATAGAGTACCACTGTGGAATAAATCAAAATTGACATCATACATTGTGGCATGACTAATAATTTTATGTAGATGAAACATTATTTATCTCCGAAATATGTGAAAACCTCTCTAGAGTCCGAAAATGCAATAATAATATTTTGCATGACTGTTTACACAATAATTAATTTTTTCCATACGCTTAATTCGTTGATGTTCGTCAACCTCATTTACATTCAATTAACAACTCATTTTCTTTTTGTCAGATTTATTTACTATTTATTTGCTGAAGCATAAGCTGACGACGGAATTATTTTCTCTCACAATTTAATGCAATTTCATATCATTTCATATCATGTCAAGGAAAAGTCACTCTATTTTTTATTTTCTTGAACAACATTTAATTACAATAAACATGATCTTTGAGTTTAATGTTTTCAATGCAACTTTTTTACTTCTCTTCTTCTTCACAGTTACATTCGTTTAATGTTGAACGTTTGATTGCTGTTGGGAGCAGAAGCAACGGCAGCAGAAGCAGGAGGAGGAGGAGGGGCAACAAGTAACAACGAAAATTGGTGAAGTGAAATTAGTTGTTAATTGCGATCATTATCGTAAAAGAGGGCAACACCTTAAAAATGAATTGAATTGAACTATAAATGTAACAATTTATAAATTTGTTTAAAATAAGACTAGGAAAATAATTGGCAAAAAACAAAATGAAAGAAAGATATTACAAATTGCAGGCGATAAGTTGAGTGCATTAAACAAATGGTGTATGAAACTGTGCATGGAATCAGGGCTCCACATTACTTTGGGTATTTTTAAAATAGGAGATACTTAAAAATGCTTGCTTAGTGTTATTCTGGGGATCGGAACTCAATCAAATAAAGACACATTAATGCGACTGTTTCTTTAAATGCACTATGGTCCTAAGCTAATTTATATTCTTATGGTTGTAAATTGTTTCGAATTGTTCTGATATTTAGCTCGAATGGCACAGAGAAAATAATATAAAATTGATATAAGAATATATCTAATACAGGGGCCAAATTACCGCATTCGATATCGATGGAAATTTCATTATAATTTAGGTATGAATTTCATTGATATCGAATGCCGTAATTCTTTCAAAGTTAAAAAGTAAAGTTATTAATCGATTACGAAACATATTGTGGGATATTTTTTTATGGGAATTTTATTCAGATTTTTAACTGAATTCTATTCAAAACGATCTGAAAATCATTAAATTTTTTACACATACAAATTTGGTATATGATTTTGTATGTTTAATTTGCTTGAATTAACTTCTATTTCTAATACTGATAAAAATTTAATAGAAACATTAAAATATAACATGAATTTCATTAATATATTTCTTGAAAATCGTACCAATGAAACTGTATAATGAAATAGATTGCCTGAAAGTGTTTTACACAGAATTTATAAATCTATTCGTTAATAATTATAAACAAAACTATAAGAAGTAATGATATCATCCAGGTGTTTGGCCACTTAAAATTTCCAAATCATTCAATGATTTCACCATCTGCTTGCTGTTAATGCTCTTTCCAAATGTGTTACAATTATTACTTCCGATGTATGAAAATTTCACCCAAAAACTAACCCAAAATGTACAGACATAATCATAAAAATTCTTATACGTATTGTTAAAGATTATCTTGAGTATATTGAAAACAGTGAAAATCTTTCAATATACTTAAGTATAATTGAATTCGATTGCAATTGTAAAATAAAATCGAAATAAAACTAAACAAACGTTTAAATATCTTTTTTTTTGAATGTGCTCAAACAAATAGACCAAAACCATTTACAAACAAACATTCACTTTCATTAACGAGAAAAATGAGAGAAGAGAAAAAAAAAGAAGTGTACAGCGAAATAAATAAAAACGTATCGAAAAAATCTTAAATGCAGGCAAACAATACAAAAAACCAACACATAGACGTTACGGAACTTGGATTTTTTTCTTTAGTTTTTTTGTAAACTTCCTAACAGTGGCAATCAATGCTGATGCGGACGTACAAACCTTAAGCAGTTGCTAAACTCTGGTTGTTTCATTTCCAGCAGACTAAAAAATATAAGAAACCAAACATGCAATAACGAACTTGTATTTGCAAAACTTCATATAAAGCTGCACATTATAGATGAGAAGATGTGTATGTGCAGTGCAACTGTACGAAAACTTTTCGCCATTTCGTTAAAGTGGTTGAGGTCCAAAGATTCTGGAAAAAATCGTAATGACTGAAAAATATGCGGGCAAATGGCTGGGCTGTATGTCCTATATAAAACTTATGGAGAAAGTTTACCCTAAAGGTCATCCCTGTAACTCCCAGGGAACTTTAATCCCAAGGATACCGTTGCTTTTGAGACTTTCGAATACTATTATTTTCCTACCGAAATCCGTTAATGAATCAACCGATACCCACGTTATAAGTGGTTATTGGTGTGGTTTTCATTTACTATAACGAAACAAACCGATTATATATTTTGTCTTTAATTTTATGCATCACTTTGAATTAATGATATTTATAAGAAAGCAAAAAACCAATTTTTTAAATAAAATTGTTTAATTTGTATTAGTTTTGCACGCAATTTCTTCCATCGAACCAACGTACAGATATTCATGCGTTTGGCTATCAAAATGTTTAAAACGTTTATGAAAAATTTAATTTATTTAAGTAAAAATTATGGCCAGAATTTTAGAGTTTTAAAAATAACTCTCCACTTTTGAAATTTTTCGTTCATGATCACTCACGCAGTGTTAAAACGATTTTGAGCCGTGTTTTTCCTTAAATTGGAGATGACCCCTACACATGCAGTGCATTGTGTCAGAAATAGAAACAAAGGGATTATATCATTATGATCCATGTCATAGAAACCTTCACCCGATCGGTCGCCGGATGGAGGGTCGTAACTTTCGCAAATACTTCCACCTACCGGATCATAACACTGTATTTCAAAGTGAGATCGTGGCTATTGAGGAAGGGATAAAATGGCTAAAGGAAATCGATAACAGACTACTGGTTCGTATATTCACGGATAGTAGGAGATATATCGAGCCCCTAAGGAGTCATGCGGTTCAATATCGGTGTGTACTACAAAGCAAGCATGAGACTAACTCATACACGCACTGTGAAAGCATAGAGATAATATGGATTCCAGGACATCAGGAAATACCTGAAAAATACTGAGGCAGATAGGCTAGCAAAAATGGGAGCATTAATGGCAAACACCACACTAGATAATCCAAAGCCATTTCAGGTTTTTAAAAACGAACTTAAACAATGAGCCATAGAATTGCATACAAGAGATTGCCAGCACTCAACACTAGGTAGGGTGACTAGAATTTTATGGTGGTATCCAGATGGTAATAGGACAAAGGAGATCCCAACATGGAGTAGGCCAGCACTACGGAGACTGGTTCATATAATAATAGGACATACAGAGTTAAGAACTCACCTGGCACGAATGGCTATCGTTGAACATATAACATGCAGGGCCTGTCAGGAAGAGGACGGAACAAAGGAGCACTACTTGTGTTACTGTCCAGCTTTTAGCCAACTCAGAAGACTAACATTTAATCAGGATATTATGTAGGAGATGGATTTTCTTAGGGGTTCTAATTGGAGGGACTTAACAAGATACATTGAAGAGACTAGATTCTTAATGTAATCACATTCTAAGGTTTTTTAACGGTACTGATGGAGGTTCCATAGAATGGTAACTCCTACATTAGAGCGCACAACAGGCCTATATGTAAGTGGCCTAAGTGTAATCTTTAAACGGATTGGGATGACTCATGCCCCTCTTTTCAACTTAACCTAACCTAATCTATATCAAGAGATGAGATAAATTAGAGCCGGAAAAAAGCCAACCAATTGTAGAATAAAAACGTAAGAATATAAACAAGGAAAAGTGATCAGTGAGTTCTTGTTTGACTTTTATATATGTTTTTAAGCTTCTCACATTTTAAAGTGGAAGTTTGAAATAAATATCTTTAGTTGTTCTTAGAAATGTTGGGTAAAGCTTGCCTGATGATCTGCATTAGCACAAGTGAAATGTGCATGGGAACTAGCTAAAACCCCTTAATTGATCACTTTGAATTTTTTTAAGATTTTGAGAAAAGAGAATCAGCGCGTAATTAAAATTAAAGAGTTTTAAAAAACAAAAATTCCTAAAAACATGTACATATTTAAGAGATGAAGAAGTTAGTTTGTAGATATTTTTACCTTTAGCTTTGCCGGTGAATTTTTTTCTACCGCTACCGACGAAGAACGGTGCTGTATTCTAGTGTCAATCGCTGTCGGTAACGTTCAGGGACTGGCACTATGCCTTCATCATTGAGGCAGTGCAACAAAAATTAACACAATATGCACTAACGTGGATCAGAAAATTTCGAAACCGTGTTCAAGACTGAGTGCGGAATTGAACTCGAGATCTAAGGCAATGTAATCTTGTGTTCACTACTTCAGTCAACAGTGATCGAAATGGTTCGTAATATTACAATCGGTTTAAAATTAATTCCAAAAAGCCCCTTTAAAATATGAATTGTTCTCAGCTTTTTTGAAATATCTTGATATCTATCAAATCAAGTCAACAGGAAATTTAAATTTGAGAACACTATTTAGAACGGCACCAGTTTGGTCTTATTCGGTTTAGCGATTTATATATTACAAGCGGGTCACACACACACACACAAGCATTTTGACACTATTTAAAGATTGTGTCCGAACGCTTCCTAAGAAGTCAAAACATCTAGATCTGATAATAACTCAATGTATGCAAGGCAATGACTTCCAGAATTATTCAAAATTTTTAATTTTCCTAGTGGAAAGTTAAAAGATCGGAAATTTTTTTATGCTACATTTCAGTTCTAATAATTCAACTAAATCGTAGTTAGTTTTGCAACTGCATAAATATCCATTCTGTTATAAGAAACTTAAAAGAAAAGTCTTCGTGTACCGTGTAGAGGAGTCATCCTGGCTTAACTTATTTAAGCAAAACGGCAAGCAAAACTTTAAGTTGACGAATTTAACGCTTTCTTATTACTGTCGCAGATATCGGTGCATAACTCAAACTGTTTTGCTGCTATTATTCTACACGAGTATAAGTGAATTGCACAAGAAAAAATAAAAATAAAGCAACAAACAAAAAAGAGGCTTAAAACCAACTCTGGTCATGTCCTGAACAACTACAAAAACGCTGACTGCATAAAATTCAAAAACATTAGCAATAATAAGTCAACGAAAAACCGTTGAAAAAATTTCACTTTCACATAAAAGGTCTACGTACTTATTTGCAACGGCAGCAGAGTCAGCAACAACAATAGAAATAACAGCTAACAGCAATTGCAAGTTGCTGTTATTTTGCTTTTTTTGTTCTTCTTGTTGCATACATTCCGTATGTAACATGCAACATGCTACATTTGTGCGCGGTAGTTATAAAGTACTAAATTGATAACAAACCGTCAGTCAGCTAGACACACAGACAACCAGACAGTTAGCCTACCAGCCAGCCATGCGGACAAAAGCGACGACAGCAACTAACTTTAATTCAGTCTATACCTGAACTAGTATGTGGGCATTTATGCAATTGACTTTTGCTTGGAGTACTGCTTGTCGTGGTGGTGGTGGTGGCTGCATAAGTATTGTCATGGGCTCCCTAAAGGCTATGCAGGTGGCTGGATGACTGTTTAGCTGGCTGTTTTGGTTTCGTTGGTTTTTTGCCAGCTAAATAGTTGTCTCCATGTCTGTCTATATTGAAATTTTTTTTTAATACTTTTTAGTTTTTGTTTATATTTTATTATGTTTTGGTTTGTGTGCTTAAACAGTCCCACTAAACTGAAACAAGTTTGATAAATGCACCGACACTAAACCACCGTCTTCAAACTTACCGTCATCGTCATCAACATCACCATCGTAGTTATTGTCGATATTAAGCAGCAATTGGAACAACAACAACAACTATGGCAGCAAAACGAACAACAATAATATCTGCTAAACGAGATAACATTTTAGTCTCGTCTAATGTAACGCTGTTTTATTTGATAGTGGCGTGGCACAGTGCTGAGCCTCATCTAGAAAATTTAATACTATTGATAATGATGTGGCAGGATCAGATAATATATCTGTTTTTATTTTGGGGGTTTTTTAAACTCCTTAATATTAACTATGGGCTAGTTCTTTTTTCCCAAAATCTTATTAAAAAATTCAAATTGATCAGATGATCAATTCAAAAGGTTGGTTTTTTGCCGACTCAAATTGTAGGTGTAAGAGAAATAAAGAACAACAACTAATAATTGTTTTAATATAAAACCAATATATGTGATTTTATTTTTATTGAACATTTTTATTTTGCTATATTAATATTTTTATAGGCTAATTGTTCTAACTTAGTTAAAATCTCAGAAAGACATGATGATAAATATTCCTAGGCACAAAGGAATAAAAATGTTCAATAAAAATAAAATCACATACAATTTAAGCTTTGGCTTGAGCTACCAATGAAAATTGGAAAAAAACGTTCACATATACTTAAGTATAAAAAATTCAAACCAAAAAAGTTTGACTTAATGTATAATGGAACAAAAAATTCAGAAAAATGAGACATGAAGAAAATAATCAAATAGCAACACAGGTATCATAACACACAAGTGTTAACATCAGGTTGATACAGTTCTCGGATTGTTTTTCACAATAAAATTTGTGTAAATAGAAAACTGTTATCACATTCAACTAAGCCACCTAAACAGTGGTGATAAACACAATATACACATGAGCACTGAAGATGAAAGTGTAGCGACTTTCGAAAACAGCTGTTCTGCTCTGCTGTGTAAGTTGAATAAAACTGATGTTGACTTCCTTTGTGCCTAGGAATATTTATCATCATGTCTTTCTGAGATTTTAACTAAGTTAGAACAATTAGCCTATAAAACCAATATATTTAGAGTGTTGACAACATAAGTGGTTTTATTTTTAACTATATATGATGATTCTTTTTTCCCAAAATCTTATTAATAAATTCAATTGATCAGTTTTAGCTAGCTTTTATTTATTTCAAACTTCCACATTTATCGTATAACCCGTTCTCTCTTCTGTGGACACAGTTTAAGGACTCAATACTTAACGTATTATGATTTCTTTTTTAGAAACGAGTGCAAAATTTTTTTACACTTTTTAATAGAAAACTGCAACATTCTGTGATTTGAATATAAAGAATTTATTAGACAATAACTTCTGTTTTAAAACTTCTCCGACAGTTTAGAAAAGAACTGGAACCAATGTTACAGGTTTTTGAGAAAAAGAAATGTCATTATTTACTATCAAAAATATTTTCTGTCTTGCAACTGTTTTAAAATCAAAATATTCGTACATTTTTTATATGGTCGTTAAATACAAGAGTTCATGGGCTTAAAATCTACTTGTGTCACTTGCAAATCCTCCCGTCGATACCCTTCCAAGGCTAATAGTTGCATATTGTTCTGTGTTCGATAAAAGTTAAACCGACATCATTTAAAACTCTGTTAAGTGGTTTTGTTCTGCGCGGTGCTAAATATATTTGTATATATTTTGTTAGTTTTAAGATCTTTGTTAGTTTTAAGATCTTTAAGATCTAAAAAAAGGGCTGCAATATAGAAATGACATTTTAATAAGGGCTGTTTCCACAGAGGTATTAGACCTTAAGTTGACGACACTTTATTATCTGGCAGCCTTTTTGTCGCCTGTCAATTGAATTATATATAATTTGATTTACAATTCTAACATGAATAGACTAAAGGCAGAAAAACGCTTCCATATTGTGCTCAATTATGTTGAAAATCGGGGCCCTGTTCGAAATACGTATCGCTCAAATATTTTTTAGCGATGAGCTCCCTTTTATTTTCTTCGACCAACACTCAGGGAATAACCCCTACACACTCAGTGCATTGTGTCAGAGCTGTAGAGGAGTGCTAAGGGACAGGAGGCGCCAAGAGGACATTGCCAATTTGTTTTAGCCGTTTTTAGTTTTTACTTCACCGATGAATGTTTTCGTACAGTTACCGACGAAGGAGAGTGCTGCATTATCACTTCGATAATGTTAAACAATCGGTATTATGACTTCTTCATTGAGACAGGCCGACAACAAATCACACAACCATGCACTGATTTAGATCAGAAAAAATCCACACCATCTTTATGACTAAATGCAAAGTTGATCTCAGGATCTAAGTCATCGTAGTCTTATAATCAATATTTCAGTCAATTGCTTATTAACTGAATAAGTGCCGTATTTGAAGATACAGTAACCCTCAATTGTACGTTGAGTAACCGTTACGTTCAGAAAAAGTGACTGCTCTATAGGCTGGTGGAATCAGTGGTCCATACTTCTTTATTGCCAGACCTCTAGATTAGTGCATTTTCGAGCCAGACATGGTGGTCATAAGGCTGAAATCATATTTAAATTTTAAGGCCCAAATGTTATATATACAGCAAATTTCATGTCAATTTAAAAAAATGCAAAGAAAATAATAAGGAAAAGTGATCAGTGAGTTCTTGTTATGACTTTGATATTTGTTTTATACTTCTGACTGAATAGAAGTTTGAAATAAATATATCTAGTTATTCTAAGAAATGTTGGGTAAAGGTTCCCTGATGATCTGCATTAGCCCCAGTGAAATGCGCATAAAAACTAGCTAAAGCCCCTCATTTGATCACTTTGCATTTTTTAGTACGATTTTGGGAAAAAAGAATCAGCACATAATTAAAATTAAAGCGGTTTAAAAAATTCATCTTTAATTTATTCCATTTCGAAATTCTCTGCCTCCGTCAAATAACCTCTTAAAAATATATGAAATCATTTTTGCAATATGTTTAACTCTCGCCATATTAAAATTATTCTTTTTCATAGTTGCATTATTTTATTTTTGTCTACTCTTCATGCGAAAACAAAACACTGTGCGCTGCTGGCAGTTGTTGTGTGTTGTGGTGGCGGTAGTTGACGGTGTCGTTGATATCGGTTATTGTCCATAATATTAAGCCACACCATGACAGCCAATATGAGTACTACTTCGATTAAATCTAAAATTAAAAATGAAATTCAAAATTTTTCGCATTCTATAAGAAAAAAAAGAAAACAAATAATTTGAGTTTAAAAAAAAAGCTATAGGTTCTTTGTAAAGTGTGTGTAAGGTGTAAATAAAATTGATTTCGATGATTTATTAATGAAAAAAAAGTATTTTTATTATCGAGCGTATTCTGTAAATCACGGTGATTTGAAATCGCGCGATTTCCAATGTAAATAATGATCCTGAAGACGTTCTAAAAAATAGAAAGGACTTTTGTTTAGACAACATATCTGACACTTTATTATAAATAATAGAACATATAAAAAAGTCTGAAAAATATTTCTATTAGCTTAGCTAGTTTGCGAAAACCACGCAATTTCCAATCACCGTCATTTAAAGAACTTGCCCGTATGTTAATTTTTTTCAAGGTTTTCAAATAGTTTTCTGATATATTTCAGATATAAACCTATTAAATCATTATAAAATCGATAAATATAAATGAAATATTTATGGGAGGGCAAGTCAATAAGTCCATGACTTTTTGAATTCCCCGCATTTTGACTACAGATCACTTAGGCATTAGAAAGCTTTTTGCAACTCACAAACGCAACTGTGCGACAGCTTCACAGATATACATTTTTGGCCTTGCAGTATGATCAAGTTCTTGTGCCGTGAATGAAACTTGGAACACATATCGCAGACCAAACAGCATTAAAAACAGTGGGTTTCTCAGGTCGAATGGATGCCAAGACAAACAAAGTTGGGTTTGCCAGCCAATAAAATTACGGCAGCCGTTATTTGAAGAAATGTGTTGGTTGAAAGAGATTTGAGTTCAAATATGAAATCGCCTCAAAAATATATTCCCATTTCAATGACTTCGGCAAATTATATATCGGTAAGGGAGAAACAAGTTGGATAATCGGCGGAGTAAGCTTATGGAACTCACATTTGTCTCTATCGATTAATTAAATAACTTTTTATATAAAAATCTGGGTTTCATGCAACAAGTCAGGGACTTATAGATCCGCCCTCGTATATCTAATCGTAAATGTAATATTATAACTTACATCAAATCTTTTTAATATCTAATTGTCACGATTATGTATGATAACAATAAGATACGATGGCAAGTAAATAGTTGCATCATAATATCACAACAATTCTTGAAATACACCTCCACTTGTATAACCCTTTATGCTGACTATTAAGCAAAGTCAAGATACGGCTGCTCGATATTATAGTATACTGATATATTAGTGCAACATTGTTGCCAAAAAAGTAAAATCCTAGATTAAAAGATATATTATGAATTAATAAATTTTGTACTCTGACGCAGTGGAATACCTGAATTTAGCATCATTCAAAAAGCCTCAAGATTTTAGTTTGTGTGAGTAAAGGAAAGGGCGCAGAATTTCTCAGGGTCTTATTTGAGTTGTATTAATCATATCGGTATTAATAAATTTTTACAAAACTTTCTTTCATTAGTAATTGAAATGTAAGAATATATTGAATAATATAAAATTATCATGCGGACTCTAAAATATGTTCAACAATAAATACGCATGACAGCAGTAGTAAGAGTGGGCAAAAATTTGTCATAAAAATATTTATTTTGAAGATCAAATAACAAGTTGGCTGATCTGCAGGATTGTGTTAATTGTCGGCTTTTTTCAATCACGAAAGAATAACACTGGTCTCTGAACATTATCGTCGGTACCAGCAGCAAAAAATACACTAGTAAAGTAAAACGTGAAAATAGATGTAAAAAAATTATATATTTTCTTATCAATCTTCTTCTCCTTTCGAGCTCTGATACAATTCCCTCCATATGCAGGGGTTATCCCTTAAGTGCTGTTCCAAGATAAAAAAGACGATGATGAACAAAAAATTCTTAGAAATGCCCAAAAACGTCTGTCTGCGGGTTTATATCGTAATTTCAATTCATGAAAACCAAATTGAAAAAGAGATTTGACTTCTGGCCTTAAATTATGTATAAAGTAACTACGAAGACATGGCGGATGTAAAGGGTATTTTTCATAGAGGTATAACACTTTAAGCTGGCAATATTTTTAAGTGACAGCCACTTTGTTTGCTGTCACGTGACTTATTGTTAGTTTGGCCTATAATTACGAATAGATTGGCGCCTGAACAATGCTTCTAATTTGTGGAAGTTTATTTTAAGTTCCTGGTTCCGTTCGAAATTAATTTCGCGCGAATTCTATTTAGTGATAACACTAATTTAAAAAAATTTTTTTTTGTGGGTACTTTAATATACAAATTTGGAGTGATGATAACCTCAAGTGTATGTTGAGACACCGTACATCCAGAAAAGCTTATTGTTTAAAATGCTTTTGGGCTGGTTCATTCAGTGGTCCACTCTTCTTTAAAAACAATGCTGGTTAAAAGGTAACAGTCAATCGTTCATCAATCGAACAATCATGATGCTCAAGAGCTGTGGTTTCAACAAGACAGCGCAACATGTAACACAGCTCCTGCCACAATTGATTCATTGAAGGAAATGTTTGGAAACAGTATAGTTTCACGTTTCGGACTCGTGAATGGGCGTCCCATTTACTGCAATTTAATGCTGCTACACTATTATGTATGGAGTTTTCAGTGTGCACCGACAAGCCCCAAACGATCAAGGGGATAGTATTTGTTGTCTCATTGCCGATATAGCGCCCTATATGTTAAACTACGTATGAGCCAGTATTGCGATCATATGCCAGAATTTTATTTATATTATATTATAATAATAGAAGATATCTTGCGAAAAAACTATATTTAATATAAATACTAATTTAAAAATCAAAAAAGCAAGCGCACGCTCAACAAGAACGTATGTTGTCAACACTCTAAATAAATTGTTTTTAAATTAAAACAATTGTTAGTTGATGTTGTTCTCTATTTCTTTTACACCTACAATTTGAGTCGGAAAAAAGGCAACCAATTGTATAATAAAAACGTAATAAAATGAAAAAGAAAAGGTGATTAGTGAGTTCTTGTTATGACTTTGATATTTGTTTTAAACTTCTTACTTTTTAAAATAGAAGTTTGAAATAATATCTTTAGTTATTCTAAAAAATGTTGGGTAAAGTTTACCTGATGATCTGGATTAACCGTAGTGAAATGCGCATAGGAACTAGCTAGAATACCTCAATTCATCAATTTGAATTTTTTAGCAACAGCACGAAATTAAAGAGTTCATATGACAATTCCCAAAAATTTGTATTAATTTGTAAATTTAATATCAATTAAATATATTGGTATATCCATTTCAAAGTTTTATACCCTTTAAATTTCCATTTTCGAAACACCCAAGATTGTGTTGGAAGACCACAACGCCAAAGCCCTCAGGAAAGACAACTAAAAAACCTGTATATCAAATCCCGATCCGGATACTTTGAATCGAAGTGGTAATACGGAATGTAAAATTTAATTTAAGCTCAATTCGTGTTTGTCTAACAACGAAAAGTGACGCGCCTGTCTGCTTTTTTTTTGGTGGGGTAGATATGCTGTCACCTGGATACAGTTGAGGCTTCAGTTTAGCCGTTTGGCAGGGAAACATGTTACTTTTAAGAATTTTAAATAAAACATATTAGTGCAGAATAGCTAATAGCAGTTTATTGAAGTATTTTTATAAGATTTAAGAGAGAATTTTCCCTTCTATCCACACCTGTCTGAATGGTAGACTTAAAATACTTATTAGATTTTTACCTAATTGCTATTGGATATACATGTATGTTCGCGCATTGTACATATTAACAAAAAACTTTTCTGGAGAAAAGTAATTTTCTAGAGAAATAGATTCCTAGAAAATATTTGTAATTATCTTGCAGGTCGTTATTAAATTGTTTTAAATGGCGGGAAAGATAACCCACAAAACATATGCTGCATGTTATTCAAGTCTGGCAACTCCAAAAGCAATAGGTATCAACAAGTACTGTATAAATATAAAACCAAATAAGCATGCTGCAGACAAGTTGTATTGCGAACATGTTTGTTAGCAAAACATAAACATTACGAAAATGTGGAGCTAAAAAGAAAATAACAGCAGCAGCAACAACTACAACCGACCCCAACAAACGTGTTGGGGACTATGGAACAATTGACGAACACAACAGTTAATCAGTAACGTGAATGCAATCGAAACGAGTTGTTGTGTCAGCGAATAAAAAATTTCCAAACCGAAATACAAAACGTGGGTCTATTTTCTGAGTGAAGAGAAAAAAAAAACAAACAAATAGAAGAAATACAATAATAAAAAAAACAAAACCAACAGTGTGTATGTGTGTGAGTTTTATTGTAGAATTAATGATATAAATAACAAACAAAACAAAAAAAGAAAAGATCAAATAGAAAAATACTTATAAAGCAAAGAAAGAAAGAGAATAACAGAAAAATAAGATCTAAAGAAGGTGTAAAAATCAGTGAAAGAATTAATTATATATCAATAACAAACCAACAACAACAACAAATTCAATGAAACAGTTATAACTCAAGTAGAAATCTTGGAATAAAAATGTAAAGACAAAATGGAAAATATGTAACTTCAATTACAAATTTTCTAAATTGTTACAGAATGATAGAGTTTAACAAATTTACACGTTTAAAAAGAAATATATGAAAAAAAATTTCTAAGGTTTTATTATTTAAAAATTAAATCAAATAACATTGAAAAGTTTTCACCTCAAAACAAACAATAATACAAATTTAAAAGATTAATTATCATACTTAACGACCTTTAAAAATGTTAAATTTTTCAAACCCCCCACCAGCATTTGAAATGGATTTACAAGTATCAACTGACATGGGATTTAATATAGTGGAACAAGTTTTGTATCAATTTTATCATAAAATTCTAATTGAATTAAATGTGATGATATGTGAAAGATAAAGGAAAACTTTTCTTTTACGCAATTAAGTAAAAGTCAAAATTAATGTGAAAATATTTACACCAAAAACAAATTTGATTGAATAGCCGAAGAAAGGGTTTCTCCGGTCTGCCATAATATTAATTTAGGGAAGTGAAACTCTTTACATGTGGACTCAAGGCAATAAAGAAATAGAAAGTTTTTGAAAGAATGTTTTTCGTTGCAATAAAGTTTGAATTTTTAAGTGAATTGAATATATTGACTTTTAAGTGAATTGAATATATCAAATCAGAGAGTTTTCATATATAAGGCTTTTATACTTGCAGAGTTGAAAGTGATTTGTTACGTTAAGATATTTTATTATCAACTAATTAAAAATATTTTAAGCTTGAATTTAAGTCTCTTTAAAAAGTTCTACTGAAGTGTTGGAATGAAATGATTTCTTTTTCTTCGGAACAACAGGAATTTAAGTTCTCAAAACTGTGACTTTGACTCACTAGTACCTGGTGATCCTTTAAGCAGTTCAATTAATAAAGAAGAAAGAATGTACATCAAGTTGCATAAATATTAGCTACTTATTTTACCGCTTACTTTATGCTAAGAAATATGTATGTATGTATGTGAATAAAAATATCACAAATCAATATAAACACAAATTGTGATATAGTTCCTCAAGAATATTAAGAAAAAAGGTAGAAAATACGACAAGAAGACAATAATCAAACAGCAATTTAGGGATTTAATGTGTGAAACCATCAGTTTGTAATTAATATACATATAGTTCTCTTACAGTATTTGAAAAAAAATAAATAAAAGTTTAAAAAATATATAAAAACTATTATCATAAATAAACATATAAATACCGATGATGAAAGTGCAGCGGCTTTCGAAAACAGCTGTTCGGCCCTGCCGCGTAACTTGCATACTTATTTTAATTGATATCGACTTGTCAGGTAGTATTTACGACGTCTTTGTAAATTTAACATGCTACGGAGAGTATCGTGAAAAATTCTATTGAACATCAAACAGAAAAAAATTTAATTTTCAAATCCTCGAATTATATCTCATATGCGCTTTCCGGTATGTGCTTGAGTTCTATTTTCGCTATTCAAATCTTATCTCCATGGGTCTAATGCCTCACTGTATTAATAAATAAATCAATTATTATTTTTATAAACATCGTATAAATTCTAATTGGAACCACAATTTTTTGTAATAAATAAATGCCGAATATAAAATTTTATAAAGATAAGGAAAATAGTTTTTGCTGAATATCCGAGTACTGTTTTATTTTAGTTTTGCAAAACAATTAGAGTTGTGCCGAACTTCTTCAAATGCTCGTTTTTGACAACAACCACCAATCAAACCCACGTAATTTAAATGGGTTTGATCAGAGGTTGTTGTCAAAAACGAGCGTTTGAGAGCTTTTGATTTATTTCGGCACAGCTCTAATCAAACCCATTTAAATTACATGGGTTTGATTGGAGGTTGTTGTCAAAAACGAGCATTTGAAGAAGTTCGGCACAGCTCTAAAAACAATTGGGGTATTCACACTGTGTGGTATTTAGACATATTATCACAAAGTAATTGGGGTATTCACACTGTGTGCTATTTAGTCATATTGTCATAAAGTAATAACATTTTAGACCAGTTTAAAGAAGTTTTTGTTGTCCTGCATATAAAAAAGTCATAAAACAATAGAACTCTTTTATGTATGTTTTTGTTTATTCATAAAATTTCTTTAGAAGTCTGAGTCGAACGGCTGAAAATCTTTAGGCGAGACGGCGATAGTACATGTTTGCCGCCGTTACTTATATATGATTCACGACTAAAAAACGGTTAAAACATTATTCATACCTGTATGTCTGTACATTTAATCAAATTTTTATAAAATAAGAGTATAAGAAAGAGAATTGAATCGCAATATCTATATATTAACAAAACAAAAATTTCTCTCATATAACTTATGCAACTGGCAGCAACTAAAAGTTGTTCTAATTGCCGCCACCAAAAAGGTGTACATATTTAGCTCATATATAGACAGCAGCTGTTTTAGGTTGTTTATACAAATTCATTTAGTAGACTATGTTATGACGGGTTGTTCACGCTAGTCATATATTTTATGATATTTTTTTAAGACATGACTACAGTGTGTATCCCCTAAATACTTCCCTTCCTTCTTGCAAATGTTATATGTTCTTGAGATATAATATCAAGCAGTTTCAAAACAATTTAAGTCTTCAAAAGTTATTCAGTATATCGATAATAAAAAAAATCGATGTATAGACTTATTCATTAAACGCATTCAGTACAACAGACTACAGACTACAAGCTGTCAAAAATAGAATACATGTGCGTGTATGAGAATGATTATTATTCACTACACAGGCCACACAGCTTGGGGTTGTTGTCCGTGCTTTTTTTTTGTAATTGTAGGCTAATTAAATTAATTTTTATATCGGTGAGCGACAATGAGCAGATGCAAATGTTGCCAGCATAATAAAAATAAATTAAATTATTGTGGACTTGAAAATATATTATATTATTTTACGAAAGAATCAGAAATAATATTTCTAAGCAATTATTGGAATAAAAGTATCTTACATACATATCATAACATATAACATACATGAAAGGAGCTACCCCGGCATTCTAATACTCATAACTATTGATTTGGCGATGTCATTTTCAAAATAATTTAGTAGAATTCGTAGATATTGTAGTGGGTCGGCCTGCTGTGCTGAATGTGTTTAATGCTTTAGATCATATGATATGATAACACCAACATTTATAGGATGCCTCGCAACCGAAACATCGATGTTTACGATTAACCCTCTCGCGCAGCAGACTTCTCTAAAGCAACTACATTGTTTTCTAAGAGAAGGATTAAATAAAATAAAAAGAAATACATATAAAATATATGATTGAAACGTTATTTCTTGAGACGTTAATACATACTGTATGGTGCGCGTAGGGTTAATAAAGAAAACTTTTTACTAAAAATAAAACAGCTCTATTTATATCTCTCTTTTAATGTTATTGAAGAAACAAAGTCGCTTAATAACAAGTAATTTATTGTAAGTCCTATTTATGCATACTTATGTTATGCACTTCCTTGTGGAAAAAACTACAAGTAAGAAAATCTTTTAAGCTTAACTGCTAAAACGAAATATGTAGAGACTAAAATATGTTTCCTCTAACACAAAAAAAGGCAAGACATAAAATATTTTTTAACTTTAATTGGTTTGCTAAAAATATATCCTGAAATGAGGGAAATACGCTGTTAGTGCTGTTGTTTAAAAATAACAATTGTATGAAAGAAAGGGTTAACATATAGCAGCTCTACATAGGACTTTTTAATACTGAAGCGTGATGTTGTTGTGTTTGGCCAAACAATTAAAATTTATTAATGTGTAGATTTGGAAACGAACTTCACTGCAAGAGCTAATTGACATACTGATAGTGTTCTGATGATATTCCAAATAGTGTTCTGATGATATTCCATACGATTTAGTTTTTCGCTTCAGGGACCAAATTACCGATTCGAATCGAAATTTTCATAGAATTTAAATGGAAATTTCTATCGATATCGATTGTCTTGATTCGCCCACAGGCTGACTTTCTTTTTGGCAGAAAATATCCACAATCATGGAGTGGGTTGAACATACGACTAATGGACTGACAGGATTGGACAGCCATCAATTACCACAGTTACGGCACTTGCTCAACGTCTTTGTCGGTTGTCGATCATGCAGATGCAACGTTGTCATTCACATCTTTTTTGAAAAGCATCTTCGCATTTTAATTGCTTTAGAAAACTTTATATATCTTTAAGACAAATGAATGTAAATTCTATAGTAAATTTATATATTTGAAAGAAAAAAATCGCCGCACATTTTTAACACTTCCAACTTTAATGGCGCCTTTTACAAAGAAACTAAAAAGCTGCAACAGTGAACATTAAACCGAAATGAGCGTAGCAACATTTAAACAAAAATAGCAAACGAATGTACGCGGAATTTATTAATTTATCTTAGTTTTATAACAGACCTCGTATGCTCTTGGATATATAAATAACATTGACTTACTTAGTACGAAGATCAAGACACTCCAATAACAATTTCGGTGAAAATTAATAGAATAAAATTGAAAATATGTGTCAGAAGTTAATCAATAAAAACACGTTTTTCTCATTCTTTTGGGAAATTGATATCAAATTATTTTATAACGTATTTTTAATGATTTGAACACTTGCCTAATTGATCTTTATATACTTTTATTTACATATATTTTTATCTTCTTTTATTCCATAGTTTGATTGTTTTACGACTCATTTTAAAAGCGACTATAAAAACCTGAAAGCAGACATACTTGCAGGTATGTATGCTTGTACGTAAGTGTATATGTACATGTGTGTGCGTACATGGAACAAACGTAATTCTGCCGGTGTCAAGATAACAAAACAAAACATAAATATTATCAACTATAAAAATATGAACACACCTTTTGTCTACTAATAAAATAAATAAATACAACATATAAAAAGCTAAATTTATAAAAAAAAAATAAAGTATTACAAAATCACAAGTTCTAAGTGTGTACAGCCAAGCACAAAAGTGTGCATACATAACCATCGCTGTGTTGCTCATACATACAAACAACATATTGCAAAAGCAATTAGCAAGTTTTGTTGGCAAACACAAATAAGAACAATAGAAATATTAGCATTTGAAGTGAAGATATTCTGGCTAAATGTTGTATGTTGCAATAAAAAACAAAATATGCGGCTTATGAAATACAGTGTGTGGTTTTAGAAACTAAACAACGCCAACCACGTTAACGTTGCTATTGTGGTCAGCTCCACTATTAACAAACTACGCCAACGAGAGCCAGTTCAAAGTGTATGTGGTTCCTTTTTTGTGCGAAAAGAAAAAAAAAACAAACCAGAAAAATGAATAAATTCTTGAGATTTGCAAAATCAACAGAAACCAACCAACAACACGAACCAGCTGAAGCCGTAATAAAACAGCAAAAAAAAGAAAGAAAATTTAAATGAAAATACAAAAACAAATAAATAAAAACTAAAAGCAAAAAAAAAGAAACGAAATCAAAATACAATAACAAGCATGACTGTTCATGTCATAAAAAACGCATTAAAAGAAGCACAAAATTAAAAAGTTTTTTTTAATATTTTGATTGCAGCAAACAAGTTTACACCTCAACTTTTACATATGTAAATACACACGCATGTGTAAGTACATATAAAAATACATAAGTGATAAATTTCCAACAAATATTAATAATTATTACGGAAAAGCTGCAATTAAATTCGTAAACAAACAGTGCCGAAGTTGTAAAAAGTTCTAGTGCATGTGTGTTAGTCTGGTTGCATTTTTCTCTATACTTTCCCCCTACAACAAACATAAACTTTTCGAAAATTTGCCGCCACTATTTATAAAATTTAATTTTGCTGTTGTTGTAACTGTGCTATAGATCGTTTCATCAACATGTCGTCAGCTGCCAGCGCAACCTCAGCTCTAACAACAACTTCATCAACGGCAACACGCACTTCGGATTGTCGTAAATTTTCACCAAATATTTTCAACAAAAGCAAATGCAGTCATTGTTTTCGTCAACGTGAAGAGCACAGTGCTGCTGCCTTGGAATGCAATAGGGTAAGTGAAATTTTCATTTATCTATATATACGAAATATGGACACACACAAGTATATGTACCTGTGTTTGTATATCTTGTAGTTGAGTTCATATTTACATATCGTTGACCTCAAGTATAAAGACCCTGACTCACATGATTCTAATATAACAGGAGAATGTGAAAATGCAACAGAAAATGTATTGATCGAAAAGGAAACTACAATTTTCAGCTGTTTGTAGAATCGTTTTGTTTTGATATTTTACTAAATCCCTGGAACACTGAAAAGTGCTAGGAACCCTGTACTTCAGATTATCGATACATACCCAGTCATCAAAATAAGGCGATATTGACTGAAATAGGTTTTAGTTTGAGTGTATATTTTGGGGAATTGTCGTTTTAAACTCTTCAATTTTAATTATGTGCTGCTTCTTTTTTTCGCAAAATTTTACTAAATAATTCAAAGTGATAGTTGTTGTTGTTCTTTATTTCTCTTAAAACTATAATTAGAGTCGGCAAACAACAAACCAATTGTAGAATGAAACATAAGAAAATAAGAAAGGAAAAGTGATCAGTGAGTTCTTGTTATGACTCTGATATTTGTTTTAAACTTCTCACTTATTAAAGTGCAAGTTTGAAATAAATATCTTTAGTTATTTTAAGAAATGTTGGGTAAAACTCCTCAATTGATTACTTTGAATTTTTTAGTAAAATTTTGGGAAAAAAGAAACAGCACATTATTAAAATTTAAGATTTTAGTTGTTTTTTAACTTCCCTCTAAGAAATATGAAAATTTTTAAATGATCTGGTTTTATCTCGTTTCGAAAAAATTTGAGTTAACATCAGATCTTGACATTTTTATGACCTAAGAAACTCTCGTGAGTACTGCTGAAAGTCTGTTGCTATATGTGTATGTATGAGTGTGTGCGTGTGGGTATGTTATGTATGTATGTGTAAGCGATATATTTATAATATTTGAACGCCTTAACAGAATAGAGTGAAACTGATAGCATTCTAAAGGGTTCTACCAAACTTTTAGTGAAAGTTGAAATCTGTTTTAAGTACTGAAATTTTGCGTTCACACTACGAACTTTATAAATTGAGATAAATTTAATCAAAATAAATACCTCAACTGAATTTTTTTTCCTACCATCTGATTAGAAATTTTTTTACTTTCTTGGAAAGCTTTTCAAAAAGTCTATAAAATGCTGAATTTTATTTTTACACTTACAAAAGAAGGCCATAGAAAGTCTTTTTATTGATAGATTCCAAATCACAAATTTATAGCTGGATCAGTAAAATGTTACAAAACAAATACAGAGTTTAATCTCCGTGAATTTCTTGACTCACATATTTACAAACATTTCTCTACATGCACTACATACATGTATATAAACATAGATATACATATGTATCTATGTAAATATATATTTTTAATTCCCCACTGCACTGGCAACGTAATCCATGTATTCGTAAATTTTTAAAAGTGTAGGCTGTAAAAATAATATATTAATTCTTAATGGTACACACTTATAATTTTGTTCTCTTTTATGAGAAATTCATTAATTTTTAGTGTTCAATAAATCTTTGGCGCGTAAATATGCGTGTGTAGATGGAGTCATGTATGTGCGTGCATTATTAGGGCCGCCATGTGTGGCTGGTTTGGTTTAAGACACACGCAAAATAGTTCAATTGAAGTACTTCACATGTTATATATTTGATGATGTTTTAACTTTCTACTAGGAAAATTAACTTTAAGAAATCAGGTTTTACTTCATTTTGAAAAATCTAGCTCTCATCGGATCTCTACGCTTTGAGGTCCTGGAAAGCTTCTCTGATGACACTAACTCTGTGTGTGTGTTTATGAAAGTATGTGCTCTGATTATTACTTTGGAATAGCTTGACCGAATCAAACCAAAGTAGTGGCGTTGTGAAGAGGGTTCCAGATCTACCTGATGGATTATGAACCGATTAGATTTGATATATATCAATATATAAAAAAGTTAGAAAAAGTGCTTCTTAAAGTGTTTTTTAGAATAATTTTAAACGATCGTCATCACAAACTAATCAACTCATAACATTGAAATGGTGTGTCGATCAGAATAAATCGTATCAAATTCGGTTATTTCATTCTGCAGATCTTAAACGAACAAAGTGGTTTATGTGAAAAGATGGGGCTTAGGGTCAACCATGTTCCATATTTAATTTGAGTAGTACTAGCACTCAGGGGGAGACCACCATTTATGCAATACATAGCGCTGGAATCGGTAAGATAGGTTCTTGGGAAGCTAAGGGCAGTAGTATCTGTAGAAACAGTTAGGAGGACTTCTGCAGGTAGTTTGTTACACATGCGAACTGTTCGACAAAAAGAAGACTCCTCAAACTGCGAGTTGATGGAGTATCTATCACAAATATGTGCACTCTAATTAATAATTGTGTTGGGCTTGAAAAGAAAATTAGTTTCGGGAACAATATCACTAATTTCATTGTGGTAACTCTAGAAGGAAAAAATGCACCCCAAATTGCGACGATACTCATGAGCGTAAATAAAGTTGACTACTCTACTTGTCTTCGTTGAGTTTCTGCGAACTCTCTCTTATATATGACCCATTAACTTCAAAATAGACCAAGCCGCACATGAGAGTGGTATCACATTTTTGGTGATATAAATCGAAAGAGATCAGAATGGCTGAAGCATCTTTTCCACCGTCCTAAGAAGCTGAAGCAGAAATTCTTTTGCGACTTAAAGGATGCGATCCGTCTATCTGTCATCATGTCATCATACTTAACTTTCATGCCAAGAACCTTAAGAGTCCCTGGTTCTTTAATATTTGTACCGCTCATATATAAATAGAATACACTAATCTTAAGTACATCGATGAATTGGCATACAATGGTGGGTCTTATGAGCATTGAAATCGATCTTGAATGCCGGAACTCATGCAGATATTTTTATGAGGTCCTTACATTTCATACTCTGCTTCTTTCTATCGACCTCAAACACTGACGGCCTGTACTTTCTTTTAATTATTTTCTATCTTGGACCAGCAGTCAGGGGATGGCCCCTATTTATGCAGTTCACTGGGCCAAAACTAGAGAAGAGGATTGAGGAGGACAGACTGGAAGATAGAGCACTTTGTTGTGGCTATTTTTTTCTAAAAGTGTAGACAAAGAAGGGCGCTGTATTCTGCTCTTTCAGTACACGATGGGGTTAATAGCTGTCGGTAGTGTTCAGCGACCAGTGCTATGACTTTGTCTTTGAGATAAGTCTGCAATAATTAATACAATCCTGGTCTAATGCATATCAGAAAAATATAACATCATATCAATCTCATAAACTGAGTCATCATAATGATGTGTTCACTACTTTAGAGATAAGCATTCAAAAAAGCGTAACCACTAAATGTTTACAAAAAGCCTTTTAATTCAGGCAACTGTTTATTGAGTTAAACAGTTTTCAAAAGAATGGAATTCTATAACACTGCCCATAAGTTATGTGTGTAACTATTTTCCTAAATAAGTAGAGATCTGAAACAACTTATTATTATTAGTATGTGGGGGTTACGCTTTTTTGATAAAATATTTCATAAACGCGAACACATCTTAAGCTCATTTTAGTTGTAGGGCACCGCATAATTGTGTATTGCATGCTTTGATGCAAAAAGAAACAGAAAGATATTTATAAATTAAAAAGTCAAGATGTCGGTCATTTTGAGTCTGAACCACCAGCCCTGTATATTTTTGCCAATCATTTATTTCTTGGGCCTTTATTATTATTAGATAAATTAAATAGATGATACATTCTAAATAGTTTATTGAAAATTTAAACTATTTCAACATAATCAGAAAAAGGCGAGCATGTGGCCTTAAACATTTTTGCTGCTTCAAAGCTTAAACAAAATGTCTATCACGCTCTTAACTTAGCGCGATTGGTGATAAGCCTAAATGTGACCTATTTAACAGAAGTATGTACTTAAGTGCGTACACATTTACACACACAATGCGTCCTACTTAAATCAACCACACAAAATTTAACTTAAAATAGTATTTTGTTTCTTGTATATGCGTTCGCGTGTAGTTGAGGGAATTCAATGTGTTTACAATCCCATAGTTTATTAATTTATTCTAAACTCATTACCGTTAATAAACAATTTCCAAATATCGTTTAATAAAATTTATGATTGTTTGAATCGAAACTAAAGTATGTCAAATGTTTTGAAAACTCATAAATAGAAGGTAGAAATTATAAGCGTTTAATGAAAAGAGTCACCTACTTGTTTCTTTTAATATATCTATAAATTTTTGTTATTTTAAAATTCACAACTTAATAAGATATAAACGAGCCGATAAAAAACACTATTTCTAAGAACAGGCACACAAACTCTCATAGTGATAAAAGCGTTTCTGAAGACAATTGTCCACTCTTATCATAAATTCCATGCATCAGTTTAACATCTAAAGATATGCTGGTAATATAAGCGATTTATCTCATATATAGTTGAATGAAATATAACTTTTATATTTAGGACTACTGCTTCATGTATGAGAAGCAGTACCTAAAAAAACGTCTGGTTGTTGAAAAAAAATGAAAAGAAAACTTAAATAAGACGACAAGTACTCGTATAATAAATAGAAGATAAATAGAATAGTTAAATGAAAACGTTTTGAAATGCAAGCAACATGCTTTTTAGCATTCATAAAAAAATTGCTGCTGCTAACGAACAGCTTTGCGAAAATTAAAGTTATAAAAAAAATTGCTTACGTTTTTGAAATACTACCAGTGAGTAGTTGTGGAGGCATACGATTTCAGTTATTAAAAGTTGTTTTGTTTTATTTAGTTTTTTTATTTTCTGATTTTCCAAGTACATTAACGTGTACGACTAGTAAACTTTACAGTAATTGCAAAAATTTACAAAACGTTTTCATGGAATTGTACTGACGTTATTTCTGTTGCTGTTATTATCATACTTGATTGTGTGCATGTGACGCAGACACCCTACGCGAAGAAGACATTGATATCGTTTGGTTATCTTTATGGAACTTATAGCCATAAAATAGTTTTTGTGTATAAAACCTTTTCAATTTTGATTATATTTTTATCTTGGACTAGCACTCAGGAGATGACCTCTATATATACAGTGCATTGAGCCAGAACTAGAAAGGTCAAGAGAATAGATGAAGACAGATTAGAAGATTTGGAATTTTGTTGTAGCTATTTTCACTTTTTAATTCGTCGCTGAATATTTTTTCTTACAGTTACCGACGAAGAAGGGAACTGTATTCTGCTCTTCTAGTACATGGTGGTGTTAATCTCTGTCGGTAAAGTTCAGCGACCAGTGTTGTGCCTTCGTGATTGAGACAAAGACTCGGAAGTTCATGCATCGTAGTATTGTGAGAGTGCCAACGGCATCCACATGCAGTGCAGTTCTATGTAGCGCCAAAAAAATTTTGTGCGAGAAAACTATGTAACCCTCTGCCCTAGTCTGCACTGTAACAAAGGTGCATATCGTACCCCTGGTGATAATCGTGGCAACCGTGACAGAACTATGAAAGTGGGGAATTTTGTTGAAAACACATCAGAAGTTATAGAAGTTTTTATCTTAATTTTATTATTAATTCAGAGGCGAATTTTTGCTACAGTATAAAAAAGTAGGAGGGTGTAATGAGCTCTTTAGTACACCTTGCTGTCAATAATGATCTGTGATCCGTGCTACAACTAGCACAGTCAAGCATTAAACACAATAACGACAGCAGGCTACAGGCTACAATTTGTCAAAAATAGAATACATATGCGTATATACGATTGATTATTTTTACTAGCACAAATTGTTATTGTAGTTAAAATCAAGTAATTTTTATTTTCGTAAGCGAAAATAAGTAGATTCACTGTTGCCAGCATAATATAAATAAATTCAATTATTGTAAACTTAAAAATATACTGTTTTGTTATACAAAAAGAAACAACAAACTATATTTCCAAGCTAATGAAATGCTTTCTTGTCATATACTGTGGACTTTAAAAATATTTTGTTAGAATAACACTATTTAAGAGTATTAAATACATGAAAGCGGCTATACTGGCGTATGAAAAGAATTCTACTACAAACAACAACGCATGGTTGTTGATTTGGTGGTGTCGTTCTAAAAATAATTAAGTAGCTGACTACGAGGCGACGATTGTAGCCAACGACTTTTGTAGTCGGTGTTCGCGTAGCCTGCTGTTGTTATTGTGTTTAATGCCTTATGCGTTAATTCATATTATAATTCGTTACGATATTCCAAATGTGGAGTGAGGAGATGAATGCAACATCATAGGCTTCATTTGCCAAATATTAATTATTGCAGCACAATTAGGAGATAAAAGTTTGTAATACGACTTTAAAAAAACATATTCCAAGAATTCGTTTGTAATATGAAATTTATTTGTTGGATGGTTAAGCAATGTCTATATGCATTTCATTGGCGATTTCACCAAATCGTCAGTTTTGAAAGGTTTCGAGCTGCTTATCTTATCAAAAGACTTTTAAAAACCATTTGAGAATTTAAATGAAAACTCACAAAAGATTTTAAGAAATAACATTATAATAAATTTCATATTATAATAGTACAATGACAGGATGTCAAATAGTTAATTTATTACGAAGTCATTTGTATGCTAAACTTATGATCCAGAAGTAGTGCAAATCTGTATCTTTTCTAATGCTTTTTGGTTACAATTGCAAGAAGTTGTGCATATATTTATCACTTATTCAGCGAATCCAAAATCATAATAGAAGGCCAGACTTTAGTATGTGTATTGGAGCCATGAAAATTACATTTAATTCTTTTATTCGGCGACTTTCTGCCGTCGAAAAAATTTAATCGAATAATAAGTTTTTTCAACACGGTCGACAACCTTTTGACTGATAATCCTCCGCACATCAATAACCAATCAAAATGTTGAGAAAATTAAGCAAATTGTTCAAGTTTCGATCATTATAAAATAAGTTGCTGAGTATGTCGACATATCGGGGCCTCGTGGGCTTAACCCGTGCTATCGAATACAAGTTAGCAGCGAAGTCACTAACTTTTGGCCAAAAGGAAGTTAGTGCCTATTCCTTATTTGAGTCAAAATGACCAATTGTAATTTTGCACGTGCCATTATGTTCTTCACATCTGGCTTCTAGCACTATTTTCCTGATTTAAGAGACCCATGAAAGGGTGGTATTTTTTGTGAAGCTACCACTTTTTAATATAAACGAAATAGATATTCGTAAATAAATTTTTTAGTATGGATGGGACGTAATAGAATCAGTGTAATTTACCAAAAGAATTTTTTAAATGGCCTTACCGATCGATTCCAGAAACCATTGAGCTCTTAAGATAAAAAAAACAACTTCGTCCACACCAAATTGGGTCAAAATCGGCTAACCTGTTCGTGTGAGATATCATGAACGAAAAACAATCGAAAAAAGTTTTTTTCTTTTAAACTCCGAAGTTATATATCCAATCAGTTAGTGTTCCCAGTTTTTTATAGGGCTTAGAACACTACATCGATCCACACTAAGCAAGTGAAAAGCTTCGTCATCTAATTAGTGACGCGCATGAATGGATTAACGAGATTCCTACTATCTGGCGAAACCTTAGACAAGGGAACGGGCTTGGAATAATTAGCGGGAAAAGAAGACCCTGTTGAGCTTGATTTATTAATTCAAAAGTTATAACATTTCGGAAACGAAATTATTATTGGAAATTCGATACCAGACAATTAACATATTTTGGTCCAAAAGTGCTAATTTTTTTTTATAAATTCAAAATATATGATATATTTGAATTAAATTAATTAGTGCAAAAAAGTAAAAAAAGCCAAGGAGCTATAGAGGTTCGAATTCGTAGAGCAGAACAAAACAGCCCACCTTTTAATTGCTTTGCGGGCAAAATAAGCGGGGAGTTTCAGGTATGACCTTTAGGGTCAACCGTTTTCCAACTACTTTTTTATGGAAAACTATGAAAACTCAGAACTCTTTTTCTTTTCTTATTAACTGTCGAAAGAGTTTTTTTTAAGTACAATTCTATTTAATACAGAAACTAAATTTTATAAATTGTTCTCATTTCAAATATAATCACACGAGAGTAGGAATTCCTTTGACATTGCAAAATAGACAGTAAATGCTGACATGTTAGGACAAAGAAAGTTTTTTATATCCAATTCACCAGACATGGAGCCAAATTATTACATTCGATATTAAACGAAATTTTAATACCATTTCAATGGAAATTTTGATAAGTTTTCGAATGAAGTAAATTGGCCCCTGCTTTTCAAACAACTCTCACTGTTGAATGTGATTTATATTGAAATACTTTTTTCCAGCTCCATTGCAGTTATCCCTTTACTTCAAGCCAATGCCGCTTTTGTCTTGCTGAAAATTCAAATACCTGGTCCAATCATTTTCACCAACTTCACAGTAATTTTATATTAAAGGACTTGTTTAGCTTTTTGCAAATTAGTAGTGGATTTAATTTTCGTTGTCGATGGCCTCAATGCCCAGTTTCAGATGTGTACACCGCATGAAAATACAGGCAGCATTTAACAGAAAAAAAACTCTCAAAGGTTTTTATTTATATAGAAATCTTCGTTCTGTTTTGAAGTTTTCAGCCACTCATCATTAAAATCTTGCATAAGATCTATGATATCAAAGCACGTATGGTAAATAATAAAAGCACATCATAACGATAATTAAAATGTTCTTTTGTAAAAAAATATGCCAAACAAAAGAGACAACATTTTAGGGTAGTTGTTGGTTGTGTTGTATGTTGTTTAATTGTTTGTTGCAAAAGCAGTTCTTTGTAAAATAATTTTGCATACAAGAGTTGTATCGTTTACACATCACAATGCACTTGGATATATATTTTTATTGTTTTTAGCTGTTGATTAAAAAAGTTAGTCGGTGTATTAGACAACAGTGTCTGTTTTTAGATAATAATTGAAATCTTAACTTCATTAGCCTGTGGATACCATGAGCATGTGTTCATTATCACCAGCACGTCCGGACATTTGCGCTTCTATTTATAAATTAGTCTTGCGTGTGTGTTTCATATATGAAAGATATATACCATATTTATCTATACCATGTTTATATATGTGTGTGTTATATACAATATAAATAAGATAATTTAAATAATTTCGTTTATATATTCTGCGTTGAGAGTTGTTCGCTCGCACAGTGCATGTAGGTTGCATTTGGAACAAGTACGAGTGCATTTTGTAGGAAACCGAATTTATTAAAATTCAAAAGCAGAAAGAAACTGTGAATGCCTTTTTTCTTTCTTTTTCATCTTGAAAAATCTCATTTGACTCATTTAACTACTGACAGGTTTTGTTGTATGCAAATTGTGACGACTTGATGTGAACTTTGTCTACTGTCCAGAAAGTGGGTCAGTTACAATTATTTAATAAAAATTTAACTCTTCGTATCTTGAATTTTGTTACATTATAAAATCTGAAAGCATAAAGAGAGATTTAGGGGATAAAAAGAAAACGAATAGAAGGAATTTTTTATTGCTGTTGGTGTACAATCCACCTGGAATCAGATGAGTTTTGAGGCAAAGCTATTTATGAAAGGAATTAATTACGTAGCATTTTCTTTTCTTCTAATCTGCAGTATTTAAACAGTAGCGCACAGTCAAAACCCGAAATCTTTTCAAAACAAATATAGAAAACGGTTTAACTTTAAGATCAATCCGGTAAATCCCCGATAATTAAGTTCTTTGAACTAAAACACTATTATATTAACCTTCAAATCAATCGATTCTCACGTGACAAGAGATGATTAATGAACTAATCAGATATATAATTTTGGAGTTTATCAAAAACGCCACTCCTTTCTGGTTTTTAATATTTTATTTACAACATCTCACATCCTTAATAGTCGAATTTCGACTCGGTGATCGATATTAATTTTGATACACGACATGTACTTCGAACAGAGGCCTGATTTGCAAGTTAATCCCCGTATTCATAAAAATTACGAGAGGCTTATAAGAATGTAATAGAGCAAATTCATATGAAATTTTATTTTATTACGCTGTTATTAGACTCTCATAATATTTATGAATAAGGGGGCAAGTTTGCATATTTCAAATAAAAATATGGAGCTTGAGGCTTATTTATATAAAAAGTTATATATATATATATATATATATATATATATATTTCTCGATATTTCGATTTATTTAATAATAAAAAATCTTTAATTATACATATATTAATATTTTTGTTGTTTTATGTTTTTTATATAAATATTGAAGTTATTTTCTTCTTACTTAATCTTAAAGGTTTGTTTATTGAAATTCTCCCTCTAATCTTTTTCTTCTTTTCCAATGTATTTCTTATTTAATAATCTTTAGTATTTATTTCTGGAATTCTTCTGACTCTTACTCGTGTTTTTCTTTTTTGAATATATTTTTAATTTTGTTTGTTCTCCTGAAGAAGATATCCAGAAGATATCGAAATATCGAGAAGTAGATAATAAATATATGTATAACTTTTTATAAAAATAAGCCTCTAGTTCAATATTATTATTGCAAATATATAAAGAATCAAAGGCTGAAAAACTAGAACAAACTATTAAAAAAAGGGGTAAGTTTGCACAATTTGGAAGCGTTGTTCTATAATACGAAACTGATAAACCAGAACATACATAAATTATCTAACATCTGCCAATATAGCCACTAGTTATAAAAGCTTTGCTTACCTAATATTTTATACCGCCGTTAAAACTCCATTTAAAAAAGCCGTCAAGGCCTTTTATGTTTAATCTAATAAACGGAATATGAGCGAAATAATAATAAATTCCTTTTTTACTGGGATGTAAAAAACCATATATTTTATTCTTGTTCTTTACAAATATTCTTATTATAAATATTCGCATCTTTGCTATGATAAATATGATATTCACAAGATCACTGCGCCAAAATTGACAATGACTCACACACATCATTATTAAACTATGCTAAAAATGAAAGAAATCTTAAGAAGATGTTACTTTCGCCTTACCCAAGATCAGATAGATCATTATGAAACACACAAAAAAAAAAAAAAAAAAACAAAGAAAAAACCTTAACAATTCTTTTTAATAATCACGGAAAGCGCATCAAGCTTAAGAATTTCTTCTACTTAGCAAATAAACCGACAAATAGAAATAAAAACTAAAAAAAAAATCAGTTGCACAGACAAACTAGTGGTTTGCAGTACGTACTGTTCTAAGACCAAAAGAGTGTTTAACAATAACAGCCAGTGAGTGGTAGTAATAACAATGAAATAAAGAATGAAATATCTCATCAGGCAAAGTAAAATATTAAGAAAAGATAGAAAAAAAAAACTGTTTATATGTGCAGGTGCAAAGATGCCATAACTCAGTTAACCCTCAAAACTATTTCTAACACTAACTATGCCATCCATCAAAAGGTACTTCTTTTTTTTATTACTGCAACTCTTGCACATTTCATCTATAATTATCAGCATGAGTACTTAGAATCTTAGAGGCGAAAAAATTAAAAAAAAAAACAACAAACAACACACAAATGAACGAAAAATCTTGCAAAAGATAAATCGTTGGAAGCATTTGAAAACGGATACCCTTTCATCTAAGCAATTAAATCTAGTTTTATGCTCATATTTTATCTTCAAACGTTTCCAAGTGCAATTCCATTGCAAATTGTTCCAAGAACTTTAATACTGCAGCGCAGTTTCTTTTCATGTTGAACTTTTGGCTCAACAGATAATTATTTGATAAATAGATTAGAGCGATTTATTTATAAATATAATTATTATTATTATTCGTACACTAATTGGCTTGCTTTATTAATTAAAATAATATTGCGCCATTAGACAATATTTTTTTTAGATATTCAGTTCTTCAGTTCTTATTTGAAGAGATAAAAATAAGTTACAACTTCAGCTCCAATTATCTTGACTGTATATTATATAAAATATATGTATATGGAAAACCATTGGCCCTAACGGCTATTCCTGCAGCTTCGCGCTAAGATTAAACTCAAAGCTATCGCGACTCGGTTTGATGTGCTGTTGAGCTCTTCAAGTTAGTATATACTTTTGGGAATTGTTGTTTTTTAAAACTCTTTAATTTTAATTATGTGCTTCTTGTTCTTTCTTCCCAAAATTTCACAAAAAAATTCAAAGTGATCAATTGAGGGGTTTTAGCTAGTTGCTATACCCATTTGACTGGGGTTAACGCAGATCATCAGGGAACCTTTACTCAATATTTCCTACAATAACTAAAGATATTTATTACAAACTTCCACGTTAATAAGTGAGAAGCGTAATACAATTGTTAAAGTCATAGCAAGAACTCACTGATCACTTTTCCTTATTATTTTCTTACGTTTTTATTCTACAACTTTTAAAATTGTTAAGTTTTTAACTGTATAAGCTCTTTATAAACCAATAAATTCCTACGTTGTAACCGGTGGTTTATATAGTTTTAAAGTTCCACAAAAAAATCGAGAAGACCAACTGATCAGATAAATAGTTTCGCATATTTGTTAAAATTAATTTCGTTCAAATTTTCGCTTCATTACTGATATCTTATGAATGTGTCCGTCGAATTTGAGCCAGCTTGCTGAGATTTATTTGCTTTCTTAATGTCAAGAGCTGCTGATCTTGTAGAAACGATCGGAAAACCCATTCCAAAGTTATTAAGAAAAGCTTTTGAAAAAAGTATTCGTCTAGTTTTCTTGAAACTTCACGAAATCCACTTGCATGAATAGTTTCCAATTCCCAAGAAATCCAAGTTCTGTAGACTCCTGTAGGACGTCATCAGTTTGATTCGATTCGGTAAAGCCGTTCAAAAGTTATAAGCGGATTACATATTTACACACATCACTTAAAAACAAACCCGCAAACATAGAGACATTGTGACGGACTCTCAGAATTAATCAGGGATGTTTTCTAAGATATTTAAACGTCGATATATGACGAGAACTTGAACCGGGTGTTTTCAAAAGAGGTTAGAAGCAGTAACTTTCCAACATTTGAATAATAATAAAACATAATAAAATTTAACCAGCAGAAAGATAAAAATGAACCAGTAATTATTTTCTATCAAACACTCCTTTAATAATTAAAAATGTGAAAATTGTGTGCTTTGATGTCGCAGATGTTGCCAGTGTACCTGCATTTCTTTGGTTCTCAAGTCAAATCATCAGCAGAACTAAATTCAGGAATAATAAACCGTCTTCATTTATGCATAAACTTACACAAACCAATTAAGAATTACACAAGGAAAAACTTAATAGGCTTTTGGAATTAAGTTCAAGTCTACTGATAATCATTGAAATGCCAGCATATACAATAAAGCCCTGCACCAGTATAAGAAAAATGCCAAAATCAAATAGAGTGTGTATTTCACTCTTCCATTACAAACCCAATACTAACAAAAACACTTATTTTGTTTGACGATTAGGATATTGAAAATGAGAGAACAAATTTTCATTGAAACAATGTTGAAATAAAAATGAAGTTGAACATCGAACCTAAAACAGAAAATTAAAAATGTGTTTGAATATTTTCATTGTAACAGCATCTCAGTGATGGTACTTGAAAAAGTTCGAAACAACAAATATTACGAATATGTTCTAGTGCACTCGATGCTTTTGCTATGATTTGCCCTTCACTTACCTCGTGGCTAAAAAATAAAATAAAATTATAAATATAATGTTGGCATGCAAAGAATGTGAATCAGCATAAAAATGAAGTAAAAAATCAAAACTGTTTTAAAACATTCAAAACACTTAGGATATCGAAACTAAAACATAAAATTAAAAACATGTTTGAATATTTCAATTGTAGCAGACATACCAGCGGTAGTAACAAAAACAATTTTGGTGAATATGTTCTAGTGCAACCGATGCTTTTGCTATATAATTTATCGGTTCTTTACTTCTTTGAAGTTTTTTTCTCTTCCAATTTTATTTGTACTGCAAACACAAGCACTAACGAAACTGTAGACAAGAAAGCATTAATTTTCTTTTTATATTTTTTGGTTATCAACGTTTACAGTGAAGTTGTTGAGCTTGAAAGAGAATTTCGTTTTGAAATAGTTTTACTTTATAGATTTGCAACTATTTATTTTAGGCTTATTATGAATACGACAAAAATCAATTCTTTACACAATCCGGAAGATGGTATCAATTGACGGTGCTGTTGTCAGAAGTAGTGAATACAAGACTACGATACTTTAGATCCCGATGTCGAATTTGTCTGATCTGCATTAGTGAAGGCTTGTATGAATTGTTTTCAACTTGTTCTAATGCCGAAGGTATATGTTGTACTAAAAAGCAGAATACAGCATCCACCTCCCTCGGTACCAAATAATTGGAAGGCGAATTAAAAGTAAAATTGTGTACAACATATTTTTGGTCTCCCAGTCTTTTAAGGTCCCTGCAGAGGTATTCACTTGAGTGCTGGTTTGAGACAAAAAAGTACCATCTCAAGTGCGATATATATTTAACAAATTAACTGAGATAATTGGGTAATTCACACTGTAGTCACAAAGTCATAAAATAATAACACGAAAAATATAACTACTGTGAACAACCCATCATAACTTAGTCTGCTAAATTAATCTGTATAAACAAACTAAAAAAGCTAAATACACATTTTTGGCGACGACAATTGGAAAAAGTTTCAGTGGCTGTCAGTTGTATAAGTTAAACGAGAGAAATTTTTGTCTAGTTCATATTTAGATTTTGCGATTTAAAGAACAGACGTATAAATATGAATAGTTTTTTAGCTGTTTTTTAGACGTGAATCACATATATAAGTAACGGCGGCAAACATATACTATCGCCGTCTCGCCTAAAGATTTTCAGACGTTCGACTCAGTTCTCTAGAACTTTTTTACGACAGAACAAAAACATACCTGAAAGCGTGCTATTATTTTATGACTTCTTTATATGCAGCACAAAAACAACTTTCTTAAACTGGTCTCAAATATTATGACTTCATGACAATATGACTAACTAGCCCACAGTGTGTATACCCCAAATATCTCACACAAATTTCAATTAAAATTACTTCCAAATTTTTCAATTGCTCCAAATATTTGGTATGATATTTGTAATTCTTTGCAGTCATTCTATTGAAATAATGTTTTCTTGTAGAAAAAAATCTTATATCAAAGAATGCGCTTATTAATTTGAAATTCGTATGCAGAATATTTGCGGTTTTGAATAGCAAATATATCTCTTTTCAAAAATATTCTTATCTCAGACAGCCGCCATAAATTGACCTTCCTCAAGTTACATAATACGAGTAAATTTTAGCAACTATTTTTGTTGCTGTTGTCTCTATCATTTTATTTACCAAATAGTGCAATTCATTTGCAAAACAAAAAATATATTTTCATATGCAACTTCAAAAAAATAACAGACAAAGAAATATCCAAAATATATTTACAATCAAACCGAAAAAAAAATAAATATCTTAGAGGTGGTTGGTTTTCTAGCCCCAGCTGGCAAGTCATGAACTTCCATAAGTCTCAAAATATAAAAACAAAAAATTTAAGAAAACATCTCAAACGTAGACAAAATGCTGAACTGGAAAAAATTAAAAATAAAATAAAAATATATGAGTAAATAACAATTGACAATATGAACAAATCAACATTTTCTTTATTTACCACTAGTTTTGATATTCGTCTGTTGGTATTTATTTAAAGTTGCCTCATAAGAGTTGTCTATCGGTTACCCTACTAAAGGCAGTGGTACAATGATTTGTATATAATAAAGCAGGATTTAAAAACTGACCTCTTTAATCATAAAAATAATGGGAGGCTTATAAGAGAGTAATGGAGCGAGTTTCATATGAAATTTTGTTTTATTACGCTATTATTAGACTCTCGTAATTTTTATGAATAGGGGGGTAAGTGCATGAGAGCTTTTACCATTAAAAACATTTAGCAGTCACACATTAGTTTTTTTAAATCGAGTTATTCCACTTTATTCTGTATGTAATTAATATTTAGGGCCTCAGAGAGTGGTCTCAGGCTGTTAGAACTAATCAATTGAATTTTCAGAAATAATCAAGGAGTAGGAAAAGTGCCCCATTATTGGTAATATTTTGAAGGGACATTGAAAAATGGTCACAGAATAAAGGGTCTAACTCACTGGCTCTCTAATAAATCTGTTCAATATAAATTATGTTTCCCATAGAAATATTTGTTAAATCAGTCTCAGCGAGAACAAATTTGCAATTTAAAATAAAAACAATTCAAGAATATAGTTTTCAATGAAAGCATGAGATAAAATATCCGTCAAATGGCCAGTCTATCATTCCATTCCTGTCAAAAAGAGAGGGCGACTACTTTCGGTTGAAGTGTTTAACACTTATAGCGTTTTCTTTTCTGGAAAACGTGTAACATTTTTTCATTTGTTTTGTAAATAGTGGAAGTTTGGAGGAGTCTTAAAACAGAAATTACTTTTCGTAAGTGATGATGGATTAATTTCAAATAAATTCCATATCGGAATGTTGCCATTTTTTGCTAAAAAGTGTAAAAAATGTTGCACTTTTTCCAGAAAAGAAATCATCCCTAGAATACGAAGCCTAAAGATACGGATACACTTGGCAAACAGTTGCCCAAAACAGCGTAACCAGTTAACAAAAATAACAGTTAAGAAAATTATTTTCAATTTAGTATTTTTTGAGAATTGTCATTTAAAACTCTTTAATTTCAATATCGTTCTGAATCCTTTTTCCCAAAATGTTATAAAAAATTCAACGTGATCAAAGCAGATCAAAGTGAAAAGTTTAAAGATTCAATTGATCACATTGAATTTTTTTACACTATTTTGAGAAAGAATAACCAGCACGAAATTAAAATGAAGGAACAATATTTTGATTCAGATGCATGTTTCATAAATAAAAGTTGGTAGCGCAGAATCCATTTGTCGGAACTAAAAATTTTTAACTTCCCGCAAGGAAAATTCGATTTCTCATCAGACCTCAACGTTTTGAGGTCATGGGCAGCTTCCCTGACTAATTCTGAGAGCCCATCACTATTTCAAATAAGCGGCGTACTGAAGACTTTTCCCGAACTTAGATTTCCTTTGAATTTGAACCGATTCAAACTGCTAAATATCAAGATTTAAAAAAAACTTCTAAAAGAGCAATTTTAGAAGTGGGGTCTTCAAATAACTTCTCAACTGGTACACCGACTAACTCACAAATAAATTATTTTTTAACATTTAAAAACGACGCTGTGTCAAAATCGGTTAATAAATTTGTCAAACCGTGAAAAAAATGCCAAAAAGTGTTTTGGGTAGGACCCTCACTCATTGTGTTGGAATTGGAAAGGAGAGGAAAGTGTTGAAAGGATAGCAGAAGATAGAATAGACAATAGAGAATTTAATTGTAGCTCTATATCCTCTTTTTTCCCCTGAGAATAGTTTTGGTATAGGTGCCGACAAAGTAGGGTGTTAGTCGCTGTCGCCAATGCTCTGCGACCAGTGCTATGACTTCGTCGAACTCGGATCCTGAGGCATCGTAATCTTATGTCTACTACTTCAGCTCACGTTACCGTAAGTTGAGGATACGGAGTCCATGTCAGGATTAAAGGCACTACTTCAGTCAGCAGCACCCTTAAAAACTCTGGCTGCTGAATATATCCGACAGCAGAATGCATCACCCTGTTTCATTGGTACTTTAGCAAAATTTAAATGGGTGCAACGAATTCTCTACCTTCTCATAGTTTTTCGTCTATCATCTTAATGCTGTTCCCTACTTTCTAGTTTCCGTAAAATGTACTGCATATAGAGACGCTTATTGCTGGTCCTTATAGGAATAAAACAAGCCTTCATAGTACCACTCATAGAACCATTTATGTTAACACGTGTTAGCCAGTATTAAAGTTAATTTTTTTACGCTTTTCCGTAATAAAATTGGTACAAAAAGAAACTGTTATCACATTCAACTAGGCCACCTAATAAGTGGTAATAATTAAAATTACACCATAGTATTGATGATTAAAGTGTAGCGGCTTTCGAAAACAGCTGTTCTGCTCTGCTGTGTAGCCTATAGAATTAAATTTGATTTGTCAATAAATAATTTGTTATAAATTAATTGCAATTAGAAGAATTTTTAGTATTTGATTAACCAACCATGGATCAGCATTGATCTTATCTGATGCTACTGAAATCATTAGAGAACCTAACGCTTCTAAAATTCGTTTTAGCCATATAATTATCTGCTTAACATTTTCGAAACAAAGTTACCTAATACATGCTTGTAGTGTTTCCTTTTCTTAGCATAAAGTCAGAAAAACAAGGCAAGAAAAGTTTTTTAGACAAACGTCTTGGCCAAAGTTAGTTAGACAGACTGGTTGTCTACCCCATAACAGACATTCATAAACAGCAAATACAAAAATAAATGCTTTTTTTTCTCTTTTGGTAACAAACAAAAAATCAAACAATGCTAGTTAGTCGTATATATTTTTTCTTATTTGTTTATTAAGTATCTTATATATTTTCAGTCTTTTGGGTTATAGTGTTGTATTGTTATTTGTGGTATTTATTTTGGCCAGATTTGAGATTTTCCTCCGTCTCGTGTTATTACACCACAGCGCTTGAAATTTGTGAGTGGCTGTCTTGTATTGTACACGGTGTTTTTGAGATTGTTAGTCTTTAACGAAAACAACTTTGATCTATAAAGGTTATCAAGAATAAACAATCATTAAAATTCAACACAATATTTTTTTTTCTTACTTCATTTAGTGGATTTTATTATAGACTTTACAAAACAGCCAACAAAGAAAAGCCCAATAAGAATTCTTTGAAACAGGTTATAGTTTAAGATTTATGAATAAGTTAATAGGGATTTATTGAAAAAAAATTATGTAAATTTTATAGAAATATATTTTAATGTGAAATTCCATAAAGCAGCAAATCACTTCCGCTTGTTAAATAAAAAGTGAAACATGTGTTAAGCCAAGTTAATTAATTGATTTAATGTCTTGTGTAAAGCATGTTTGTAACAGGTTTAATCGCCCAACTGCGTCTCTGAGATGCTGAAAATGTAACGAAAAATATTTGAAAAGAAGACCTTTTGACAAACCAGAAAAAAAGCACAGATGTTAAAGTTACCTGTGAGGAATTCACCTGCTCGGAATTACATATGATTTTGGTTTAAAAAATTTATTTGGTAGGGAAACGTGGTTTAAAAATAGAGCCAAAAACACATAATCATGGTCTATTTAATTGTTTATATTCCTGGAATTATTTACAATGTTAGAGAAATGAATATCACTAAATTAATACCAGAAGTGACGATAATTGATTTTTGTCACGCAATTCTTCACTTTTTATCAATCTTCATGAAACTTTTTCACAAGTTTTAATATTGTATATTAAATGTCCCACTAGTATTTCAACCAATTGAAAAAAATTAGGAAACCTGAAGAAGATACCATAAACGAAAAGAAGGCACTTTTCATATATAGTGAACAAGTGCCACTGGAGCAAAAATCTTTTCCGCAATAATAATGGGTGTTATTTTAATAGAGCAGCATAAGTTTGAAACAAAATAATTTTTAATATCAATGAACACTAATTTTCAACAACTCTTCGCACAATTTGGGGCCGTATTTCGCTGAAAACTCTTCAACTATTTGTGGCTTACTGACGGAGACAAGTGACTTAATATAACCCCTATAAAAATAATTTTATTGGGTTCAGTCACATGAAAATATTTTTTCATTAAAAGTTTCTTTGAGTAAATCAATTGTAGGGCTCGTTCTGTTGGAACCAAATATCAATTGAAGTACTAGAATTATGTTTCTATACCATTCACCATTGATAAAAACATACTGACCATCATTGTTTTTAAAGACCTTTGGGCCGCCAATGACTCCTCCAGCCCATAAAGCGCACCAAAAAGTAGTATTCTACAGATGTGATTTTGTTTCGACAAACGCTTGTGGATTCTCCCCACTCCAAATGCGATAATTCTGCTTATTTATGTAGCCATTTCAGAAGAAATGCGCTTCATGAGAAAATAGAATTTTGAACGGGTGAGTTTGAAGAATAGCAAAATTATTTTGATTAAAAATTTCCAATAATTTCCAATAATTTCCACGCATTGTTCTGGTGTTAGTCGATTCATAATGAAATTTTCAAGTAAAATAAAAAAAGCAACTATCAGCTGCTAAAGTAATGCCAACTCAAAGTTGTGGCGCTCTAAAGAATACTATTATACAAGTACCACACTATTTCATAAGTATATATATTGTCCATTATATTAATAATATTATTTATTATGCTTTAGTTTTCCCTCGATATAAAGTTTAATATAATATAATAATATTCCTGTCACTTTGTAAAACAAACATTGTAAAGCGACAATTTTGTCACGGTGACAGTCGTATGAGGTTTGAACTTTCGGCATTTCTAATGTTAAACATTTGCCTTTAAATGAACTATTATTTTAAATAAATAATTGGTTCTATTTTCGACCTCAACACTTTTTATGGCCAAAGAATGTGGATAGGAATCCGGTCTTGTTTTTAATATTTTTATATAATATTTCTTGTCTTAGACCAGCATTCAGGAGATGATCCCTAAATATGCAGAATATTGTGCCAGAACTAGAAAACAGGGGATAGTGTTGAAAGGCCAAATTGGAGTTTAGAGAATTTTTCTGTGGATATATAAGATTTTTGGTTTTTCCTTATACAAGTTTCGACGACTCTAAACTATTCAGTTTTACATATATTTCCTTAGTCGTCAATCACCGACTTAAATACAATTAAAGAAAATGTAGGTCACCAAATGAAAATAATTCCCTCAACGATTTTTATCCTCAGTGGCTAACGAAGACCTCCTTTTATATTGGTTTTCAGCGTTTTGAATATAGTGGAAGTGTTCCAAGCACTGGAAGAGATTAAACACAAATAGTGGGAGATTAGCTAATAGGATCTAGTAAAATACCTTCATCGCAATTTCGTTCTTAATGCCGCCAACTTGGATTTCGTAAAAAATCAACAGTAACATAACGAAAATATTTTTAAAGCCATTCCCTTCTAGCTTATTTCCTTTACATCTAATTATGCATCAAATTTAAGATTTTTCAATATTAAGATTATTTAAGAATAATAACACACATACTCATCAACATAATTTTGTATCACAACACTAATCACATCACATATTCTATACGATCATAAGACAATTACCGCACACGCAGAATTCTTTATATGTTTTCTGCTGCTTCCCCCAGTGCTTTTATTTGGCACAAAATTATTTTACATAAAAAATTTTTATAAATAAATAAAGAATGATGCGCACAAAAGTTCTTGGTAATTATGCCTGTACATTTGTCTGGCTGTTTAGGTCTAAGTCGTAAAATAAGAAAACTAAAACAAAATATTAAAATCAAAGATAAAAAGTAAACAATAAAAAAATTTGAAACCCAATAAATAAAATGAAAATACATAAAAACAAGTAAAAGTGGTATATTCGGCTGTGCCGAATCTTATATACCCTTCACCAACGTACGTCTGGCGTTACATGTATATTTTAGTACCAATTTTGTTCTTTCTAAGTTATAAAATAGTTTTAGTTAACAAAAAAAAAAAAAAAAAGAACAACATCAGTTGGCTTTTTGATTAAGTTCATGTATAAACTTAATCAAAACCAGAATTTCCAGTCCTGGAAGCGAAATTTTAATTTTTAAAATTATTTTCTTATCAATGAAAATTTTTATTATGTATAAAGCGGTTTTATTTAAGAAAAATCTAAAATTTTTAAACATTTTAGATACTACATGAACTACAAAATATTGCAGTTATCCAACCCTGGAATCGAAATTAATTTTTCATACCAATTTTGTTTTTCCTGAATTCAAAAATAGTTTTAATTAGTAAGAAAAAATAACGACGTTAATTGCCTTTTTGGTTATTTTTATGCATACAAAATGTTAATTTCCCATCCCTGAAAGCAAAATTGTATATATATTTTTTTGTTTGTTAATGAGGCATGAAATAACTTTATAACGAAAACGTTAAAAATTGGCAGCATTTTGGTCACTTTCATGTTCTAGAATATGTTATTTGTACCAAAAATAACTTTGAATTTTTCAACGCTGGAAGTGAAATTTTATTTTTTTTCTGTTTTTATTATCAATGCAAATCTTTATGATTTATAAAGCGGTTATTTTGAAGAAAAACTTGAAGTTTTTCGACATTTTAGTTACTACAGGTACTACAAAATACGAAATGTGCAAAAAAAATTTAGTTTCCCATCCCTGGATAAACATGTTTAATTACTTTAGTTTTTAATAGACAATTGAGGCTTCCCAAAGCATAAAATAGTTTCAGTTTAAAAACAAACAAAAAATGATTGCCGTATTTCGAATTTTTCTGAATTTCCATTCCACTATATTTAAGTTAATTTTCAAACCATAAGCCCATGAACGAAGTCTCTAGCTCTTTTGGGGACTTGGGAAACCCGATTTCACGTACAGACAGACGGACAGCCCTCAATCGTCATCGCTATTCATAAGGATCCAGAATATATATACTTACTGGGGTCCCATATTGATATCGAAGAAATCAGACACGGAACGAAAAACTTATGGCGTTTTCTTTTCTAGAAAAAATTTAACATATTTTCTCATATTTTCTTAAAAGTGGCGAATGGGAATAGTTTTCAAACAGACACTATTTTTCGTGATTTAATTTCCAACAAAATCTTAATTTTCAAATGACAGATTGTTGCCTTTTGCTATTAAAAAGTGTAAAAAATGTTGCATTATTTTCTAGAAAACAAATCAACATTAAATATACCCTTTCACTTTTTTGTGAAGGATATAAACTAGTAGAAGTGTTCTACTCGGCTGTGCCGAATTTTATATACCCTTCAACGACGTGCTTCGGTTATTGTTTTGATGATCCCACAGTGTAATCTCAGCTCTCTAGATTACAAGTGTGGTAAATTAAGTAGGATCGACAAGAGCTAAGTTTAAAATATGTAAAGATGGAATCGTTTTAAAAATATGCGAAGGTGGAGTCAGCGGGAGATCTACCAATAATTTTTAATATAGAAACTCAAATTTGCTAGTTTCATTTCTATTATATGGCACAAAATATCAAATATTTCCTTATTCAAATTCGCTGTTGTAAGTGAAATCATCGTCACTCCAGGGCAAACAATTGTATTGGCTTGGTATGGTTTCCAAAAATTTATAATCTGGTGATTGTGATCAGTATGAAATCGTTTATAAATCTATCAGATGTGGGAAACAAATCGCCTTTAGCTCATTTTATTATTTTTAAGCGGAAAGCTTTATGATCATAAGTTTTCCATTCCTGATCTCTACAGCAACAGCTCGTTTATAAATACCTTCTAAATATAGAATATTACAAGTGTTGAGAAACTTCATATTGCAGATACACATTTTTATTGTTCGGAAATGAGTAAAATATATGCAGATGATTTTCTGTGCTCTTGAGGTTAATGAATTAGTGCATGCGAAGCATGAGAGAACGTGGTATTTAAATTTTAAATGTTAATAATTTATTACATCATTTTGTGTATATAAAAGTTTTTAATTTGAAATAAAAGCTGAAAACAAAGTAAAATTGTTATAAAAATATAATATGTTTTGATATTTTAGGGGCTGATCACAGGTTATTTGAAATAATTGCAGGTTATTTGAAACTTCTCCGCACTCCCCTTCATAATTGCATCCTAATAATTGTTATTAAATACACAAAAATACATTTAAATATTCGTTGTTAGTACAATGTTAGTTGAATTCTTATAATTAATATAGTGAGTGAGAGTGCGGGACTTTCTGTATATATTTTATAAGTTGGATTGAAGTTATGGGGTTTCTCGTTAGCTGCTTTAGGATTAAAATTATAATACAATACTGAAATATTTTTGGGGTATTTATTTGCCGAATAAAATTTTTAATATCAGCCATTGCCATGAGTTACATGGTCCATTCCTTCAGTAAAATATTCAACTACTTTCTGTAATAAACATGGCCGCATGGCCCGTATGATGAACGACGACGTCGACATCATATCAACACGGCAACAAAAAATTTTTACTCGTCATTTAATTCTGGACAACAATTAATTATTACTAAAAACCTTTTGGTATTTTCTAAGGCGTATAATACAACATGTTACCAGAAGTCAAGTGACAATTTTTTGCTGTCCTGTTGATGTGACGTTCACGTCGTCATCCACAATAGGGGCGATTGGCTTCTGTTGCTTTAATACAGGCTGATTTAAAGGCTCCATATCATACAATATTCTTTATTTATTTTAAATCAAAGATATTAAAAGTAATTAGGAAACTTATTACTTGACTAAAACTTAAAATCTTTGCACCAAAATACTCGCAACGATATTTAACAGTGTTTAATGTCTTATAGGCAGCTTAAAATCCATAAAAACTACATTTAACTGCAAATTGTTTTACTTTTAACTGCACTTTATTTTTATACCTTTTTTTCTTTACTTAATGGCCACAACTAGTGGGTGCTCCAGTATGTGAAGTGTAGGTTTTTTTTAAACAAATTTGCATATATATTTATGTCTTAAATGTGTGTGGTTTACAATTATTTACATGAAACCCAAGGCTAAATTAAATTTTAATTTATGCAAAAATTTACAAAAAATAAAATGTAATTATTGTGTTTTTTCGGTGTTTGGTTTTTTGCATTGTTTCACTGATGGGTGTTGTTTTTCCACTTTGGTAGAAATGCAATTAATTCGTTACAGTTTTTAAATATGTTTTATCAAACTCAGTTTAAAATTAATTATTTGTGGATAATGCATGTTTCCAAATATGATTGATCGTAAAAGAAAGTCGTTGTTGTTGGTCTTTATTTCTCTTTAAATAAAAAAACTCGGAAAAAGCCAACCAATTGTAGAATAAAAACGTAAGAAAATTAAAATGGAAAAGTGATCAGTGACTTTGATATTTGCTTTAGATTTCTTACTTATTAAAATGGAAGTTTGAAAAAAATGTCTTTAGTTATTCTAAGAAATCTTGGGTAAAGGTTCCCAGTGAAATACGCATGGGAACTAGCTAAAAGCCTTGAATTGATCACTTTGAATTTTTTCTAAAATTTTGGGAAACAAAAATCGGCACATAATTAAAACTAAAGAGTTTAAAAACGACAATTTCCAAAAAATATGTACTAATTTAAAAGTCAAAAGAAAATTTTGGAGTAACTCAGTTGTTTGAATGATAGATCTTAAAGTATTCATATATGGCAACATACGAGTTCAATAAAAATTTTTTAGGGCGCCTCTTAATTCGTTGTAACAACCAAACAATCGCCCATAAATATCACTATTTACACAATTATAAAAAAGAATGAGTAAAAATTAGAGCCGGCAGTCGTCTAAAGTTTGTTCGATTAATTCGAATTTAATGGAACAATGAAATCTCGATTTCTTTATACGAATCGAAAACTACATCAGTCACCGCTTATCACATGGAAATCGGTTGATTTGAAATTTAAAATTATAGTGCTTTAGCTCGAAGAGCTAAAAAGCATAGAATAGCACAAAAACCATGTTATAATAGCTTTGAAATTAACAAGAAATTATAGGGATGGCCTTTAAGATAACCAACCATTTTCTATATGTTTTTTTATCGTAAATAAGGTGGGGGAACAAAGGGTGGTAAACTGCAAACAAGCAGCGTTGTCAACGCTTTTGGATTCCTCGTCGTTAATGATCGGTGATGTTAAAAATTATTTACAGTGCTGTTCTTGGAAGTAATTTGTTAGCTACCGGCCTACCGTGTTCTATGCAAATAAAAATGCAATTTTTGTTTCATATTTGTCCCGACGTTTCGCGAATCTTATGTTCACTTTTTCAAGAGATCTTCATGTGTATATAATATTATAAATATTTTTTGCAATATTTTTTGTAGATTTGGGTGGCGGTGATATTAAAAATTAATTTGAATTCAATATCTACAAACAAAAACTGCTTAACACATTGAACCAAATCACCCAAGATAGAGTTTCCTTTGGGGAAAGTTTACTTTTACTTGGAGTTTTTTTTCCAAAATTTCTTATTAACAAGCGGCCAAGTACAACTATGAAGATCATTCAAGTCTGCGATCACCCTGCATTTATTTTTTGCCTGTGTGGAAGCAGGCTAACAAGGGGTGACAGCCGTATTAAGTTCACACTAGTACTGATGATGAAAACATAGTGACTTCCGAGAACTTCGTTCTTATGTTGCACCGAGTTCCTTCAATAATTTAATTGTTGCTAGTTTTGCTTTGTTTCTTTGCGTGCAGATTCTTTTTTTAATTCTTTCTGAGTATTTTGTTACTATTCTTAGGGCCATTATTACAACTCCATTTAATCAAAAGTAGACAACTTCCTTTGATTAACTTGTTTCCCGAATTTAAAGCCAACGATTAGTTGATAGCAGATTCCTTCATGAAGGAGGTTAGGAAAATGTTGTAATAAAGACACATTTTTATACGTCCTAAGAACCCCTACTTTTAACAAAATAAAATGTAATAATGAACTTTAGCCCTATGAAGAGTTTGAATTTAAAAGCGAGATATATTTTCAGAAAATATTTTCAATATCTTAAAGTTCGTACAAAATTTTTAAAGCAAAACTAATAGTTTTAATATGAAGTACTCATTTCTTGGTTTTAGTGCTTTTTGAAACTTAAAAGTTTGTAATAAGTTCGTAAATAACGCTACCAGGAGGCAAATTACAAAACTCGATTTCGATCGAAATTTGTCTGCAAATTGTGGTGCAATTCCGATCAATATTGAATGTGGTAACTTGACCTCTGTTTGCTTTATACATTTTTTATTTATTATATATATTTTTTATTTTAAATTATTGTTGCTATTATGTTCGATACTTCTTTTTATTTCAAATAATATTATTAATCAACTATTAGCAGTGAAATTGACCTTAAAAAAATCATAGCGATTACTCAAAAATCATAGAACAAATGCAAGATATATACGAGTATAAATAAATAAAAAATATTGCATCTTCCAAATGTTCATTATATGTCTTTCCAAATGTAAAAAAATCACCCTATTTATATTAGTAAAAATCAAAATGGTGGTGCTTTAAAGTCAGTCAAAAAACTTTAAAATAAAAAAAAACTATAAATACTGCGGTTGCACTGAGCACGTTTTAAAAATTTTGTTTAATTTTATGTAAAATAATTTATTTATATCATCATCTTTCTGTAGTACATCTTGTTTATCGAAAAATAAATAAAATTATTTATGGCTTTAAGCACGAAAGATTGATGTTCATTAGCAAAACGAATTATTGAATTTATAAAAAATTAATTTCATATGCATGCTGATTTAGCAATAATGATTAATATTGAAATCATTTTAGTAAATATGAACAAATAAATGAGTTATTAAGCATTTATTGTTTAATATTAATAACATGAGAAATATTCAACTTGAAACCTTCAATTAATTGCTTGCAAGCCCCTGACAATTTTACTCCCAACTGGACAATTATTGTTGTTTTGTCGTTTGTCGTTTGTTCTTTGTGATTTTTCTTTAGCCCCTTTTTGCTCTTGAGACTGATAATTTCCTATTAATCAAAACTTGTAAAAACATTTACGTCTACAATATTATTTAATTGAAATTTATTTAATGTTCTTTAATTTATGTCTTGTTCTTAATTATAGAATTGAATAGATTTTTTTCTTCTTATTATTGCTAAGAATGTTGTACTCAACGAGTGAATAATTTCATGTACATAAATTAATATTTTGACGTATTTAATAAATAAAATTGGCGTGGAAAATTATGAATTTTATAATGTAAACGACCGAATGAGCACAATTAATTAATTTCATTTATCTGTTATTAATACTGCCTTTTCTTTATTTGTGTGACAACAAGGTTCTTGTCTTAAATACTCAGGTGTTGTGAAATATCTTGAATCGCTTGAATGTGCATATTGGCGACATTTAACGCCCATTTAGATCGCGATTTTTGAAAAGAAAATTGAAAAAGAAAAAAATATATTTTTGTAAAAAAAACATTTGCTTATACCATACAAATTGATATTTTCAAAATCAGTTGAAAGCATTTCCGAATTGGTTCTAATTAGGATTTGTAAAATGCAACCTTGTTTTTGTCTGTGCTAAGTTGAGTGCTGCCAAGTTATATATTGGAAACATTTGATAATGTGTGAAGAGTGCAAGAAAAATGCAACACATCTGCATTTCTTTTTCTCAGAATTTTCATGACTTTATCCGAAATAATGAAATATTCTCTTTCTAAAAGTATTTCCATACATTTAAACGTTAATTTACATAATATAAAATAATTCCTAACATAAAGTGCAACTGCATTATAAAATATACTGTATTGTAATATATAAAGGAAAATACAACATCAACTACATAAATATTTAAGAGATTTTATTTACTCTGTTTAAGTTTTAGTTTTTTTGTAAAAACACTAGTTCATTAGCGGGAGTTACTAAGAAATTCGAAAAACTGGCATCTTTTGTGCAACTTGTAAATTATAGAAAACTTGTTCCAAAAAAAAAAACTCTCAGAAAATAAATACCTTCCTTGGAAAGTACCCTGTTGATAAAGTATAAAGTAGTACCTTTTCAATTAAGTACACATAATTTAAAAGAATAGAAAACAGAAAAGGGGTACCTTTTTCCCCCTTTGAAAAAGTGTCACTACAAACGCAAAATTTTTCTCGGGTATGAGATCTCAAATAGTACCAAATAAGTTCTTAACCCTTTTTGCTCCTTAGAAGTACACATAAAGTGTGTTTTTTATAGAGTGATACAAGTTGAAATCATAATAAAATATAGCAATATATTTTTGATGTCAATGAAACTATTTTTAGTGGATGGAAAAGTTTATGACATTAATGTTTAAATATGATTTCGGCCATGGGTGGCGCGTACAAGGCGCAATCTGGAACACCAATTTCCACAAACAGTAACATTCTGACCATCATCGTTTTTGAAGACATATGGGCCAATGACTCCGCCAGCTCATAAAGAGCCCCAAACAGTAATTTTTTGTGGATGTAATGGTGTTTCGGCAAGAGCTTTTGGATTCTTCTCACTCCAAATGCGACAATTCTGTTTATTTACGTACCCATTCAACCAAAAATGGGCTTCATCGGAAAATAAAATGTTGAATGAACGAGGTGCACGATAAGTTTGACGAACAGAACCATTATTTTGATTAAAAATTTCCACAATTTGCACGCGTTGTTCTACTATTAGTCGATCCATAATAAAATGTCAAAGCAAATTTAATAAAAACCAACTATCAGCTTTTAAATAGGTGGTCAAGTAAAGCAGTAATGCCAACTCAAAGTTGTATCACTCTATAAAAAACACCCTATACTAAAAACATAATTCGAAACATATGGAATAATTTTCAAGCTTTAAATATGTTTACGGTTGCAAACTTTCGAATCTATCTAATATAGATTATTAAATTAAAATTACATGTTACAAATCCGTAAATATATTTCAACATAACCTCACTTTACATCAACATTTGCAGTCCACTCTTGTTTTATTCTATTCAAACAACAGGTTTGCTCAAAAACTAGTCGCAGGCGGTAGACGTTCTGCAAATTTATCTCGTGGTCTCACTTCCCCTTTTAGTCAGTCGATTTATATGGCTCACGCCTTCACGTGGCACCATAGTTATCTATAGAAAAAGCTAGGGCGAGAGAGATCAGATGAAAAACTCTGGGAAGAGAATAAACAATATGGCTGCACTTAAAAAATAATTGCCCACTAGACTTGATGTTGACTGACTCAGAGCTGCTTTGCGACCGTGGAATAAATTTATTTCGTGGGATTGTTGTAAGAGATACAATGAAATTTTTTTATGCATTTGTACTATATAAAATATTTGCTTTTTGATATCACAAATTTAACAAAAAATGTTTTTAAAAGAGATCAGAGATAATTAGAAAGGATTTAAAATTTCAGTAATTACCTTTCGCTCATTTCCTTCTACAACGTCATAACTAAAAAAATTATATTCAGAGTTAATGATGTAGATGTTATGCATATTTTATTCGTGTTGTTTTTTGAAAATTTTCGTGAAATATCTTGTATATATTAGTAAGGCGAGAAAAAAAGTTGCTACATTTCCATTAAGCTGTTAGTAAATTTGTACACTCTAGAAGCGTTTTGTGCAAAACTAATTTGTTTGAGTTATGACACTGTTAAAGTAAATGAGAGAAATATTTTTAAAAAATAATATTTATCTGAAGGTTAGTATAGGGTGTCCGCCGATAAGGTATACTACTTTGTTTTGCCGATATTTTGGTCAGCTTGCCCGTTCATATTTGCCAGCCGAAAAGTAGACACCTGACAAATTTATTATGGAAAAATATTCGATAAACCAACGTGTTTTAAATGTTAAAATTTTTTTTATCAAAATCAATCATCGATTACTGGGATGATGAGAAAGTTACGTTAACTTTTTGGGAGAAGCAATTTGAAAAAAAGCGCACTATTTATTGAGCAGTGAATATAAGTATTCGCAGACAGAAATGGTGATGTTGATTGTCATCCACGGTCGCCAGACTTGACTGCATCAGACTTCTTTTTGTGGAAATATCTGAAAAGCGGACAGCCCATTTATGGTTAAAAAAAATTACCTTAACCATTATCAATTGTTGTTGTTCTTATTGTTGTGGGTAAAAGTAAATTGGAAAAACTTTGCCGAGTCTTATTGGTGACTGAGTTTTATTTTATGGAACAAACATTTTTTCTTACTCTAAAAAATTATAATTCCAAATGCACCGAAATTTCGATGCACCAACTAAAGAATACTTCACGCAAACATTTTTGAAAGCACCCAAAATGGCGAGAAACGCACTCAGTTGATAACGTTGAAATTAAGTCAGCATATGTATTATAGATTTATACAAAAATGTGTTTGTTATAGCTGAGTTAGTAAAATGAATTTGTCACCCACTGGCAACACTCTTTTATGATTGTTGCAAATTGTTGATTTAAAAAATTTCTGTTTTATTGTAAGCAAATTAAACAATTGCCAATAATGTTTATATATCGTGTTCATTTGTTTATTGTTCAAATTGCTTTTTTGTTATTTGTTATATCGCTTTTAAACTTACAAAATATAGCAGCTATTAACAATTGTACAAACGTGCTAAATTCACAAACACACATACAAGTATGTTAGTAAAAATTTTTTAAAAATGCATTATTTTTCAGAGCATAGTTAAGTTAACATTAAATTGAATATTTCTTTATATTTATTTATTTTGAATTTGCATAACTCATATATCGTCATCTAAAATGCAAAAGTATTAAAAAAAAAATACAGAAAAAGCATAAAACGTTATAAAAAAGGAAACTATTTGGAATATTTCAAAACAATTTTTAAGTCTAAATGAAAATAAAACAGTTTAATATCCATCTAGACTTGAAAATTTTATTTCAATATATTAATTATTTTCTATTTTACAATATCTTTTGCTTCTCCTGCAAGCTCTTGGGAAATGAAGGTACGTTATTTAGCATTTGAGCTGACGATATGCTGTTTGTTGTGCTCACTTTTGGCCAACTTTAATAAAGTTAAATTGTTTTTTTTTTATATTATTATTTTATTTAAGCATTAAATTTAATATGTAAAAATATGTGGCTGTTTTAGAAAACAGCAGCGAATGTCATTTGAATGGCACTACAAAAAAAAGTCATTTAGAAAAACTGCATTTACATCAGTTTTCTGATTTTCTGATACAAACGATTAAATAGGACTATAAATTGTGGGTGTAAAAATTGGTAGATCATATTATTGGTGTTCCATAATCTCGGGATTATAGGACGTCATTTATCGCAATTTATTATCTTGAAATTACTCAATAAACGGAAGCAATTAATAATTGATAAATATATTAATAACTATTTCGCACTAAATATTATTTAAGTTTTAAGCAAAAAATATCCATTAAAATATTGCATCATAATTTCTTATAATTTTTGTTTCTTTCCCTATTATTACCTCTCAGATAACCATAAATTAATACTTCCCCCTAATAAACAGCCTTCAACAAGTCTTTAAAATTTAAGAGCTCGAACAGAATCTTTAATGCTGCCAAAATACTTCAACAAAAATGAATACAAAATGTAGCCTGCGAAATTTTTCAAACATTTCGAGGTGTGCACATAACAATAATGAACATGCACGAAACATGCATGAACAAATAAAAACAAAAAAATAAAAATACAACCGCCAAAAAATAACAGATATAACAATTTCCAAATAAATATTGAAATCAAGCAAATTATTTATTCGTTTATATCCACCCACATAAAATTTATTTTCTTAACATTTTTCTTAAAGCCTCAAATGCATTTTGGTTTGTTGCTAAATTTAAAGATTTGCAGCAGAAAAAAATAAGATATTTAAAGTAAAATAAAAAATCAATTTATATAAAAGAGGAGCAACTGTGTTTAACAGCATGTCAAACTAGAGAATCAATTAAAATTTTAATTGAAAAATAATATAGTTGGCTACGCCACTCATATAGTGTTTTATACAGTCGAAATATGGTTAAACGAAAAAGAAAATTTGTAGCAGTATTGTTGAAAAAATTTCAATAAAATTGTTTTCGAATAAGTGAATTCTGTGTCGGTTAAACAAAACTGTGCTGGAAATTCTGATATGAGAATTATTTCATAAAACTGAAATGAATTTATAAAACACATCATTGTTTTTGGTTAAAAATAATAAAATGTGTTAAAAACTATTTCCTAAATATGATCACAATATGATTTCATCATGAGTACAGGGTGGCGCTAGAATTAAGTTTTCAATGTTTAATAACTTTCTTATTTAATGGTTAATTATATATATTTTATTTATGTACTTATTTATTTTTTAACAAGTACAGGGTGCTTTTTATAGAGTGATACAAGTTTAAATCACAATAAAACATAGTAATATATATTTCATATCATTGAAATGATCTTTATTGGATAGAAAATTTTATGACATTAATGTTTAAATATGACTTCGGCCATGTGACCGCCACAGCTGGCGCGTACAAGGCGCAATCTGGGACACCAATTTTCACAAACAGTTACATTCTGACCATCATTGTTTTTGAAAACATATGGACCAATGACTCCGCCAGCCCATAAAGCATACCAAACAGCAGATGTAATGGTGTTTCGACAAAAACTTGTGGAGTTTCCTCACTCCAAATGCGACAATTCTGTTTATTTACGTACCCTTTCAACCAAAAATGAGCTTCATCAGAAAATAAAATTTTGAATGTATGAGTTTGACGAATAGGACAATTATTTTGATTAAAACTTTTAACAATTTGCACGCGTTGCTCTAGTGTAAGTTGATAGATAATAAAATGTCAAGGCAAACTAAACAAAAATCAACTATCAGCTGTTAAATGGGTGGTCAAATAAATCAGTGATGCTAACTCAAAGTTGTATCACTCTATAAAAAATACCCTATATATTAATTTTTGGCTTCAGTATATATCGTGGTGGCTAGTTTGACTTCCCAAAGTCTTGCTCTTTCCAGTACATTTGGCATAATTTTTCCTAAAATTTCCAGTGTTATGGATTCAATTTCATAGTGAAGGTTTTTTTTTAAGTTTTTGTATGGACGCTGGCTTAGTTAGACATGCATCTTCTTTTAAATAACACCAAAGAAAACATTTGCTTCTGTACGAAGTAACGCGTTCGCCCAAGAGGCCTCGTAACAGAGGCCTTCTTCTTTGCAGTATGGGCTCTATTCCCATTATCCAGGAACCACAACTGTGGATAGTTTTCTAAAGTCGGCCTCGAAAGATTGACCAGCATCGTTCGATATTCAGTACCATTAACTATTACTGAGGCGCCATATGATTCTGTCAAACTGTAATATTATGAACGATTACAATATATTTATAAGTTACGACGATCGTATATACTGTTTCTAATGATTTTTATTTGAGAATTAATATTTCTTGCGCCTATATACATATTTAATTAGATATGAACTTAAATAAATACAAATTGACGTCTATATTAAAAATAAAAATGTTATAATAATTAAAACTCGTAACTCTCTTTCGTTTCAGGTATGTAAAAGATTTTTCGTTTTTGTTATTATCAATAATGTAAGTACCAGGATACATGTAAATATTTGAGTCCATGTTTGTTTTTATATAAAGAATCCATAGACATACAAATTTGCAGTGATGCACTGAATTATTAACGCCGATATTCTAACAAGCTCCACACTCACCAGGCTATCTAGATCTGGTAGAAACTTATAGCGCAGTGCTTTTGCCCTTAAACTATTCAATGCAGGTCAGTGACATAGAAGATGAAGTACAGGTTCTTCCTGCTCTTCATCAATACAGCTTCTACAGAAGTCGTTAGCTATTTTTATCAATAATTCAATTCGTCAATGTATGTAAATAGAAGCGAAATTTTACATAGAGATTGAAAAAAAGTTTTTATTTAAATGCAATTATTTGATAAAAAAAGAGTAAAAATCAAGTGGTTTACAAAAATTAAAATAAAAAAAATTAAATAAAAAATTAAGTGTAAAAAATTATATTGTAAATATATTCTCAACGATCAATGAACTGACAAGTAGAAAAAAAATCACAGTAATAAAAAAATGATTGACGTTGAATGTCAATTACTGATACTCAAATCATTTTGTTTCAATTTGTTAAAGTAAACTTTTGTTGCTTTTTATGTACAAATAAAAAAAATCATTTAATAAGTGCTTAAGATAAAAAAGAAAACATGTGATAAAACACTTAGTCAGTTTGAATTATTAATAAAGATCCCATAGATTATTTGTCTAAAATTAAATATTTTGCGAAATATATCTACATGTTGTATCGTTTTAATTGTTTTTGGTTTCAAATAAGTCTACGAAACGTTTCAGTTTCATAAAAGTTTGGACTTTGATGTTTCTAAGCTGGACTTGAAGTTAACAACAGTCTGTCTGGTTTCTCTAAAAGAAGTTTTTTTGATGAAATAGAATACACATACACATTCACTCTGATTATTTAAAATTTTTTAATTTTTAAACTTGAAAAAAGCAACGCAAATAAATTAAAATTGAATACATTAAATATTTGCTGTAAGCAAAACCATAAAATCTATTATGCGTACTGTACGATTCAGTGAGTGAATTCTGGTTCTGTTGGAGCTTTTCTAGTGCTAAAATATGCTCCACTTTGTTACAATCAATTAGCATTAATTTCCAAGCACAAAAATTTACTAAATATTTGTGTGCTTGAATGTGCCAAACACCGTGTGAAATATGAAAAAAAAATTGGTAACTTTAGGCAGTGCTTTACTTATTTATCTGCGTAGGCTTTCACAGCGTATGGCGCGAAAGAGGCAAAAAAAAACTTATCATGTTTTTTACATATCAGATCAACATATTTAAGTAGTCCGGTCTTAGTTGTTTCTAACTTGTTCTTCGAAGCCTGGGGCACTGATAATTCAAAATATTTAAGTATTAAAAATTGATACTGTTTCTCTTATTCTTTTGAGTATATTTTTTTACATGTATTTTTTTTTATAATCTCTTAAAATGAATGACAGACAGGCTCTTTAAATATGTTGCTTGTTAAGGGTACATTCGCACTTATCAAATAATTTAACATAAAAAAACTTAGCCACTTAATAACACTAAAAAACCACAGCGGCTTGTGTTGTAGGTATTAGGGTTAATCAATTGGCAAACATAATTATATATTAGCTAAATATCTAAATATGGATATCTAAAAACTATAGAAACTAATGATATAAACAATAGCAGGCTAATTACTCTTTGCCTTCAAAAGCAGCCATCAAAAACTTTAAATATTGGCCAGTTAAAATGTTGAAAATACTTCAATGTTATATAAAATTTTAAGTCAAACTTAATTTGGGAAATAAACAATTGTTTTTAATTGAGCAAATATTAATATTTAAATAATATTCGTTAGATGAAATAATGCAAAATTGAAAACAAAAACTAAAATAATAACAAAAAGTGCTCAAAATAGCACAAAAACGATTTCTGGAAAATAAAACAAATAATTGAAAATAATTAAAAGAAATAATGAGCAAAAAGAAGAAGTTAAAAAACGCATAAAATTTCAGTCACTACCTGCCAAAAACAACAACAAGCAGTGCAAATATATTGTATACACAGAGAAAAGATCATAATCTGATCACAAAAACGCAAATTATATAATTAATAGCAGTTGCCGCAACGAAATTTATTTATTTATAACGAAATTTGTTTTCAATTAATTTCTGAACTAAATGAATTACTTGGGCCGCTCGCACACATTCGATTCAGAATCAGATAGAGAAGAGAATATTCATAGCACGGGATAATGGCTCAAGGATTAGAAGTTAACTGCGTCTACAGCGATAATGAAAATCAACTCACTATATTGAGTTTTCAAAAAATTTGTTGCGATTTGCAGGGAAGTCATCCCCTTAAGAGATGTAAAATCCAAAGTAGAAACTTAGATTTTTTAATAGATATTTTTGCATTCTGACTTCCCGCTGAGAAAATGTAAAATTATCATAAACCGGCAAGAAAAAATCGAATTCTTATCAGATCGCCACATTTCGAGATCACAGGAAGCTTCTCCGAGTAAATTACTGGGGAAAGCCCGTTACTATGTCTGTGTGTGTAAGCGTGCGTAAGTATGTGCCTTGCTTATAAATTTTAAAATGGTTAAACCAAATAAATCACTGGTAACGTGCTGAATGGCGCTCCGGAAATCAGATTTTCTATAAATTTGAACCGATAGATTTCAAAATATAGGCTGTTTCTTATAGAGTGATACAACTTTGAGTTAGCGTCACTGATTTATTTGACCACCCATTTAACAGCTAATAGTTGGTTTTTGTTTAGTTTGCTTTGACATTTTATTATGTATCAACTTACACTAGAGCAACGAGTGGAAATTTTCTATAAAAATAATTGTCCTATTCGTCAAACTCATACATTCAAAATTTTATTTTCGATGAAGCTCATTTTTGGTTGAATGGGTACGTAAATAAACAGAATTGTCGCATTTGGAGTGAGGAAACTCCACAAGTTTTTGTCGAAACACCATTACATCTCTGTTTGGGGCTCTTTCTGAGCTGGCGGAGTCATTGGTCCATATGTTTTCAAAGACAATGAAGGTCAGAATTTTACTTTTTGTGAAAATTGGTGTTCCAGATTGCGCCTTGTACGCGCCAGCCGTGGCGGCCACATGGCCGAAATCATATTTACGCATTAATGTCATAAAATTTTCTATCAAATAAAGACCGTTTCATTGATATCAAAAATATATTAATATTTTGTTATGATTTAAACTTGTATCACTCTATAAAAAACACTTTTTATATCAAAAAAACTTTAAGAAAATAATTTTTCAAGGTGGTTTCCTTACAATAATTTTTGTACAGCTTCACTGATCGATTCTATAGAATAATTTATATTAAAATTTCAAAATCACTTCGATGACTGCAACGCGTGTTAATCCGTTCGTGAGATGTCGTGAACGAAACTATTTCATAATTATTTATCTCATCAGTTGGCGTTCTCGATTCACTTATAATAATCAAGGACTGCATCAATAACCGCTTATTTCGTGGGAATCGGTTGATTATAAAATAATAATTTTTTTAGCTGGAAAAATAGCACAAAAGCCAGGGTACCATAAAATTTGTATTTAATATCAGAGGGAAGTTACAGTGATGTCTTTTAGGGTTAACCCATTTTCACATATTTTTTAATATGATTGCCTTTGGGTACACTTAGGCCTCGATTTGCTTCCAACCGATTTATTTCGAATATATAAACTTGGTTGTGGTTTGAATTTACGTATTTCGATTTGATTTGTAGTATTTTGATTCAGATATTCGTTGGTTTAACCTGCGTGGCTACATCCGGCTGATGATTTTCACTGTGGCCATAGACAAATAAGTCTTAACTTCTAGTTTTGAAAGCAAACAGGAGAATTATTATTTTTTATATCATGTCAATGATGCTCACCCTAGAGACATATAATGCTGAAAGAATTTATATCCAAATAGGATAATTTCATTTAATTTTACAAAGAGAAAAAAATTAATGTATGCGATTAAAAATAATAGAAAACAATTATTTTTGTATTTTATTCGAACTTTTTTAACTTAAATTCTGTTGGTGATTATTCTTCAGGCTCTAGATCTAGACCTGCAATAAGAATTTAAAATAATAGAACATTCAAATGATTTTTAATATCAAAATATATATTTTGAATGATATAAAAGAAATCATATTCCAATCTTTAATGACTTGTATTAAGCGAAATATATATATATTTTTTCGTCTGCGTTTTTTAGTTGTTGGTCCAATAATCTCGAAAATCAAAGTATTGATATAGAAGAAAGTGATTCGATTTGTATCGCTTTTCAAAGATCCCTTGTTAATGTCGCTAATCGAGGCTTTAGTGTATAAAGTTACCCTCATGATTTACATGAGCACCATTGGAATGTTCGTAGGAACCATTTAAAAACACCTCAAATATTATTTCAATTTATTTTTATAATTCGAAAAAATTTAAAACTGATGTTTTAAATAACACTTCTGGCTGGCGTCCTCAGATAAATTTATAACTAAAAGTTATATAAAACAATAGGTAATTAAAATTCAATTATTGAAAGAATACACAAGCTATTCTTAGAAAACGTTTTTCTAAAAATATTTCCTGCTTAGTATTAGACTGGCCATCATCATTCAACAATACATATTATGACGAAACTAAGTCTAAACCTGATGCCAGCAAATTACTAAGAACAAAGTGATGGGAGCAGAGATCGGTAATTACCAGTACATTTTCGGAAAGCACTAAATTTAAATACACGCGTCAATGTTAACGCGTGTATCACTGATTGGTAGGTCTAATAAATTTTTAATTGAGCAATCAATTACTTAAAGACAAAAGTGATTCCTTGTAGTTGTGCTGGTCTACATGGTCGAACATAAACAATAACAAAAATTAAAATTTAATAATTGTTTTACACACATGAAATCAATAATAGAATACAATAAAGAAATTAATTGATTTAGTAAATATTTTGTCCAGATACAATGAAATTTGTTGTCAAGGAAAATATAAAAACAAATGAATCAATTAATTATATTATCAATATCTACACGAGTCAACGGCCTACTCATAACATTTAATCTATTTTTAATGGTTAGAAACTAGCAAATTGTTGTACAACAGCGTTGGCTTTACATGATTTAAACAAATTGGCCCAGTTGCTTTACCAAAAATGCTGAATTTTATGGGTATTTTAATGATCAACTTGCACAAGAGTTTTGTGTTTGATTTGTTATCTCTTTCAATACAGATTTTTGTAGAATTTTCGTTATTTTGCAGGGGAGGTCGTTCATTGAGAGTCTTGAATTGTAAAATTGTCAAATTTAATAAGCAATTAAAAGCCAAAATTGTTCTAAACTTATTGTTTACTCGTAGGTTCTGTTTCTCATGACTCATATGAATTTAAATTGTTTTTTAAAGTTTATATAGAAATAAAAAAATTCATCGTGGGAGTTGTTTTATTTGTTTGTTTTAAATTTGTCAATAATTGATATTGTTTTATTATCCCATTATCGCTTCATATTATTATTTATATAATAATTTGAGTTAATTAATTAAAGAAAATATATGTTTATGAAACAGTTAAGGTGTAGTGGATGTTTGTTTTAGCAATTCGAACTGGTATAAACAAATTAAACGTAAAGACGACCTCTAAATGCCAAAACAACGTAAGAGCAATTTAATATTCCAACTTACAAAGAAGTGCATTTATTTTGTAGTTTTAAGAGCACAAGATAAGTAGAGGTATAGCTGTTTTTGAATTTTACCCAAAATTACATATTCCCATCAAGCCCATTTTTGGCTGAATGGGTGCGTAATTAAGCAGAATGGTCGCATTTGGCGTGAGGAGAATCTAGAAGCTTTTGTCGAAATACCGTGACAGCTACAGAAAATTTCTATTTGTTGTGTTTTATGGGCTGAAGGAGTCATTGGCCCACATGTCTTCAAAAAGGATGGTGATCAGAAAGTTATTGTCAATAGTAAACGGTATGCGAACACGATCCGAAATTACCATCAATTACTTGGCATTAGTCCTGCTTGATATGTGGTTCCAACAGGAAGGAGGTACATACCACACAACAGGAGCTACAATTGATCCAATTTTTTCATGAAAAAATAATTGCACGTAATGGCTCAATTCATTGGCCACCAAGAACGTGTAGCTTAACCCTATTTTATTATATTTTTAGTTCCAGATTATGCATTCTACGCGCCAATTGTGGCGCCCTTATGGCAGAAATCATATTTGAACATCAATTTCAAACAATTGTTGTTCTTTATTTCTCTTACAACTACAATTAGAGTCGGAAAAAAGCCAATCAATTGTAGAATAAAAAGTTTGAAAATAAAAAAGGAAAAGTGACCAGTGAGTTCTTGTTATGACTTGGATATTTGTTTTAGGCTTCTCACTTATTAAAGTGAGAGTTTCAAATAAATATCTTTAGTTATTCTAAGAAATGTTGGGTAAAGGTTCCCTGATGATCTGCATTGGCCCCAGTGAAATGCGTAGAGGAACTGGCTAAAACCCCTCAATTGATCACTTTGAATTTTGTGGTAATATTTTGGGTAAAAACAATCAGCACATAATTAAAATTAAGGAGTTAAAAAACTACAAGATTCCAAGTATATAAACTAATTTGAAAACTAAATTTCACCGAAAAAATATTAAAGTAAAATGAAGTTGAATCAGAATTAAATATAGTAGTGAAATGTCAAAACAGTTTCAAAAAATTCGAAATGTGTTTGAATATTTTGATTATATTTTTATGAATATGTTTTAGTAAACTCGCTATGATTTTGCTATTATTTGTCATTTATTTACTTCATTTTCTGCTTTTCTCTAGATATTGTTTTGCAAATGCAGGCACTATTAAAACTGTAGATAAGAATTTTTGGAATCTTTTTTCTATTCAAATTCAAAAAAAATTGGAGCAAAATAAAAGAGTTATATGATAGAGAGTAAATTAGCTTTATAGATTCGACGAGGAATAATCATCCAGGGTTAATAATTCTAATATGGGGCGATTTTTATTAATCGATTAAAATTTTCTGCTGTAAAATATGCGTTTTGTCACTTGTAACATGTATGAGCTAAGGGTCGATGAGTCTAGAATAAGTCATTGTATAAATAATATATCTTGTGCTTTAAGTCTGTTGAATGCAACGCATGATCTTGGTTTCTGAAAGAAGGACTTTCAGAGTTGCAACAGCCAACAAATTTAAAAATGGAAAATAGAATCACATCATTAAACCAACATAACCGGTAATTTCATAGAAAATTTTCATGATTATATATTTTTAAAATTACTTATGTTGAATTTTGTAATAATCAATTAAAAGTTCTTCTCTAACAGTTTGTATATTGCCACTTGGGACTTTTTTGAGCTAAGGGGTCCACAAACTCAGCGTATAATTACTAATATTTTTAAATAGATTATACTTATTAATTTAGAAACATTTTGCAAGTATTTTTAATGTAAAGTTTGAAATTAATTTCTATCGGCCATAAAGGAGATTCAAACAATTAAAAAATACAAATTATATTAATAAATAACTACAATATATATTAATTAAGTTATAATATAGAAATATGAAATATTTTGAAAAATTAGTTTAAAGTTAACAAAATCATAAAAATTAACATTTTCAATTTTTAAGTTTGATTTCATTTCTCTAAATTTATTTAAATCCCCACTGGCGTCGGTTGTGACTAAGTTTTACAGCAATTTTTCTTTCCTGTCAAATCTGACATTTTTATAACGCAGGAAATGAGAAGTTCACCGGCATAAAATGCAAAACACATAAATGCTTTGCATACAATATAATAGAATTGAATAATGAAAATTTAGCTTAGGAAAATATTAAGTAGAGTTAATGAAAATAGAAAAAAATATATATTAATTACGTGCATTCATTTATAATTAAAAATACACAAACCTCTTTAAAAATGCAGGCTACGTAACAACGCTATATTTTTAATATTTAAATATTTTTAACCTTAGAAATTAACCAACCCACCCTTAAGCTGATGTTCGAAATCGATTTATTTTTGATTTGTTAAAGTTGCAGGCAATTTACTGCAACTCAAAAAAAAATTAATAAAAATATCTATTGAAGAAATCATTGAAAACCTCGTATACAGAAAAATACAAACAGTGTGAATAATAAAGAATAAATAAATTGTTTTTTTTTTGCATAAATGTTTTCAATTTAAATTTTTTTCTTTAACACTGACATTTTGACATCTAAACCTTTCGAGCAAAATTAAAATAAATACTGCCTGGCAATGATACGAATACATAGTCAGAGACTGGCAGACAGAGAAAAGAAATCGTTAAACTTGATATCAGTTCTAGATTTGATAAATGTGTAAATTTATTGAACGTTTTCAATAGACTGCATATTATCAATATTTGCACACACACACTTACAAAGAAGTGGCTAAATGTACATAAAATATTTTTCACTTTTTCAGAGATTTCCTTTTCATTCATACATACATAAATCAAATGTATGTCAAACTTAATTAATAATAAATAATTTCCATGAATGGAATGGAAAGTGTCATAAATTCTGTTGAATGCATTTTGTATTTATAAATGGTATTTGAAATTCAGATGACGTTTGGCTAGAAGTAGATTACACTTTTGCAATAAAAAAAAACTACTTGTGTATGCACATAAAACGAAAATATCTAAAGCAATTTTTAGTTAAAGTTTTGAAAGGTCTGTTAGCAAAAATATTCGGTTTTTTTAATTACAAGTCGCCCTTGGTAAAGAGATCAAGAATGTGCAGCTTTATTTTGAACAAAGATTTATTATGTTTGTATACAATAACATGAATATTTTTATTGCAGAACCTTGAAATAGTCAATATCACATGTGTTTATGTGTTTGCTCTTTTGGTTTTATTATTAGTTTTACTGCTGACAACAATTATAAAAAATTAAATAAATGATTTTATTTTGTTAATCTATATTTTTGTGGCTGAAATTACTGAGTTAAATCTTCTCTTTTATTAATTCGTTTTGATATTAATTTTTATTCAGACTAGAATATTATTAGAGTTGGGGAAATTTGCAGCAACTAAAATTAAATTTAATTAAGAAATAAAATTAAAAGAATATATGACTTTTAGTTTCTTTACTAAAATCAGAATATTATCATAGTTGGAGAATTTCGTTCTAACCAAACTTAAGTTTAATTAAAAAGTAGAATTGAAGAAACTTCAAATGCTGTTCAATTTTTATTAAAACTAGAATATCAGCAGCTTTGGACAAATTCGTAGTAATCAGAAGTAAATTAACTTAATAAATACAACAAATATTAATAATATACGAATAAATAAAAATAAAGAAAAATTTTTTTTAAATATCAAACTCAAAACTTACAAATAATTAAAAAAATAATTTTTAAAAATGAATCACAATACAAGTTTTATTGTAATAAAAAGTGTAGGGAGCTGCATATAAAAAATATATAGTCCAAAGCGTTCACCCTTTCTTCCCAACAATACTTGTATTTTGGTTCGTTACTATAATGATTGAAATTATTTCATAATTTATTGTTAAATTTTTTGATCCATTTTCTTAACAACCTTGTTTTAAGTTGATTTTTAAATCCTAGTTTTTATACCTATTTAATTTTAATTAAATGCCGATTCTTTTTTCCCAAAATTTTACCAAAAAATTCAAGGTCATCAATTGAGTGGTTTTAGCTAGTTCCCATGCACATTTCACTGGACCTAAGGCAGATCATCAGGAAACCTTAACCGAAAATTTCCTACAATAACTAAAGATATCTATTACAAACTTCCACTTTAATAAGGGAGAAGTCTAAAACAATTATCAAAGTCATAACAAGAACCCACTGAACACTTTTCCTTTTTTATTTCATTTTTAAGGGTTTTTCTTTTTTAAAAGGAATGCAGTTTTGTTACTTTTTAATAGATAATGCTCATATCGAATCATTTGAAAATATAGAATTTATTAGAAATTAATCCAACATCTATCGCAAAAAATTATTTCTATCATAAAACTCCTCCAACTTGCCAATTTTTAGGAAAATAAGTTGAAAAATATGAAATATTTTCCTGAACAAAAAAGGTTATTAATTTGTTGCGCTTTGAAAGCGTGTAAAATACTTGCACATTATGAAAACATAAGAACATGAAGTACACCAACATTCTTGTAATGCAACGTATAAGTAACATTATAAATAATATTAAGTATACGCTTGGAAGCACAATACAAAAAGAGAGTTAGATACAAACCAACCAAAAAATATTACGAGTGAAACTAATAAACAGCGTTTAATAATATGAATACGACAGCGAAGTATCACTTTCTATGTGATTTATTTTCCTAAGAACAGTTTATTTATAGGGAACAACTCCGAGGACCACCTGTTAATAAACAAGAGAATCAAAAGCTTAAGACAAAATTAGTTGAATCATTTTATTTTAAAAAATTTATATAAAAGTATCTATCTATCACTCAGGGGGTGAGCCCTACTTATGCAGTGCATTGTGCCAGAATTAGGATGGAGGGGATAGTTTAAGAGGACAAATTAGAAGATAGAGAATATTTTTCGTAGCAATTTTTGCTTCTTACTTTTGCTACGGATGCCGACGAAAAAAGGTTCAGTATTTTTCTGCTTTATTACGGTGTTAATTGCTGTAGGTATTGTTCAGCGAGCAGTGGTATGCCTTCATCAGTGAGAAAAGGCGACAACAAGTCTTAGTTCTTACTCACATAATTCTGATCTAAAGCAGATCAGAAAAGTTCATTAACATATTCTGAGTGGGAGCCGAATTCGGGATCCAAAGCATCGTAGTCTTGTGTTCACCACTTCAGTCAATCAAAGGTTCTTCAAAATATTTGTTGAATAGTTGATATTCCTGCAGGTTAGTTTCACCATCAAAAGTGTAACAATTTAGCAAGGAATGATGATGAAGTAGCGTAGCGTTCTCGAAATTAGTTTGATGACTATAAAATATATTAAACATATTTTACTCTTAATGAAAATTAGAATCAGGGTTTAAATAAAAATTGATAGAAATGTTAATAAAATTTACATACAAATTTCGATCGACTTCGAGTGCCATAAAATGCCCCCCGAACAAATTCATTAATCAAATTTAATATAATTATATTATGTGTAGAGGTAAAGGTTAAAGTTTTCCAATCCCTTTTTTACACACTATTAGAGTGTTAACTAACACTAAAATTCAATGTAATTTCACAAAACGACATTGATTTGAATAAAGTTGTATAACGAAATGCATAATAAAATATTTTAGTTTCAATAACGAATCAATTCTTTCAAGACTAGTCTTTTTAAAATAGGCCGCATCAAGGTAGACTCAATCTGACGTTTTAAAATAAATGCTGATGAGTCTTTAAAATTCATTTCTCAAATTATCAGCCTTGATCACGCATCTTAACCGTTAAAATGCATGACAGTCAAATTAGATTTACGTTAACATGAAATAAATATGCAGCAAATACATTTACGTTTTTCTTATTATAATTTTTATTTTTATTTTTGTTTTTATTTTTACTATATAAAACTTGTAAACATATACGACATACATGCCGTATAATAATTCTCACCAAATTAAGTGGCTTAAAAAATGCTGAATATAGTAAATTTTCAAGTTTATGCTGAAAAAAATAAAGACGATATTTATTTATATATTTTATTGTGGCCGTTTACATATATACTTTGCTGATGTCTTAAGTTTCAAGTTTGCATTTACATCTACTGTTTACTACTGTTTATTGCTGGCAAATTGCAAAATCAACTGGAAGATAGAGAAAAAAAGTCATGAAAAATTTTTAAATACTCGTACAAGGAAAAAAAAAATATATATATTGAAATAAGCTGAATAGCAAGAAATGCATAAATTCAAGAATTTTCACTTGGGCTTGAGACCGAATAAATAAATAAATAAATTGAGAGTCATATATTTAAATGAAATTGCATATCTTAAATGCGGTTAGTCTATATATTGAAGCAAATCAATAAAAAAAATTAATATAACAAAATGGGAAGGTAAACTAATTGGAATACTTCAAATAAGTTTCAAACTTCAAAAGATTTACGGCATATTCACAAGAATATGTTTTCAGAGTAAAACTATAAGACAGGCCTATTCGTAGTCTTCGCGTTTAATTTCTTAGTAGTGTTTTCACGCTTTAATAAATTCAGATTTTAACATTAAAACTATTTTTTGTACTTACTTTTCAAAATTTTTTTCAAAAGAAATTTATAATCATTCTTACATTGATTTTAAATAGGTTTTATGATATGCAACCCTCTTTTTGCCTGTGCTAAGTTGAGTGCTGCCAAGTTGTGTAAAGAATACACGGAAAATTCTTCCACATCTGCATTTTTCTTTTGTAGTTTCATAATTTTATATGAAATAACGTGTCTTTGAAGTATTTTTCTAATTTTAATATATTAATTTGCAAATTACAACTTCTGTTTGAAATTCTTTAGTTCTTTATACAAACAAAGACAGCTGTAGTACAGTTTGTGTATTAAGTGTCATAAAAAATGCAATATCTAATACACGTCTTTCTATGAGAGATATAATTTATTGTAATTAAATTTATTAGACAACTTGTGGGTTAAAGCCTGAATGTATTTTATCAGGCAGTTTAAACGCAAGTTAATATGTTCATGGTCTAAATGCTAAAATCAGGTTTCAGCTTTCAGTGTAAAATCACTATAAGTGTTCATAGAAATACCAAAAAAATTTAAATTTTCAAACCCTGGAATCTTTTATTTTATATAGTTTTTTGATTTATAAAAGCACTTTAATTCTTCCTGAAGTATGAATGAGACGTAACTAACAAAAAACCAAAATTAGTCTCAGCTACACTGAAGGAATTTATTTGATCATATATTCTAAGACTTTCAATATTAATTCATTGAATTGTTTTTATTTAAGCAACTTCACTCTTTATTGGATTAATGAAACAAATTTTGTTTAAACTATTTTAATGAGAATTTCATTAAATATATTTATATAATAATTTCTTTCGTTAATGCTATTAACTAATTTCATTATTACAATGTCCCAAATATAATGATACAAAGAAGTAATTTCATATAATATAATATAATAAATAATAAATAAATAAAACACTTATATTAAATAAAAATAATTGCATTCACTTTATCTCATGACTTTATTGTTACTGCGAAGTTAGTTCGCTGATTAATTGATTCATTGATCATAAGTTCTAGGACTTTGACATTAATTCCATGAAAAGTTTCGTTAAAATTCAACCAAGTTCTTTAATTCTAGGACTTTGGCATTAATCCAATGAAAAGTTTCGTTAAAATTCAACCACATTAATTAATTTTAATTGGAATGTTTAATGAAAGAAATTTAATTTAAATTATTTTAATGTAAGCTTCATTAAATAAATAGATATAATTCTTTATTTCGTTGATGCTATTAACTATTTTTATTATTACTATGGCACAAATTTAATGATACAAAGAAGTAATTTCATTAATTAAATGAAATAATTGCTTTGGTTTTATGTCATGACTTTATTGTTACTGCGAAGTTAGTTCACTGATTAAGTGATGGATTGATCATAAGTTCTAGGACATCGACGTTAATCTTATGAAAATTTTCGTTAAAATTCAACCACATTCAATAATTTTAATAAGAATGATTAATGAAACACATTTTACTTAAATTATTTTAATGTAAACTTCGCTAAATATATGAAATACTTTCTTTCCTTGATGCTATTAACTCATTTCATTGGTACAGTGGCACATATTTAATATTGCAATGAAACTAATTCATTGATTGAATGATTCTTTGATTAAATTATAATAAATTTTATGACTTCAACATTAATCCAATGAAAAGTTTAATTAAAATTATATCAACGTCACATTTCATTAAATTAATGAGAAAATTTCGTCATAACTATTTTGATGAAAACTTCGTTTAATAAATGAAATACTTTCTTTGCATTGATGCTGATAACGCATATCCTTTCATCAGTTAAATGAAATAACTTCATTATTACAGTGAAGTTAGTTTATTGATTAAACAATCTCAATAAAATAAAGATTTATATATATATATATATATATATATATATATATATATTATATATATATATATATATATATATATATATATATATGTTATTATATATATATATATATATATATATATATATATATATTTATATATATATATATATATATATATATATATATATATATATATTATTTATTTAATTTTTTTCAAAGACTAATTATAATAACATTAAATGCTATTGTTGTGTGTGATCAAATTTTAATAAACATTTTTTCTTATGGTGTTTTCTTTTGTGAAAAGTATTCGAAAAGTATTCCACTTATTTTCTAAAAAGTTTGTAGGAGTTTAAAAAAAACCAATTGAACTAATTTATTATCAAATCAGTTTGTTCTAAAGACGATATATTGGCTTTTTGTATTGAAAAGTGTTAAATAAAAACATGTTTTATTTGACAATCCATTTCTTACAGAATACATTTTTTGCAGAACAAAAATAATTGTTATTTTCAGGCAGCCCTTTAATTATTCTCATCATTATTTCCTAGTCTACCTTCCCCTACTCTGTTCGCTTCTTCAGTTGATGTTCGATTTTGTGGTATACGAAAAACTGTTTTTCATTCTAACATTGACAGCTTCTGGTTTTCAAGTGTTTTTACAACGAAAGTAAACAAAAAAAGTTAAATAAGACAACATTAGTAGTTGACAATGTCATACTCGTACTTAGTAACTGGAGTGCTGGCATACTAGAGATGCGCACAGCTCTAGTGATTTGTAGAAACCATGTGAAATCGTAAATAAGTTTAAGAGTTTTTATTTAAGGGTGTATAAACGCAAGTGGAACAGATTTGATTGCAACAATCGTGGATGTATTATATTAATTATATCATGAACCGTAAAAAGTATCCAAATTTTGTTTTCTTTTCTAAAAAAGCATGCAACATTTTTTACACTTTTTAATAGAAACTGGCAATATCGTGTCATTTGAAAACAAAAGAATTTATTAGAAATTAATCCAACATCCATCCCTAGCGAAAAATTAAAAAATTATTTCTGTTATGAAACTTCTAGTAACTCTCTTTTAATAAAGAAAAACTGAAAAATGTTAAATAGTTTTAAAAAACGCCATAAAACTCTTGTTGTTGTTATAACTGTTCCAACAAATAGGAAAATTCTATAACATAAATAATTTTCTTTTCACTCCAGTGAGTCAAAATATAAGACCGCTCGTGGACGAGCTGAGCAGATATTATTACAATGGGAATGAGTGAATGTTTACTCATCGCCCCGTCTCTATCAAAGACTTAGACGTATGCAAATATATATAAGGAATATTAATAAAAATAAACCCGATACTTTTGATCTTTTTAAAAACATTTTTGTGTGTCACAACTCTTACATGAAATGTGTCTAGACTCATTTGTAAGTTTTGAAATAGTTTCCGCGTATATATATTCGCTTCAAAGTCTAAATGGAAAACGTTTTTAAGCACTTAAACGCATCAATTATGGCCACAAATGCTGTTAACAGTTTAATTATGCGTCTTATATAGCAAAGTAATTTTTGTAATTTTGCCCCTCTTTGAGCTTTTAAAATTTTTCATATCTCAGCATAACATTATGTGCATTAAAATAAACCTAAGAAATCAATTATTTTGTAATCGGAAACTTTTCTACAATTTCATTTACTTGTACATGATTTTTTTTCAATTGAAAGTCTGTTGTTAATATGATTTCGTAATAATACTTTTTTTGTTGTTGTTTATGTTCAAATCTTGACTGTTTGTTTGCATGTATGTGCTAACAAATCCCTGGCTGTTTGGATAAGTTGCTTGGCATTATATTAATGAAGTTTCCTTCAATAAATTTTTTCATAGGGGAATATAAAAGAGAGATGTGGTGTTATAAAGTTTCATTGTTTTAATAGTTTTTAAGCTTTAGAATATATCGAGACTCTTTGGTAAATGGAAACTTAAAGTTGATTAAATAAATTGTTTGAATAGTTGCCGAAATCGAATATAAAATTTTGATATTATATTAATTGGCTTAGAAGTGAGCTGACAAACCATTTAAGTAACCGCCCAAAACATCCCCATAGTGGATTGAGAGCAATTTCTTTCATAACTTTTTGTTTAGTATATCCGTAATAACATGTGCTTCCATTTTGGTATATTTTTAATGAATATAATTGAACACATTCACTTTTATTCCATTCAGCGTCATCAAATCAAAGCGATAGAGTTTTGTTTCGAATATATTAACTGTAAAGAGACTTGACGTCGTCCTGGATTTATATTGATTTGTTTTTCGCCAGTTTTATTGGTATCGAGTCAATTTTATTCCTTTTTATTTTATTTGCAAATTTTATAGTTTTGGGGTTAGCAATTTAAAATAAATTTTCAAGCATACATTTTGTAAATACTGTTTTTTTTTTTAATATGGCTGAAGAAGCTATACATTGTTGGTAGCGAAATATTGGCTAACAATTAATAAGTTATAAGTTTTTCATATAAAAAATTTAGTGGAATTGTCCTTTTTAAGTTTCAATTATGTGCTGATTCTTTTTTCCCAAAATCATACTAAGAAATTCAAAGTTTTCAATTGAGGGGTTTTAACTAGTTCCTAAGCGCATTTCACTGGGGCCAATGCAGATCATCAGGGAACCTTTACCCAACATTTCTTAGAATAACTAAATATATTAAACTCAAACTTCCACTTTAATAAGTGAGAAGTTTAAAACAATTATCAAAGTCATAACAAGAACTCACTGATCAATTTAGCTTTTTTTATTTTCTTACGTTTTTATTTCATTCCACACATTTTGAGTCCTCAGGAAGTGTTACAGACTATATTTCAGAGCCTGCGTGTGTGTGTAAAAGTATACGGTTCGCTTATAATTTTTGAACGTCTGAAGTGAGTCGAACCAAACTGATGGAGTTTTAAAGAGTAGTTTAGATATCCGGTAAATTTGAACCGATCCATGATATCTCAAAATACGTAGAAAAAATAGATGTTAAAGTTTTTGTGTTTCAAATGGCTTTACCGAGTTTTTGGAATGATTGTATTGACTTTTTATATAAACGAAATGGATTTAAAAGGATAAAATATTAAGTTCAGAAGAATGTGTTGATACAACTATTGGTTACAATTAAGCAAGACAAAGCAAGATTCTGTCGTGAGAACAGTCTAATTTTATACAAAATTTCAAATTAAAGAAAATATTTAATATCCATTTTCCTTCCTAACAGACAGTTGAAAATATAGTTGCCCCGACTATATATTGAAATTTCCCAAACTACATGATTGATTATGCAGAAAAACACGCGTTAGTAAAAAAGAGTGCTGTTTAACAATCTTTATTTGAAAACTTATTTCCCTGTTGCATTCTACCCGCAACATCATCCCATTTTCCCATGCCCCAACACCGCCATTATAATTTCTATAAGCGCAGTACTTTAAGTCAGTTGTCTATCATATAATTTTCGCATGCATGATTTCTTTTCACGTAATAACTCTATAACCCAGTGTAAACTTTTAATTTTTTCCATTTAATATTTATATTTTCGCTTGCAAATCTATCCAACTTATTGGTATTTATAAACAATCATATTTTTACTTCATTCATGCCAGCGTGTTTATTCCATGAGACGGGGTATGCCGATTGCTACACCATGAATGAATTAGAGGTGCTTGCAACAGAAAAGGAGGGAAAAAAAAGAATTGAAAAATAAACATCATAAGGGTTTAATGCACTGGCATAATGGCTCAAGTCAATACCACAACTCCTACATAATTTGCAATTTTCAATGTGTGGAAATTTCAAAATCATAAATTAAATTACAAGGAAACAAATGGGAAATTCATTGTGTTTATCGTTTGATTAATAAATGCAGCAATAAAATTTCCAAAGAAATGCTGTTTATGATTTATAATAAAATTAATGTTTAATGTAAAATATTGAATACATTTTGAATATATTTTTTTTTAAATAAGTTTTTAAATATATTTGTGTATTGTTATAAAAAAAATTATGCGGAATTATGAGTTTTTACAGTTTCCAGGAATCAAAGGATTTTATAATATATTTTGTAGTGGAGCTTTTTCATTTGATATTTATTTTAAAAATTGTTTTTGAATAAATTTTCAAAATATCTGTGCGCAGATGCTGGTGGGTGACTGCAACCATATGGATAGTGATGTGGATAGTCCGTATTTATATCCGTTTCTTTCACTGACTTGCGTCTTCACATTAAGAAGTGGCAACGTAGTTAATGATGGAAAATTCCTCAAAAGATTCGTGACTTTATATATCTGAGGAGTAAAAATTAATTAGTGCGAGTGGGACGCAAAACTCAGGAGGAATATTAAATGGTCAGCGGTCTCTCTGCACTTAAAAAATAATTGCCAACTTGACTTGATGTTGACTAACTCAGAGCTGATTTGCGACTATTCACTTGATATATTTTGCAAATATAATTTTTGTTTGAAATCGTAATAGTTTTTAAAATTTTTTTGTCTACTTTTTTAACATATATTTTTGTTGTAATAATCGTTACGATAATGAGCTCGAGGTCACTTGTTTGTATTAAATATGTTATAATAATTTTATTTCTTTTGAAATTAACTTGTTCTAGTGCACTGAAGGTTATGAAATACAGCAACTGAGTCCAATGAAATGAAAATTAAATTGGTGATTTAATCGCTGATCTGTTTTTGTTCCGTACATGCAGATGCACATTAAGCTAACAAAGAATATAATATTCTGTACTTAAAATAGTGTAATTGTTAAAATGCAAGTAAATTAAATATTTTGATGAAACTTGATGATCGAATTATAGTCAAAATTAACGCCATTCAAAAACTGTTTGAAAAATGCTTTGCTGATATACTCGTTCATGAGGACTCAACTTTAACTTGTTTTCGTAAAGAATCACCAACGATGACAAATAGTTTACGACAAAGATTTGATATTGATTTCATAAATTTTTTGTTTTATTTTGTCTTGGAGCAGCACTACGCTGTGCCAGAACTACGAAAATAGAATGTGGGAAGGGGGATAAAAAGAGTGGTCCCTGTGGACATACATTTTCAATATCCCCAAGTAAGTCGCAGGAAAAACCTCTGTTGGAAGTTCGCCCCACACGCAGACCATTCGGCCAAAGAACGAATTTTATCTGTCATGTAGTTCACTGAAAATTCGACCACTAAAGGGTGCGCCGTCTGTGAAGAACTTGAAAAAACTATAAATTTTTGAAAAAGTTAACCGTAACCTGCTACTGATAAATTCTTTTTATTATTTTTATGAATACGTATGCAATTTCTTATGTCCTTGAAATGTCTCAGTGATTCGGTTTCTAGGTACTCAATCGTCGCGAATCGTTGTAATTTCACGGGACTATGCAATCAGGGGAATATCAGAAGGTAAGAGGAGGCCAAATATTCTGAATGCTTTGATAACTGCAACGATAACTTTTCTTATTTATATAGTAAAATTTCGAAGGAATTTTTTTTCCAGATGGCTTTAACCTAAAATTTTGAAAACAAGTCCTGTTGAGTCTTCTAATAATAATTTAATGAATCTCTTTATTAATTTCTTATGCATTTTCGAAAAATTTGCATGTCATATGTCAACTAATTTGACGATATCTTCAGCAACAGTGGACGATTTCTCATATGTTTTTTTTTTACTTTTGCAACATTTTAATGGCCTTTTCATGTGTTCACGAGTTCAGTGATGACTTATATCTTTCTTGTAGCTTTCTTTTTGAGCTAAATGCGCGATGCCTTGTGTCAGACTTAGAAAGGATGGGATAATGGAAAGAAGACCTACGAAGATAGAGAATACTTTGTAAAACATACCGACGTAGGAGGGTACTCTTTTCTGTTGTTTTGAGTAAATGACTGTATCGCTATCGATGCCTTCGTCATTAATATAGGCCGACAACAATTAACACAATCCTACACTAAATCAAATCAGACAAAATTTGACACCATATTCATGACTGAATTTGGATTCAAACTGGGGACTTAGGGCGTCTTGTGTTAATAAGTTTAGCCAATAACACACTTCTTCGACAAACTCCTTTTAAAATATTATTCAGCCTCAGAACGAAAAATCTGCTACTTTCAATATTTTAAGTGCTTCTTTGTTTTCCCATATTTAGAGGCAAATTCTTAATTAATTTATTCTGATAGTAGAACAGCACGAAATAAGCAAATCATTTTTTAATTTTATAAGACCCACAAACAAAGTAAGAGGCTAAAATTAAAAATTAAATATTTTTATTTCAACAGGCCTCGCAAATATTAAAGGGTAATTTTAATCATACGTCTGCCAATTTAAAAAATTCACATTTAGATGACAATAAACTTACTCGTGTTTAGATATTTCAATTTCACTCTTTCATGTCGTTTCTATTCACATTATCTTGCTTGAATAATTTCAACATTTTGTTAAGTCGTACAGGTGAAATATCAAATACACACATGCAATATATAATTGACAAAATTATTTTATTATTTCTGTTCGCTTGAATGTGTGCAGCTGTAAAATTGATTTTTTCACAACTGTGTAATTCTCATGCAATATTTCATGAGGTCACTTAAGTTTGTTTTGTAGTGTAACTGCATGAAGCTGTTAGTATCGACTACAACATTTTTTAAGTTTTTTCTTATAAACACACACACACACACATGTGTATGGCTGCATGTATGTGTGACACTATAAAAGTTTGATGACTTCCCCCCATTTGGGAGACAAAACGCAAAAAAAAAACAATAATAAAAAACAAAACAGAGAGTAAATTTCATTAGATCAATAGGTTAATAGCTTGAACCTACAGCAACATTAAAATTATAGTTACTTTTAGTACGATACTAATGATAATAACAGAAGACACATCTAGGCAACGTAGTGCAAAAGAGAAATAAAATAAAAGCGAATGCAGTTTTAAGGTTGCTGTAAGTGTGTTAGAAAGACATATTGATTCAGGGTTATAGGCGAACTGATAGTTACCCTGCATCAAACAATATCAGAAATCATTTTGTTTTATTCAACTATAGAGAGTGAAATCATACACTGATAAAAACGTGTTATAAATGTAATTGCGAAAGTAAAAATCACTTTTTGGTTGAAAAATATTTTATATAATCATATCCCAGGGTTCGGTTTTAAAAAAATTGCTTCATAGTTTGATTCCTCTTAGTTTCATTCATATTAATAATTTCCAATAGCTGTTTCGTTAGAGCACTTCCTACTTAATAAACGATTCTTGATGCAGTTTCAGTCCTATAAAAAAATTACACTAATCAATCAGTTATATAATATTGGAATTAAACAACTCTTACAATTATGAAAATAAAAAGGTTAAACAAATTGGCAATAGATTCAGTTTTAGTTAAGAAACACGCATCTGATTTAAAATATATTTCTTTACGGCTGAGTGGTTAAGATTTTTTGGGCAAATATATGCCGAGTGTGTCAACACAATTTTTTTTGCAATTTCATCAAACATTTTTTTTTAAATTTTGTTGTGAAGTAAATATAATCTAAAGGGTCAACTAGACTGAAAAGTTTGCATGAAAATCATTTTGCTTTATGATATTAAAACATCAAGTGCTTTTATTTATTGGGGTTTTACAATCAGGAGGAAAGTCATTTACTTCAATATCTATGGAAATTTCTATGTAAATCTTATTCAAATTTCGTTCAATATCGAATGCAGTAATTTGGCCTCAGGATTTAAAATTCAGTCTGAAACAATATTTCTGCAAATTTATATTTTTATAGACATTTCAGACCTGGGAAAAGAAATGTAAAATTCATACCTCACGACCAACTAAATATATCTATTGAAAAGTACTTTAAGGTTTTTATTAATAAAAGTATTGTAAATGGCAACCTAGTAAAAATAATAATAATACAATAGGTTTTTCGCTGTGTGTTTTTGTATTGTATTATTAGCGTATTGAACAATGCAACGGATACTAACAAATAGTATTACCACAATATAAACTTAAACATAAAATGTTTAAGAAAAATATAGGTCTTATAACGATTACCTACTAAACGACTTTTCTGATGTGGCTGCAGTTCATGCAGGCAGCCTACATTAACTAAATAAGACAAAAAAAAAAATACTTATAATAAGAAAAAGTTAAATATTCCACATAATGCCACACAGTTTTTTCTTCAACCATGTAAAAAGTACATGTTTATTATTATTTACAGTTCACATTTTTTTAGCAAAGATATTTAAAAATATGCTAAAAAAGAGGGAGAGAAATCGATTGCATAATTCTGAAAAGCAAAATATGTTTGTAATATTTAGTATTGTGCCGTACAACTTGTTGCAATTGCAACTACGTCAAGTAAATAGCAGCAGCTCAAGTCAACTTCAGCAATGCTAGTTAATAAAAAGAAAAAAAACTGAAACATGCATACATCCACTTATTTAGTCGCAAAGGTTTACTTCATACTCCCGGTTGTATTCTCCTTGACAAATGCAAAAAAAAACCGCTGGGAAAAATCACACATAATCTTTAAATAAAAATCAATAAATCACCCAAGAGTTTATAAAAAGGCAGAGTAAAACATGAAACAAAGTTTTTAAACGAATGGGAAATTGATTTTCATACACTTTTTTAGGAATTGCCGTTTAAAACTCATTAATTATAATATCGTGCTGATTATTTTTTCCAAAACAATTTTTTTAAATATAATAGAAAATTAATTACATAAGTCGGTATTATAGTGCTAATGTTTTCATTAGAAACAATTATAGAGCTGCATTTTTAACAAAATCAGGAATAAAATATTTATAAAATCAAAGCCTAAACAGGACACTTAACCGCAACTGGTGTGTTTTCAAAAACAATTTGATGCAGAATAGCAAAAATATATAGTCACAGGCTGTCGTTGGTTGAACTTGTAAACGCAAGACTACGATGCTTTCGATTCCGAATACTACTCCGCACTCAGTCTTTAATATATTAGGTTAGGTTAGGTTAGGTTGAAGAAGAGGGGCATGAGTCATTCCAATCCTCACAAGGATTACACCTACTCCGCGATGTTGTGCACTCTATAGTTAGGAGTCACCATTCTATGGGACCTCCTTTGTACCTTCCAAAAAAAAAAAAAAAAACTTAGCATTTGGTTACATTAGGAACCTAGTCTCTTTAATATATCTTCTTAAGTCCCTCCAGTTGGAGCCCCATCTCCTATATTATCCCCTGATTAAATACTTGTCTTCTGACCTGGTTGAAAGCTGGACAGTGGCACAGGTAGTGCTCCAGTGTTTCGTCCTCCTCCTGACAGGCTCTGCATGTTATATCAACAACGATACCCACGCGTGCCAGGTGAGTCCTCAACTCTGCATGTCCTGTTATCAAATGAACCAGTTTCCGCAGTACTGGCCTTTTCAATGTTAGAATCTCTCTTGTCCTTTAATATATTAACGATTTTTTTTAATCCGATTTAGGAGTGTGTTAATTGTTGCCAACTTGCCTCAATAACAAATTCAGTGGCGAAATAAAAAAATAAAAACCTATACAACATAATTCGCTATATTCTAATCTGTTCTCTTAAAACCCTGCTGAAAAGTGACCCCACAATCTACTGCATTTGTGGGAGTCCCCCAAATCATTAATTTGGTATATACAGATATACAGATATATATATATATATATATATATATATATATATATATATATGTACATATATACATGTATAATTTGTATACATATATCAGATTGTGGCCAATAACATACAGAAATGTTTTACATGTTTTTTAAGATAAATAATTTTCAAGTAATAAAAAATAGTTTTTATGTATTAACTGCCAGGCCCTTGATATTGATGAGTCAAGAGAGGTCCACCTATAATCCAGGATGTTATTTGTAAATAAAACAAAACTTTTGCAGAAAATTATCTTGATATATATTTTCTTATAAAAGGATCCATGCCAGTTGTTTGTGAAATAAAATATCTGCAAAATACTTAATTAAAAATATATTCATTCAGTGCTTATTGAGTTAAACACTTTCCACTTATACTGAATTCTACGCTATAGGCTTTTAATTAAGAATAACTCTGTCTTACCCAAAAAAAAAAAAAAAACACGTATTTAAATCAAAATATTTTCCTTTACGGTTTATTGGTTACGCTTTTCTGGACTATATAGTTACCAAGTTTGACTGTACCTTTTAAACATAATTGAGGTTCAACGTCGTTAATGTTGCAAAAGGTCTCGTCCTTAGGCACTTCAGCTATTCTTGGTTTATTAAATTAGACTTTTTCTTTTCAATATCCTTAGAGAAAAAACGATCAACGGTGCCAAGTCATATGATCGTGACGGCAGTGAATTTACGCGAGCTATTGTTTCGTTGACTGTAACAAGTGGTACCATCCTTTTGGAACCACATATCAATCAGGTCCTTAAGAGGTTTGTTATCAACTCAACAATAGCCATTCGTGGTAACAGCATGACCAGCCTCATATTGGCAGAAGTATTATTTGGTGATGTCCCCAGCTTATTAATGAAGTGGGCGAGCATTCACAAGATTTTTTACAATTCCCGCAGACTCCGTTTAATGAAATTTGTTAACAAATTATCAGGATTATGAAAGCATTTGAGACGGGGAGAACTTCAACGTAAGAACTTCATTTAGGCTTTGGGATGGTTACAGCATCCTGCAGGCCGAAATCTCTGCCATTACTCGTCCAGTCAGACGGCTAAGATATTATAAGATATCGAACGATATCTTTACCGATAGTAAGGCGGTATCAATGTTGTACACAGTACATCTATAGCTGTGGTTGATGCTGACTATCCGAGGGTGATACTTGCATGGGTACCGGGATATTCCAACTGTTCTGGCAACCTCCTCTATCGCACTGCAAGTTCTTGATTCAGTGTGAATCATATAAACTCATTCAACTGAAGTAGAAAAATGTGACCAATTGCCCCGCCATAACCCACGCAGAACAAGCGAACTTCTTAACCTCAGCAAGTTTCGTCTGCGTCAACTTATGAATGTATTAACTGGATATTGTGACCCATGCATACAGGATGGGATTGGAATACAACGAGTTTTGTAGAAGCTATAATTATAAATAGGAGGAGAAGGAAACGCTGCTCTATCTTCTATGTTAGTGCCCTGCCTTAAGCAATGTAAGAGCAATGGATCTACGCTCCAGCTTTCTGCCAGACTTGGATAGCTTAATGAGTGTGGAGTTGTTAGAATATTGTCCTTCGTAGCTTAGTGCGGTGGAGGACAGCTCATAAAAAGTTCTCTCCTTAAGGGTATCACAGCGGGACAGAATTAACGGACCCAAGTGCATAGTCTCGACAATGACCCTAATAACCTAACCTAAAGCATTTGAGGGATTATTCTAAAGTGCACAAAATGCATTTTGATTTTAACACCCATTTCTGTAAAAGCCTTTAATAACCTTAACATGGTGCTCACTTTTGTATTTCCCTATGGTTAAATATGTCAAACACTGGAACACAAATATGTCCAATTAAGTTGGGCGAACACTTGACTTTAAATTGTTAATCGCAATTAATATCGTGCTTTGCCACTCTTTATTTAAAACTAATTTTTAAATATGGTTTTATTTTACATGTAGTGTTGCTGTAGAACGATATCTAGTGAAATCATGGAACAGGGAGTAACAGTTTATTTAAGAAAAATCTATAAACATGATAAGCAATTTCATGAAGAGTACCTGTATGATATACAGAATAGGGGGAAAGTCAAATTCCTACCGTGACCTAAAACATGCTACATCATCAATAGGACATCTCTGATTAAAACGTATGCTAGTCATTTCTTCTTTGTCTTGGACAAGCATTAACGAGGTGACCCGTACACATTATGTTGTGCATTGTGTCAGAAGTAAAAAGGATAAAATAAGGTTAAGAGATGAGATGAAAATAGGGGGTGATGTACTCTGCTCTTGTAGTACATGGCGGTGTTACTCACTGCATTCAGCGACCAATGAATTGCCTTCGTCGATGAGACAAGCCGATAACAATTATCACAATCCTGCACTTTTGCAGATTCTATACCATGGCAGAGTGGGTAGTGAAACCCAGAATCTCAGGTATCCTGGGCGCAAAAATATTTATTCGAAACCAAAATTAGCACGATTCTGCTTTTCTAATAATTTGATATAAACATTCTTAAATTTATATAACAGTTTTAAATTTTATATATGAACTTCTCAAACGAAATAAATTTGAGTCTTCTGTCGTTGAATATATCGCACAAGCGAAACAGTATTTATATAATTTGATATATTCGTTGCAACAAATTCTACTGTATCTTTTCGAAATTTATATTAAAATAATCAAAGTTTGTTATGCAACGAAGTGTACACATATTTTTTATTCAAAGCGATATGCATAATTGCATCACTTTCTTGTTGCATTGTTGACTTGTAAAGATGAAAGAAAGATAATAAAACCTCGATAATTAAGTATGGCGCTAGCCTTGAATTTATTACTCCAACTATTTACGTATATAATTCATCAACAATGAAATGCTCGTTTCCCATATATATTTTCTTAATATCTTTTTAGTTTTAAGATATATGAACCTTAAGATTTTAACTTCTTTTCTAGTGCCCGTTGGCATTCAAGTAAAAACTGCCCAAGACAATTTTAGTTTCCATACAATTAAATATAATTTCCATTAAACAAACCACTGGCCAACCGATCATTAGTCAAGGAAAATCGACCTGTACACCACGTTTAAATTACAGTTACCTTTTGTCTGTTTTTTAATAGCTTAACCGTACCAGAAACACCGCGGCATGTATTATTATGACGTAAATAGGCGTTAATTTAATGGTTGATTTACCAATTTTAGGTACAAGATTCGAGGCAACATTGTTTCATTACAATTGCAAAGTTTTAATTTTTGTTGTTGTTGATAACTTCCAATGAAATGTTATAATAAAGCAGAGAATGTTACAATTTCAGCTAACAAAAAAAAAAAAAAAAAGAGTTGAACAATATTATAAAATAAAAAAAAAACGCTAACACCCTATAATTGAAACAGCAAAACGAATTTCAGAGCAAAACAGAAAATCAAATTCAACAAAAAGACGAGACGTGTTTTAAATTACACAAACAAAAGTTTTCATTTCGCACTCGAACGTGAGCTTAACAACCTACAAATCTACTTACAGTAAACAAAAAAAAAGCAACAAAAGTAAAACACTTCAAAATTTTTATTTACCAAAATTTTAGGGTAACAAGAGCCTACGAAAACTGAAATCAAATCAATGAACAAAAGCTGCAGTTGTACTTGCGTGGTCGGTTGAATAATTATTAAATTTTAAAAGTTCCTTTCATTTCAAAAAAAAAAGAAAACAATTCTTTCTAATTCAATATGTTGTCTAGCAATGAAGTGAAACTCCAGCAGCAATTTGTTATTCACTATTTTAAATGCTGGTATTAATTTCTCCATCTTTTAAGTAAAAGTCTTTGTTCAAAAATATAGATTCGTAGTACATTTCTAATGCACGATTTTAATAGTTGATAAAACAAAAAGTTTTCAGAAAATTATTCTAATAGTTTTAATTATAACAGTAGGATCTATAAGAAGCAAAATGTTTGCCACGACTTCGGTGGTTTACCTCCCTCTGTTGACTTATATTTTCAATGACTCTGAAACTTAATTGAAGTTCAATGTCGTCATTGTGTTGAATCATATTCTTTTTTACTTCTTTAATGCCTTTTTGGGTTATTGGCGTACAGTGTTTCTTTTAAATATCTTCAAAGAAAGAAGTCCAATGGGGCTCAAATCACATGATCGTGGCGGCCAATTAACATCGCCACGACGCGTCGCGACGTGATAACACTATCATTAAATATTTTGCGAAAAAGAGTCATTTGCTGTGTGGCCACAAGAAACCCTGTTCCAATACCTGTTCGGCACAACGATAACGAGTCGAGATTGGCAGGTCTTGCCAGGCTATCGTGAACAACAGAAATATTTTATGTAGAACCAACAGGGCGAGACTTCACAGGTATTGTCGCATTTCCTACCAACCCGATTTTCTCCAATTTTTGCACAATTCTAACAATCGTGGAGACATTTTTTTTAACATCTCAGGAGACGACTTCCAAAATATTTTACTCATTGCGCTAGACTGCGAATATTGCTTTTAGAGAGGAAAAGGGTACTAGTGTCTGCAGACATTCAATTTGAACCTTCTCAAATTTAAAGGGAAGACTTCTGCAGGTAGTTTGTTCCGCATACGGACTGTTTAACCAAAATGCTAATTGTCTTTGCAATGCGTAGTGCGGTTCGCTGGAATATTTCCCACAAATGCATGTGCTCTTGCTGAAATATGTCCTTTCTGTATTAGGGAAAGGGTTTCAGGAACAAGTTCCCTGATTTAATTGCAGTATATGGCATTGTAGTAACGATAAAACAACGAAACGCACCCCACATTGCGACGATTCTCAAAGGAGTCAATAGAGTTAATTACCCGACTGTCTCCTATGAGCCTCTTCGCCCACTCCTTTGCACGATCGAGTAACTTCAAAATAGATTTTGAAGCACCAGCCATCACTGGAGAGTTGATCACTTATGGTGCCCCAAAAAAAAAAAAAAAAAGGAGTGCTCAAAATGCATTTTGATTTAAACGTTTTTTTTCGTTAAAGGCTTTAATAATCTTAATGCGGTGATAGCGGAAATTTTTTTCGATAACATTCAGCGACCAGGACTCTGCATTCTTTTCCCAAACAGGATGACAACAGTTAATGCAATCATGCAGAAATTCGTATCAAACACATTCAATACCAACTTCAGACGAAGTGCCGGACTTCGCAGTCTTAATGCTACTTGCTCCATCCAGCAGCTTTTTAAAATATAATATTCAAAATTGCAGTAACTAAAAGGGCAGATTTGGTCGTCCCTATTTTATAAGAATAATGAGCTGGGAGTTTAAAGTGAGTGCACTTTAGACAAAATAGATCAAAAAGTACCGAAGTAGTCTACACCTAAATAAATATGTATCCTCTCCAGAGGGTTTTGATAGCTCCCTAATAAAACTAATAATTTTAAAGTACACCCAACTCCTCTGCAGTATCACATAAAATGAACTTGGATTCTTATCGTAAAAGCTCTAAAATACTGGTAATAGAGCTCTAGTTAAGGCTTTATAGCAGCTTAAATGAACCCATCAAACGTTGCTGTACATTAGCTAAACCACTTCTGCTACCACCCTCGTAATGAAACAAATGAAAAAATTACCAAATCGTAGTTATACTAAAGTGAACGTAAGATTATGGTTACATTTTAATGAAGGAAAAGTAAAACATAAACAAAAATCGATTGTAATCATAACAAATGCTTTCGCCTTTCATATTCACATTAAATTGAGTACAAAAAGTTTTTATGTTTTTCCATAAAAATTTAAAAGCAAAAAAAAAACATCAATAATTTTTAATAAATAAAAACAAATTGAAGCACTCACAAGTATGCTTTTGTTGCAAGAAATCGCACAAAAAGTATTTTATTATTGATATCCAAAACTTGAAATCACAACATTCGATTATAATATGATACAAATTTGAAATGCTTCAATTCACCTGTACTTTAATTAACGTTAGAGGGTTTCTATTGTTAACTGAAGTTAACACGAATGCCGCATATACACTCACTTTAAGCCATTTCAAATACTTATCTTTAAGCAAAATTTGTTTACTTGTGGCTTAAAGGTACTCACGAATTTGTGTTCATTTTTCTATAAGTTTTCTCTAATAGAAAATTATTGAAAAGTGCACTTCACTGGAGTTTTTAGTTTAACAAGAAAATTAAACTCTGAAAAGTAAAATATATGAAAATTGAAGAAAATAATTATTTTACTGCAAATGAATAACGAATGGAGGACACAACTGTACTGCTGGGACATATAATTTTATGTTCCTTTCGTTGAATAAAAGAAGAGAAATTGCACCGGTTGAGAGTGAATTTTAACTATCCCCAGGGCCACTATTTGTAGTTGACCGTCTGTTTGGAAATACAGACAAAGTTAAAGACGATTTTCAATGACAAACCGAGAACAGAGTGCCTTAAAAGTAGCCACAATATAAATATAAGGGATATGGACTTCTTCATCCTTTAGTTTTCATTCATGAGTTTGGTTAGAACTATTTATGGCCGTCTTGAAATGTCATATATTAAAAGGATCTGCATACAAAAATATATTTTAATCCTAAGCTTTAGACTCATGACTGAACTCATGCATTTTTGGTGTTGCACGAATACATTTTCATATCATCGACTTTTATTTTCACTAGTAAAGGTGTCGAGTCCATATCTATAATGCAGTATAATAGAGCAACGGAAAATATATTTTGATATATCAGTATTAGCTAATATTTTCTAAATTACGTAAAATCAGACCGACCTTCTTTGATATGTAAATAATTAAAAAATTATCTTAACAATAAATGAAATTCGTAACGTGTTATATTCAAAAGGAAATGATAATTATTATTATTTCAAGATGCAATAAAGCTTAAGTCAATAAATTTTAATTGAAACTGAACAAAAATGTTTCTCAATTTAATAGCATATGATTCTGAACGTGTTATAATCGATGTCCTTTCGAATAATTCCAGAAACTCGGAAATGGAGAAAAAAGGAATCGCAACACTTTATATCTTTGTGTAGTGTTAATCTCAAATTAGTATTGATACATTTGTGCTACGAAAATTTAAAATTTTAAAAAAATCAGGAAGTTATTGGTTTTACCCCGTTTTGATAAAATCGAGCTCTCACCAGCTTTCCACGTTTTGAGGTTCCACGAAGCTTCCCTGACTAATTATGAGAACCCGTCACTATGTCTGTGTATGTTTATGTGTATATATACGTGTAGGCATATATGCATGTATGTGTGAAAGCCCGCTTCTAAATTTTGAACGGCCGAATTAAAATGAACTGGCTGCGTTCTGAGGAGCATTCCTGAACTTATATTTCCACTGGTTTTCAACCGATTCGAACCAGTAAATATCAAGATATCCCACTAAAACTGAGAAAAAAGTAATTCTGAAAGTGATTATTTTAAATCACTTTTTAGTAGCGTCACCGATCGATTTAACCATCAGCTCTTTAAATTTACACACCAAGTCGTTAATCGGTTCATACGGTAAACGAAAAATCCCAAAAAAACAAATAAATTTTTTCTTAGTTTTTTTTGCAAATTTTTTGAACTCGTTTTTTATTTATTAATAATACAAATTTTTCTAAAACTCTGAAGCTATTTATCTGATCAGTTAGTGTTCTTGATTATTTTATAAAAATCGAAAAAAGGGATTTCAGGAACTAATATTTCCTTTTAATTTGAACCGATTCGATCTGATAGATTTCTAGACAACACTAAACAAAAAACTTAGAAACAAGTATTTTCCAACGTATTTTTTTAATAATCTTTCCGCTGCTTTACCTATCAGCTTTTAAAACTTATAAACCATATCGATCGCCTCACACCGTGTAAAAATCGGTTGATCTGTTCGTTAGATATCGTGTGATCAGGTAGTGCCCTCGATTCTAATAACAGAATCATGACTTATAACGTGTTAATCGCTTGATTTGGACGATAGTTTTTCAGTTAAAATTAACGGGATGTTACAGGGATCACCTTTAGGTTCAAGGGTTTTCCATGTAGTTTTTTTTTTAAATAAAATTTGTATAAATTCAACTACTCTACAAAATAAGTGATGACAGAAAAAATACGCATGACTATTGATGATGAAAGTATAGTGCTATCGAAAACAGTCGTTTTATAACCTGGATAATAAAATTTAATTCCCTTTTTCCTTTGTATTATTGAATATGTCTTTCAATATATAAGACGCTACAACAAAAAGAAAATAGACCAAAATAAACACCTGAATTCAAACTTAAGCTACTGGCTTGAGCTACTCATAGAAAATGGTAACATATTTTCCCAAAACCGCCAGAAAAAGCGTAAGCAACGAAAATAAACTTTACATGCCATCTTTGGCTTAAATCGAAATAGAGCCTGAATATCTAATTTAAATAGTTTTAAGAAATTTGTTGTTGAACTGTGCATGTTTTTTGGTAAAATTTCAATTTCCCAAGCCAATGCGAATCTTCATGATGTATAAAACGGTTTTATTAAGGAAAAACTTAAAATATTTTAACAATTTAGTTATTACATGTACTACAAAATACCGAAAGTTCCAACAAAAATCTTTTAATTTCCCCTCCATGGAAAACAATTTTTTATAAGTTAGTTTTCAATAGACAATTTAGGTTTCCCGAAGCATGGAACAGATTCAATTCACAAACAAACAAGTGAATTTTGTCATTAATTTTGCGTCGAGAAATAGGTGTAAGCTTCCCAGCTCTGGAAACATATTTCGGGCTTTTCAACAGCACTCTCTTTAAGTTCATTTCCAATCCATTAGTCTAAGAAAGAAGTCTCTAGCTCTTCTGGGGACTTGGGAAACAATGTCGCTTGATATATTTCGGCGGTTGTTTTTCGAACCATAAAAGCTAGACTGCAATAAAAAGGGGAAATAAGATCACCAAATTTGACACGAAAAAATGCTCAAATGGTAACACTTAAATATATTAAATAAAACAGAAATTGTTTCTGTTTTAATAACTCTTACATTAGTTTTATTACTTTAACATGCGCTATTAATTAATTATTGTTGTTTCATTAAACAAATTCTTTTGTCAGTTGATCTTTTGTACTTTGCACAATTATATTAAATAAAACAGATATGGAGCAACAATATGTTTCTAACAATGCACAACTCTATTATATAATTATATATATATATATATATATATATATATATATATATTGAAGTCAGTCATGTGCACTTGCATAAAAAGTAATTATATTAATAATTTCAAAAGTATATGTATTTTAAAATGTGAAATGTTAATGTATATGAAACAATCTAAATTTTAATAATAAATTTTTGCACCAAATTAAATAAATAGTTTTATATAATTTCGTATAATTGTATTACATTTATTTTCAGCATAAAATTAACATCAAATTTGTGCAGTAAAGCAAGACAAATAACAACTCAACAAAAAAAGTAAAAAAAATAAAATAAAAATGTAAATAGAAAAATTTATGAAATCACTTTCACTGGAAATTATTAATTTTACACACACATGCATATTTCTATTATTATTGTTTTTGTAATTAAATATGATAATTTGCAATAAATTATAAAACGTCGATGACACCAAAGTGAAAGGTTAAGGTTAGTGAACACCTGTACCTTAAACCAAACACGCTTTTAATATGGCGTTTTTTATAGAGGGATAAGATTTTGCTAAATATGGAACCTTATATCTTTCTTAGACTTTTAACTCTATGATCAATCCTGCTCTGTTATTTTAATTTTCATAACAAACGATCCCCACATGATAAGTTATAATAGAATAAAAGTCTTACTAAATAGACATATAATTTCGGAGTTAAAATAATTATCTTTTTTCACGGTATCTCACGAAAGTATCAACACACTATATAATTTCGGAGTTAAAAAAATAATTTTTTCACGATATCTTACGAACGGATTAACTGACTTTGCCCCAGTGATTTCGAAATGGCAAAATTTGGTTAGTTTGTAAAATCGTTCGGTGTAGCCATTGAAAATTTATTTTTAAGAACCGCTTTGAAAAATTTTTATCGGAATATCTCGAAATCTAACGCTTCGAACAGTTTAAAATTTGCATAAAATCTAAGTTCAGGAATCTCTTTCAAAAAAGCTTCAGTTTGGTTTAATAAGACTCCGCCGTTCAACATAAGCTGGTCACTTAGTTACACACTCACAAAGAGATTTAGTTAAGGAAGATCTGACGGAAATTCGATTCTTTGAGAACGGGGTAAAACCGATAATTTTGCGATTTTGAAAAAGTCTCAAATTTCCTAGAGGAAATCTAGAAAAACATCGACGAATGCTTAACAGGGAATTTAATCTTAATTAAAAAAGACAATAATTATACATATTTTTGGGTTTGAATGAGCCCCTAAATAATAATTCTTGGCAAAGCATTTAATCCTATAACATCGAATAAAATTATATGCGCATTTATGTTTTAATAAAAATTATATATAATATGAAATTTATTTGTTGGGTGGTTAAGCAATGTCTATATGCATTTCATTGGCGCTTTTTGGTTTTGGTTTGTATAAGTATCATAGCCTACTACACTTATTATAATGTGATTTTTTGCAATCATTTGTAAATTTTTATAGTTAATTTATTAACATAATTCTCAGATGGTTTATAAAAGTCTTTTAATAAGTTGAGAAGTTTGAAACTTTTCAAAACTGCGGTTGAAGTCTACTGACGATTTGGTAAAAAGCGCCAATGAAATGCATATAGACATTGCTTAACCACCCAACAAATAAATTTCATATTATAACAGTACAATGACAGTATGTCAAATAGTTAATTTATTAAAAAGTACATATTTTTTATTTACTAAGACGATTTTCTTTGAACGTGAAATTGTTAGTTTTGTCGTTGTTTTTTTTTTCCTTCTTTTTGAAATAATGACGGCCACAATATCTTCATAGTTGTTACCATTAAATTACTCTACTCTTGCAGCATATTTACCAATTAGTCGGTTAAAACAAAAAGCCATGAAAAATTAAACAATTGAGAATAATTAAAAGCAAATGAAATGAAAACCTTATAACTTTCCAAACATGGTTTTCTTTGTAAGTGGAAAGTAAATAAAATGATCACGTCTTAATACTCAATCGCAATAGTTGAAAGTATTTTTTTTTTTTGTTAAGTAACGAAGTATAAAGAAAAGACGGTTAATAGAAAATTAATATTACAGTTGGTTTCTAGACAACATCAAAACGATTAATTAATACATTCATCGACCAACTCTATTTTAGAAATAAAACGAGACAAATTAACTACGAAAGTCAAATCACGCAGTAAGTTTTTAGGAGGGTTGTGCAATTTTACTTGTCTAGGACTTTGGATAGGAGTAAATGACTGCAAGAACATTTTATGTATACTGTCAATATTTTCAAATGAGGATGAGTGTGAATTCTTTATAATCTCAAGGAAAAATATTAATTTAAGGACATAAAATCTAAACTTGAACTCACTCATACACATTTAAAAGTTGTATAAAATTTTCATAATCCTGCTGGCCTTTCAGCAACTACACAATTATCTCCTCTTTCATATTGTTTCTTTTCGAAATTCTCTCCTAAGCGTTACTACTAACTACAACTTTCTCTTGTAAGCACAACCCTCGTACTTTAGCTATGCATTTCATTAACATGTCTGCCACTGATAGATATACTCGGTAAATTCAAATTAACACGAATCAATTAATTATATATGCAAAACATGAAAGTTTGTGTTGCTCCTTTTTTGTCTCCAAGTTGTTATTGTCTTTAGATTTCGTAGTTATTCATGCGACAGGGCACAGCATGAAGCAGTCATTAGGTAATCAAAGTTTAATAACGGCCTAAGTAAGAAAAGATGTTGCAACTAAATAAAAAAAAAATTTCAAATAATAATAAAAGTGGCACTAGAACTTTATGAAACCTTTTCTTTAGCGTTTGTTATACAAAAATTAATTAAATTCTACCACTCGTTATCAAGAAAATTTATTTCATTCTTAACAGTTTTGTAATTTTGTTGCCCCACTTGTTTGTTATTCTTAAAAGTTTTTGGAAAATCAAAGGAAAACCTTAATGGCATTTTAATTAACCGCATGTGATATTTAATGGATTTTATTCATTCTTTTCCAAGATGTTAATATGAATGTTCCCAGCTACACAAAGCAGTTTGTTCAGTTGACCCAACATCGTGGGGATCGTGGCCAAGTTTGAAATTCTTGAAAAATAAAAATCGTTACATAAACTTTTATTATCAGTGTATATATCAATTACACCTTTAATTGAAACAGTTATATATTTTATTCAGGTTAATTTTCTTTTCTTTTGTAAATGAAATTGTAATTGATTCCAATCAAGATTATTTTTTGGTGTGGTATTAATTAAAACTGTGTGTTTATTTGAATAGAATAAATAGTAGAGAATTTTGTTAGTTATATAGTTTTAAATTTGCTTCTTCTAAAATGCTCATATGGGCTGCCATTTAACACTGTATATCACTCTTCGATACCTCAAAAGCTTTGAATTATGACTGTTAAGAGCCATAGATATAGCAGCCTCTCTTATTTATTTGATCCTATTTTTTCATTCCGTACGAATTTATTTGTGGAGTTTCTGGATTCTGATCGATTTAATAAAACAGAAAAAATTGTAAAACATTTTATGTTAATATTTTGTCAATAATTGTAATGCTAAACGCACAACTTCATACCGATTTAGCGAAACAAAAATCGGGATAATATGACAGAGGCTATTTTCACAAGTGCGATGTACGAGTAAATAAGGAATTTTGAAAACTGGCTCGCCTCTTAGTCTCTTATAAAAATTAGTAACTTAATAAAAATTCAATTGCACGGTCATAGCGCACAAAAACGCTCTGAAAAATATATGAAAATTGGTTGATCATAAAAAGCATCCCTGTATCCTGCCCCTAAAATGTTCCACTTTATGACGACTAAATAAAATTCTTGTTTTAAGACTTTGATACAACCTTTTTTTAAATTTAATTTCATACTTTTTGAATTCTTTCAAATTGTGTTTTTATCCTTATTTTTAAAGCCGCAAAATAAATGTTATAAAATTTTTTTTAGGGGTCTCTTTAAATACAGATTCGTGTTTAATTTAAAATATACTAGAAGTGAAAAAATTTTATGTGAATTTAAAATAAATTCTTTAAAATAATTTCCGTTTGGAATTTTATATTGAAAGCAAATTTGATTTGTTATTTCAATATAAATTCTTAAACGAAAATGTTTAATTGATTTACAAAAACCAGGCAATAAAATATTGAATTAAAAATTAGTATTCAGACTGCGAATGTGAAATTATTTTTTTAAACTCTTTAAGTTTAATTATGTGCTGATTCCTTTTTGCCAAAATCTTACTAAAAAATCTTTTTTTTTAAGAATTTATCTCAAATTGAATTGTTTTTTTAAGAGGGAAATATTTAGAATATGTATTTTTATATAATTATCGAATTAGTAGAGCGGATCAGTATTGATTTCTTAGTTATTCGGTTTTGCTTTTTCATAAAAATTATTAAAGCCCAGTGATTCACAAATTAAGGGCGTGGCACAGTGGGAGAAATGGCTCATCTAGCGGCGTTTATTTAAAAGCGTTTAGGGAATTTTTTTTTGTTTCTCTTATATTTTTTTTAGTTAAAAATAGATTAAGTTACAATGTTAAACAAAAAAATATTTTTTTATAATATATTTATCTTTTTTTTGTGAAAGTTGAAATGTTTTTTCATATTTTAAACATTGTTTCATTCAGGAGAACGGAATAAAGTTAATACATTTAATGTTTCACATTCTTTTGGACTCCATTTGTATGAATGCTTGGTGTATATGGAATCGAATGGCTTGCATTTGATCCCAAAAAATATTTAATATTTTTTACAGTACCTTCGTCATTAGCCATTGAAACAAGTTCTGACGCACTTCGTTTTCGAGCTTTGTATAAGTTGCACGCTGTAGCTACTACGAGCTCACTATCGGGTATTTCCTTAACAATTTGGAGACTTTTTTTTGGAACATTCGTCGAACATCTTATCGGGTCTTCCACGACTAGTCAGTGGATCAACTAATTAAAAAGTTGTCCGTCTAACCACTCCTTGTTGTTTTCTTCAAATTTGTGGCTACTTCTATGGTTCAATTTCCATTTCTCAATCAATTCTGCTATAAAATTTCTAATATTTTTGCTTATTAAATTAATTTCATTACGTTTATACGTGTTAATATAAATTTTTTTTTAGTTGGCACAGGCTCGTTGCGCCATAATAAATGAACTTCTCATCTGAGCACCGACATTGTTCCTAAAAAATGCAATATCATGTAAAGTTGCAGGTGGCTGCAGATAAATTTGCACATTTTACAATCACAGGACAACATAGTCATTTTAAAAAAATATTCTAGAGCGAATACACAAGAATATCAAAAGTTCCGGTCCACGGAAGTCATTTTTTGGCTTTTTTTCAAGCAGTCGGTCGTATAGTCAACATGTACCACATATTTTCTACAACACTTCAGCACAGGTCACAAACAAAATTTTTTAAGTTAATACATACCTCCATTTATAAATAAAACCAATTTTCTTCCACTTAATTGAGACAAACGCAACTTTAGAGAATATTTGTAATGCAAAGAAAACACGTGTTAAAGCTTAGTGATGTACCGTGAATGATTGAAAATTTGTTTTCCGTGAATGGAGAACATGAAACAGATGAAGACGAAAAACCACTAATTCCACTGCCCAAAATTGAAGCAGAGACTTGTTTTACTAATCTATGCACATGCGCCCTCAGAATGAATACAAGTGACGATATCTTTTCAGCTTTGAAAATAATTGCAAACTCATTTTACAATGACAAAATGAAATCATTGATATAAAACTTGGGTTAGTTTAATATATATATATATATATATATATATATATATATATATATATATATATATATCTACATGGATTGTTTGAATTTTAAATTTCAACTATCGATAATGTAAAATGTTTCTCTGGTTCCCTGATATTCAAATTATTGAGAGGCGAGTACATTTGAAATCTAGGATGACACGAATAGTTCCTGAAAAGTTACAACAATTTAGAATATACAATTTTTTTCTTTTTTCGCAAAAGAAATAAAAACTGTCATTAAATATTAACAGAAACCGCAAAAGTTGTCTACCTGTTAAAATCCCCCATGTAACAACACAAACCTAATTTTTGTGCATAAAACACGTAGAAAATGCCCTCGGCAAACATTCAGACACATAAAAATTGGTCGGTATCTTAAGATAGCATTTTTAAAATATAAAAAAAACAAAAAAATATAAAAAATTAAATCTACATAAAAACATAAAAAACGCATAAAAAGAAATTAACAATTCAAAGCGATACACCGAAGGTTATGCAGGTGAATGAATGAATGAATGTAAACCAAGAAAACAAACAAACAAACAAGCCAACAATCAATTGTATTGAACAAATCAAAACAGCAACAACAACAAAAAAATTATATATATTTCTGTGTCTGATCATTAATAGTTGTAGTTGTGCTGTGCGGCAGGTTATTGGCGTAGTAGATGTCTTTGTCTATGGTCGCCTACCAGTCAACAATAATCTCAACCTTTTTTGTTTCTTATTTCACACAATTCTTTTTTTTTCAAAGCCAGATTTTTAAAAAGAAGTATGGGTAGTATGACTATAAGTTTTTAAAGACTGAATGATTCTTGTTTCGTAGCAAACGTGGTACTCAAAATTCTTTGTTTTAATATCCCACATCGTTTTCGACTTTACCACACATAAAAGTTTTCAAATTATTACAGCTATTAATTTTGTTGATTTTTTTTTAAAGGAAATTATATAAAAAAGAGTTTATTAATGACTTCATGAAACACATATTAAAAAGATATTTTTGTGAAAGTGAAAATAGTTTTTGTTCTTCGTAAAATATAAAATAGTTTTATTTAGCAAAATAAAAAAAAAACGTCAGGTGCCTTGTTGGTTACTTTTATAATTATAAAATCAATTTCCCACCCCTGGAAACAAAATATTAATACTTTAATTTTAATTTAATATAAACATAAAATTTTTAAACATTTTAGTTTTTAAATGTATTACAAAAAAACTCAATGGTCCAAACAAAAGAAACATTTAATTTGCCATCCCTGGAAAAATATTTATAGATAATCGAGGTTTCCCAAACCATGAAAGAGGCTCAATTTACAAACAAAAATAAAATAATTGGTTTCTGTTATTAATTTTGCATCGAGATATAGGTGTAAGCTTCCCAGCTCTGGAACCGTATTTCAATACCACTCTATCTAAGTTCATTTCCCATCCATCAGTCCAAGAACGAAGTCTCTAAATCTTCTGGGAGCTTGGGATAACCGATTTCACTTACAGACGGACAGATGGACAGACGGACATCCGTCAATCATCATCGCTATTCATAAGAATCCAGAATATGTATACTTTATGGCGTCCCATATTAATATCGAATAAATTACACACGGAGTGACAAACCCTTTCACTTTTTTGTGAAGGGTATAAGAAAAAATAATAATAAAACCGCAACACATTTAATGAAAGTGTTTTGCCATCGATTTGATACAGTACTTGTTTAGTTCTTCATAATAAAATTTGTCAAATTTAGAAACTGTTATCACATTCAACTAATCAATCTTACAAGTGACGGAAGAGTAGCGGCTTTCGAAAACAGCTGGTCTGCTCTGTTGTGTAAATTGAATATGCATTAATTGACGTTGACTTTCCCTTATGCTTTGGAATATATATATTATGGCTTTCTGAAATAAAAATATTATTCGAAACATAGGTCTACAAAATTTAATTAATGATTTTTGGCTTTTTAATAAATATTTTAAAATCCTCTCATACACGTGTATGCTAATTTTCAACTTTTTCTTTTTATTTCCAGGTATGTACGCACATAAAAAAATATTTCATGATGACATTGTAGCCAATTAAATAGAGCTTTTATTATGTTAAGGTATGCCATTGAAAAAAAGGTAAAAAATTTTATAATTTGCCTTTAGCTATTAATATTTTAGCTGAAATTAATTAAATATATATTAAGATTATTAAACCTACTTTCAATATATATTTGGTGCTTGTAATCTAAGTAAATAAATATTTAATTAAGTCGTCAAATTTGGATAATACAATCCGATAATATTAACTGTAGTTAATGCATGAGAAACATCATAACTGATTTGTGTTGTATATTTTATTATATATTAAACAAAGTTTGTTTTCAAAATGTGGCATTTAATTAATAGCATTTTTAATTTAATCGTTGAAACAATCGATTAGTTTAGTCGATGTTGATAATTAAAAGTTTTATAAATGGTTAATAGTTATTTTTTCGGTTAACCACTTTTGAGGAATGTTAACAAATAAAACACAAATAAAAAATATAGAAAGCGGTTGAACCTAAAGGTCATCCCTGCAACTTGCCGCTAATATTAACCGCGATACTATCATAGCGTGGTTTGTTGTTCTCTTTTATGCTATTAAGAGTGTAATGAAACACTATTTTTATACTCTTGACAAAAAAGTGAAGGGATATATTTAAGTTTGTCGTTCCATGTGTAATATCATCGATGTTAATATGAGACCCCATAAAGTGTATATATTATGGATGCTTTCGAATAGCGATGACGATTGAGCGATGTTCGTCTGTCTGTCTCTCCTTCTTCGTCAGTCTGTGGGTGAAATCAGTTTTTCCGAGCCCCGAGAAGAGCTAGAGACTTCGTTCTTGGACTGATGGATTGGAAATGAACTGAAATAGAGTGATATTGAATTATCACTCTACACAACCATACCGTACCATATTGGACCTTTTCCAAGCTTATGGAAGCCTATTAAACACTAAAATAAATCAAATTTTTAGCAACTCTATGTGCGAGATGTCGTAAAAAGTCAACTGTTGCAAAGCTGGGTAAAACTAACATCTGCCCGATGGTTGAACATTTTTATAATGAAATATTTAAGATTGCCAAGATATATATATATATATATATATATATATATATATATAAATATATATATATATATATATATATATATATTTTTTTTTTTTTTAAGCAGATATTTCTTAATGTCTACTCTTGCTAATGTCTTCAAAAACTCAAGAGATTAATAAATAAAATATAAGTGCCATCACATTTCCATTTAATTTTGTTCAATTTTTCATTTAGAAAAATAATTTTTACGTTTAATTTATCATTATTTCGTTAGTTGGCTAGTTTGCAGGGTTGACCACTTCTAGCAGTTCTTTTTAACAGACCTCTACTCGACATTATACAAATGCAACGATCCGGGTAATGGAATTACAGTCAACCCATGGCAATGAGGTTACAATACTGCCTAAATATGTGTGTCTTGAGGGATGTAAACCTGGGCATTCACAATAAAAATGAGACACTATATTTTATAACATAAGCGACAGAATTCTTTATAGGAAAGGCCTCTTCTATTAGCATGTCTTCTTAGTGTCTTGTCATAAGTGCGACGAGTATCGATATTTTCATTATATTTATATTGAGCGCATCGCCTCAGGTCCCCAGTTTCGACTCCGCTTTCAGTCGTGAATACAGTATCCAGTTTTTCTCATCCGCATTACTGCCGTCTTATTTATGTCGGTTTATCCATTGACGACGGCATTAAATTGAACATTATCGCCAGCGATAATATACGAAGGAGAGCAGACACACTCCTTAATCGGTACATGTAGAAAATAATTCACCGGCGTTGTAAAAATTAAAATAGATACAACAATTTTTTTTTCTAGTCTGCCTTTATCTGTACTCTTAAACTATCACCTCATTTATAGATCTGGTACAATTCACTGCATTTGTAGGGGTCGTTCTCGGAGTGGTAGTCGAAGACCAAAAATTAATAAATATATATATATATATATATATATATATATATAATTCATTATGCCTAAAAGCTCTCTGACTGCTTCCTAGACTTTCATCGAATAAATATTAAATACAATAATTCATATACTTCCTTTCAAACTGGTATTGCGGAAGTTTTGAAAAGTCAATAGATATCAAAATCAGTTACTAGACAACCGGTATCCATACTAAAACTTTAAAAATGCATCTCTTTTGTTAAATGTAAAACAAATTCAATATAACTCCATAATTATATAAGTGATAGGGCATTTTAAAATATGAAACTAATCGGCTAATTTAAAGAAATTAGCTTATCTAAACGCTATACGAAAATAGAAAATTGAAGACTAATTAAACGCCTAAATCAGCTGACAAGTGATCGTTTGGCTGATTAGCGGTTAATCCATTAAATGCCGTAGTTGAAATAGACAGTTGAAAATAGCTCCTCTCCATTTTTGATAATGACACCGATGGGTCTGCCTATCCCATAGCAACACAATATGAAAAATCAAAAATTATCAAATTAAAAAAATCTCTTTGGTTTCGTTAAATAACAGGTTGAATAACATTAATAAAATTAAAATTTTAAATATAATTTTGTCTTCTTTTTTTCCCAAATTAATTGCCGTACACATCTGTCGATGGATAAACATGAATTAGAGAAACAAAATTTCCCTTTGAGTTTGCCTATTTATATTTTTAACAATACAAAACCCATAATATATTCCAAAATGAAAAAAAAAAAATTCTCTAGAGAGTGGAACATGCGTAAATCAAAATAAATATAAAAAAAAATTTCCTTCCACAAAATTAACATTTTAAGTCTTCTACTTGTTGAAAGAAACATACACTTTCCGAAATGCTGTTCCAAACTTTTTAGGTAACTTCATGCTGATGTTCAGCTTCAGGTATTCGTAGTTTTCAGTTTTACTCGTACATTTTTATAATGAGTTCATTCAACTCTCCGTTTGTATGCATACGAGTAGTGTATATGAAGAGATATGTTTTTGTGGGTGTGTTCGTTACAACACTTCTTTTGTGTCTGCATCTTCTGGCAGCCTCTTTCTTTAGGTACCAGTATTATGAAGATCATCTTAATTTTAGTACTTGTATCTATTAAATATATTTTTGTTTTTGTGTTCTGTATATCTTCCATCTGTTTCTGAATGATTTCAGCTGTAGTTGTTGTTATAAATGTTTTTTAGATACTAATTTAATTTGTCCATCTATCTATCTGTACGCCTGACTTATTTATATCCCTTCAATGCTTTATTTATTTTATGTAAAAAATATGTAGTTTCTTTCTTAATTTGTTAGCTGTCAAATGTTGTGTTTGTTCGTGTAGGGATGGTACTTATTTTTTATTTTGTGATATATTTATATCGTTGTAATTATTATTTGTTTGGTTGTATTTATTTAGCTTGATTACAGTTTATTTAGTGAGTTCATGTACTTTTTTGTTTGTTTACATGGCTTGTAGATGAGTATTGTTAACGTGTTTATTTTAACACTTCTGCTACTGTGTAAAATTCAGAATCAAAATGGTTCAGGTTTTGATATGATTTACTTGGAAACAATCTAAATAACGAGTAAATATGTGGCTTAATGGATAACCAAGATTGTCATTCATTTGGATGCAAGTCACACAGACAATTTTTGTAAGTCAAACTTAACTGAGAAGACAGCAGTTTTTAATGAAATAATTCTTTAATCTACAAAAACTTACATGCCATCGATCTCATGTTAATGTCACCACATGCATATGCAGGCATGTCTAGCAGACGCTACTTAAATTAGCTTTATGATCGTGACTAATTTAGCCAACATATTTGAAAAATGTGAAGAAGCAAAATATGAGTCTTATTTAATTAAATGTTAAAAACTCTTACAACCACTAAGTTAAGACACTTGTTGCTAATATCAATGTAATTCATTATATTTATTTGGCGGATTCACACTGTAGTCATAAAGTCATGAAATAATAAATAAATGATGGGCGTGACTGGTGTGAACAACCCGTCATAACTTAGTCTGCTAAATGAATTTGTATGTATAAACTAAAACAGCTGCTGTCTAGATATGAGCTAAGTACTCCTTTTTAGCGGAGGCAATTGGAAAAACTTTCAGTGGCTGCCAGTTGCAGCAGTTAAACGAGAGAAATTTTTGTCTACTTTATATTTAGATTTGCGATATTTAAATATGTGATCATTTTATATATGTGATTTAATGTACCGACATGTAGGTATGAATAATTTTCTAGCCGTTTCTTAGTCGTGAATCAGTTATAAGTAACGGCAGCTAATATATATTATCGCCGTCTCGCTTAAAGATTTTCAGCCTTTCGACTAAGATCTCTAGAGCTATTTTATGATAAAGTAAAAACATACCAGAAAGAGTGCTATTATTTTCTGACTTTTTTGTATGCAACACAGCAATAAACTTTTTATGACAATATGACCAAATAGCACACAGTGTGAATACCTCAATGGTGTGATATACTTTATTATTCGTGATATTAAATTAAAAAAGAAATATATGCACCCAAAACAGACCCTAGATAACTATGAAATCTCTTGTGCCACATATCAATAGCTAATTGAGGCTGGAGAAGACTTGCTTTACATCATATTAATATACCAGATTAGAAGTCAGATCCGTCCATAAAAAAACTAGTTAGTCTGAAATAAATTTGGAGGAAATCGGTCAAATATAATATCATTCCACTTTAGAAAGACCACTTTGAAGACTATCGTTAGTCTCACATCTGCAGATATAGTCGACACTCATGATGTTTGGGTGCTTGGCTCACGTGGCTGTCAACATCGCGCAGGGTGATTCCTTTTTTCTTTTTTGTGTATCTTGGGCCAGCTCTCAGGGGATGACTCCTGCATATGCTTCGCAATGCTCCAGCACTAGAAAGGAGGGGATAGTTTTAAGAGAACAAATAATTACATATTAGATTAGAAGATAGAAAAATTGCTGTAGCTATTTGGACCTCTTCCTTCGCCGGTGAACTTTTTGCTACGGGTGCCGATGAAGAAGGGTGCTGTATTCCCCTCTTTTAGTATATGACGTTGTTAATCGCTGTTGGTAATGTTCAGCGACCAGTGCTATAGGTTCGTCATTAAGACAAGCCGACAACAATTAATACAATCCTGCACTAACACAGATCAATAAAAAGAGTGCGAAGTCGAATTCGAGATCTTAGACATCGTTGCCTCTTGTTCACTACTTCAGTCAACAGCAGGATGATTCCTTTTTGACTTAAAAGGGATATATCAACTGACACCTACAGTACGTGTATATCAGCTAAATGTGCGTGTGTACTTTCACATCCATACTTTTCTGGCAATCTTCCATGTATTTGTCCTGTACCATCTGTCTTTAGGCCTGTGAAGGGATTGCTGAAAGATCCAATAACCTGAGTCTGTCACTTTGCTGTCACTCAGTTGGGTGTGAGGTCAGCCTCACTACAGTATCCAGATGATTGCGCTGGTCAACTTAAATAGAAGGAAATGGCACATGATCTTATCAATGACGAGTTAACTGGCTATTGAAAATGATAATTTGCCCTATAGATTTCTGTAGATCACTACTCTACCCAACTTCCTTACAAATAAATCTCAGGGTGAAATATACTGCTTTTGGTAAAAAGACAGACTGACCATTCTACTCTTACGAGAAAACTCCAGGCACAACGCCGAATTATCATTATTGACTTCGCAATCTTTTTGATTTGCATTCCTTGCAATCTCACCTGGATGATTTTGGGATTTTAAATAGTTAGTCTAAGCATGAATGCGTATTATTATTATATTTCGAAGTTTCCAAATTATATTAGGAAGTTGGCATTTATTCAACCTCAAGTTCTAATCTCTGATTTAACAAATAACTTTTTATTCTTAAGTATTTGTTTCAAAATTTAAATATTTTATTAAGTGCATGCTTTAAAATGTCGAAAACTTAAATTATATATCTTTGTTTTTTTAAAGGGCCTTCATACGAAACAAGGAATACGTTCGAAGAAACATATTTTGTATAATCATAAAACTAGGAAAACAGATCAGTACTGATTTCGATGCCGCTACGCCTTCTCTTTAGTGTTTCATCTTGAGCCTTAACAATAATTCTTATCTGAGTGTTTATATATAATTTCCCACATAATGCCGCTAGTTATTACAACAAATGTTCGATGCAAGTTCCCTGATGATCTGCCTTAGCTCCAGTGAGATGCGCATAGGAATTAGTTGAAATACCTCAATTGATAATTTTTGAGCTTTTAAAAAAAATTTACAATGCCCAAAAAATATTAATATATATATAAATAGATTTATATTCTTTTCTTAAGTCCAACTAAAATTAACTTTAATAACATTTTACGAATATTCAAAGGATATTCATCTATTTACTGTCATCTAATCGAAGTAAAAACTATAAATTTTTATCTTCTTGTTTCTATAAGAAGAAAAGAATAACTGACAACTATATTTGCTTCAACGAACAAAATTGCTTAATCATCAAATAATATATATTATCTTACATGCTTTTATTTGTATGGTTTTTTTTTTGTAAAAATGATTGGCTCTATTGTCTCTTTTTCCACAAAAATGAAAGAAAGAAAAGTAGTGAAATAATTTACAATTTTATCTATTAAAACTACAAAACTTTCGAAACTTTCTCATATGATTGTTTTTTAACATAAAAATTTTTTTTGTAATTAGTTTCAGTTGTCATATAATTTGTAGGGAATGTTGTTGTTAACCAATTCTCAATAACACTTTCTATATTTTCTAATCACTGTGTGAAAGACATAAATATTCGTATTTTATTTATTTAACAAAAAATATTTATGTATGTTGTGTTATTTTAGCGTTGTGACATTATATATATACAAAAATTGCTCTCTGCACTTCAAGAGGTATAATAAAGTCTTCAACACTTTTGGATCAATATTCCAGTTTGCCGTACAGACGATAAAGATTTTACTAGGAAGATGACATCATATATTATATCCAAATACTTCCCTGAGCAAAAATATGAAATTTAAATCTCTCCTTATATATATTTAGTTATTTATTGATATTAGAGCTATTTCCTTGAAGAATATATTGCAAAACAATACGAATTATTACAGGAACAGATTTTGGTACAATTTTTCCACAAATAATTGCTTAAATGAATTATTGTTTGGTATTTAATAACGAATAAAATTGCGGAAAAATCAATAAAATGTAATAAATAGTTGTTTCAATTCTCCAGGATTCACACTATGCAAAGTTTGTTGTATAAGTTCTTACACAAAGTAGGTGATATGAGAGTAGATAACGTTAGCGAATGTTGTTTAGTAAAAAGTCCAAGCATATACTTCTATAGATGCAGTCCATTAAAAAAATATATATTGAAAATTATATATAATTTTTATAGACTGGGTTTTCAAAAAGACATGAAAGCACAAGGAAAACTCGACATCAGTTTTACATATTCAACTTACACAGCAGAGCAAAACATATGTTTTCAAAAGCCGCTGCGCTTGCATCATCAGTACTAAAGGTACTTACTGATGATACTGTATTTTTATTTGTCTGATAACAGTCTTTAACAACACAAATTTTATTATGAAAAAGTACACGAGAACTAAATCTCTGATAGTCTGTAGAGTCAGTTAGAAGAGCAACTTAAATACGATAGATATTCTTCAAACAGAACTGCTGAAATTCCTTTTAAACCAACTCAATGCCGTTAATGTTCTGTTGATATCAGATGTCAATGCTAACCAGCAGCCTTATTCTGCAATTTGCTTTAGCTAAGTCATTATCACTGAAGTTGGTGTAAATAAGTTTTAGATTGAATTCTTCCACATGTAGTTTGGAGTTTTAGGAAAAATATATAACTATGAAAACCATAGAATATAAGCAGAGATCATTAGTATCTCTCTTACCCACAACTCACAAAAGTATGCAAACGTTTTGTACAACTTGAATCTTAGGGATGAGTACTAAGCTTAAGAGAATTTAGCTGCAGATCAGTCCATTTAGACCAAATTAAAGTTGTTAATCATCGACCTTTCGCATGGCCAACTTCCTCGGAATCTCTTGCACACTCTCACGGATAGTGATGATGGTTTCGGCGGATCTTGCTTTCTTCTTATGTACACGTGCATGTTGATGTCTTAAAAGCAAAGCGCACTCTAATTTGAATAGCTTTTGTGGACAGTCATCTCAGTAGGACTGTCGCAGTATGTTGCTGGTTATTCTTCTAAACAGACTGAATAAATCCCAACTGATTTGATAAACTTGGACTCAGAAGATACTTGTTGGAACACCCTTTATTTCGTTTTCGGTCCCACATCCAAAAGTGACATAAATAGGGGTGTAATAGTGAAGGTGGTGTCGGCCAAGTAGTGAATACAAGACTACAATGCCTCAGATCCCGAATTCGACTCCGTATTAAGTCGTGGATATTTGTGATCTGCATTAGTACAGGATTCTATTAACTGCGTTATGTAGTAAGATATCACAACGCAAAACGGAAACAGTTTTAAAAATTTCACCAACGAAGTAAAAAGAGCCGAGTTCTTTTAAGCAGTAAAACCGGCGCCATTCATTTAACCCCATTCTGCCATATTTTTAGGTCGTTGTCGAGAACGACACTCGTAAATTGGTTCATTACCAAAACCCCTACAGTTAAACACAGATGCTGAGGATGAAGTTTGCCATAAAAGATCATCAAGAAAAATAACCAATAGAATAAACTTTGCACTACTCTTGACTTGATCATTAAATCGTTTGGTGAAATCCTGTCTATCACGACTCTTGTTGAGCGATAATCTTACCTTCTTAATATTATTTATATAACGAACATTTCACACAATAATTCTGATTTTTCTGTGTGCAATTTTCTTATAAAATATATCCAACTATCGCTAAAACTACTTTAATTTCTGTACATTAATTAATATTTATTACACATACACACTCATTTATATGTGCGTAATCTGAAAAATTTAAAGTTTCATTAAATTTCTAAAATTAAAAGCCTCAAGATTTTTAGCTGCTACATCACTTAAGGCAACCACGATTCCACTGCAATTTTAACAATGTCTTCTTTAAATATTATTTTCTGTTTAAGTCACATGGAAGTTAGCCAAGAAGAAGAAACATAAGAAGAATAAGAAGGAAAAATAACGCACATTCTATATTTGTAATGTCTCATATCTTAACTTATATTGGAAATCGGAATTTCTACGTTTACCCAATTTGGTTAGAGAACTGTTTGTTTGTTGTTTCTTTTCTTTTTGCTTTGCTGTTGCTGTTGTCTACTATCATCAGCATCATCATCTTATTGTCATAGTGTATAGCGTTTCCTATACTGCCGCTTTCTCCTTCGGCTCCTGATCCACAGGATTCTGTTGACAACAGCAGTAAGAAATATGTTACAAAAATGTATGGCAGACAAAGTAGGAGTAAACAGGAATAAGTGGAAGCTTCAAATGATAGAAAATAAAAGAATTGTGTACTGCTACTATAGAATTGTATCAGCGTTATGGAATTCAATACTTAGTTTTGCTATCGTTAACTGTAGCGGACTGTATAAAATTATGATTTTTTTTTATATGCTGGTACCACTCCCTATTATATTTCATGAAAATAATTTTATTTATTTAAAATTTATGAGTGTCAGGAGTTTGTTTTTCAGCAGGTCGTTTTAATGCAAAATAATTTATTGTCCCAAGAAGATGCATTTCATAAGAAGAAAAAATTCTGTGTTGAATTTTATATATGGAAAAATTATTTACTCTCGATTTTAGATTTGATTCCGTACTTTTTGGATTAAGTTCGATAAAATCAGAATAAAAAAAAAAATACTTTCATTAATACACACAATTACTAAAAGTACGGGAAGAGGAAATTCCGAATATGTGCAAAAACTCCTTTTTTTGTTTTGCCTACGATATACATATATAATTTTCATAATTTTTTTCAAGTATTTTATTTAATTTAAATATATAACAATTTATAGTAAATCTTCTAATAACAGCATTTGTTGGTTTCTCATTAATACATGGTGTTTTTTAGAGTTATAACGCTTATTTCAGATTCATTTGATTTTGCTTTTCTTAGTTTTCCTTAAAGTTTCATTATAAAGCGACTTACACTAGAGCAACTCGTGCAAGTTGTTTACATGTTGAATCAAAATAATTATTCTATTCATCAAACTAATCCATTCAAAACTTTATTTCCCGATAGTCTATTTCTGGTTAAATGAATATGTAAATAAGCAGAATTGTCGCGTTTCGAGTCAGGAGGCTCCACAATTTTTTTTTTGCGAAACACCATTTCATCCGTAGAAAATGACTGTTTGGTGCGCTTTATTGGCTGGCGGTGCCAATGGCCCATTAGTCCTCAAAAATGATGACGGTCAGAATGTTACTGCCGATAGTAACATAAAGGTATAGGAACACGATATGAAATTTTTTGGTCTATCAATTACGTGGCATTAAGCTTGCTGGTATGTGATTCCAATAGGACGGGCCTTACAATTGAATTATTCAAAGAAAATTTTGATGAAAAAAATATTTCGCGTTAGGGCCCAATTAATTGGCCACCAATATCGTGTGATTTGACCTCAATGGAGAATTTCCTTTGGGGTTGTGTTAAGTCCCTTGTCTGCTTCGATAACCGCAAACAATTCAACACCTGGAAACCAACATTGGAAGAGCTGGCGGCGAAAGAAGTTCGCAAATGATGTGAAAAGTTGTTGAAAATTGGTGTTCTAAACTGCGCCTTCTACGCGCCAGCCGCGTATATCCTTCTTTTACTAGGATTTAAACTTGTTTCTACTGCTTAATATAACATTTTCGATATTTCTTAATTTTATATGATGTAAACTACATCAGTAATAGTGCACTGGAAGTGGTATTAATATATTTCTTTTGAAAATCATCAAATACTATTCCAGAGATGGAATATTTAAACTTAATGTTAGTATATAAAAGTACAGAACTAAAACTAATATATATGTTATTAGTTAAATATATTTATTAATATAGAAAAAATTTAACTGATACTTAAAATTATATAGATATAAAAAAAAGATTCCAGGGTTGGAATTCTGTAACTTTTGTACAACTCAGCCGTTATAATATATATTTTAAGCAAACACATATAAATTTAAAAATTTATTTGCGTACTTTTAGCTGTAGTAGTAGCTTTTTATTTAACTACTGTTTAATTTTATTTTTCAATCAGCACTCAGGGAATCCCCTTTATATGAAGTGCTTTTTGCCAGAACTCGAAAGTAGGGAAAATCGTTAAGAGTAGAGATGAAGACCGATTAGAAGATAGAAAGTTTGTTGTAGCTTTTTTTACTTCTTACTTCACTGGTTAATTTTTTGCTACTGGTACCAACGAAGGAGGGTGCTGTAGTTTGCTCTTTTAATACTTCAATTGATAATGTCAAGTATCCAGCAACAGTTGCAAAAGCCCCAGAAACTATTGACTAAGAAAATTCACAAGAAACTGAACTATTTTCTGAAGTTGGGAAATTGTTGTCGTTTATAACAGCAGAAAAGTTCTATGAGTTTTAAACTGTTTTTATGATTTTCATGTCTATAATAAGTTTCAAATGTTTTCAATTAGAATGAAACTAATTGGGGTGCTCTTGGTTGTGGTAGTAAGACACAAGACTACGATGCCTGAGGTCCCGAGTTCGACTCCACACTCAGTCAGTTGGTGTCGAATATTTCTAATTTGCATTAGTACAGGATTGTGTTAATTGTTGTCGCATTGTTTCAATGACGAAGCCATAGAACTGGTCGCTGAACGTTACCGACAGCGATTGAAACCATTATGTACTAAAAGAGAAGAATACAGCATCCTCCTTCGTCGGTATCTATAGCCCTTGAATATTAGTCTCATTTAAAAAAAATATGATTCGGGCTGCAATTTGTTTCACTTTATAAGAATTTTTTATATATCATTTACAAAGCATTAAAATGAAATATATATTTAATTTAATGTCCTTATAGAAGACTGGATATTAAATATAATTTCATAGAATTTTTAAAAATTAAATTATTTTTATAACTTAATAGAGGAGAATCTGTTTACTTTCTCAAATCGAATTCACTTTGACACGGATGTGAAACTCATAATAGACACGCTTTCTGAAAACTTTTAACATTAATTGAATTATTGTCTTAAAAACTCATTTTTGTAACGGATGTTAGACAAACTTCTAATAATTTTGCTGTTTTCAAAGCTAAAGTCAAATTTTATTGAAGAAAATATTGAAAAACAAACAATATTACTTATAAGTAGGGTACTAGTTGTTCGTATTAGCACATTGAAAGTAGGCCAGATTAAATGTTCTTCAAGTTTCAACAAAATCTAAAGCTGCTACGGTATAGAACATGGCAGTAGTTTGTCTTTTCCATGTTTTCGTTTGTTCTAATTGTTGATCGTTCCATATAAAATACCCCTTCCTCCGTGGGAGGGAAGTTAGACGTCGCAATGGTAAGCAACAGTCTTACATATTCCTCAAAGCGCAGCAATAAAAACTGTTCTGCAATAAGAAGTACAATAAAATAAAGTAAAACTGTTTTTAGCCGCGGGAAAATCAGTATATCAGATTTTGCATTTGTTAAGTTCAGTTTTTTCACTTGCTTGTTTTATAAGTTTTTTTTTCTTTTTTTGTTTGATTGACAGGTTGGTATTTGGTATGGATCAACATGCCTGTAAGTACTTGTCAAAACTGGTAAGTCAAGTTTCTAACGTTGGCATAAAGATGTGAATGAGTTTGTATTTTTTACATACGATTTGATTCATACGATTGATATGAAAAATTGGATATAATTTTATATTGACACAGTCGAATGGCATAAAGTAAAGCAATTGAAAGGTGAAGATGTGCTTAATTTTTATTGTTATTTTATTTCCCAAACTTTTATTTTTCTATACGATGACTATCGAAATTCATAAATCTTTGGAACAAAAAATATATATTCAATTCACTTTTTACCAAAATTTTTGGGAAAAAAATATATGTACATAAAAAGCATGAAGAAGTTAAAGTTCCTCACCACCAAAAGCGAGTGAAGAATAAGTAAAAAAAAAATAAAAAATGATGATGTGCATCATAATGATCATCATCATGATGCACATTATGGTTATTGTACTACAACATTTTATTATTCTTGCACACATGTCTGATAGCCTTATGACCCAGGCTTTAAGAAAACCAAAAAATCAAAACCGAATATAACAATAAAAAAAAACAAAATAAATAAAAAGAGGAAAACCATAACTTAAGTAGCCACCATCATCACTGGTGATCGACCGACACCACAGAACAACACTAAACTTAATACGAAAGACTTGCCAGCTACTAAAGACTTTCAGACATGCTACAAATTGTCTCAGCATGACTGACATATTCATTTGGGCAGAAGCGTTTACTTGAGAACAATTTTTTTTATAGGAAACATAAATTTCAAGGCTTTTAAATTGGTAAATAAGCGGGTGCTAAATCTGATGAAAAGGATGCATGTCATGTTAATTTTAAGGGTTTAAATGCTCGTTAACTTGTGAACACTTTTATTATAACAGTTTATCAAACCATTTGGAAACGAAATTCTAGCATTTTAGGGGAAGAGTGTTCACGTATTTATTTCGTTAAGGGAGTACTTAGAAAGTGTTATTTCTATTTGGCTACGAATCACGATAATTTATTAAAATAAAAGACATGTTCCAAATAAATTTGGTTGTACCTTAAAATATCAATAAAGTTTTTCTCATGTTAACAAATTTTTTTTAACTTCCCGCTAGGAAAATCGGGAAGTCTTCGGTTTTACCCCATTTTAAAAAGAAAAAAGTTCTCATCAGGTCTTGACGTTTTGCAGTTTTAGAAAAGTTTTCTGTCTAACTGTGAATACGCTATCTGTCACATTCTGTCACTATGTCTACATGTGAATACGCATGTGACAGCTCGACTAAATCAATCCTTCTTAAGACTTTTTCTAAATTTTAAGTTTCTATGATATTTAACCGATTCGAACCACAAGATTTCAAGATATTTCAAAGACACTTAAGAAAAAAACGCGAAGCATCCCTAATCAATTCTTAAAGATCGTCACAATGTTCGTAAGTTTATGTGAAGGTGAGTGTGCGTGTGTGGAAATATGTGACCCGCTTGTAACTTTTATATGAAGAGCGTTCCTGAGCTCAGAATTCCTATATAATTTAACCGATTTAAGCAGGTAGGTCTTAAGATATCCCAAGAAACTTACCAGAAATCAGTTTTTAAATACTTCAGAAACTGATTCTACAAACTAATTGGCTATTTATATAACCGTGCACCGAGTCTGAAGCGGTTAATCTGTTCGTGAAATATTGTGAATAAAAAATTTCGAAAAAAGGATTTATTTTAAACACTAAAATTATATATCTGATCAGCTAGTGCTCTCGATTATTTTATTATAATTTAAACAATATCAAACACCGCCTATCAAGTGGGAATCGGTTGATTTGAAATTTGAAATAATAGTGTTTTAGCTCAAAGAGCTTAAAAGCATAAAATAGCACAAAACCAGCTTACGACAGCTTTGCGGTTAATATTAGCTGAATGAACTTTAAGGTCATCATATAATTTCTTAGTAGATAATGTTTTTAAACTAATTGAAATGTTTGTCTTTTCCTGAAAGCTTTCAAAGAAAAAATATTTAGCGCAGGCAGTTTAAACTGCAATTACAATCAAAAAAATACTATTATTTAAAAAATAAAACTTTTTTAAATACATTCTCCTTGAAACGTTTTTAGAATATGTAAGAAATATTAATTCATTTAAATCAAAGTCAAGGTAGGAACTTAATAAAATTTGAAACTATCGGCTTCATACAGTTTTGAACAATTTTTCATAATAAAATTGCTACAAATAGAAACTGAGCCATCTACCAAGTGGTAATAAATAAATATACACATGGGTACTAATGATGAAAGTGTAGCGGCTTTCGAAAACAGCTGTTCAGTTCCGTTGTGTAAGTTGAATATGTAAAACTCATGTTGACTTTCTCCAGGACTTTGAACTATTTATTATGTCCTTCTGAATTAAATATACTTTTCGAATAATTTGCCTTTTAAATACAATATAATTTAGTAATAAATTATTAGATACAAATTAGTCATATTAAAAAATAATCAATGAAAGTCTTTATATATGGAAAATAAAAATATTTAAAGTTCGAAAATTATTTAAAAACGTAAGAAAATAAAAAAGGAAAAGTGATCAGTGAGTTCTTGTTATGACTTTGATAATTATTTAAAACTTCTCATTTATTAAAGTGGAAGTTTGATATAAATATTTTTAATTTTAATTATGTGCTAGTTCTTCTTTCCCAAAATTTAATTAAAAAATTCAAATTGATCAGTTGAGGGGTTTTAACTAGTTCCTATGCTCATTTCACTGGGGCCTTTACCCAACATTACTTAGAATAACTAAAGACATTTATTTCATACTTCCACTTTACTAAGTGAGAAGCTTTGAAACAAATATCAAAGTCAAAACAAGAACTCTCTGATCAATTTTCCTTTTTTATTTTCTTACGTTTTGTTCTACAACTGGTTGGATTTTTTGTCGACTCAAATTGTAGGTGTAAGAGAAATAACAACAAATAATTGTTTTAATATAAAAACAATTTATTTTGAGTGTTGACAACATAAGTTGTTTCATTTTGCACAAGCACTTGCATATTTAATTTAGTTTACAATTTAGTTTATAAAGGTTCCCGGATGATCTGCATTAGCCACAGTGAAATGCGCATAGGAACTAGCTAAAACCCCTCAAGTGATCATTTTGAATTTTTAGTAAGATTTTGGGAAAAAAGAATCAGCACATAATTAAAATTAAAGATAGTTTTTGTTTATTAAATTTGAGTATTTAATAAATACATGAAATGAATAAAAGTAGAAAAGTTTCACGAAACTTGTTGTATAAGTGATGATGTTATTTGCTACCAAATTTACATGGTCACAAAATTGGCCCAATAGCGCTTCTTGTGTTAAAAGGTATAGTGCGCATTGTGCCATAAATTTATCATGATCAAAAGATTTTTTTTCCAAATTATATGGTACATATTAACGCAATTTATCTCTCTTGGTTAAAAATCTCTAAGCCAGGAATGATCAAGAAAACAAGGATCAGTGGGGAAAAGGAATATGATGCAATAAAACAGTGTGACAATAATAGAGCTTTAATTTATTTATTATAGCAAAAGTCTCAAATATTTATTCTTTTAATTTTAAAGTAGCGCACCGCAAATAAAACCTAAGCCTATTCTGAAATCTTCAAGCCAATAACACATGAAATTTTTTTGGCAACACACTACTACCGCTTTAGTACACCAGCAAACAAAACAATAAAATCATTGTCTCCTTTTCCAGATGCCATAAAGAAAATAACCAAGAAAAAAAAACATTTTTATACATTTGACCCTTTTTTATATATGCTGCTTTTTCTTGCCACATTGTATTGTGTAAAGTAAACAGGCACTTAAAAACTTTAGAAGCAGCAAAAAAAAAAAACCTTTTCATTATGTTATTTATTTTGTATATATTTTGTTGTTAATACACGAGTGTGGCTCTTAAGCCGTTCCGCTGTGTCTGAGTTTATATGTCTGATACGTAAAAATTATTATGCGTTAACATCGCATGGGCGGTTCAAGAGTTCAAATGGACTTTAATTTATACCCGTTTTAATCATTTATTGCCCTTATTGTGTGTAAGACATTCATGTTGTGGCCAATGGTTACTACAATTGTTATGTAGTCGATTTATTTAACATTTTTTTTTAATCTCTTTCATATTTGCGCAAGACATTCAATAAATAAATGTTTTGCTAACTACTGACTTTTACTTTTATTTGATCAATGATCTTTAAATAATCAATTTATATGGTGGATTTTTCAGCCTGCGGGCCATGTTGTTATAAAACATTGTGTGTGTTTAGTTCTAAGGAATTCGTTGGGTTTGTAGAATCGCAATTTTTTTTTAAATATATTTTTTCCATTTATAATGTTTTAAGAAATAGTACTTCTGCTTTAAGAGTCGCTTTTGGGGGGCGCATTGAAAAGTTTTAGTATTTTTTATTTAACGCAAAATAGATGTTATTAATAAATATTTTGGATTGTAAGAAAAATCGTCCATGTTCTTAAACTTAATTTGCTTCATATATTAAACAGTCATACGACAGGTACGTTCAGGCCAATGGGTGCAACATTTCAAGGAGGATTTGTAACACTGAATATGAATATTGGGTGTTTTTTTATAGAGTGACGCAATTTTTTATGATAATAAAATAAGAAAGTGTATATTTAATATCAATTAAACGGGCTTAATTTCAAAGAAAATTTTATGAAATAAACGTTTAAATATAATTTCTGTAATGTGGTCGCCGCGGCTGGCGTGTAGATGCTCGATGTGGAATAGATATTTTCAACAACTTTTCGCAGTACCTGCAGTATTTGGCCGATAACTCTTCGAATGTTGATATCTAGGTATTAAATTGATTGTGGATTATTGACGTAGGTAAGTGACTTAACATAATCCCAAAGAAAATAATTCACACGAGCTTGGTAGGTAATTAACGGGGCCATTACGTGAAATCATTTTTTCATCCAAAAGTTTCTTTGAGTAAATCGATTACAGCATCCGCTGTGTGGCATGTAGACCCTTCCTGTTGGAACCACATATCAGCAAGATTAATGCCATGTTATTGAGGTATGAATAAATTTCGGATCATGTTTCTACACCGTTCACCATTGACAGTAATATTTTGACCATAATCGTTGTTGAAGACATATGGGCCAATGACTCCTCCTGCCCTTAAAGCGCACCAAATAGTAATTTTCTGTGGATGTATTGGTGACAATACCGCCCATTTTTTGTACCCATTTAAACAGAAATGGGCTTGATTAGACAGTAAAAATTTTAATGGAAGAGTTTGGCGTTAAGCTGGTATAAGTCGTTTCATAATGCAATTTCAAAACGAACTAAACAAAAATCAACTATCAGCTGTTAAATGCGGGCACAGCTAAAGCAGTGATGCCTACTCAAAGTTGTGAGATTCTAAAAAAACACGCTGCACCAATAATAGTATATTCATTAAACTATTTCTTAAACTAGATTATCTCTTAATAAAATTAAAAACTTCCCCTTAAATATGCCTAATTGCTTTAATACGGCAACACTCTTCGCAGTGCGTATTAAACAAAGTATCGCTAAAAATAAAAATAAAAAAAATAAAGTTCGAATTCCTGCTAAATGTTTGTTTTTAATGTTTAATTTTCAAAAGTTGTGCTATAAAAAAAGTTTGTCTCTTATTCACTTTGGCCATTGTACGTCGTAAAATTTTCATCAAATGAGCATCAGCATAAAAATAAATTTCAATACTTTGTACCATTTAACGGTAGTGTTATATGTTGCAGTCGATGCGGTCGTACTCGCAACATTTGCTGAGTTTGCGCTATTGCCGTTGTATTGCACGTAACAGTTTTTATTTGGCATTAAGCCAAAAATGAAAATTTTTCTTTTAAAAGCAACAAAAAAAAAAAAAAAGAAAACAACGCATAGCAGCCATACAAGCAGCCATTGCAAGAAGACCAGGCTGTTAAGAGATGTTGGCTTTTTGGAATAATCATTTGTGGCGTGCGATTCAAAGTGCACAGAATGAATTAGGGTTGGCACGTCAGACTCTTTGTGGGCTTAAATTAATTTATGATTACCAAAATCTGTTCCATATATATTATTAGATAGAAATCTTTGATATCTGCGAAAATTTCATATTCAAAAATAAAAAACTATATATAAAAAGTTGGGGAGTTCCGCAGAATTTTATATGAAACAAAACATGTTTTTTAATTTAGTTTTATAGGAAAATTGTTAGAAAAGTGTTTTCTTTTTAGTAAAATATAATAAATATTCCGAAGATTAAGAGAAAGTCAGTATCAGTTTTATATATTCAACTTACACAACAGAGCAGAACAGCTGTTTTCGAAAGCCGCTACACTTTTATTCATGAGTACAGTACATGAGCCCGATAATATCGAAATTGAGAGTGTGCCGAGAATATATCAACATCAAGACGTCATCGTTCTCTAGAATTGAACACTTCATGCACCAGTCAAGAATTGGTCAGATCGAATGGGCGACTGTGAGGCCATCCACAGCCAGCATATGAAAATATAATACTCCATCTCTGAGCAGAACTATTTTATTTCACAACAAAAAACTAAATTTAAAGTATTTCTGTTCCAAGCATTCTTAAATTTAAGCTTTTAAATTGCTTTAGATTCTTAAAAGTTTATATATATATATATATATATATATATATAATGCAAAAAAGTTCGTAATATTATTTGTCTTCAATCAGCCTTTTTGCAAGGAGTTTTCAGTTGTTACTCTTACCGGTTCAGAGGGCGTGGTTGCTTCATCTTAAGGAAACTGAAATTGGTAGTTACCCGTCTTCTTATGTTTAATTTTTCTCATGTACGGAAACAAAATTTTAAATTAACACGACATAGAAACCAAATAAAAGATTCTAGTTTGTACTTGTTTCCAAATCTCTTATTCATAAAGAGTTCAATTTATAGAGTTTTGAAAAGCCATATATCATGCTATAGAACGTTAGTGAAAGAAAATAGAGCTGTTAAGTTTTTTGATATTATTTTGCAATTGATTTTAAATAATTAAAATTATAAGGCATGGAGCCAAAAAGTATTGAATTTTAGAGCACCCCGGCACAGATTTAATTGAACTAATATCATAATGACGAGAGGACTAGGTTACAAAGATGAGCAAGTACCTTTCGAAATTCAGCCCTCTCTAATCGGTTGCACTTGATCTAAAACCCTTAACACTGTTATAACTTTAGCCTGACTGCCTGCTGCAGTCAGTCAACAGGGAATGAAGTGAAATGTGGTGCTCTTTTTTGTAATTTTTTCGCACAAAAATTCTAAAGATAGAATTTAGTACTGCGCTCTTTTTTGCAAATGCTCTGCCAGACACAGTCAAACAATTGTACGGATTAAAACACATGCTTGCAGGAAAGCAAAAACAACAACAGCATTTTTAAAATAAAAGCCAGCAACAATATCCGTACCACATTTGCCAACTTTATGAAAAAATAAAACATTTAAAAATAAAAAAAAAATTTGTTAAAAGATTTATATAGAACAAGCTCTTTGAAATTATGGGATAAGTTGTTAATATCTTTATAGGCCGAAGGGCTTAGGACGTGATTGGAATCAGCCGAAAATTCAAAGTGTCATATAAATTGAATAGAAAATAAACAAACAAACAAAAAAATATGTTTAAATATTTTGGAATATCATTATATACTGGGTGTTTTTTTTTTTGCTGAAGAGGAACTATTGTGCTGTTGGCTGACATAGTAAGACACAAGACTGTGATGCCTGAGGTCCCGAGTTCGACTCCGCCCTCAGTCACCAATATGGTGTCGAATATTTCTGATCTGCATTAGAGCAGGATTGTGTTAATTGTTGTCGGCTTGTCGCAATGACGAAGGCATAGCACTGGTCGCTGAACATTACCGACAGCGATTACACCGTCATGTACTAACAAGAAGCAAGATACAGCAGCACCCTCCTTCGTCGGTATCTGTAGCAAAAATTCACCGACGAAGTAATAAAAGTAAAAACAGCTACAGACTGTCCTCCTATCTTCTAATAGGTCCTCCTAACACTATCCTCCCCTCTCCAGTTCCAGCGCAATGCACTGCATATGTAGGGGTTGTCCCCTCAAAAAAAAAAAAATAAAATAAAAAAAAATTAGATACTGCTGACAATATAAAACTGTGTTCTTCATTTGGTTCCAACAAGATAGCGGAACTTGCCTATAGTGCACTTAACAAACGATTAGATGGAATATAAACTTAATGACAACATTATTTCCAGGTTATGCTAAAACATTCTCTTGCGTTCACACACCAGCAACTTTTCACGCATTGGAAACTAATTCTCGTTGATTTTTGGGAAATAATTAATGAATAACTTACGGATGTATGCCGCAAACAGTATTTATAAAATGAATTTAATGAAATTATTTCACAGATTTTAAAGAAAAAAAATTCATTACAAAAACTGTCCAATCCACACCCAAAAACCAATACCGCCCACTGGGAAGCACGTTTGTTGGAGAACCTAATAATTCAATGGCCATGGTATATCACATCGTAGCGAAGTTAATTAGACGACACGATTTGACACTGATGGACTTCTGTCTTTGGAGAATTTTAAAGAAAAATTGTGCGTCAATAAGCTAACGCTTATTGACAGCTCGCCACATTAACGACATCTTACGTCAATTATGTCTCAGTCATCGGAAATAGGGAACATCGGACAGATCAGGCACTTAATCGGTAGTTAAACTGGCTCAGATCCTTCACCATAATAAAAAGTATTAAAATAATTATTTGAAGAAATTTGCATTATTGCTGGAGCACTCTGTATTTCTTTTTTATATTATCATTTTAAATTCTCATGTCGTTGAACAGAAAAAAAACTATTGCCGTTTAAAATAGCAATTGTTCTATACAGCGTGTTTTTTTCGAGTGTCACAATTTTGGGTTCCCATAACTGCTTTATTTGAACACCCATTTAACAGCTGATAGTTGCTTTTCGTTTAGTTCGCTTTTAAATTTCGTTATGAGTCGCTTTACTCCAAACCAACGTGTGCAAATTGTTAAGATTTTTAATCAAAATAATTGTTCTATTCATCAAACTCTTTCTATCAGAATCGAAAACAGAAGCCATAAGGAACCTACCAAGGCCCATAAATATTGACGAGCTTCAATCTTTTATGGGAAAAGTCAATTATTATTGCTCCTTTATAAAAAAACTATTCTACTGTTTGTGCTCCACTCAACTTTCTTCGGCAGAAAAATCAGAAATTCTTTTGGGTTAAGGAACAGGAAAACGCTTTTCAAGAGCTAAAAAAAACAATTGATTGATTTGGCTTAGCTTGCTAATTTTGATGAAGATTTACCTATTGTGTTAGCTACAGATACATCTTCATATGGTCTTGGAGCTGCAATTTCACACATTTACCCGGATGGATTAGAACGACCCATTGTTTATGCTTCTAAGACTTTAAATAATCATCAGAAGAACTACAGCCAGATTGAAAAGGAAGGGCTTTCTATTATTTTTGGAGTACAAAAGTTTCACCAGTATTTGTATGGTAGAAAATTTATTTTATATATGAACCATAAACCACTAATTTCTATGTTTAATCCAACAAAAAAGATAAACAATTACATTACTTTCTGTGGGGTTATGTGCACTCACTTGTCTACTTCGATAACACCTTCGTAGTGTTATCGGCGAAATACGATCGGAATTACTGCAAAAAGCTGCCAATTGGCAGAAATTATATTAAAAAATTAATTGCAGACATTTTTTTTTTCAAATAAAGTTTGTTTCATTGATATTAAAAATATATTTACTTGTTTTATTATAATATAAATATGTATCGCTCTATAAAAAAACACCCATTATGTTGAAAATAATATTTAAAAAGTTTGGAAACAATTTCACGGACCAAATAAATGTTTGAAAACAAACAATTTCATACAAAATTATGCAAATTTTGAAAGAAAACATGCAGATGTGGAGGACTTTTCTATTCATTATCAAGTATTTATTATACAAAACTTGGCAGCACTCAACAAATCACAGAAAAAAAGGAAACATTAAAGTGGCATTTAATAAAACCTACTTGAAACCAATTCAAAAATGCCTTTAACTTGGTCTTAACAAAAACATTTTGTAGGGCTAAACCAGTGCCTCCTTTCTGGAACTGAAGTGGGAACTTCTTGCATCGAAAAAATTTGTCGTCACTCTGTAGAACACAGGATGAGTCAGACCATATTTTTTAATGCATTTTCAATTTTGTTAGATTTTTCTAATAATAAACATAATTATTAAGTTTTTCGATGCGAAAATTCTCACATCAGTTACAGCAACGAGGCGCAAGTTTTAAAAATGAGTTTTAACGTTAAAATCAGAGTAAAACACTTGAAATGTAATTCTGGGCCTTGCTCAGGTTCATTTTATTGAACTTTGGCAATCCTAAGCATTTGATTTTTTAAACTTATTCTATAATATTTTATTTACTTTTGCAGCTACTGTTGTGAAATAATATAAAATCTTGTATTGGTGTGATATCTGCTGCTTAACTGTTGTTACCTTCTATTCCCCAGAGTTTTGTGTGTATGCATGGATATTGTTGGCAGAAGACATAATCTGTTCCTTATATTCCAGAATTGTACGCAAAACCGTGATGCACAAATATACATACACAGACTTGTATATAAGAGTTAGCAAAAGGCGAAAAAAAAAATCATTCACACTCATACAACTAAAGAGAATTTCAACTTCAAACTCCATAAAATACTTTGGATATTTCCTTTCTTAACAACAGGCTGACTGTAGATTTCACAGTATCATCTGTTTGTGGAATCTCTCAGAAAAGAGGCTAAAACCAAAATACTATGAAAAAAAACAAGCAGATACTAAAACAAAAACTCAGCTTGACGCATTTGTCCTATAAACAAAGTTTAGGTGAACTTCGTTTTACCATTTATTACGTACAGAATTTAAACGGAACGGACTGAATACCCGTTCAAACAACGATGACAGTAGTAAATTTTGGCGCGTATCAAAAACAAAAATCAATTGTCATGTTGTATGTCAATGACGGAAGCATTTCTGGCCAATTTGTGTCTACAAATACAGTTTTTGTTTTTGTTTGTTCTGTTTGTCCTTCTTTATGATTTTAACGATTTATCCCAAAAGCAGCACTGAACTTTTTTTTTTCCTTAAATCTGTTTGAGACGAATGTATAAGCCGTTCCAGCTTATCTGTTGCCAAAGAATGTGTATGTATTTTGAAAATTATGTTCCAGGGTTGTATAGTTTATTATAAACCAGATGATTATGGTTGTTGTGTGATAAATGTTAAGGTTAATCATTATGGTATTTTGTTACACAGTTTCGGCCAAAAACTATTTTGTGTTGGCACAAACCAAAGTCTGCAAAAACATAACTTCTACATATTTAACTCAGATACGAATCAGGTTAAGTACAAGAAAAAAGTGCTTAAAAATGGCACAAAAGCGGATAAAAAAAATAAAGTGTCATTATGGTAACAAAAACGGACATAAATTAGATCATACAAACTGTCGTGTGTGTGTGTGTGTAGTAGAAGTTATTCTTTTTTTATTATAAAAAACTAGAGGTTGGACACAAGAAATACTTTTATTTTGGGGACTGACTGTTATTGAGGGAATTTCTTATGGCTGCCTTAGTTTCATGGTTTATCCTATTGTTAAATATTAAGACTTGTTAAGTGTTATGGGTTAAATTTAAGGGGTATTATCAGCTGGTTTTTGAAAACAACACAAAAAAACTGGACAAGATATACCCATTTGTTTTAAGATATTGTTTGTAAATAGTTGGTTAAAAATTAGGGATTGTAGGAGCCTTAACCTTGAAAACCACATTCACAAATGATGGTTACGCTTTTTAAAGCAAATATTTGACAAGTGTGAATGTAACTTTAGAGCTATAATTTTCTTGATATATATTTTATAACTTTTCCCAATAATTCTATGGACATCTGGAAATATTCGCCTCCAAGTTTATGATTGAGTGAAAGTCTTTCGCGGGTCAAGGGAACGTACATATAAAACAATCGCTAATTAAGAGTTTCAGGGCCATAATAACTATACGTAAATAACTTTTTTATATATTTCTTGCGAAATATATATATTTTGGCCAACAATTGCATAAAAAAATTTCTTTTCGTCAAATATTCAATAAATAATACTTTTTAATAGTAATTTTTTAAATTGTTTGATTAAATGAGAACATTAACTTCTACTTTGGTAAAAAAAAACAAATGTCTATAGATTGGCAGAGGGAAACAGAGAGCAAAATTACAAACTAAACAGCATTTAGCATTATATTTGGTTTGTCATACGCCAACTTGTTGCTGTTGTTTTATGCAATCACCGACTTTTCGCATTAAAAAATATAAAAAGGCAATAACATATAAAAAAAAACGAGTATTAACAAACTTTAAGTTTTATGGTCATGCGAAAATGTTTATTAATAAAATACACTCAATGACCAAAAGCACCACATATAAACGATAGAACGAAAAAGCCAATAAACTGAATGAATGAATTGAAAATATAGGAGATACACTCAGCGTATTAGTGACAATTTATGAATGAGTATAACCAGTACCGGTCTCGTTACTATTTCGAAGGCTTAGAACAGAAAAAAAATCTAAATAAGAAACATCTAATAATGGAAAATTCGTCAGAAATGATAGTGTTACTTTTATATATATTTTATGGTTTCTTATACCATAAACGCTGGCAAATTGATGTGCATCTTATGAAGAAATGATGAAAAAATATGTACATGCGAGTATATAACCAGCAACTTTGTAAAGGGATATGATTAATAAAAGTATTTTATGTTTCGATTCGTATTAGAAATAAGTGTAACAGTTTGTATTTATATAAGTTTGTTGTTGGAATTTTATGCGATTAAGTTCAGTTTTCTTAATAAAGAAATGGCCGGCCTATTTCATTATTATTTAGTTTGCGATCTTTGTTAATTGTTAATATCAATAATATGTGCAACATTGACGTGCATGAAGCACCTATTCAAACTTGCAACAAACAACATAACGGCCTAAAGAGTTATTTTTACTACATTCAGTTCCAATGGGTCATCATTAGCGGGTCCAATATTTGAGAGATCTAATTATAATTGTTTTTGGGTTTTGTTAAATTAAATGTGCTCATAGAAGTACTACCATTCTATCAAAATATTACCGCCCTATTCTCATTAATATATATATATTATATATATATATATATATATATATATATATATATATATACTTGGAAATTATAAGTACAATAATTGCATACATATTCCTTTTTCTGTGCTATCCTATACTTCTGAGATCTGCGAGCTAAAACACTATTATTTTCAAGTTAATTCATATTTTCGGGTATTGTAGTTTAAACTCTTTAATTTTAATTTTGTGCTGATCTCTTTCCCCAAAATGTTACCAAAAAATTAAAAGTTATAAATAAAAACTAAAATAGGAAAAGTGATCAGTGAGTTCTTGTTGTGACTTAGATATATGTATTAGACTTCTTCCTTATTTAAGTGGACGTTTGAAATAAATATCTTTAGTTTTTCTATAAAAAGGTTGGGTAAAACTTCCCTGATGATCTGCATTAGTCTCACTGAAATGCGCGTATGAACTAGCTAAAACCCCTCAAATGAACACTTTGAACCACCAAAAAATTCAAACCATTATCTAAATATCCGAAACAACCAATTCTTATGTGATAAGCGGTGATTGATGTAGATGTTATAATAAAATAATAAAAAGCACTAATTCCTGAGATAAATAATTTTGATTTAAAAAAAATCACTTTTTTCGAACTTTTTGGTTTACAATAAATCATGAACGTATTAACCGACCTGTAATACGGTGATTGACGTGAAGCTGTTTAAAAGTTATTCAAAAAAATCACTTTGGAAAAAGTTTTTTTTGTTTCATCGATCATTTCGAATCGGTTCATAGTGACGGCTTCTCAGAACCAGCCAGGGAAGCTTCCTAGGTGCTGGTATGATGAGAACTCGATTTCTTCAAAACCAATAACATCTTAATTTGCTTAGAGGAAATTTATAAAATATTTTTTTAATAACACTATTGGAAAAGAGAATCAGCATGATATTAAAATCAAAGAGTACAAAAGAAAACAACTACGAAAAGGAGTATTTTTCATCTATATGTATTTAAGTACCATCAGTACTGGGAGGACGACCTCTAAAAATGCAGTGCATCGTGCTGAAACCATAAAAGAGGGGATAGTGTTAAGAATAAAAATGAAGATAGAGGTGAAGACAGAGAATTTGGTGTATCTACTTTCAATTTTAGCTTCTCCGGTAAATGTTTGCTACAAAACCAACGAAAACGAACTTTCCACTCGTATATTTTTACAAATTCAATGTAATTTTTCTTATGCATACGACAGTTTGTTTTTTAATACTTTTCTTTTATTTTTACACTGTCACTTAAATTTCTTTTTTCTTTATCTCTTTTCAGGTAAGCATACAATTTTAAGACTCTTTTAGACTATATGGCATTTGCGGTAAGCTTTTTTAGACATAAATATTATATTTTTAGCTACAACAAAAAGCTAATAATTATACAATTTGTTATTGTCACTTAAAATTTCCTTACAAAACAGGCATTGAAGTAAATTCATTCATAAATATGTACATGAAAAAAATTAATAGCTTGACAACATTGTTTTGTAAATACAGATAAGTTGCAACGTTGTATGTAGATAAACATCATTATTATCATAAACGTCATGAAGATGGTACATGCATACATACACACATAACTTTTGTATAGATAACAACATATAATTTTTTTCATTTGTTATTGTTTTGTGTTTGTTTGTGAGTAATACTTTTTAAGCATAATAAATCTAATTCAAGTTTTTACTTTCACTAAAATGTCACATTGACAGCTTTAAAAGTTTTCCATCATTTTGTATGTTTTACAAAAGTCGTAATTTTGTCGTGTTGCCGTTGTTGCTGTCGTTGCAACTTAAATGCTTGTTTGGTGCTTTTTTTTTTGTTGGTAACAATCATCGATCGATCGTCATCTTAAATTGTTGTCAGTGTTGGCATGTCTATTTATCTTAGGATTTTGGCAAAAACATTGTTTTCGTTTTTGTTTAAGCCATCCAGTTGTTTGCCTGATTTAATATTCCATTAAAAACAAAAAAAAAAACATAAAAGAAGTAAACAAAGAGAAAAGAAATTCAATTTAAAAATCAATAACCACTTTATAATAGTCAAGTTGTGGCATTTTTGTGATATTCCAGGTTCATTGGCATTGTGGCTATTATAAAAATTATTTAATGCTTGTTTAGCTGCAAACACCCTACAGTGAAGTATAATAAAATTAAATATCAGTTGTCTACTTGATACTTTTTAGCTTTAATCTTTCATCTGACATAATTGTTCTTGAGCCATAAGCCCGGGCAATGACCTCTATATGCCAGATTTAGGAAGGTTGGTTATGGGAGATATGCTAGAGGTAGTAGTGCTTTTCGACATTTGATTTGAATTTCCTCAACATAAACGTTGTTAGGAGAGACACCAGCAGGAAATTTATTCCACATATGAATTATCCGGCTCATCAGTTTGAACTAACGATTGACATACAGACTCAAGTTTCCTAATAAATTGAGCACATTTTTATTATAGTAGCTCTATAATGATAAAACAACCCGCATGATGCGCTGATGCTCTACTGAGTCAATAGTGCAGGCTACCCTACTATCAACCATGAGCTTCTTCGGCTTTTTTATAATTTCGAAGTGAACTTAAAAACACTTTTATGAAAGTTATATGCAACTTCCGACCGGATGTAGGGTATGTAAAAAGAGGGAATATACAATGAAGGATGCTGTTGACTGAAGTTGTAAACACAAGACTACGATGCCTCAAATCTCGAGTTAGACTCCGCACTCAGTCATGATCGAATTCTTCTGATCTATTTTAGAACAGGATTCTGTTAATTATTGTCGGCTAGTTTCAATGCCGAAGGTCAATGACGACTGCTCTCTGAGCTATACTGACAGCGATTACCACCATCATCTACTAAAAGAGTATAACACGGCACACTCTTTTCTTAATAAAAAAATTCATTGCTAAAGTAAAAATTTCTCTATTTTCTAACATGTTCTTTCAAAACTGTTCTCTACTTTCGAGTTCTGGTACAATACACTGCATACGTAGGGGTCATCCCCTTAGTGCTAGTCAAGGACAAAATCAAATATGTGTTAAATCATCTTAAAACCCCAGGCACTTTAATGGTTCTTTGAGAGATTGTGGTATTTTCATGCCAAAAACAAGCCTCAATAGCTTTTACATCCATAAAAATATGGATGAAGCAACAGCGTTTTGAAAACTTTGTTGTTGTTCTAATGAAATGCTTAAATATTATTAAATATAATATATATATATATATATATATATATATATATATTAAATACAATATTTTTTGTTGAATGAAAATATTATTAAATATTATTTCTCTTAAAACTACAATAAGAGTCGGAAAAAGCCAAGAGGATAAAAACTTAAGAAAATAAAAAAGGAACAACAGATCACTGAGTTCTTGTTATGACTTTGATATTTGTTTTAAACTTCTCATTTATTGAAGTGGAAGTTTGAAATAAATATTTTTAGTTAATTTAATTGGGTAAGGTTCCCTTATGATCTGCATTAGACCCAGTGTAATGCGCATAGGAACTAGCTAAAGCCCCTCAAATGATCACTTTGAATTTTTTATTAAGATTTTGGGAAAAAAGAATCAGAACATAATTAAAAATAAAAACTAAAATATTAAACCAAATTTTTTACTTAGGGCCATAACTAGAACTTGCCTTAAATGTAAGCATTTTCATTACGTTTACGCTCCTCATATGTGCGCTATTTGTGGTCACAATTGGTCAATGTGTGATATCAGTGACGTGACCTTTCGGCGATGCCACAAGCCTCATAGTCAAACCACACAATGCCACAAGCCTCATAGTCAAACAATTTAGTTATTGCATGAGAAATTTTCTGGTCGCATAATGTCTTGATCTGGCGATGTCAATTCGCTGGGTCATTTTGTTTTGGGTCAAATAAAAAACCTGGGCTTACGTGAACATACCACAAACAACTGAGATCTTAAGAGATAAAGCTTGGCATTGCATTGACGAGACAAGTGAACTTTATTGGTTCAAAATCTTGTGAATTTAGAGTACCTCTGGCACTTCAGAGGTGAACATTTAACCGACGCTGTATTATTTTATTATATCCCAAATTTTTAATTTACCAATTAAAATGAGTTTATCCTAGTGTTACGAGGAGTTTAAAACCTAGTGATACGATGTGTATCCAAGTAACAAGAAACATTGATTATAGATAAATTTTTATGTTATGCAGGAGAGCAGAATAGCACTGCGATCGCATGTCACACAAACCTATTATCAGTTCTTATGTGTTTTCTTATAGGCCCTTATTAAGAAGCTTAAATGAATGTTAAGTTTTATTAAGACAAAATTTTTGAAAAAAAACTACATACGAGAGTTGTAACAACATTTAAATTATGTCGACACCAATTAACTGATTATGTAACCTCAGCATGTAGTTGCATGTTAGTGAAGATATATTCTTTTCAGAATTAGTCTTATATATAAGTTTATAGGATTTATTTCTCTCATGAAATTTACTTGTTTTTCATTCCCAAGCTTTCTTTAGTGCACCAGATAGAAATTTTGGTTATAGTCAAAAATATATAGAACATAACTGAAGTAGTAAGTCAACGCTTTTTTCAGAAATCGTCTTTAATAAAAAGCATATAATATCAAAGTTAACACACACATTCTGTTGCAAATTATTACTTACAACTCATTTCTGAATCAGCAAAGTAATGAAATATATAATTTCCCCAGACGTTTATGTCGATTTCAAAGTTTCTTTTTTTTTTGTTGTTTCATCGTAACTCGTTTTGACTGAAGTCTTCAGTATTGAAAATGAAAGTGTATATCTTCGTAATGATTTACAAGCATTTTTCCTTGACAGTCGTGCAATTATCTTTTTGTTTTATTTAACAACATAAACATTTTCGAAAATATGTTTCCTTAACATCACTTACAACGAAGGAAAAAAGCTAAACGTTTTTACCAAATTTCACAGAGATTAAGAGATACGGTTAAAATGTTTTTGCTTTTGCAAGTCTTATGATGAATTGCTGTTCAGAAATTATGTCCCAAAGCGTTGACATTTAATGATTGATTTGACACACAAGGGCATCATGACAACAACCACAGTAACAGCAACAGCCGCATCGGCAACAACTTTAGTCACAATAATAACAACTGCAACAATATATCAAACTACAAGTCAGTTATTGCAACAATGAAATTGTCAGCATCTTGTTATGACGGGTATTATATGATTATAATGCCAAATGAAATTTTTTGAATTTTGTAAATATTTTTTTGTTTTGTGTTGTTTGGGAATATAATTTATTTGTTTCACGGTGAAAAAGGTTGTTAAACGAATCTATTTTTTTTTTTTTGTTATCAAAAGCCGAAACATTCTGTTGTCAATCTTAAAACTTTAAAATTTATTTCCTTTTATGGCTGTTTAAAAATTTTATACGTTATTTGTTTTTCTTTTTTTTATATTTTTATTGTGACCTCAGGTCATATTTTTTACTTTGCCTAAATTCAAGTTTTCGAGTTCAACCATTTTAGGGAATATTTATTTTATGCATAATTTTGTTTACTCTGTTTTAAAACATGTTTTAAGTAAAATTTTAAGCTTTCGTTTCTTAATCTCAAGTTGCCATGAAATGTTTGTCAGTTTGTACATGAACTAAAAAAGAAATCGATTTGTCATTGTTTAATTATGGTTTTCTTATGTTAATAATAAAATATTTGAATTGGTAATTAACAGAAGGTCTTTAATAATATATTGTGACTGCCAAACGTTTTAAGTTTAAATGAAAAGTTGTTAATTAGACTATAAATTAGCCGGCCTTATGCATACATCTGTTTGTTAGTTTTCGGTTAATATTATTTAAATTATATCTCCAAGTCCCATGATTATATTTGATGTTGGCTAGAGTTTTTCTGTCATATCAGCAACCAATTAGCAGCCTCCATACGAAAAAAGTACTCCATTAAAAAACCAGTGTGCTTTACATCAAAATATTTAATAAATAATGAATTTAACTGAAAAAATATTTGCTTTTAAAAATGTAACTTTTTTGGTTTTGAAACTGTCACACATGACTGTAAAATGATGGGTTTGTCTTATCCAAATATAATCATGTGGACTATCAAATTAAGGGTCATTATTACAACTTCATGTTAGTTCAGAGTAAAATTTTATAGAACGTGTAACAATTTTGTTTCTGTTGCAATACTTCTTTCACCTGCCGGGTAGACTGAACCGGGATTTAACTTATCTGTCATTTATAATTAAGTAAAACGAAAAGTTTTCAGTGTCTCAAGTGCTTAACAGAACTTGAAAGGTTGACAGTGCAACTTCCTTCTGATCCCAGGATCATTAAAAGATGTTGTTTCGCGACGATTAAGGGCTTGAAAATGAAATCGCTAAAATATTTCAGCGGCATACCAAAAATGCAGAGAAGAACTGTTTTGTCTATTGGAAACAAAAAAGGATAATCCAATAATCTATATTATGATAGAATGATGAATGGCAATTACGTGGGGAAATGCTCGCCACAATACTCGTCTCCCATGGTCCATCATTAGCGAGTGGTATCATACTATCCGGATCTATATCCTAAATTTCCGGCCATCAGAAAGTGTTATCCGATCTCATTTTCGATGACATACGGTGAGATAATGACGCCAACCTATAAAGCGCACCAAACAGTCATTATTTGTGGATGCAACGGTTTTTCAACAATCGCTCATTGATTATCTTTTGCCCAAATGCGGCAACTCCTCTTGTTAATGAATCTAAGGAGGTTAAAGTGTGCCTCGTTGCTTGCTGAGCTGAGTATTTTTTAAATATTATACCGGCCTGATATGCTGAAATTTGTCTAATATCCTCACAATTGTTGATATATCACGATGAGGACGAAATGTAATTTGATTTAAATAACTACTTTCGTAAAACGTTCTTCCCTGTGGCAACGAAAATATGTGAATTAAACTTTGAATTGCAAGTAAGCGGAATATATTTTCCCAACTTATTGAAACAACAAAAATGAACAGTGAAGGTTTTTGGCCTAATTTTGATGAGATTTTGATTGGGGCTAATGCAGGTAATCAGGAAACTTTTAGCAAAAAAAAAAATTATGTCTTCTGTAAACAACCTGATAAGAAAAAATTGCCTAGACAAATGAAGAAATTAAAATAGTAGACAGTAATTGTGTATTTAATTTCCAATTATTCCTAACCGAGAGACTGTTTCGATGGTCTACTTGCTGATTTGTAATATTCTACTCAAGTGGCTTTCAGAGACTTAGATCACATGATTGGTATATATTTTTATGAACTCCCAATTTATTGTCTCATACGACAATCAAGAAGAGTATTGACGCAATCAAGTACAGCTCTGTTGCGGCAACTAAATGAAAAAAATATTAATTTTAATTTTAATTTTCGCCGCAGAACATATCTTTTCGCTAGTTCTTTATTTCTTTTACAACTACAATTAGAGTAAAAAAAAGCCAACTAATTGTAGTATAAAAACTAAAAAAATAAGAAAGGAAAAGTGATCAGTTGTTTTTGTTATGATTTTGATATTTGTTATAGACTTCTCACTTATTAAAGTGGAAGTGTGAAATAACATATTTAGTTATTCTACGAAATCTTTGGTAAAAATGCGAAAACCTCTCAATTGATCACTTTGAATTTTTTAGTAACATTTTGGGAAAACACGACACATAATTACAGTTAAAGAAGTTTGAAAAAAGACAATTCCTCAAAATATGTACTAATTTAAAAATAATAAGCAAAGCTGGTGCAATTGTCTTATTTCCGAAGAAGAAAATATTTTTCAATCACAAATATATTGTATATTTTAAAATAGAAAAACAATAATATGAATGTAGCACAACAGCTGTTTCTAAGAGTCATCGTACAGTAGAAAAATAGTGAGACAGTAGCGTCGCCCCTTAATTGTTTTACCAAAAAATTTACCTCAATCAAATTCATGAGAAATTAGTCAATAAAGTGCCAGCAGATAATTTGATAACGACGATTCATGTATTGTGCAATAAAATGGCACAATAATAAATGGGTAAAATTGTTGCAGGGCGTTAATCGTGTGGTTCTAACTGTAGGACGCGTTTATTCGCCTGTCTGTTCAGCAATATGTGGCGGAATTCTTTCTTAATTCTAATATTAAAAATTATGTACATTTATTTGAATGTCAGGCATACATTCCTTGAAATACATTTGAAATTCAAATTAAATTTATGGCTATGGAATGGTTAATCTATTAAAGTCCCACTCTAAGTTATTTCCTTTCTTATAATTGTTCAATAGCCGGAAATTAAATTTTGCTACAATTCAAGCAAGATCGAAACAATTAATTTATAAAATAATTAAACTATTTTTCTTGGTGGTCCATGTGTTTATATTCTGATTTCCATATCATTTACCACAGACAGAATCTTAATCTTACGTCAACCCAAAAAGGCAAGATTAAAACCACTATCACCTTTAATGAAAGGGAAAACTGTTATGTTGCATGACACATCACTTTATAAAAAACAAATAAAAAAAATGCCGCACATATTAAATTGGAATATATAAAAAAATTAATATACCCACACTGTCTGCTAAAATAGCAAAAAATAAATTAAATTTAAAAAGCAACACCCAAAACTAAACAACAGTCCACAAAAAAAAATTATCATAAAAAAAAAAAAAAAATTATAATACAAAAATTAAACCCAAACCAACTGTTAAGCAAAATGTTGCACTCACAGTCTACAACATGGTTATGAACGTCGGCATTTACATTCAACTCAACAGCTAAAAAGAAAAAAAAAACTTGCATAAAAACTTAAAATTAAATTTCGAAAAAAAGAAACCAAAATTTCTGTAAAGACCCAACACAACAAACACAATTCACCGAACAACTTTCCATTTCATAAAAGCAACAACTTGCAACAAACGCGGCAAAATTTCAACTCTATTATTCAAGGGGACCATAAAGGGTTCAAAATTTTTTTTTTAAGTTGAACAAATTCCCAGTGAAATTCATTAATAATGAAATAATAACAATAATGCTGTTTGCTGCGCAGCCGCATTTGCCCGTGGTGAGTAAGCAACCAGTATTATTAGTTCATTTCATTGACTCTCTGGCTTATTTTTAATTCATGCATGCATGCATGCTTGCATGCATTCATTCAACTTTAGCTTATTCCCTGAAAATATAATATGTTGTCTTTTTTTTGGAATTGTCATGCATATCTTTTTCCTATTTAAATGAAACAATACTTAATGAAGAAAATATATTGAGAAAAAATGGGAAAAAAGTTATCATGCACAAATAAGTTTATATTCTGTGTGTACCAACTTGGGCTCAGAAGTTTGAGAGAGTGTTATTATTCATTTAAAATAACTTTTGAATTGTTTAGCAAACAAAATGGATGTTTTACTCCATGCGAACATTTGGCGGACTCGTACTGTAGTCATAAAGTCATAAAATAATTGCACAAAAAACGTGAGTAGTGTGAACAACCCGTCATAACTGTGTGTTAAATGAATTTGTATAAACAAACTAAAACAGATGCTGTCAAGATATGATATAAATAAACCTTTTTGGCGGCGGCATTGCAAAAACTTTCAGTGGCTGCCAGTTGCTTAAGTTAAATGAGAGAAATTTTTGTCTAGTCTATATTTAGATTTTCCGTTTTAATTATCTTTCACATATTTTTATTTTATAAAAATGTAATTTAATTCAGATTTCTAGAGCTGTTTTATAACAGAATAAAAACCAAACCTGAAAGACTGCTTTATTTCCAGATTTTTCATATGCAGCAAAACAACAACTTTTTAAAATGGTCTAAAATGTTATGACTTTATGAGAATATGACTAAATAGCACACAGTGTGAATAGCCCAATTGAAAGTAAACGTATTTAGCCTACACTACTCTTGCACTACACTACAGGGAAATGTTATGTGTTATAATAGTTAAGGTGTCTAACAGTTAAACAAAACTGTACTACTGACTATGTCGATATTTGTACTGATATTAAAGAAACTGTTTCTAAATATAAGAACTTGCAGTAATTATCGTCTTATTTACTTTTAGTCTTGAATTTTAATATCTCTTTGATGTTGCATGACAGCCAAATGTTATGTGGTATAACAGTAGTGGTGTATAATAGTTTAAAAAAACTGTACTACTGACTACATTAATATGTATGCTGATTTTAAGAACTTGCAGTAATTATCGCCTTATTTACTTTTTGTCTTAAATTTCAATACCTCTTAGATCTTGGGAATAATAGCAAATGATTGAATACCTTTCCAATCTGCACATATTGAAGTCTCATGTGTGCACTTGCTTTGTTAAGTATAACGTTGTTAACCCCGCATTTGGGGTGTACAACACATTTTGGCCGCCGTGACTCCAGTTGCTGCATGATTAGCGCGCTCTGTTTTGTTTTAAATGTCGTATGATTTTCCAACTCTTTAGTTTCGTTTTATTTTGTTGTGGTTCAACTGTTTTCATATTAAAGTCATGCTGGGCGTTTGGTTGAAATGATCGAACGAAAACGTATTGAATGCATTTACAATTGAAACTTATAACACACATTCGCCAATAACATTCGCTTTCATTTGTGGCGGCTGTTTTTTTTTTGTATCAGCCCATTGCAGTTGTTTGTGGTTACATGTTCGATGCTGTTATTGTTTAATGTTGGTCACTCACTTGTTTTTTTGTGTTTCGCGCATTTTACAGTTTCCTGAGCCGGATTGTCTCTGATTGCCATGCAAGCGAGCAGTTGTTTGCTAAAAGGTTGTTGTGCTAAAGTTTACATCTGCCTTAGTATGAATGGTTCGTGGTTTTACTCTTAAATCATATAAACATATTTAACAAAAACAAAAATAAAGAGAGAAAAAAATGCGACAACATTAACAACATTGTGCATGATCAGCAAGAACAACAACAAAAACTAAAGTTGCACTTGTTTCCTTTGTATATCTTTTGCTGCATGTTGCACTTGATATTCACTTTCGTTTTCATTTCAGGGTTCCCACTTAAAAAAACATCTACTTAATTCATTTCCTTATTAGGCATTTTTTAAATTATAACTTGTCTGTCATGCATTTTCAACTAAAACTGATTAATTAAGTTTCTTTTTTTTTTCTTTCTTTCATAAATTTTTGTAAGAAATATTTTACTGAATTTTATTAATGTTTTGCTTTTTTTTCACACGAAATGAATGGAATTGAAAGAGTGGACTGCTTTCGTTGGTAGTTACAAATTAGTTACAAGTGACAGCCGTTTAACTGTACTTTGTGAGAAACAACCAAAGGCGTCTTGTGTTTTTTATTGCTGTTTTTTCAGTTCTTTGTCCTACACTGGTTTCGATTAGTAAAAATTTTCGGAATGCTGGTGTTGAGATTTTAAGGCAGAATGTTCATACATTTATTTATCATAGAAGTCGTGTATGCTATAGGCCTTATTGACAGAGAAATTATGCTGAATATAAGCTGCTTATAAGACAAATTATTTTTGTGAATACGACCTTATATTAATAAGAGTTAGACCTGGCCAGCAAAGCATTTTTAGTCATACGCTGCCTTTTAGAACTAAAAATCGACGGTAGAGAAGTCATAACCCGATATCTTGTACGATATTGATTATATTTCACATAAATACAACTCGTCAGAAAAATTTTGTTCAATACTGTCTAAATTATTTCTGTTGCGATCAACATAGTTTCGGCCGTTACTTCCAGCAACAAAGTTACTTGAGACCCACGATATTTAGATAGTGGTTAATTACGTTTAAAAGAAAATTGTTTTGTTGCCTTTTGGAACATTTTGAAAAACTAAAAAAAATCTTTCTCGTAATTAATTTTAAACTGTGTGCCATAGAATAAATGGTTTATGGCATTATTTCTTACTGTAGTACTAAATAAAATCTTTGTCTGTTCACTTGTTGGTAAAATACTTTTGAAGCCTCATATAAACGACTGACTGGTCAGATTTCTTAGCCTATCTGGCATTAAAATTCCATGCCAGAAGAAAACAAAAACTTTTTTGTACGCACTGTATGATATAGATATCTGTGGACGGGTGTTATCATTTCCAAATATGTGGAAAACGTTGCGTATTTAATCGATTAATTATTCTGATGGACGTTTACGCTTACGTTTACATATTTCTAACAGAACCATAATTTCGAAATAAATTTCTACAACTTGAAAGCGTTGCCCAGGTGTCAGTCTATTCATCCTGAAATGCCAAACTAAACTTAAATCTCTTTAGGTTTATAAATCTCTTTAATTTTAATTATGTGCTGATTCTTTTTTCCCAAAATCTCCTTAAAAATATCATAGTGATCAATTGAGGGGTTTTAGCTAGTTCTTATCCGAGTTTTACTGGGGCTAATGCAGATCGTCAGGGAACCTTTACCCAGCATTTCTTAGAATAATTAAAGATATTATTTCAAACTTCCACTCTTGATAGCTGACGACATGGCCATAAAAATTATTGCCTACATAAAGTTGTATGTCCCTATAAAAATAGGAAATTTATTAAAGTTATTTGTAACAGAATGGATGTCCTATGATACGCAGTTCATCGAGCAGTTGATATTTAACTTAAAATTATCTCTATTTAGAATATGAGTTGGATTCACGACCGATTATGTTAAATTCAAATGTTTTGCACTATTAAACGAAACAATTTGGATTAGCCTATATAAAATGTACCATGAGTATTAGTCCAATTGGCGTCAAGATGTCTGTAAATGAGGTTGAAATTATTTCATCTCTTTGGTAGCAGCTTCATTAGCTTTGGTAAGCCATATCGCCATGTAACTTAGGACGAGCCGACTTGCGCTAGCGCTTTTATTACTGCCGCATTGATAATATATATTTTCCCACATAATTAGTTGAGGCATTCGTTGTTGTTTGATGTGTTTGAAAAAACAACGTTGTTAAACTTGATAAAATATTATAATCACAGCAGCCAATACAATATTTTATTCTTAGCAGATTATTTATCCACCCAAATAGTGGGTCATGGTTTTTGACGGTTTCATGTGTTTTTGTTTTATTTTTTTTTATTTCTTTTCTTTGTCAACTACAACTTTTTTGAAGTTGTTTCTTTTTTTCCAGACTTACAACAATTGAAAGCGAAAATTTTGTCGGTTTTTAACAAGAATCTTTAGTTGAATGCGGTTTTGACTTTTATTGTTACAGTCGTTGTTTTGTGGAGGGGGATTTATATTTTTGTGCATTTTGTTTTAATTTTTACGACTTCGTTGGTTGTTTGTTTTTATGTTTCGTAATGTTTAATATATACACTTTTTGCTGGTTTTTATTTTTAATGATTCTCTTAATTTGCTAAATTAATTTTTTTGTTTTAGTTTATCTTATTATTTACGGTAGTTAGTGCAACAGTAAGAAATATGAATTGTCATTATCGTTGAGTTGTGACAATTATTAATGTACGTGATTAACTGAGTATTGTTATTTTTAGTTTTTATTGCATGATATGAAATAAATCATCAACTATGACTTCTTGAAAAATATATCAGGCAAATTATTGATGATTATATAGACACTGATTTGCCTACTACAGACAACATGTTTGCCATTCGAGAGCTTCAGCATGTTGTCGTATTTTAAATACAATATAAATAATAATTAAAGTTTTATGGATGTATCAAAATAAATTTTCACAATTTTATTCAACTCTAACCTCTTTCTCTGAATATCCTTAATATTTTATACATCTTATTTTCTTGTATTTTCAATTAATTGCCCGCAGGTGAATAATTTATGAAGAAGCTGATTTCGTATATTATTTATTATGACATTCCAGTTTCAATTCCCACCCTGATTAATCTTAAATGATAAATACTCATCTTAATTGTATCACAAAAATTTCTTCGGTAACTTTAACTTGACAACAAACTAAAATTATATAAAAGAAATATGTCGCTTTTAAGGTAATCATTCAAACAAGTTGAACAGCCACTTTCATTTTTCATTAAAAACAAAAACGGCTGAAAGCAGAAAAAACCGCAACAATAATCACTGTCGACAAGTTTGAAAATCTCTTTTATCTGACGGAACCACAATCATAAAACCATCATCTTTGAAATATAGAAACAAATAAATATATATGAAATGTAAAATAAGATTAATGACACATACTTTTTACATCGTATTGGACAAAATTCTTCCAAATTATTTTCTTAATTAATTAAGATCAGTTGCAGAGTAGCTCCGAGTAAGCCAATATAAAACCTTCTTCGAAATTGTTTATTAAGAGCCAACCAAATAAGCAAATAAAGATATCGACAAGAATGGGAAAAGTCTTGTAATTTTTTTTTTTACTTATAAAAGGAAATGGCAACATCGTGTCCTTTGATAATATAGAATTTATTAGATAAATTCATCCAACATCTCCTACAAAAAATTTTTTCTATTTTAAAGCTTCTCTTAACTGCTATTTTTGAGAAAAAAAAGTAAAATAGTGTTACATATTTTGCAAAAAAGAAAAAGTCTTTAAATTGGGATATTATTATGATGTAGATCTTCTATACAATATACGAGGTCTGCCTTAGAAATGGGATTAGTTTTGAAATTTGCTGAATTATGTCTCTGTAATCACATTCAGGTTTTAAACCCATGAGATTCATTTGCATTTCCAAGAAGGTAGAGGATTATTAAAGAAGGATATTTTTCAACAATTGACGAGATAAAAATTTAATCGTTGACTCTGTTGAAGGATTTATGACAAAAGTAAATATCAGATCTTCGACTTCGGAAAAAATAAATAGTTCAGACAGTTGCAAAAATATATATAAAATATATATATATATATATATATATATATATATATATATCAGTGGTTCGCAATAAAACCCTACCACGAGTATATTAAATTTTAAGGTGACTGTTCTCTCGAGTACTTCGTGGAAAATATCCTTAAAAAGTATTTTTCGGAAGAATAACAAGGGAATCATTGAGAGTACATATCAAAGAATCAACGATTAAAAAAAACTCTACCACGAGTGTTTAATATTTGAGTTTGATTTCAGAATAGATAATGACTAATAAATCAACATATTTTAGAGAAAAAATTAAATTACGCTCCTCCTTTTTTTATTCAAACTTCATGTAGTAGAAATTTAGATTTCTTATTTTTATATTTCTACCCAAATTTTGGGTAATAAACCCACGATTTCAAGTATTTTGTTAACAAATTTTATGTTTCCTTTTATTAACGAGTTAACAAATCATTTGTTAAACGATTTATTAGCTTTTTTTCTAAAAAACTGTAGCCAACAGAATAAAGAAATGAAATCGTTTAAACAGACACTCATGCTTTTGGCAACCAATCAATATTGGCAGTTAAAAATTATACACACACGAGGTATGTTCCACAATCAAACCTGCGAAACTCTATTTTTAAGTGAAATTTAAATGTTGTATATTTTTAAATACAGTATTGAAAACTTTATTTAATAACAGTATAACAAATCGCCTATAAATATTGCGAGCACAAATACATACGTAGTTTTATTTTGACATGCTGTTGGGTGTATTTCAATCAAACGTAAATAGCCTTCATCTTTTCAAAATTAATTTCATAAGTCAGTATTTGGAAAATCAAAATTAATATTGAAAAAAACGAATTGATGCTGAGGAAATAAAAATTGATAACAAGAAGTGAGAATTAATATTGACAAAAATTAATTTGATAAAAAGAATTCCAAATTCATTATTGAGAAATCGCAATTTGATAATAAAAAGCCGATCGTTATTGATATTGAGAAAATACGAATTGATAATAATAAATCGGAATTAATATTAAGAAACTACAAATTTTTATGAAGAAAACCAAATTAATATTGAAGAAGTAAAACTTTAAATTGTAAAAATTTTAATTAATATTCAATAAAAATTAAATTTATATTGAGACGAAATCAATTAATATTAAGGTTTCTTTGGTGCAACATTATTAAGTGTTTTTTGTACAACAACTTGCAATATTCAATTGCGCAATTCATCAACAGCCAGGAACAAACAGCATAGAAAATAAACAAACAAGAGTTGAGGACCAACATAGCATAATTCGTAAAGGAAATAAAATAATTTTAATCAGCGACATCAATTTTAATTTATGCTACAAGACAATAAGGGCCCGTTAGTAGTACAAGAGCTGCAGTACAAGTGCCATCTTCAAGATATCCAAATCTTCACCTAAGCGATGGACACTTAAATCAATTACATTTAACTTTTTAGCTGAAAAAATTTTAATGTTTTTTGTCTCCATTTACATTAAAATCAAAGCTTATTTCCTTGCAACTCGAATACGTTTCACTTATAACACATACTTCATCTTATAAGTATTAAGAAATATATATTTCCCCTAAGGCTTTCCTGCATATTTATGCTGCCATATTTATGTTTTGTAGTTATTGCAATAACTCCAGTATTATATAACAACAACTACATCATAAACCAGTAGTTAACTCATCCGTTTGCTATTATTTAATTCTTGTATTTTAATGTTTTTCTCTATCTGTTTTGGCTTAACCTAAAACGAATCGTGACTTTTATGACATTTTCCAATTCTTCAAATGTTTTTGGGGTTTTTCTTCTTTGTTTATTTTTTTTTTTTTAATTTTTTTTTATATGCAAGTGGCTTCAATTTTTACTTGGCGTTCGCTCAAACAACAACATCTTTAGCATTAATATTACGATGGCAGTGTGTGAATTAGTTGGCATATCATTGAGCAGGTATAATTTAGACTTTCCACGCAAATAACTAAATTTCAGTGTTACAAATTAGATTTTGTTTCTTGAAACTAACAAAAATTCTTTGATACCAGCTTTGGCTTTTTATGAATTTTGCCTAAAATACGTTAATAAAAGAATTGCATGCTTATAAAATCATTTGTTAACCCATTTTTGCTGTAATAAAATTTTTAATAATAAACAGTTTTTTAATATATAAATTTGTGAAAACGATTTTAACTGCAATTTTTAAAATAAGTTATTGCTAACACACTCTCTTTAGTTACTTTTCCCCTTTATTTACAGCAAATCTCTGAGTAAACTTTCAATTTATAAAATTTTTCTGATAGATCCTCAAAATGTATAAATATATATATATATATATATATATATATATATATATATTTTAATCAGAACAAGTCAACTGTTTGCTCATGATTTAGAATAATGGAAAATTTTATGTTGAGAAACTCTTGGCTTCCAAAGCACCAAAAAAAAAAACATCTCTCATGTAACGTCAGACCAATTTGATATTTTTAAATCTCATGCCGAACAATTTACTTTCATTATTATCAGTATATCTGTAGCTAAATAAATAGTCCTGAACTGTAAACACTATAATAGGGTTTCAAAGCATGTTCACACGATTGAAAGAAGCGCTTGCGTCGCTCTGTTAATTATAATTGTGAATCATACTGTTCACACGATGAAATTTTGCTTCACCTTCACAATTCATCTTGATATAATAAAATTCATCTATTTGCTGTCATTGCAAAAAACAGATGTATTTGCCCTTTGCCAATTAATTTTGCTTATAAATATTTTGGGGATTCACACTGTAGTCATAAAGTCATAAGGCATAAAATAATAGCATGAAATAAATGAGTACTGTGAACAATCCATCATAACTTGGCTAAAGGAAGTTGTATGTACAGACTAAAAAAGCTGCTGTCTAGCTTTTTTTGGCGGCGACAATTGAAAAAACTTTCAGTGGCTGTCAGTTGTATAACTAAAAGGAGAGATTTTCTTTCACTAACTAAAAGGAGAGATTTTCTTTCTTTCACATATTTTTATTTTCTCAAATGTGATTTAATGTACAGACATGTAGGTGTGAATAATTTTTTAGCCGTTTTTTAATCGTGAACCATATATAAGTAACGGCGGCAAACATATACTATAGCCGCCTCCTCTAAAGATTTTCAGCCGTCTGACTCAGATTTCTAGAGCAATTTTATGGGAAAACAAAAACGTACATAAAAGATTTTTATAGTTTCATGACTTTTTCTATATTCAGCACAAATACAGCTTTCCTAAACTGATCTAATATATTATGACTTTATGACAATATGAATAAATAGCACACAGTGTGAATACTTCAATTATTTAAAATTAATATAAATTTAAGCTTTTATTTTGATGTGAATTTCCCTGTGTTATAATTGTTTACACAAGTCTTGTTTCGGCAGCTGGTTCAGTCAAACTGACGATAAATTTAGATACAAATTAGAAAAGGTAGATATTGCTACGTGCTTTGTATATCTTTAAAGCGAAGCATGTTATAATAATTTGTTTCACTTTTAGAATTTTGTATCGAAGAGCAGGTTATTTATAACATGAAAACTATAGTGTAAACGGTTTATCTATAAATCACAATAGTGTGTACCAGCGTTAGCTTTTGTAATTTTTAGTAATTATTGTCCTTAGAAAGTTCTTCATTAACTATTTCATAAATGGATAAAAATGCAATTGAAACAGATGTTTGCTGAGAGCAACAATATCCCGAAAGTTTGCGTCCTAGATTTCGGTGCAATTGATAGTATGCACATAAAAATATTTGTTACACAACTAGATAATTTCATATTAGATTCTTCAACATTTGAAAGGAGTTATTTGCTTTTATTAGACGTTGGTACCAGATTGTTTTTTTTTTCTGTTCCAGTCAGACGATATTTTTTTTAGCAGTTTGCCGACTACAGTCTATGATCATGATGTTGTTAACCCGACTTATGCCTTCACGTAGGAAGTGGCACCGTAGTTAAGTAGAGTGAACGATCAGTGGTGCGGATACATCTCAGCAGATTAACGCCAGCTCCTCGAAGAATATGTGATGTTAAAATCATTGTTTTGCTTAAAGTAAATAATAAGTAAAAATTATCCTTTAAGGATTTATAGGTTTTCATTTAGTTACTTCTGAATTGTTGCCATATAGAAAAGTAGTTTATACAGATAATTTTCTTAAGCTTAAATATAACTCGAACATGTCATAGAGCAAACAGAAATCACCCTCGTATAACTAAATATTTATTATATTTACTTGCAGGTTTTTTATGTTTTTGTTAACTACATAATAAGTAAACTTACACAACGAAACAATAAAACTCGTTAGTTGCCAAAAGTTGTATTTTGCGCGCTTTTCCTTCAGAGGAGCTGTGCCGGTTATTTTATCTCACTCATTGCATTAATGCCAGCTAAATGTCATCTTTAAATCAAAGTAGTTATGCAGTTGTTACAAGTCTCTTTTGCATTCATTTTGTAATTTAAGCAAAAACCGCCAAGTATGTTTAATTAAATTGTAACTTTTGCGTGGTGTCATTATATATAATGGAGTCGTTACAAAGTTCAATTGATGTTGATTAAAAAAAAAAAGAACAAAAAATTTTATGTTTTTTATGAAACGCATATTAAATTTAAAATTAACAATTTTCTTCTTTTGCCAACTTTTTACATGCTTTCACTAATAAAATAAAACCAAAAACTTAAAAACAGCCGGTGATTATTAAAGCCGTAAGTAAATTTATATCTTTTTGTTTTTGATAATGTAGATTTTTTTTGCTTTTATGCGATTTTGGTTTTTTGTAGATAAAGGAAAAGATTTGAGTGTGTGTGTGTGTGTATAAAGTCATATCTATGATATTTTATTTGTTGGTCGAAACTCAGCATGTTTGCACTTAACTAACAAAAAAAAAGTAATAAATTCAAAAATAAATTGGCAACACCTAATGGAAATATGGCACAACTCTCTAAATGTTTGGCATAAATAGTTTTGGCAATAGGAGCTTAAAAAGCAGAAATTATTGCTAAGAGTTTTAAGTGTGAGTGTGTGTGTGTATACCTACAGATGTGCAATAAATTTAAAAATTCCAAAAAAATTTAAGCACTTTCAACATCTGAAATATATTTTTTACAAAATATATATAAATAAATTGGCCAAACAGAGATTTATGGCTTAATTTTTTAATCTTCACTTCTATTAATAACTATTTATTATATACCATGAGATTAACATAAATACACATGCACATGTATGTGTGTATATATTTAAGTATGAGTAACGCTTTAAAAGAAATCTTTGTCAAAAACATTTCAAACCAATACAACTGATTCTTGTCTAGATATACGATAAAAATGTTTTTACGCATGGTGGCCCTACCCTGAGGCTATAGCATGCGTTAAGGCTTTTGTTGTAAAACTTTACGCGTGATATTTTTGTAAAATAAACAAAATGCTCAGAAGTTTTCACTGAACATTTTTATTGAGTATTTTTATTTAACAATGAAGCAGCGTTAAAAATTATTCTACATAAATACTTTAAAAAGTGGTTTGAATTTTCCTTTTCAATATCTTTTGCAGTTTGAATTGGTTTAAGTTCACTGAAAATCGAATGGCGTTTTTTTTAGAAAATGTGTAACATTTTTTCACTTATTTTCTAAAAAGTAGAAGTTTGAAAAAGTCTTAAAGCAGAAAATTTTTCGTCAGGGATGTTGAACTCGTTTCTAATTAATTTCATATTTTTAAATGGCAAAATGTTGCCATTTTCTGCTAAAAAGTGTGAAAAATGTTGTTTTATTTTAAAGAAAAGAAATCGGCATGAGTTTAGAAAAAGTTATTAATTTATTGTGATTGAGTTCAGCCGTTGAAAAGTTGTAAGACGGTCACATAATTACACACACACGTATCTAAAAGTACATACAGACATAGTGACACTCTTCCAAAATTAGTTAGGAACGCTTCCAAGAGTTTTAAAAAGTGGTTTTAGCGAAACCTGGTAAAACTAATTAGTTCCTCATACTTTGAAATTTTCTTAGCTCAAATTAAAATATATAAAGCTACGCATTGATGGCCCTCGTATTGCGTGTTGTACAACACTGAGAAAAAAGAAGTCTTCATCAATACATCTTCTGTAATTATCATTCTATCTTTAAAGTATCGTTCTAGCTAGAGAACCAAATCTACAGTGCATTGTTAGCACAACCACTCATATGACAACTTATGTTGTTTTGGATAGGTCCACATCAGATGATCCCTCCAGAAAAGAGGAGATAGTGTTAAGAGGACAGATGAAAATAGTTTAGAAGATAGAGAATTTATTGCAGATATTTTTGCTTTGTACTTTGCCATTGAATTGAAATTTAGAATAAAGATATCGATCACATCAGTTTACTCCTCAAACACTCATGATGAAGGGAATACAAGACTATGATATCTCAGACCCCTAATTCGACACCGCAATCAGTCATGAATAGGGTTTTGAATTTTTATGGTATTATTGTGGGATTGTGCTAATTGTTATCGGCTGATCTCAATGGCGAAGTTTAAACGTTGGCCGCTGATCATTACAGACTCTGGTTAATACCGTCATGTTTTAAAAGAGTAGAACGCAGTACCCTTCATCTCCCCCGGGGGGCACAATAGGCAACTTGGTTAGTCATGCCGCCTCGTTGTAGTGCTTTCTGGGGAAAATATAAGAAAGTCAGGTGAAAGGATACCTGGGTCAAATTAATTTGACCTGCGAAGCATAACCAGTTTCCTTACACTGGTACCACGGGATCTGGTTGAGCCCCACAGGTGAGACTTTGGTTGATTCTGTGGCCAGATATTGGTTGAGGTCTCTTAATGAGTCCACGTGGTGGCTGTGGTTTAATACCAAGAGTCGCTGGTAGAGATGTCAGATAAGGGTTGATGTTGCGGCATATGTACTATGTTGGACATTGACCCATCTGATGGCATTCTCTATGGGCTGCTGCGAATCAGCAGATATTAACAAAACGTTAACAAGGGTTTAAGATAGGCCCGAACCCCTTAGCAAGGTGTATGAAGTTGGTATATATGGCGATACTAAATGATTAAAATTGCAACCTGTGTGTTCTCGAAAGACACTCAGTTGGCCCCTGAGGACCACAGGAGTGGTGCTGAACATAAATTTCACCCGGTGTTAGGATCACCGTCGGATAGGCCATAATGGTAGGTGCCGACGATAATCTTAGGCACGAATACCCTTCATTGTCGGTACCTGTAGGAAAAAGTTTATGAGCGAGGTAAAAATAGTAAAAAAGATCTATGTTTTTAAGCCTGTCTTAATTAAACTATTCCCTCCTTTCTAATTTTGGTATAATGCATAAAAGGATCCGCTTATTGGTACTAAACTAAACTGGTGAAATTAGGGTATCCATCTCTGCTATCCTGAAAATATGTGCCTCGAGAAATACAAAATTGGGCACAATCACTGACTACTTCAGTCACGACAATTATGCCAGAAGTTCGCATAAGACAGGCCCATCCTGCTAGTTTGTCTGGCATTTATTTTTAAAGAATTTAGTTTTGTGTTACAGTGTTTTCTAAGTCATGGCTTCTTACGTTATTAATTGAGATGTAATTAAAGCATAACTAGAAAATTATCTTATATAAGAATTTCTTAGTTATACACTTCAATTAAAATGCTCTCCAACTCTGAATAAATAATTGATCGCCGATCCCGATAAATCGGCTACACTTTAGTTTTGCCGATATATCGATATCTTTTTCGAAAAAGTGTTTTTAATACTGACAAACATGATAAATATGTCAAAGCACAGGAAAAGTTCAATAACATTTTTAACTATTCAACTTACACAGCAGAGCACAACAGCTGTTTTCTAAAGACGCCACACTTTCATCATCAGTACTCATGTGTATATTTGTTGTTATTAGTTTCAGGTGACTTAGATGAATGTGATTTTATCGATTTTATTATGAAAGAGGATACGGGAACTGTATCAAATCATCACTGGAGTTTTTGTTCTCTAGATAGAATGATACGTTCCAGACGGAAGGATCGTTACAAAAGTTTTAATGATGAAGATAACAATTCATCGCTTTTCCCAGTTTATCACACCACGCAATACTAGAGCCGTCAGTGCTTTGCTTCATAAATTTGAACTTTAAACTAAGAAATTAAAAAAAAAAAATAAGGAATTCATTGGTTTTAAGCCTCTTGGAAACGTTTCACACTAATTTTGGTAGGGTGTCACTATGTCTGTATATACTGTTATATACGTGCGTGTGTAAGTATGTGACACTCTTATAATATTTGAACAGCTAAATCAAATCCAAATAACTTAATAACTTTTTACAAACTTAGATTTACGGTGAATTTAAAATAATTAAAACTGTAAAAGATATATAAAAAATATAATTGCAAACAAATTGCTTAAGTGTTTATGTGGAACAACTTTTAACGCTGCCGATGAATATATTTTTGCACGTTTCTTAAGGAAAACTGTTTTGTTTTGAGTTTTCGTATCCCTGCTGTAACATTAGGCCAACTTTTTTTCAAATGTAAAGAAATTGGAACGGCATAACATATTTCTTTAAGGTTTCGACTCACGTCGAATTTTTCTGCAGGTACTGATGAAGAAAGTTGCCGTAATTTGGACTTTTAGTACATGACGGTGTTAAATTCTGTCGGTAGTGTTTAGCGGCGAGTGCTATGCCTTTGCCTTTACCATTACGTTAAGATGACAACGATTAATACGATCCTGCTTTAAAGAAGATCAAAAATGCCATAATATCCTTGACTGAGTGCAGAATCGAATTGGGGTTCTAAAGCCTAAGGCATTGTAGTCCTGTATTAAAGGTTTAAGTTAACAGCACTCTTGCTAAAATATTTTTGAAATAGATGATATTCCTTCAGACTGGTAGGTCCATCGGAAGTGTAGAATATTTTCCAAAGAATGTTGTTGAGATGGTTATAAAACATATTTGTAATTAATCACACATCAGTGCAGGTCGAACTAATTCGATATAATATTCCAGACTGAGTGCGGAGTCAAACTCGAGATCTAAGTCAATCATAGTGTTTTGTCTACTACTTCAGCCAGATTTCTATTGTATTATACGACCACATTGGAATTTCTTTTGCCATTTAAATTCCAATTTCGAAAACACATTAATTTGTAATATGTAAGAATTTTATAATTTATTTCACAACAAATTATTATTCTACTTTGGGCAAATATATACTTCATAAATCCCAAATCAGATAAAGACTTTTTATTACATATAAAATTCTTGTTCAAAAAAATAACTTATTTAACCAGCACAATTTTCATACCACATGCTATAAATTTTTTTGCGACCATAAATTATTTGCTCATGTCTTGTTCAGCACTTATATGACCATATTTGTTTGATTTCTTAAAAATTCTCCCACAATTCAAACAAACAAGCAATTGCTACTGTTCATGACCCATAAAAACCAACAAAATTGTATGTGAGTTTTTGGCGCCCGTTATTAGCAATCATTAAATTAAATTTTTGTTGTTCTTGTTTTTTCGAACAGAATTTATTTGGCAAAACGTTTAAAAATGTTTATGGCAAAAAAAAGAAGAAATAAAAAAAACAAACCACAAGAATGAGTCAATAACTAAAGACACATTTGCGAAACTTTATTTAGCTTTTTTTAAATTTTTTATGAATTCTAAACTATTGCACAAAACAATCACGTAAATATGAAATAGCCACAGATTTTGTGTTGGTTTTTCTGTTGAGAAAAGCTCTTCACAACACCTTTTGACCAAAAAAATGGTAAACAATTTTGGATTTAAATAACTTTTAAACTTGAAATTTTGAGGGTGTTGTCAAATCCAACTGAGTCAGCAGATATATATAACAAATTAGGTAATTGTAGCCAGGGTTTATTTGCAAGAGCTGTTGAATATTTTTGGGCTGAATGAATATGATTCAACTAAAAAATATATATTTCTATCACGACAATTATATGATTTTCCAACTTGTGATTAGAAATCTAATACAAAGAAGTTTTAAAATAATGAATTATGAATTGTAATATCTCTAGATGGCCTTTTAAAAAAGCACTGCTGTATTTTATTTGTATTTACTTAAAGGTCACTGCACTACAATCTAGATAACCTATTAAACCATTTTTCTTTGAAAATTATATTAAATTGCTACACCTTCTCATTTTATTCTACTTACTTCATTATGTTACACAAAATAATGGTGTGAACTTAATTAATTGATAAAGTTGATTTTTTTAATTAAGATAAAAATATATTAAAAATAAACGCTGTTTTAAGAATCCATAATTGGAGCAGTTCGTTGCCTGTTCTTTTATTAGCAGCATATAAATCGCATGTTTTCATATATTTTATTTTTTGTTTCTCTACGGTATTTAAATAATGGGCTGCAACTGAAAACTTGTGTCTCACACAAATGCCATTAAAGTGTTGTGTTAAATCTTGTTTCAGGCTTTTAAAATATATTAAATGTCAAAAAAGTTATCAAACGTGAACTTTAAATTTATTTAACACTCTTAATAAAGCGCGATTTCTTGTTTTGTTTCAATTTTGTGCATGATTTACGTTACATGACTCATTATTGATAGATTGATATAGATAAAGACGTTAATTTTTTAATGTGCACTTAAAATTAATTGAAATGCTAAGGATAAAATATATATTTTTGTAAGAAAAATTACAAAAAATTACTCATATTGCAAAAGTATTTGTTTACGTTGTCTTCTTTTTTTGTTGTTAATTTTGTTAAACAGTAGAAATATTAAAAGTGATACAACCCTAATGCATGATGTTAATTGTAAATTAAACAAATAGTTTTCAGAGAGTTATTTTAATTTATTTTATTATGATAAAAGGATTTATGAGAGTTATTTATGAAACACAATATCGCCACGTCTCTGATGGCAAGCCTCGTTGGTCCATATTCTTCAATATTTTTGTTGTCCTGTATATTGCCTTCAGCATATTTTTTTCACAATTATATACAAAATTTTATAGTGTGTTCACATTGACATGCTTTTAGTAAATCTTGGTTTAACGTTAAAACATATTGTTAAAGTTTCAAACCATAATTTAATGGATATAATTGAGGTTCAATGGCCCATTTTTTATGTTTATTTAGAACAAAAGTTATAACTCCAAATAAACAAAAAGTGTAATGATATATAAAAGTCCCATTTTAACGAACTCTCAAGTATAAACGTATTTAGTAGTTAAGTTTATTTTTCGGCCCATCCTCAAGTTCCTGAATCGTTCTACAAAAAAGAAGTCCAACGTTGTCAACCTACGTAATAATGAATCTAATTATGTGCTGATTCTTTTTTTCCAAATTCTTACTAAGAAATTCATAGTGATCAATTCAGGAGTTTTTGGTAGTTCCCATGCGCATTTTACTGGGGCTAATGCAGATCATCAGGAAACCTTTACTCAACATTTCTTAGAATAACTAAAGATATTTACTTTAAACTTTCACTTTAATAAGTGAGAAGCCTAAAACATATATCAAAGTCATAACAAGAACTCACTGATCACTGTTCTTTATTTCTCTTACAACTACAACTAGAGCCGGAAAAAAGCCAACCAATTGTAGAATAAAAACGCAAGAAAATAAAAAGTAAAAGGGATCAATTAGTTCTTGTTATGATTTTGATAATTGTTTTAAGCTTCTCACTTATTGAAGTGGAAGTCTTAAGTAAATATCTTCAGTTATTCTAAGATATTCCCTAAAATATGTTCTAATTTTAAAAATTATAATGGTTTTCTTCTCTTTTTCTGTTTAAGCAAAAATTCGAAGTATGGACGACACCAGAAATAGTCGTTATGCTTCAGGTCTTGATTCAGTCGAACCTTATAAATTCAAATCTGCATTAAAAAGGTTTGCTATAAAGATAATCGTGAAATATTTGTTACATCGAATAGTCGAGGTTAATGGCATTTCTGCTAAATTATTGCCAAAAACAAAAAGGTTTTCTGGAAAATGAAGTTTGCTGGTTGTGTTGCTTTTACAGTTCGTATAGACCCGGCTTGTTAAGATTTGCTCACAATTATCCCCACTGTGGCTACAATTTATCGATTAGGCTGGCCAAAAAATGTCACGAAGTATATGAAAATCATTTTGACTTGAACGTTCATATTTGTAAAAGACAATTGTTTACCTCTCCCTGGTTGAATTAGTCAAACACTGAAACAAATAATTGTCAAATTACGTTGGGCAAAGAACTTAAGGCTTTAATCGCTTTCTAAAATTCCGATACCCATAAACTAGTATTGGCACAACTGCAGCCTCAATGATCAAATTGATCCATTTTTGTCTTACATCTCGGCTGCGACGAGTCAAAAACTCTTTTCAAGGACAAGTAGACGCCATTATGCAGTGATCAAAGTCAATATCAAGAGATTTCTAGTTGTGGAATAAACATTTGAAAAATTTTGTTTGTTCTAAAGTTTTCTGAAATAACTTAAAATCTAACCCGTTCGAATCGATTCAAGTTCAAAGAAAAAAACAAAAGTTTGGAACGATGACAGTGTGATTTGATTCGGGTCAGCCGCTCAAAAGTCATAAACGGGTCACATTCCTACACAAATACATATGCAAGCGTTCATATATACAGAGACACTGACCCCCTCCCAAAATTAAGCAGGAACGCTTCATTGGAAACTTAAAACTTTTCTAACGGCATGTAAAAAAAAGTTTCTTATATCAAAATTCACTTAATATATTGCATATAGTTCGTACAAAAATTATATAGATGTTATTTGCTTTAACTTTTCTTTTCTCTAAGTTTTTCAATGTATGATTTTAACTTGTTTACTTGAAGTGGTTGCATCTCTGAAAATACTTCACAACAATATTCAAAGATATTGTTTTGCAAATTTTCATTACAAAATGCACTTTCGAAATTTGTAATATTTTTTTAATAAGTTTAACAATAATTATACGAAAAATATCTAAGAAATTTTTTAAAATAAAAACTGAAATATTTATATCGCCAACATGATCAGCGATTTCGCACCAAAGATCTTAAATGCAACAGATTGTTAATTACCTTTGAGATATAATCACTTATAATATTAGTGCTAAGGCTGCTGCAACTATTGCTTTTGTCTTAGTTGTTGTTGAAAGTTGAAATCTTATTTTCAAAGTATTTAAAATAATTATTTTCAGGGTTTTTTCCTTTGCCCTGTTACGAACTTGAACGGTCTATTAAATGTAATTTAGCATACTTTGAATTTTAAATTAATTTAAAACACAGACAATAAAACAGAAGCTGATAAAAGAAATATAAACAATAAGAAAATGCTACCGGTGCTTTAAACTGCAGCAGCTGTTGCCATTTTCATAGAGTGATTTATAAGTCAACACTGGGTAGTTGAATAAAAAACAAAGTTATTTCTTCTCATGCCGAAGCTAATTACCTTTGCGTCATATTTTAATATGATGAGAAAGTAAACACGTCAGCGTGATTGATTTGTGTAGGGAATAATAAAATTTTCTTTAAAAAATTTGCATTGAGTAACATATGTTTTAATGGATTAATTAATGAACAGCAAAAATTTTGATGATATTCGTAATCTCCCAATTTACACGATGATAAAAAAGTGCGGCAATTTCAACGGAAAACACTCTGAAGAGAATAAACGATCAGTGGTCTGGCTACACTTACAAAATATTTGCCAACGAGTCTTGAAAAGAAAAAGAAGAAAATACAAAAGGAAAAGTGATCAGTCTGTTCTTGTTATAACTTTGATCTTTGTTTTAGGCTCCTCACTTATTAAAGTGGAACTTTGAAATAAATATCTTTAGTTATTCTAAGAAATGTTGGGATGATCTGCATTGGGTCCAGTGAAATGCGCGTAGGAACTCGTTAAAACCCCTTAATTGATTACTTTGAATCTTTTAGTGAGATTTTGAAAAAAAAACGAATCAGCACTTCAAATCACACACACAATATTAATAAGATTGAACAAACCATGTTGTATATTCTTACGCTGTTATTCATAATCGATTATAAAAATTAAAGTGTCTACCCAGCATGGATTTTGTATGGTTAAAGATATTTTAAGGCATTCACTAACTTTAACAATAGTTTGCGAATTAGGGTGTTAATCTTTATTTGCGTGTTTACTTCGTTATAATAATTATGTCTTTTATAGATTTAATATGAAAAAATAAATTTTTAGTTATAAAAGTAATAATTGTCAAAACTTATTATATATCTAATATTTCATTTTATCTCTCAGGCTTCTCGGAAGGTTTCAAAATGCGGTTATTTATTTGTTGCACCTGATTGGGACTTTAGTAATCCCCTCTACAGAACAAAGGTATGTATTAAATTATGTTGTTATTAAATTTAAATAAATAATCTACTTAATTATCAAAAATATAATAACACTTCTCAGCAGCCAAATCGTCCTTTGAATAAAACAATATGGACCATATGGATTTTGATGCGTTAAACTCGAATCCGCCCATAAAAGAAAATCTGGACAAAATCTGGATGGGAAAAAACCGAAAACGGATTCGAGTTTAGTGCATCAAAATCCATATATTGCATATAGTTTTATTTAAAGGAGCGACACAAAGTTATTTTTTGTAGAGCAGTGCAATTGGGTACTTCTTTTAAACTGAATGATTATAAAATGTATTGAAAATCTAATATAAATTTCCAAAAGCTCAGTATAATACAAAAATTTGTTACGATAGTCTTGCGGTTAAAATTAGCTAAAAGGCAAAGAAATTTCCTTTAGAGTCAACCGAATTAAATTTTTTTGATGTAATTAAAATTTATAAAACAAGCTGGCTGCCTTAAAGAAATTGTTAAGTAACATGACGTCACGTAATATTTTTTTTTTTGTTAATTGAAACTTCCAAAAATGTTTTAACACTTTTGACGATCTGTCCGAAATTATGTGCTCTACATTTTAAAGATTTTAATCTCAACACATTTTGTCTGTTTTGGATCGTGCTTCAAATTTAAGTTCTTTATTAATACTCTGTGGTTTAGTTTTTTTTTATAAAAATACATATACATGTACACTTATGCACTTTTGTATGTGTGTGTGTATATGCATGCTTTTAATATGTTAATTGTTTGTATTTACATTTGTCAGACAAAAATTCTGTTGCTTTTATTACATGCAAGGCGTGTTGACATAAGCTGTCAACCCATATCTTTTGCTGGAAAAATTTTTATTATTAAAGAAAGTTTTTTTTTTGTCTGTTCGTTGGTTTATTTATATATTTTTTTTTTTACTGCAAACATACACAATATTTAAAACAGAATTTATGTTTATTTGTTTGTCTGTTTCTGTTGCACGTACCCCAGATAAGTATCAGTTCAGTTTATTGTTATTATGATGATTATTATGATGGTGCGAGTATTCCATATATATATTTTTTGTCATTCCTTGCTTTTGGTCTTTATTTTATTTTTCAGAATTGTTGAGATAAAGCCTGTTTATTTTCTTAAGATTCAGATTCAGCTTTAGATGCATAAACATCTTTTTATCTGAAGGAGTTCTTTTTTCTTTCTTTCATTTTTAGTCTACTCCATACATAAATGACAAGTGTTTAGTTTGTAAATGATTTTCTTCATTCTTCATTTTCAAGCGTGTTTTTTCGCCATCTCCATCTTTTTTGTCGATTATGATGGTTTTTTTTTTTTGCTATTCAAGATTTAGTTTTTACTACACCTATGACTGTGTAGAAGCGGTGAGAAATATAGCACAGCTGGATTGGAATTGTTTTGGGAAGATAATCGGAATAAAGTCCATGCAAAATAATTAATGTAACTAATACTTTCCTAACATATATCTGAAATTTCTGAATAGAGTTCAAAGAACAAATCTATAAGAAGATTACGAGGAACTTGTTATGAGGAATCTGACAAAATTTGGAATAGTTTACGAAAAGAATAATTTCAGAGTATTATCGACTGAAATAGTAAATACAAGACGATGCTTTAGAGTTCATAATACTATCATTTGTGGCACATGTAAACTTGAACAGCAGTACGCAAGAGCATCACCAACGAGAAGTGGTAATGGACTGGTTTCTTGTTATCAGAAATATGTTTTTGACACTTCAAATAAGTGTCCAACCCCCGATACGGCACTTGTACTTCATATTCGATCTGATGTCTAGTACAAATGCCGTCTTTTGATATATTTTGGAATATTTCCATCGAAAATTGTGCTTATTAGAGGTAGCTTTCATACTTTTTTTCGGCTTAACTACAATTAAACCATTCATCTGAAGATCAGAATATATAATTGTGTATTGTGGCTTTATTAAAGAGGTTGAACTTAATATTTTCCTTCTATATAAACTGAAAGTTGAAACTTGGTCTTAGAATTACAACCATAAAAATGTGCTTTTGTGTTCACTCTGCCGATTTAACACACAAGTTGTCTAATAAATGTTATTATAATAAATGAAATTCCTTATAGAAACTGGTGTATTTTTGTAGCATATATCCTTACATATTATAACACTTAATATAAAACTTAAGTACATGTTTTGTTGTGTATAATAAAGAAAAAATTAAACGGCGGCTTAAATTAGAAATTATGGAATTACTTATAAAAAGCTTCAAAAACACATTTAGGGGATTCACACTGAAGTCATAAAGTCATAAGTCATAAAATAATAGCACGAAATATATGACTATTGTGAAAAACAGGTCATAACTTATGCCCAGTATTTCATATTCAAATACAAAATAAGTTAATTTTTCCATAAACTTAAGTTGTGTATAAATACAAGTTCAGTTTTTCAGTCATATTTAAATACTTCAATTAATTTGTGCGATAAAAGAAATGATGTGTTTTGCTTATGATTCAATATATTTCAAGTGTTGTGCATAAAATTATTTCAAGTTTTTCAATTGTGTTAAGAGTTTATTTGTACAATAAGTATTTTTTTATTGATTATTACTTTATTCTATTGATAATTAACTATATTTATGTATCTTTAAATTTTTTAGCAAATTTTTCTCAACATCACAATGTTTTCTTTTTCTTAAAAGCAAAAAAGTCAAAGTTATATGTTTACTGTGCTCTATTTAAATAACATTTAAGTTTCCAATGAGGAATATTTAAGTTGTATTTAAATATGATCTGTAAAAATGAATTTGGTATTTAAATAGACTTTCATTCTAAATAGAACTTAATTCTGAAGTTAAAAACTGGGCATTAGTCTGTTAAATGAATTTGTATGTACAAACTAAAACAGCTGCTGTCTAGATATGAGCCAAATACACCTCTTTGGCGGCAGCAATTGGAAAAACTTTCAGTGGCTGCCAGTTGCATAAGTTAAACGAGAGAAAATTTTGGCTAGTTTATATTTCGATTTTGCAACATAATTCTCTTTCGCATATTTTTATTTTATAAAAATGTGATTTATTGTACAGACATATAAGTATGAATAATTTTTTAGCGGTTTCTTAGTCGTCAATCATATAAAAGTAATGGCAGCAAATATATACAATTGCCGTCTAGCCTAGAGATTTTTATGCGTTCTTTTCAAATCTCCAGAGTTATTTTATGACAAAACATTACTGAAAGAGTGCTATTATTCTATGACTTTTTTATGCAGCACAACAACTTTTTTAAATTGGTCTAAAATATATAGACTTTATGACAATATGATTAAATAGCACACAGTGTGAATACACCAATTATTTCATATAAAATTGTGCAAAGTCTGAAAAATATTTCGATATGTTGAATTTATCTTGTCTTGTAATATCGACTGTTACCACATCACTCAACTTAGCATAGACACGAACCAGAAAAACCTAGATTCCTTTCTTAAAACTTCCTTAAAACCAATTCAAAAATAGTTTTAATTTGTTTGAACAAAATCTTTTTGTATTTAGTAACGTCAGGTTTTAGCAATTATTTTTAATGTTAAAACCAAAATTTATCTTGCACCATGTTAGTACGAAAACTTTATTATTTTAAACGGCAAAGTAAAATATAAAGAATCAACTGAATATTAGGAACTAAAGTTTCATAATAACGATAAACGTGTTAAATTTTGAATGCCCCTGCCAAAATCTGTTGACAAAACTTAAAAATTAATTTCGTTTTGAATATTTAACTTATCAAGTGATTAAAAAACATACAATTTTGTACCTGTTTCATTTAAGTGGCAGTACTACAATTTGGTTCAAAAGCATCTACTTGGTACCCTTTGTGAATATTGAAAAAAAAAGACATTTAGCTCTTTTACCGGGATGAACACGGGAAAAAATTTGTATTCGTTCATTTAGCTGAGCAAATATCTTGTTAACATAGCAAAGATAATAATTGTTATAATATGTATTTCAGTCAACGCCACTGTATATTCCTAAATAAAATATCTTTTAAATTCCTTGTCATATTGTCTAAAGCTTATAGACATATTTGTTCGCTGATCATGCTCATGATGACGATGATCATCGGCCAACAAGTAAATTGTTAAGGTGTATACCAGACTTGAACAAGTTGGCGTTTGGCGTACAGGAGAATTACTAAAAAACCACATACATAAATTGTAAACTTGTTTTTTATGCATATTTTTGTTTCTGAGCATTTCTTGCTCATACTATTTTATTTATTATTTTATTTTTAGTTTTTGCATTTCTATAGAAAAAAAGAATATTCACTTGTTTGCCAGGGCGTGCTGGCAATTTGGAAAATTTCAAAGAGTGCTAGAAATTGTTTTAGTGCTTTCAATTTGTGTGAAGGATGAAAAGTGTGAGTTTTTTGTGGCGAAAAAATAGAGCGCGTAATATATTTTTTCTATTATTTTAACTATGGGGAATATTATGTGACAGCTATTCATAATATTTTTTTCTTTGAAAGTAAAAAAATTAATATTAAATACTATATATACTAATTTGTTATATATATATAGCTTTAATTTTAATATTTTTAAAGCCATTCATATATTGCTGGTAATACTGATTCAACATGTTGTGTTACTTGTTATGCACTTTTCAATATAGTTAAATTATTACCATAAATTTTTTCCAAAAAAAAAAAAATTTTTGAAAAATAAATTGTTTGTGGCAACACTGTTGTAATATATTTAATACATGATTACGTCTTTTTTCATTACTTAACTAATTAAAACATGTCTTAAACATTTTGAAATATGTATAAAAAACATTTGTGGCAACACTGTTTTAAAAATTTTAATGTTGGTTTAAGTATTTTTTAATTATTTAACTAATTAAATAATATTTAATATATATTATAATATACAAATGTATATACAAATTTGTGGCAACACTGTTTTAACAATTTTAATATTGTGTCAAGCAATTTTTCATTATCTAACTAATGAAATAATTTGTAGTACATATTATAATATAAATGTAAAAATATTTATAGCGACACTGTTTCAATATGTCTGTTTGAGTATATTTTCATTATTGAACCAATTAAGTAATTTGTAATGCATTATAAAATATTGATAAAAAAATTATTTGTGGCAACATTTTTTAATTTACTTACTATTTAGCTAAGTATTTCTTCATTATTTAATCAATAAAACATTTTTTAAATTTCTTTAAATAATATGAAAGAAAAAAATATTTTGTGGCAACACTGATCGTGACGCATTGATTTTTCTTAAGTACTTTTTTACGAACCTAGAAAAGTCATTTTATCGAACGTAGCATTCGTTTCTTCGTGTGCCATTTCTAGGTTCACAAAAGTTTACTTAAGAGCAAAACAATAACTGCACGCTTACCCGCGAGTATGAGAAGTGCATAGAAGGCTTTGCGCAGAAGAATTTATGGTATGAAAAGGGATGTATTATTTAAATGATTTAGTTTTCAGTATTGCGAATTAGAAAGTACTACATGCAATATACCGTTGGAAAGGTAATTAAATCTGGTTTTTTGTTATAGATTTATAATTTAAATTTTATTTAGTATATATTATAAAAATCTGCTTCTAATGAAACATTATTAAATTGTCTGTTTTTAATAAGTTTTGCCATAATCGGCGGTCCTTTAGTATTTACTTTTTAATATTTTAATAACATACATTGGTTTTTTCACAGCTTTTTTGTACAAATATAAATAGTTCTTAGAAAAAAATTGGTTCTATGACATACTGTCATATCCATAATATAATACAAATGCAAGCAAATTGATTTAAATTCTTACGATTCAAAGTTTTTCTCACAAATGCTTGTATATTTTTATCCTCCATATAATAGCACAAATTCTTTCTGAGTGTGAACAATTAGCTTTTTTGCAGCTGTTCACCTAAAAATGGGCAAGTTTATAACACGTAATATTTGCGTAACTATTGAATATTAGTTATAGAAACTTACAGCCTGGTCAACGATACCATTCGATGTCGTTCAGTGGACAAACTGCATTTGAACAAAAACAAAATTATAAAAGTTGTTGTAAAAATATCGAGCTACATCTTGAGCCAGGCTAACTGTTGAGCAGTTTCTCCTAGTTCTTGAAGTGAAAGCAGAGTTCTTTTATTATTAAAGTACTTGACTTTTAAGATATTAAGGCAAAGATCATGTGGTATAGTTCTGGTTGCTGAACAGCATCAGCAGCGTTTTACACTTCCATTCATTAAAATCTTAATGCAGCGCTTTTTAGCATAAGTGGGCCCATTACCCTAACTCTACAGTTCCCTATAATACACTGGTAAGCATCCTACAATAGTGGAAACCCCTAAAAAGGGAGAGGCGTATAATTCTGATAATCACCGTTCGATTGCAATTTGTTTTGCTATCTTGAAAACGAGGAAATATATGCTTAACTTCCATGTTGTGAAATGTGTGGAATCTAACAGTTTATATAACCACCGTCGGTGCGGAATTCGTAGAAACCGCTCTACGGATTATCTCTTGGGGAAATGGAGTAATTAAACTGCTGGTTATAGATATTTCTAAGGCATTCTATAGAATGAGGCATGGAGCACTCTTCTCTATACTTGAGGCATGGTGATGCCTTCTCTCGGTTTATCTTGAGTATTTTCAGAGATCGCTCCATCAGAGGTGTTATAAATGGGGGTTTAGTGTTAACTTAAGGATACCGAAGGGCTCCTTTCTTTCCCCAACGTTTCTCCATGACCTCCTATCTCAAACTTCCTTTCTATGTACTCTTTCACAGATGATAGCAGCTCATCGTATTAATATTCATTTAACTATATGCCATCATCGTCCCAAAGTTGTATGTTTACACATTTAAATGCGTACCGTCACGCTGCTTAATCTGTTTCTGTGGGAAGAGTAAATATCAAGGATCCAGGGGATCTTGATGTTCTGGACATTAAAAGCGAGCATAACGTCAAATGAATAGATAAAATCTTTGAAGTCGCCAAAAAAGCATTCAAGTGCCCCTGATCTTTTACTATTTGTACATTTCACATACGATCAAAAATTGGATTCAACTCTCATTCGTGGGTGGGAGCTTCGTAATCTATCTTGTCGTTACTCGGTCGAAGGGGCGAAAAAACTAATTGATTGCCATAGCCAACTCTGCTGATTCGTTTGAGCATCGTCTCAATGTTTCGGTGTTTTATCGCTGCTATAATGGGATGTATTTTGACAAAATCAGGGAGGTTGTTCTCCATACCCCTTGATTTTTGTGCTCAACGTATTTTTCATCCAGAGCGCATGCATGTGTGAATAATATTCTAATGAATCACGTCACGCATTATATAGAGAATTCGTTCCTCAGTCGATATAGTTTACCGGACATATCTTTCTGGTTTTAATTTAAGTTCGCTTAAATCAAATGTTTACGGACACTAAACTCTCTATCAACGCTTCAAAATTCGATATTTGCAGTTCCAGCGCAACGCCTTTCATGTGTAGGAGTCATTTCCTGTGAACTGGTTCAACTTAAAAAATACATCTCTCTCTCTCTCTCTCTCTCTCCCTCTCTGCCTCAATTTCTCTATAACTGCTTCTACTTCTGTCTTCAGAACTCTGTCACCTTACATTCATATAGGGTGTTTTTTATAGAGTGATACAAGTTTAAATCATAATAATATATAGTAATATATTTTTGATATCTTTATTGGATAGAAAATTTTATGACATTAATGTTTAAAAACGGTTTCGGCCATGTAGCCGCCACTGGTGGCGCATACAAGGCGTAATCTGGAACGCCAATTTTCACAAACACTAACATTCTGACCATCATCGTTTTTGAAGAAATATGGGCCCATAAAGCGCACCAAACAGTAATTTTCTGTGGATGTAATGTTGTTTAGACAAAAGCTTTTGGATTTTCCTCTCTCCAAATGCTACAATTCTGTTTATTTACCATTCAACCAAAAGTGGCCTTCTTTGGAAAATAAAATTTCGAATGAACGAAGTGCACGATAAGTTTGACGAACAGAAGCATTATTTTGATTAAAAGTTTCCACAATTTGCACACGTTGCTCTGGTGTAAGTCGATCCACAATAAAATGTCAAAGCAAATTAAACAAAAAGCAACTATCAGCTGTTAAATTAGTTCCGCCACAATGAATTACATGGAAAACTGTCTGAGGGCCAGTTCTAATTTCGGAATAAGTTTTATGTTTAGCGGTAATTTGTTTTAAGAACGAGTGAATTCCTGAAATAAATCGGTTTTCAGCAAGTTTTTATGATAAATATATTAAGATTTTTTAATCAGTTTTTGTTTGATTTTATGTTACTTTTCTTGAGGTTCCAAGTAAAAATTTTTGAATTTCATATTCTCTTCATTGAATTGCAGCATCGTCCAGACACCTAAACAATGGGTTGAAGCCAAGTGATATTACGAAATTTGTAAAGGATAGTCAATATGTATTGCGAGGTACAAATTCCTCTTTCAGAGTGCTGGTAAAGATGCCAGCGAGCCGCTCAAACATTAAAGAAAAATAATGAGATCTCCCTGTAGTTCGGCAGTTGAACATTTCATAGGTGGAATAAACTTTCAACAGGGACCTTCCCCGTCAATTACTATTTTCAAAAATTTCAAATCAAGTATCATTAAGAGTTAGTTTCTTCGTTCGCATATTCTGAGTGCTGGATCAAAAAAGTAGAACTTTGAATCTAAAGTCTACAAATATTTTCCTGTTTGCAAATAGAGTTAAAATTTTCTTTAAAATTCAATGTTGATTTCCAAAATCTTTCGAAACACGTGCACACACTTTTAAGGAAAAATTTTCATTGTAAACTTAAGTCTTGAAAATAAAGTAATTTCTTCAATACTTACAAATCCAGTAGTTAATAAATAAGTTTTCTAATCTGCACACACACACATTTTTATTTCTTCATATATTTTTTTCCATAATTTGCAATAATATTTTTACGACCGACAATATTTGTTTTTTCTAAGTTTGTCTACACTTGTTGTGGTTAATTAGAAAAATAACAAATTTCGTAACTCACGTCCATGCGCTAATGGCAAAACGATAAATTTTCTATAATCTATGGGAATGTGGTTTTTAAGTTTGTTTTATTATCGATGCATTTTGCTAACAGGGAAGTGGCCGGTTGATTTGAGTTTTTATGTAGGAAATATGCTCATGCTGTTTAATTTCATTTGCTGGTAAATCTTTATTAAATTTATTTAATACTCCTGGTTGTTGGCTTGTTTGTTGTTCTTTGAGTTTAAAATGAAAATCATTTAGTTATAGATTTGCATAGCAGCTGTTAACTGTCGCATTGAAGACAGCCATATAATAGTGTGTTTATTAGAGAGATATTTTTGTTCACATATTTTCGTTAGAAGAAAACACGTAAAAAAGTTAGAAAATAAAACTGACATGTCGCTGACTAGCTCAGAATTAGTCACAACCTTAAATAAAAAGATTTTTTTTTAAGGATTCACTGTTTATGGCCATAAAAATAATTTTCTGTCATAAATTTTAAGTTTGACAGATCGTAATACATTCGTTGTTATAATTTTTGAAACACTTGATAGTAAAATCTTGGGTCAAAAGAAACTTTTTAATTTGCAGTTGTGACGCTTTATGATTTAGCATGCGATAAATAAATGATTATATTCTGGGGTAACGTACACTCACTCTATGTATATTTTGTCAACGGAAGTGAGTGTGTGTTGTGATCTAAAATTAAAGACTTTTTTTCGGGACTGGCGTAATTATATTGTAAACACTGATGATAATATTTTATATTAATGCTTTTGTTGTTATAATTAAAAATGTGATACTCATAAAAATTCTTAATAGTATAAAATGTGCTGACTAAGTAAAAGAAGAGTAGGGTTGTTTACATGAACAGCTGTGCAAGCATGCTCGGGTGTTTTCACATCTCTTATAGACCCGTTATGCCCCGATTTTTACAAAGATGGAAGAGCAGCGGCTGTCGAAAACAGCTGTTTTGCTGTTGAATATATAAAACTGATGTTTAATTTCCGTTGGGCTTCAGAATATTTATCATGTCTTTCTGATTAATAACAAAAAAAACTTTAGAACGATATTTAATTTAATACAACTAAAAAATATTTTTCTCCATATTCATTCATTGATTTGGGGATTTTGTTAGAAAATGTTAACAGCAAATTTAATAATATTTAGTTATTATAAACACGTATAAGACACACCTTCATATTGATTGAACCGCAAAAAGAAATGCTACACTGACTCAAGAAAGCCCCCTACAATGACACATTTTAGTCGTAGAAGAAACAACATATCACAACAACTTTGCAGTCTCAGAATAAATAATAGACAGAAAAAGTCTCATTCTATATTCGATATTTAAGGGCAGGGCAAGGAATTAAAAAAAATCTGTTGTCTTTCATTCATAAATTTATTGAAACTTTTAGAAAATGTAGAAATTGTTGTTCTAAAACACTGAATTCAATTAAATAATTTAACAATTACACCCAAATATGTAAATTTCAAAGTGTCGCAAAGTTGTTCGTTTATTCATTATTTGCTGCATTTATCTCTCAGTCAGTTTGTGTTTGAGGAAAAAATGTAGGTGTTGATTTAATGATTTATAAGCATTTGCAACAAGTCTTAAATCATTTCAGCTTTTATTTATTATAGACACGAAAATCATATCACATCGCATGTCGAAAGTAGAAAACCTGTCTGTTGCTTATTTTTTGCCAGCTTAATTTTATTTCTATTTTCTTGCTTAAAGTAAAAAATGATTGGGCCAATGGATTTGTGAGACTGTTAAGAGAGGAAGGCATGTAGTATTTAAATTATTTGGTTAATTCGAATTGCTCAAGTGATGTAAAAGTTGAAAACTTCCAATCGTGACGCATTTATATCCAACCAGATTTTTATTGCATTAAATTTAGTAAAGTTTACTAGACCAGGAATCGTAACTTATTAAATCTAGAATAACATGACAAATACTTGCACGAACTAGCAAAAATCTACTTCAAATGAATTATGCAACTAACACAGAAGAGCAGAATAGCTGTTTTCAACATCTGCTACACTTTTATAATATTGAACACAACTTGTTTTGTATATAGTGTTCAAAATCAATATAGGAACCTAACAATATCGATTTTGCTCTTGCATTAATTTTAGTATTCGGAGTATTACTAATCCTTAAGTGTTGGTGTGGTTATGGCCTGATGGGGTCATGGGTCCGTACTTTTTTAAAAACGATGTTGGCCAGTAGGTTACATTCAATTATGGCTGCTATTAAGCCATGCTTAGTGAATTTTTCGTTCATCAATTGAACGATCATGATGCGCAGGAGCTTCGGTTTCGACGAGGTTGATGTTTCGCGTTACGGACCCGAGATCTGGAGCCTATGGCCGTGGGATGTAACGTAGCTAAACTATTTTCTGTGGGCGCTAGTAGTCACTAGTCTACGCCGATAAGATCCAAGTGATTACCCAATTAGAGGACAATTATCGTCAAATTATTCCTAATAACTATTACCAGCGAAAAAAATGGAAAATTAAGCACAGGACGTTTATGAGATTGATCCGATGATAAAGATTTTCATAAATATCAGAATTTTAAGTTCTTTAACAGGTCCGAGTTCCAAAAAAAAAAATTTTAATAATTTTTCTCGACAGCACGAATTCTATAACACTCAAAACAATTCATAATTTTATGACTCTCTTAAAAAAAATATATATTCTAAATAGCTGAACTTTTGGAAATATTTATGAAATTATTTTATTTGCAATAAGAAATATATATTTTGAATTCAAGGGTTTGATCTTGAGTTCGAATAATATTTCTTGTTTAATATTAAAATATAAACCATTTAAATTTATTTACTGTTCGAAATTTTCGAAAAAATTCAATGGCTCATCTCTTCAGCTAGTTTTCTTATGATGACTACACGATTCTCTATAACGATTTCTTGTTATTAAGATTCGATTAATATATTAATTGGTTTTTGATGTGCTGGAGAAACCAGGACGAGTGTCGTTAATCACACGTCTCCAAGCTTTTCTAGAAAACTCACTGGAATTTTTCTGTCGAAGACACCACCGTATGCTTCTGTTGGCATATTAAGTCTTTTTAAGCTCTTAATTCCAAAAAAAAATTTTTATTATTTTTTACGACAGCACGAGTTCTATAACACGCAAAACACTTTCAACTTTTATGACTCTCTTAAACAAAGTAAATATTGTAAATATCTGAAACTTTTTAAAATACTTTCGAGACATATTTTTAAAGATAAACAATAATTATTTAATGTTTTAGTCGGCTAAATTTTAAAATCCTCTGCATGCTTTGAAGATAACTTGCGTATCAAGTGATTAAATTTATTCAATAAAAATATGTGGCATTTTAAATCAAGTGTTTTTTTATATAATACAATAGGAATTAATATTTTGAAATGTAGAATCACACACTATATATTAAGAAGTCTACTTTTAGACTTAAAACTTTAATTTTCATGCTTTTAGACATATTTTATTTCTACAATATAACGAAGTATTTAATTAACAATCAAATTAGCATGGAACTGATAAACAATATTTTATTTCCAGTCGAGCAAACTGCAAATTGTTCTGTTTTCAACTTTTGTTTATTTAAAATAATTAATTCAAAACACCCTTTTTTCTAAGGTCAAAACAATGTTGTCTAATCAAAACTGAAACTGTTGTAGTATAAAATTTGTAAACGGGAGGTGTTAGCATATTTCTAAACCTGCAACCACACAAATAAACCAACAAAACAGTGTGTAGGTGTATATGGAAAATTGCAAGCGCACACAACAATGACAACATCAATGGCAATAAATAAATGCAGTCGGGTATAAACAATTACATGGTGTTTATATAAATTTCATAGATACGAGTACCAACAAAAAGTGATACGTGATCATGTAAAAACTAACTATTTAATGTAAATTTATGTTCCGTAGACACTTCCTCAAAACGAACAACAACAACTTCAATATATAATAGAGATATGAAAACAAACCTACTCCCAACCATCTGTACGTTTTCTTTTTTTTTTTTTTAATGATATAAGTTTGTTTTGTTTTCCCTGCATCTATAATATAATTCACAATTCATAATTCGTATGTCATAAAAGTATTTAATTTCCTTTTGCAATCTCAGCCACAGAGTACACACTCGTAACAAAATATTTATGTACTTGTAACACTCACCAGCGATATGGAAAACAATTTTCCGTTACTTAAATATAGTTTTGATTTCCATATTAAATGTTTTATTTCATAAGTGTTTTTCTTCCTTTTGCCACTAAAGCGTCAAATTCACTTTTATCTCCAGCAGGCAGTCATTTGCACGGATTATAGCTGCGAAGTTTGTTGAATAATAAGACTGAGTATCTATGCGATATAACAACTTATTAATCACTCATGTTGAAATATTTTGGTTTACTTTTGACGTAAATGCTTATATTTATGTCATAAGCAGTTTGCTGCCATTGTTGTTGCTATTACTGTTTGACTTTTAGCAAAAAAAAAGGAAAAAACAGACGGTAACAGAATACTTTTTGTGAGTATATTTCGTTGGCGTTGTTACTGCATCTCTAAAGAGAAAAGTATTATGCGAATACTATACAGGGTGGCGCAAAGCTATCGTTAGGGCTGGAATGTTTAACAGCTTTTTGTTTTATGGCTAAAATAGTAACTATATTGTGGTTATAAAATATATTAATTGGGAATATTTTTGGCTTAAGCATGAACAAGACTTTTGCAACACTTCCGTGGTTATGAGCTGTTTTAGTTGTGGTATGGCTTATTTACTGATGCCTCTTTCTTTCAAATAAACTTTTAGAAAACAGCCTGCCCCTGGTAAAAGTTGAGGCCAATTGAAATTGCTTCTGCGCCAAATTATGCGTTCGTCAAAGAGGTCCCGCAACAAAGTCATTGTATCCTTGGCAGTGCAGTTTGTAGTTCCATCGCAACTGTGGATGGTGTTGTACAGTCAGCTTAAAAAAAATTTTCAACATCATTCTATATTCAGCACCATTAACTGTGACTGAGATGACGTGAGAATTTTTAAAGATATATGAACCGATAATCCTTTCAGATGATACCAAATACCAAACAGTAAGTCTACTGTGGTTGTAATTGTTACTGATGAAATGTTGTTGGATTCCCCGTTGCCCATATCCTGAAGTTTTGTTTGTTTAAGAAACTATTCTAATGGAATGTTTATTATGGAATTGTTAATGAGATCGCAATTTTTTATGCTTTTTATAAAAATTAAATGGTATAATGAAGCCGTTGTGTAACGTCTTCGATACTTGCATGTGCAATGCGACCAAAATCCCCAAACGGACCCCAGTTGTGTCGGACGTCTACTTGCTGATATTTTTAGACTGTCCGGCACATTATGCGCAAAACGTTGGCTATATTCTTCTTTGTAGACCGTACTTAGTCTTCCGGTACATTGAATGTATCTCAAATAGGCGATTTATTGTTGGCGTTGAAGATTCAATCAGAACATTAAAAAAACGACAATGTGACTCATGATTTCCAAAATGAAATTCAACATGTTTTGGCCGCTTTATTGTTATTTATTGTTCCATTTCCGATTACCCAAGATTTCTTTACAAAATTCAGAAATAGAAATAAAAAAATATCAATTAATTTAAGAACTTATTAAACATTAAGTTCCCAACAGTCGTTTTGATCCACCCTGTTTAAATGAAGAACAACTTTAGGCGAATATATTATTTGGTAACCCCAGATATCTGAAATATTTTACTTAAGAATATCTCAAGAATATCGCATTCAACAGAAAATTTTAACATGCGGCATAAATCGTTAAATATAAAGACTCCACACGGTTCTTTTATTTTTTTTTTGTTCTGATACAATTCTTATATACTATTTCGTATTAAAATATTTCTAATTAAAAAGTGCTATAAAATACAACTTTGCCACCTAATAAGTGGTGATAATCAGAAATTCATTATTATGAATCTGATCGAATTATAAAATGTTCTAAAATCAGAGTAGGAATTTTTTTTACACTTTATGTTATTTAAACTCCTTCTATATAACGTTCTCTAACTGTCTAAGAAGATTAAGCAGCAAAAGTAAATTTTAGGAGAAAACTATTGTTTTTTAAAATTATCCTTGGCTTAACTCCAAATAGTGCCTTGTTATTGGTTACAGGGAATATTATAGGACTCTAACATTAATAATTCTTATAATTGAACTTAATATAAGATATTCTTAATGAAAAAGGTCTCATTGTGCTTAGCAAGTTCTCTCTCTCTCTCTCTCTCTCTCTCTCTCTCTCTGACTCTTAATTTTTATCCTTTCAATCTGCTCTTACGAAAAAGTTTTAATGAATTAGACATTTATAGGGATAACGCACTTAAGCTGAAATTTATTTTGCTGCACTTTCATAACGATACGTGATGAGACATTAAATTTTGAGCAGGAGGTCCAAATTATCGTACATAGTCGACTATCATTAAAAAACTATTTTCGAGCAGCATATCCCTTAAACTTCCATATAAAATTAGTTTTCTGCTCACTGCAGGAATATTACAGAAATTCAAAAATAAAAAGTATAAAATTTTGCAAGAAGTCTAGATTTCGAAATTAATACTGAGTAAAAATCCTGCAAATCTTAACAAATTTTTTTTTTTTTGTAAATTCAAGGCTTTGTATTGGAGTCCGTATTGAAATAAAACTTCAAAAGTTACTTAAAAAATAACATAATATACTAAAAAAATTTTTTTTTTATAATTTTGTGTGACAGTAAATTGATTAAGTTTCAGACGCGTTTCCTATTCTATACAACAATATTCCATATGCTGTCATGTTTATTTCCCTATTATTTTTTACAATTGCAATGATTTTACAAAATACAATGATTTATTGTATCGGGTGTTTTCTTTAGCTGCGAGAAAACCATCGATATCGATAATTATGGTTTAAAAGCCGAGAACAGTCCTCTCGAATCCTTTAACGTTAGAACAAAACTTCTCAATTGTGAAAGTTTACTTTGAAAAAAAAATTAAATTTTGTTTGCAAATGTTTATAAAATATTTTTATAAAAATATAATACATTTTTGATTCAATCCTCAAGCCGTTAAGGAAGCACCATTACATCCATTGAAATTATTTGTTTGGTGTGAAATTATCTGTACTGGCGGTAGTGAATGGCAAGGCGCTATAGAGTTAGCTTGACTGAGTGTTAGTTAGACAGAGGCCAACAAACCAGCGGCTCCTCAAGTATTGAAAGTCACTATTCAATTAAAAATTTTGGTCACACTGAAAGATAATCGGTAGTCGTTAAGAATAAAGGCCAAAAATTATGTTTAAAAAGAAACATTGAACAAAAAATCCATAAAAAAGGACATGGAGCAAAAATAGTCAAACGGCAACACAACTGAATCGGTTTGATACAGTTCTTGTACGATTTTTCATAATAAAACTGTTAGAAATAGAAACTGTTATCATAATAAAATCTGTCACCTGATGAGTATTGATGATGAAAGTGTAGTGGCTTTCGAACACAACTGCTCTGCTCTGCTGTGTAAGTTGATTATATAAAACTGATGTTGACTTTCCCTTGTGCTTTCCTAAATAAAAAACGCTTTTCGAACAATTAGCCCATAAAATTATATATAATAAATTCATAGAAATTGAATACGAGACTTAATAACAATTTTCCTCCAAAAATATTTCAATCTTTCATTATTACATTAAGTTCTAAAGCGGTTTAAAAAAACAACACCCGATATACTTACTTCTTATAAAACTCATTAAGACATGCCGCTCTCATAACAATTGTCATCGCTACCGTCGTCGTGGTGGTTGGACCAGACGTTGTTATTTACAATGATATGCTACGCGAAAAGAATAACAGAGATCCGTGCGTGCTATATAGATGTCATGTTTGTCGCGGTATTATTGATATTCTGTTAGACTGTCCGTACATGTTAAAATGTAAAAATTAAAACTGACATTTTCCTCTGCAGTATTAGATTTTTTCGCCTCAGATATAAATTGAATATAATGGCAAAAAAGCATTAGTTATCGCAATATACACATCTTAGCAGTTATGTTGTTGTTGTTGTTTTTTTTTTTGCTATAAAATATATTAGTTTGCCAAGTCAACGCTATTAAATTTAAAATTTTGTACGTGTATTTCATTAGTATGTTGTTGACTTTTTGCATGCAAAATATGCAAAAACGAACATAAAACCGAACAACGTTCAAACACTGACAGGTATTATGACTTTTTACCGTTAGATTATTGTTGTTTTTTTCGCTCTATCTCTTATGTTTTTGCGTTGAAGGATTTACGTATTGACAGTTCAAACCACTAAATGTTTATCAACATGAAATTTATGCTTTAATGATTTTCAATGATACACTAATACATGTGCAAGTATCTACTACAATTACATAAACATATAGTTGAATATGTATCTAAATACATGCACGCATACATTTATTTTTGCACTCAAAGTAACATTGATTGTCTAGCACACTTGAATTAGTTTTATTGAAAGATTAAGATTTGCTTTATTTTTTTGTTTGTTTGCTAAGTTTCTTGTTGACTTTTTAGTAGAACAAAAGCCGTAAATATTTTGAGGCTAAAAGTAAATTTTTGTGTTAAGGTTAAGGCGTTTTAAAGTGTATTTGTTTAACACGTTTTACCGCTTTGAAAGGAAATGCTAATAGGGAATTACCTTTAAATTAGTTTTTCTTTTGCGTTTAAGTAAAAATAAATATTTAAATATTGTTGGACTTAATTAGCTTAAAATTCAGAGTGATACCATTTCAAGTACGGCAAATAATAGTTAACCTATGAGACAAGTTCCACTTGTAGTCATTTTGCGTCATCAGGATATGAAATACTTTACCGTAGTTGAAACATTCCGCTTTCGAGTACTCAAAGAATAGAATTTTAGTATCACCTGATATGGATATTTTAACTTATTAAAGCTCATTTCAATGGAGTTTTTGACCACTTACCATAAAATAGAAAAAAAATCGATTCATTTTATTAAAATGGAAGTATAACTTGAAAAGCACTTCTTTAGTTCTTAATCTCAAGATTTTAAGATATTAACCAATTATAAAAAGCGCACCAAAAAAGTTTCAATTGTCCAACCCTGATTATAAATTTTCATATTGTTTGATTTCTAACACAAACTCAAACTTTTGTTGCTAATAAAATGTAATAAATTTCGGTTTCCATAAACAGTTCTAATTAATTACTTGAATATTATCATTTTCCAGCCCTGGAGCTATTTTATGGTCCGGTATATATATATATATATATATATATATATATATTTCCGGTAATAAAAAATTTCACTAAAAATATCAAACATTTTTAATTTATAAAGAAAGAGAAAAAATTTCTTGCAGTTGGTTGATTTAGGCACAAAAAAATGTTAACTGTCCAACCCTGGAATTAAATTTTTATTTTTGTTTACATTTTCAAACCGATTTTATTGTACTTGAGGTATAAAATATGTAGGTGTAATTAACAAAATAAAAATAAACTAAGACTAGCATTACTTTTATATAACAAAAATCAGTTGTATTTTTCAATCAATTTTAACTTCCTGTAAAGTTGAACCGATTCAAACCGGGAGATTTCAAGACGTCTAAAACAGCTTAGAAAACAGGAATTTTTCAAATTTGTTTTTTTTAAAGCTTCCAACTGCTTAACCAATCGATTTCTAAAACTATGCAGCAATTAAAATTAAAAAAAAAATGGTCGATTACTTAAACTGGGCCAAATCGAAAAATATATCCCCTTTTTTGCTCCGAAATTATATTATATGATCAGTTTTTGCTATTGATTCTTTTATAGTCACTGAAAACTTAATCCAGCATCGATTATCATGTGGTGGTCGGTTTTAATGGCCGAAAGCATTTAAAAGCACAAAAACTAGGATATGGTAGCCTTAAGCACACAATAACGACAGCAGTCTACACGAACACTGACTACAAAAGCCGTGGGCTACAATCGTTGCCTCGTAGTCAGCTACATAATTATTTTTAAAACGACAAAACCAAATCAATAACTATGAGTTGTTGTTTGTAGTAGAATTCTCCATGCGCCAGTGTAGCCGCTTCCATATATATAATACTCTTAAATAGTGTTATTCTAATAATATATATTTGAAGTCAATAATCTATGACAAGAAATCATTTCATTAGCTGGGAAATATAGTTTGTTGTTTCTTTTTGTAAAATAAAACAACATATTTTTAACTTTACAATAATTGTATTCATTTATATTGTACTGGCAACATTGCATCTACTAATTGTCGCTCAACAAAATAGAAATTAGTTTAATTTTGGCTACAGCTACAACGGTGGTCGGTAGTCGTGTGGCTGTGTTGTCGCTAAAATAGTCATTCCCATTTCAATGTGTGCATTCTGATTTTGACAGGTAGTAGGTCGTAGCCTGCCGTCGTTATTTTGTTTAATGTCTTCCAGTCAACAATAGGGGAGAGTTACAGGAATGACTTTCAGGATCAAACTCTCCTATATATTATTTCTAAAACCATCAGTATTTCTGTGCGAAATATACGCAGTCCTCTAGGCGAATTGTGCTGGGCAGATCCATTGAGGAATGCCGTTTTATTTGAAGAGTTTTCTTTAAAAAAGATATATTTATATGGCTTTTGGAGATTTTCATTCTACATCCTTTTAGTTGATTTTGTTTGTAGCCAAGTGCTACTATTTTCTATGTGCACGATTTTGAAAGTTAAGTAAATCAACTCTTCTTAATGTTAACATAATCATAAGTTATAATACCCTTTTAATTAACTTGCAATTATGCAGCCGTATGTATACAAAATATCTAAAACGCTTATCTCTCCACCACTTAAGGCAAGTATCTACAGCTCATTCTTTAATCTTTCATAGATATTTTGCTAACTTTAAACTTATCAAGATATTATTTTAATCTCAATAATGGCGCATTATTTAAAGATTTTATCTCTGCAGTGCAAAGCAAACTGACACTAACTACTGCAAGCTCTTGAATTTATCAATTATAGACCCAATTTGATAATATTAATTTTTATCTTTAGTTTCCTTATCGGTATCTATAGCCCTCTAAGCCTTAAAGTAAGGCTCACTTAACCATAATGTTTATTACTTCATTTGCTTGCACTGAAAAATTCTAAGACATCTTAAAAAAATATATATTTTTATAAAAAAACGTACATATTTTTAATCAGTGAACGAGCACATTTTATCTAAGAAAAATATCTACTTCAAACACTTCCGTTTTGTTGAACAGCATTTCAAATTCTTATAGACTTTCATTTTGTACCGCCCTTAGAAGAAGGCTTAACACTTAAAGCATTTTATAATATATTTTTTTAGTTGCATTTTCAAGATCACTTAGTCAATGATCAAAGTATTAAAATCTTATACAAAGTCTATTCCTTTTGGTACCCATGTCTGCTTGTTTAACAAAGAAAACAAATTTTTTTTTGCTTTTAGTTTTCCTTTATAAAGACTTCATTATTCAAAATTTAAAACAGCATGGAAAAAGAATTGGTTCTTTCTTGTTGTTTCATCTTTAATTTTCATTTAAAAGGCGACAACATCTAATCTTTGCACCTTTCAATGGTTTAAGTACTGTAACTGACTAAATATAAGATCAAAGCTGATTTTAGTATTGTTTTGTTCATCATCATCATCATCATCATACTTATGGCATACTAATGTTTTTCCCATTTCTGTCTTTACAAAATCCATTTATTGGATATGAAAAGCAGTGTACGTACAACATCAAATGTTGTAGGAAAATAGCAGAGTCATTATTGTATCAAAGCAAACACGTTCCAATGTCCGCGTTGTGGCAATTCTTTTTTGTATTTTGTTTTTCCTTTTAATCTATCTATCACTCCTCAATGCAAAAGAAAATAAAAACAGAAACTCCATAACTCCTTTTGTTTAGCATATGCAAGCATTATTGGCAATTACTTATTGTATTGCTGTTTACTGGGGTACAACCGATCGCAAGAGCGGTACTCCATAAATCGAATTCAATTTCATTAATCGATTCTTGCCTCAAAAGTTTTTCAAGTTCAGATATAATGAAAATTTTTAATAATTGAAAATAGTTTGGATATTTTGTTTTGTACCCTAAGAAAAAAAACTTATCTAAAATACAATCCAACAAGTTTACTTGCGGTTTGTCAGATATCTCCGCTACATATTGACTTCCGACGGTATATATGTCTTTAGTTTTTGATGCTTGTGCAAACTGCTCAGTCATCAAAATTCTGAATGCATGTCCCACGATATCTCCAAATATTCCGACATTTAAACTTGCAAAAATGAGTTGAAAACACTTAAAAAAAACTACAAAAAAACTAAAGTAGTTTTTAGACATTAAATAACAAGGCAACCTAATTTCTCTCACAAAAGAGGAATTGTTTCGTTGACTGTGTGGCAAGTAGAACCACCCTATTGAAACGATATATAGTACATGTCCATTCCACCCAGGGGCACAGTAGGCAGCTTGGTGAGGCGTTACACCATGTTGTAGTGCTTGCTGGGGAAAAGGGCTATTGGTTTTACTGACGTTGCTCTTGCAGATAGCTCGTAGTACTTATATTGTTACGGCCCTATCTCTGAATTGGCAGAGCAAGGAGAGTGCTTATAAGTATCTGTGCTTAAGTCAGGATAAGAAGTTTAGGTATTGTCCGGAGGGATTGGTCCTACGGCTTTGACCTTTGGTTCCTCTTAAGAGCTACAAGATTGTGGCCCCTGAGAGACAGGAGTGGCGGTGGACATCCAATTTCACCCGAATTTGAGAGCACCGTCAGATTAAGCCAAATTGGCAGGTACTAACGTAAAGCTTTTGATGTATCTATCTATGTGCATAACCCTGATTTCTGTTCACAAGAAGTTCGTTAGCATTGCGCGATAACAAACACCATTTACTGCTTAGCCGACCTCTTCTTCGAATAGGTACTTCCCAGTAACGCCGTCATCCCATAGAACCTCCAAGCAATCACTTTTTGCATCGCCTTTTCAACAATCACTCGTGAACTCTCCCTTAACTACTCCGATGAGGTGAAAGTGAGCCTCGTAAATAAATACACTTTGATTGGAACACAAATTTTCTTAAAAGAACTCAACAATTTTGAAACGCATAAATTCATCAAATGCACTGACGAAGGCACTTTTCATTGAAACTTACCAACAACGGTTGACGCTGTCAGGAGCCACAGAGCAGAATACAAGCACTTTCCTTCGTCCCTACATTAGCAAAATTTTTCGAAGTGATCTTCTCTTCTTTCTGATTCGGGCATAATGCTCTGCACAAGAAGTAATACCGTGAGCGTTAGTCCTACTAGAAAAGGATGTCTCTTATAGAGGTGTAAAACTTTGAAATGAAGCTCAGAATTCAAATTGTCATCAAATTTCTTTTATTCGAAAGAATAAAAATTAAAAATTAGGACCACCACGGATGGTTTCGATGTAGGCAAATCTGGAGGTCATATTTTCGATGGTTTTCGCCAGTATAAGTGTGGCCGTATATCGCCTTCAATGGTAATTTTAGTATATCATAATCAATTAATTCAAAATTATTATCAAGTGAACACCCTAATATGTTTCTTAAAAGTATAAACTTTTATTCTGTTTCACAAAAAGCTACGTAACTCATGACAAGCTACACTGTTAATGATGACGACGTTGATGCCGATCGTATTGTTTCTTTGAGTCGTTCCACCAGCCAAACTCAACGAATATATACAAGACAACAACGTCAACGAACAAAAATTAATAATACCGTGTGTGTTTTTTTTTACAAACCATATTTCCATATAGCAAAATAAAAAAGAAATTGATAAGAATCTGCATAATTTTTGTTTCAAACTTTATTGCCAAACAAAAATTTGTTTTAAACCTTTTCTGATAGTTTTAAGTTTAACACAAACAGTTTTTTAGCGGTTACATAGTGAGACCGGCATCACAATCAGCACCATCACCGGCAGGCAGTCAGTGTTGATGTCACCAGAAAAGACATTTATTTCCATCCATATTTATGGACGAATACCTTGAATTGATACGGTTGGTTAATGGTGACTGCCAATGGTAGAGTTGCTGGTGGTAGATGCTGTTGACGATGCTGATGGTCCCGTAAATGAATTATGATATATTTTTGATGCAAATTGCTGCAATTAACTTGTCAAAGAAAATTAACAGAAATTATGCTAAACAGATTTTTTTTTTTTGCGAAAGAGTTTTTTGATTTTGATATGCGATCGTATAGTACGTGGATAATGAATGGAATTGTTTTGAAAATATACGATTTTGTTGCTGTTAAATTTATGAGGAATTTTAGCATATTCGTGCTCATGGTATCTAATAAGGGAGTGTCGATATTTACAGCCATCGGTGGCCTTCGCATTTTGCCATCGCCCTTTTTATGTTGTCTTTTTCATATATATTCCAAGGCTGAGTACAATGGCAGAAATAACTCAGTGTTTGTTAGCTCAAAAGTTTAGCATGACATTTCAGACGCGAAGTTGGTAGACCTTCAACCATCCTTCAGACCTGATAGAAATTGCATATTATCAAAAGGGATCGATCACTGGTATGCATGGATATATAAATCCAAACTCAGTTGTGGATAGAAAAGTAGAGGGTGCTATTAGCTAAAGCAATTAACTCGTAAACTGAAAATAAGAAAGTTCTGAGTAGTGGAGGAACTACTCTGCCACTCTCTGGTTCGAATATATCTTTTCTGCCTTAATACGGATTTGTATAAATCATCAATGTTTGGCTATGACAGTGATGAAAGCTTAACTTTGATCATGCAACAGCACCGAAGGCGATTGTCACTATCATGACGATATACATATATATATATATATATATATATATATATATATATTTCATAGTAGCTGCACTCAGGGTATGATTCCTATTTATGCACTACCGCAACCAGAAGGAAGAGGATAGTGTTGAGAGGATAGATAAAAAAAAGATGAGATAAGACAGAATTTTTTGTAGGCATTTCACTTCTTACTTTGCCGACGAATTTTCGTCATGGTACCGGCGAGGGAGCACGTTCTAATACAAGTTTCAGTACATAGTAACATCGGAAATGTTCAGCGATCAGTGATATGCCTTTGCCATTGAAATAGGCGTCCAAGAAATTAACCCTACTATGCTCTAATCAAAAGAATTCGATACCGCATTCATAACTGAGGTCGGGGTCTTACGAAGAATTTTCGGCCTCACTTAGTGTTACCTCAGCCAAGATAGAACTCAGATTTACATCTCAATTTAAATAAAGTCCTACTCTAGCAGTAATGAGATTCAATGGACATGTCAAAACATTTTGGGATACGCTTATTGGGTACCGAAGCAAAACCACTTTAGGAATACAATTTTATTCAGCAAAAAAGCGCAATTTTTTCCCAAAAAATAGCCCCATTAGAAAACCCGTTTAAGACAATAGAAAATTCAGATCACTATAACCATATGATGACCGACTTTTGAAGATTTTATGATTTCGATTCTAATTTGCTCTCAATGTTTTATTTCTATGAAATGTCATTATTTGAAATGCACTTTACAAGGAGAACTGTTATTTTTAAGTTTTTTGCTTTTGGATGAGTGGGTGCGTGAATCATAAACAATCATAAAACAAGGAAATTTATTTTAAATATCAATTTCCAGTATCTTTATTGCAAAGGAAATTTCTTGAATTTAATCTTTAAATATCATTTCTGCCATGTGAACGCCACGGCCGTATTTCACTTATAACTCTTCGAATGTTGATTTCCAAGTAGATAAATTTTTTGTGAGTAATTGTTCTAAACAAGTTACTTAACATAAACTCAAAGAAAGATAATTCAACGAGGTTAAACCACGTGATCTTAGTGGCCAATTAGTTGAACCATTACGTTAAATAATTCAAAAATATTTAAATTGTCCTTGAGGAGCTCCTGCTCCGTGCTGTTGGAACCACATCTCAGCAGGATTAATACCACGTAATTAATTCTACCGTTCACCATTGATAGTATTATTCCCTACCATTATCGTTTTTGAAGACATATGGCCGCATGACTCCAGCCCATAAAGCAGAACAAACAGTAATTCTCTGTGGATATAGTGGTGTTTCGGCGAAAGCTTATAGATTCTTATCACTCCAAATGGGACAATTCTTCTTTTTCACGTACCCAATTAACCATAAATAGTCTTCATCGGAAAATAAAATATTGAATGGAAGAGTTTAAAGAATAGAGCAATTATTGTGATTAAAAATTTCAACTATTTGCACGCGCTGTTCTGATATAAGCCGATCCACGAAAAGCAACTATCAGCTGTTAAATGGGTATTCAAATAATGCAGTAGTATTTTTATAGAATAAAAAGTTTTTGGATTTATTGACAAAAAAAGTTCTTGTTAAATAATATTTAAATTTATTGCTTTTTGTATACCAGGGTTCAGCTATTAATTAATTGAATAACTGCATAGTAAATAAAATTCGATAAGTCCTAAGCAAGATATATAATTTCGTCCGAAAATATAAACTGCTTTTAACAAAATAAAAATTTATACATTGAATGTTAACTTTCGAAATAGAACCCTGGCAAAGATCAGCTGTAGATTTACATTAAACTGCTGAGTGAGTCACGATGTAAAGTGTGTATCTATTTAAGCAAAAGTGTGTACTCCAACATAAAATTGCAACACAATTTTGCTCCAATTATTGAAACATAAATTTCATTTTATTATTTCCCATAAAGTTTATTAACCCATAGCAAAAATTTCAACTACTAGCAACAACTCAATTGCCAAATCACAATTCAATAATAAATATGGACGTATTTCACTTAAAACTAAATTATTTTTCTACGCCATACACTTGGAGCAATTTGATGCAATCATTATCAAACAGTAGTTTTCAACTCGTTTATTTGATGCCATAAATTCAAAAACTAAAATTTGCAATTATTACCACAACATTTTACATCAAGTTGGCCGCCACTTATTCAGTTAGTATTCAATTATGGTTTTGCGGAAAATAAAACTCCTTAACCGATTTATACGTTGATAATGAAAATGATAATCAGTTGAGAAAAGCCATAATGGCAAGTGTTGATTGACAAGAAAACTCTTGCACACTTAATATTGAATGCAAGTGCATATGTGTACGTGTGTGTATGTGTGTGCATGCAAAGCATACAAACACCTTTTTGAACACAACTGCTGCATGTTTTCTAATAACAGATTTTCCTGTATTTCGCTTTATGCCAAGAAAGTCACTATATTTTATCTGAAGCAAAAAAATGACAGTTATAGTTTTGAGACCTGTTTTGATGGACACATTCAGACATTTACATATTTAAAACTTACACTTGCTCTCACGTACTAAGATATGCACATGCGCAGAGACACTTTGAAGTAATTTTACATACACTCTCAAGTTGATTATCAATTCCTGCAATTGGTGCCGTCATCATCATCATCATCATCGTCACCATCATCATCAGCTGCATCATTAATATTGTTAAGTCAATGATGTTCAGTTTTATCATCATAATATTCTTCGTCGACTCATAGATACTTTTTTTAACAAACTAGGAAGTACTTAAATATTGTTGCTTTCCACTTGCTGGCATTTTAATAACGCTCTGCATACCAAAATGTTATAAACACTTATATTATTCGCCTGCTTTTAACAGATCGCTAAATTATTCTGTTAGAATAATGCGGTGTTGCAAACTGTTCATATGACTTTTAAGACAACTTCATGTTTTTATGGGTTATTTTTATTGGTTTTTAAACAGGGCTCAAAGAAGGAAGTTGCTGTTTATGCGTTTAAAAGATTGTGAATTAATTATTAATATGTCTGGGATATACAGGAGGGAGGCGCAAAACTCTCATTGGGGTCAGAATTTTTAATAAATTTTACTCCAAATGCGATAAATTCGTTGAAGTTTTATATATGTGGAGAAAACTTAAGGAATTTGAAATAGAACACCGATCAAAACTTGTTGATAAAACCTTGCGACAAAATCTTTTATAATATTTTAGTGGTATAATTATTGAATAGAAAGTAGGAAAACATACAGCAGGTAAAATAAGTCCCCTGAATATTTATTCTTTCAAAACCTTTAATAAAATGATCTGAGCTCACATGAGGTTCAAAATTATCTCATAAAGAAAAATGGTTGTCTAGTCATTTAAAGTCAATATTTGGGGCTACAAAATATAGAAACGAAATTATTTTTTGGCAAAATGTTATATCTGCAAAATTTAAAAAATGTGATTAATCTTAATTTAAACAATTGTTTTAACTATTTACACAAAGAACTTGACAAACAAAAAAGTCTATGTTAATCTGATATGCAAGAATTGACTCATTATTAAACTCTTGTTAAATAGTTTAATCCCTGTGTGAATATGTTCGTTGCATTTTGGATCGTGAATAAGTCTTTCTAAAAAATTTTGACAATATCATGCTGGTCTCCCAAGTGCCATTCAGTCGGTATAAATCTAACATGAGTTAACCTACTTTAGTTTTACTCAAAGTTTTTTTTTCTATCACTTCACATTAAGAATATAAAAATTTACGATGCAATAATTATTATTTAATTGCTTACGTCATATTGATTCCATATTAATATCCTCATGTGCAATTTAATGGTAAACTTATCAGACAATTTTGTTGTTTAAAGTCTACCTTTTTTCATTTAGATTTAGATGCATCAGATAGAAAAGACAATAAACGCAATTATCGCTTGCAGTTGCTGCAATCTGCTACAACAACTCTTTATTGAGTTTTATTTGCAGATTAAAAAGCAACTGCAGCCTATACTTGAAAATGTGTTAAATTGTCGTTGTCATCAGGAAATATATGTCGATGTTGAGCAGTAAATTCCAAGTAAATTATAATCATAATAATTTTTGAAAAATGTAACAACTTTGGATTTATCTACATAAACATAAGAGTGGTGTATGCATGAAAAAATTCTGCACAAATAACTGGGTAAACACTATAGATGCAAGCGTGAATATAACTTTTTTCACTCACGTGGAAGGGTATTCACTCAGGGAATGATTTGTTGTTGCTAATATTTGATTATAAACACAGCAAGTCACGTTTGGTCAAAATTAGTCAAGAAATTTTCATAGTTAAGTTATCTTCAAGCTTATTTTCAAAGCCTAAAATTTTGCATTTTCAATAAATAAATTTATAAATATTGAATCATCACTGAGAATACTAAGGAAATAATTTGTTTCCTTTATGTTCCCATTGAATTGAATAAAAAATTCCTACTTTACCATTAAGGCTCACGCGTGTTGCCCATCCCAAGTGTTTACTTTCATTTGCGAATGCATGTATGAATATTTAGCACGAGATACAATCTGTCAACCAACGGAAATTGAAAAATGTTCATGTATAATAAAAAATTATTTAAATAGTTCAGCTTTGATGACAGCAAATGTATGCAGGCACTCGCATAAATACGAACATTAGGTATGCCCATTCAATAAAATATAATTCAATGTGTTGTCATTGAAATAAAACAAGTATTTTTTAATAATTTTTGTAAGATACAGAAATTAAAAAAATCACAAATATTCCTTAATAAATATTTTATGAACTTTAATATGACTTAAAACTGCATATCAACACCAGCTAAATATATCAATATATTTTTTAGAATAAGTTGACGACAGAATTTGATATCAATTTGAATAAAAATTTTTTATTTATATCAAATGCTATAGTATTCTCTCTGCTTTTTTAATCAACAATACTCGTATACAAAATATCCTCGTAACTCATGCTCATAAATATTTTTATATATTTTAGCTTTTCCAAAATAACTTTTTATTAGAAAAGGAAATTTCTAAGATCTTCTTTTCCTTGAATGAATCTGCTTTGGTTCTATATTTTTTTTTTAATAATTCCTGTATTTTCTGAACATTTAAAATGTGAAATTTATGAAACAATTAAAAAAAAAATTATGGAAAACGTTTGACCACAAAGTCCATCGTAACTTGGTTTTTATGCGGTTCTATGCTTTTCTTCGAAATAAAACCATATTATCTTAATTAGTACATATTTTTGAGAATTATCATTTTTTAAAACTCTTTAATATTATGTGCTGAACAAAAGCCTAAGTAAATAAAAAAGGAAAAGTGATCAGTGATCAGTGAGTTCTTGTTATGACTTTGATATTTATTTTAGACTTCTCACTTATTAAAGTGGAAGTTTGAAATAAATATCTTTAGTTATTCTAAGATATGATAAGCAAAGGTCCCTTGATGATCTGTATAAGCTGAAACCCCTCTATCGATCACTTTGAACTGTTTAGTAAGATTTTGGGAAAAAAGAATTAGCACATAATTAAAATTAAAGCATATTATTTTAATTTTCAAGTTAACTGATTACAATAAAAGAATATGCTACAGTAACTGATCAGATATATAGTTACGGAATCTAAAAAAATAACTTTCTTCTAAATTTTTCGCTCATGATATCCTGAAAAAGGATAAACCAGTTTCGACCAAGTTTACTTTTATCGATATGGTTTTGTAATCTCCATAGCTGATTGGTTTGTGAAATCTATCGATAAGGCTGTTAGAGATTTATTCGAAAACATTGATTTTAAAAAATGCTCTTTTATTATATTGATATTGATTCAAATTTACAGAACTTTTAAGTTCAGTAGTGATTTTTAGAACGCCACTACTTTCGTTTAATTCGGTTAAGCCATTCAAAAGTTATAAGCTGGTCATATACATACACTAACACAAACATAGACAGACACAAACATCCATACAGAGACAGTGATGGACTCTCAGAATCGTTCAGGAAAGCTTTTTATTTTCTTAAAACGTGAAATTTTGATAAAAACTCAATTTATTTAAAAAGGGGCAAATCCTATTTTTAAAAATTTTGAATTTTTCTAGCGGGAAAAAAACATCTCTTCGTTCGAAATTATTTGTCTTAAAAATTCAATAACAACTACATATTTAATTTGCGTGTTTGTTTAATATATCATTTACGAATTGTCTTTCGATTATTTAATAATTCAAAAGGGTAATTACAGATTAGCAAGTAAGAAAAGGCCGGCCGGCCAGACACTAAAAATATGATGTACCATTCGCCAATTGTGTTATGACTATAGTATATGTGAAAAACATGTTTGGGCATGCTTAAGCAAATTGTGAAAAGTTATTTTAATTTTACCTAGAAGTAGAAATATCAAATAGAAATTTGTTATCTTGCATTGGAAGTCAATCAAAATCGTTTGCGATTTTTGGAACATTCAATTAAAAATTCCACTATTATTTTTAAGAACACAATTTATTTAAATATTTGTTTTAATAGGGGCTGCCCTAATGTCGCCAGCTTCAACAAAATATAATTATTTTTAATACTCATAAATTGCCAATTATTTTTGTATTTTAAAACATAAAAGTGATTGTATTCAATTAATGTTTATTAAAAAAAACTATACTGAAATGCATGAATTTAATTAAATCACTTAAATGGCCTGTTTGTTAAGCGAACCGAAGTTTTAGGAAAAAATAATTATTAAATATGTGAAATTATTTACAGTAAAATAAAAATTTATGACTCAGTTATTAAAACAATTAATTCTTTTCAGAAAAAAGTATATATTAAGCAACTTTTTATAAAGCACTTGCGCAATCTCTTTAGCCGTTAAGTTCTCAAAGAATACCAGATCAACTAATTTCTAACGTCTTCCTCGTTTACTGAAGTCCAATTCTGTTGCACTATTGAGTTGTGCGAGTGATGAAGAAAGAAAAATTAAATAAAATAATTGGAAGTGGGAGTTCTAAATTGAAATATACGATCCCTCTCAATTATGATAACGAAACACCATACATATTGTTTTTGTATGATCGCTTCAGTTTGTGAAAATTTATTGAATTCTGCAACTCCAGCACTACAAATATTTGTATTAGATTCTTTAAGCTTTTAAAATTGCCCTCGTTATACTAGTACTTAGAAGTATCTTATTTAATTGCCATGAAAAGATTTGTGCACGATCTTACTGGGGCTAATGCCAAAGCGAATTTCTCATAAGCATGTTCATTTATTGATTTCCATTTTTCAAATGCATATTTTGAGCAAAAATATCATAGAATAGTGTTATTAGAATTTATTATTAGAAAAAATAGAATCAGTGTTATTAGAATTTAAGATTATAACCATAAATAAAAATTTCCAACTATATAATTTTAATTTATAAAATTTCATTTTCTATTTCAGGTAAAATTTTATTTAATTCACATACGCATGTATATAGTCCAAAGAGCCGAGCGTAAGTATAAGAAATCTCTAAAAAAACTGAAAACATTGATTTCTTAATAGGCACATTTATTGCTTTCATCAGCCAATTTTGTCTGTAATTTTAGTTAATTATTCTTGAACTATCAACCGAATTAATCACAGTGCAATCAAAAAGCACATGCTATATTAAGTCCAAACTGATTCTAATTAAGTTTCTTAACAGTTGATTTAATTTAGCAAAAGTTTATAATTACTAAAGTTGTTCAACTAAAAGCTTAAAACTTATGAATTCTAATGGCAAATATGTATGTATGTGTGTACAAATACAAACTACCACAAAATGATCATAAAAAGAAAATTCATTAAAAAATAATGACAACTTTAAAATTTCATTAATTTTTTTATTAAGAAAAAAAAAACAGATAAATAAATAAAGCACAGCCACCAAAAACTTGCATAACCTCAAACGGTAGAGGAATTTTAACAAAGATCTTTAATCAATTTAAGTTTTTTAAAACTTAGTTTTTTACTGAACGACTGACTACTTACAATGTATGCCAAACAAAGAAAGAAACCATGAAAAATTCTATTGACTTCATAATGGCTAAAAGGAAAAAAAAACAACAACAACAAAAACTGTGTGCAAGTGGTGCTTGAGTAGCCCGGCATAACGTGCATACTGCAAATATTGTAATATGAATGCACGTAAATGTGTTTGTGTGTGTTTGTATATGCATGTTTGTAGATGCTTTTGTTTTGCGCATGCGCAACTTTACCAATCGAATTTATTTCTTTATTTTTATATATTCTATGTGTTTTGTTTTGTTATTGTTGGCTATTTTGCTTTTATTGCATTGCAGCACTCTACAGTCATTCAGCCATTAAATGCCGTTATCTACTTATTACACAATAAAAACACTACGTACATACTAAAAATATACCAACAATAAAAACAATTATATCGACAAAGCAGAGTTGGCAACTTTAGTTTTACCCGCATACTTATCTACAAATCAAACTAACAGACCCAAAAACATTATTTGATAATAAAATCCGCCTTTCGTAATAACTGATGTTCCTGACGTCAGACGATCTTAGAAAACTATTTAAGTATAAGACCATATCTAATACAGAAGTCTTCTACTACTGCAGAACCGTAAAAAGAAGAAGTAACAGTTATTAATTTTTAAATAAAATTTTGGAAAAAAAACCGCACATATAAAAATAAGGAGTTAATAAGAGATCTGTTTTGAAATTTCTCAGGCCATGTGCATTCCATTACCCCTCCTTTTCACTCCCCGCTAGGACCTTATTTATTTATTTACCCTTTTTTTGTGCAAAACTCGAGCACTCATCAGATCTCCACGTTTTAAGTCCCCAGGAAGCTTCCCTGGCCAATTCTGAGATTTCGTCAATATGGCTGTGTGTGTATGTGAATGTATATATATATGTGTATATATGCGTGTAAGTATTTGACTCTCTTATAATTTGTTGGACGGCTCAACCGAATCCAACCAAACTGGTGGCATTATTCGCTCTTCGGTCCTCAGATTTCCTGTAAATTTGGCCCAATTCGAACTGGCAGATATCTCCAAGACTCTTAAAAATAATGCATTTTGCAAAGCACTTTCAATAACTTATTGGAACAACCTTTAAACGGTTAAGCGAATGATACCACAATATAGTCACCTCTTGACGTTTGCAAACCACGTCGATGGGGCGGCTCAAAAGCGGTTATTTCGTTGGTGAGATATCGTCAACCAAGAAATGCGAAGAAAATCATATTTCTTAACTGAGAAATTATATATCTTATCAATTATTGTTCTTGATTCAATTATAGTAACCGAGAGAAGTGTATCAATCAGCTTTTAACACGTGGGAATCGGTCGATTTGAAAATTAATATAATATTGTTTTAGCTCAAAGAGCTTTAAAGCATATAACAGCTCAAAAACCAAGATGCGATAGATTTAAGGTTAAAATAAGCCGGAAGTTACAGGGGTGGCCTTTGGGGTCAATGCTTTCGTTTTTTACTAGTACGTTTGCCTCCAGGTTCAGTCCATAGTTCCAATTATTAAGCGTATATAGTTTGTTTGTTTAGTCACAAAGTTTGGCGACACTTTTGTACTCTTTTGCGATATAAATTAAGATCTTATTTATAAATAAAAAATTTGTTTTTTTCTGAAAAGTGATGGTGTCCTGGGACCGAACAATTCTTACAGGCGACATAAGCTTTTCAAAGAAAGGCACTCATGCTCCATCCACATCAACTTGTGATGAGAGTGTAGAAAATTGTTATAGATATCGTGAAATCACTTGTAGAAAAGTTTGCTGAGGGTGTTGCTAAAGATGTGGTTATCAAGGTGCTGTTAGAGAAGATCTATTTGAAATTGATGACTTTAAAAAAGGAGTTTTAGGTCAAAATTAATATCATCAGCATGTCTCAGTCATTGCAAACACCAAATTCTGATCCCTGTAACTACTTCATATTCCCCATAGAGATGAGACGGTTTACGAGATAGCGTTGAGGAAAATATGATTGAGCAAATAAAAACCACCTTCGCTGAGAAACCTCAAGGGCATTCCAAGCAGTGCATATCACAACTACTTCGAGGATTTACAAGAATACGAAGAAGGCCACTGAACAACAGTTCATAAACAACTAAAATATCTCAACTAATTTGATGAAATTACAATATCAATTAGATGATTCATTTAATGCTTTAATATAGTCCAGAAAATTTTGAATACCTGATCATGGGAATTTAAATGCAAAAAATTTTAGATTTGGGAAATACTTCTTGCTCTTGAAGGAAATATTTAGTTGATATTGTCACATTTTGATACACCCTAGTCTAAGGCCAATACCGCTGCAAATATCCAACTTGCGTCCACTGTTTTGAATATGTTAGACCGTACTTATAGGAAACAAAATTTTTTATATAATTTCAAAAGTTTCAAGACGTTGCTTTGTCTATCAATACATTAAAAATTTTTGTATTAACTAAAAGAAATAATCTATTAAATAAGAATTAAAATTCTTCCGGTTTTTTTAATCAATAATATTCTATAATATTTAAAAGCTTAAGGTTTCTTTATTTTCAAAAAATTATTTGTTTTTTCGTCACTCCTTTATGTGACTTCTTAAGAAAATTTTAAAAAAATTTCAAATCAAATAAAATAATGAAATTCCTGAGGAAGTCATACAAAGAAGAGACGAAATATTTAAAAAACAAATAAACTTTTAAAAATAAAGAGACCTTAAGCTTAAATATATTAGATAATGTTATTGAGAGTTAAAACTATTTTAAATTTTCTTTTTGTGTACTTTAATATATCACTAACTCAAAGTGGTTTACAAAAATAGGACCTTAAATTTAATTACATTTTCTAAGAATAAAATTAACTCCTTCCATAATAAAATTTGTTACGCAATTAATTTCAAAAGTATGTAAAGCACAACTTTCTTATTGCATTTATATATCCTTTAATCTAGCTTTTCCATCCCTGCCAAATAAGTTGCTGAAAAAAAGCTACAGAACCACTAGCATAGTTTAGCCGTTGAGACCTAATTTCACACAACAACTTTTCAAAGAGTTGATTTGGCGCTGGAAAAACTAAAAACCAACAATCAAAGAAACAAACAAATAAACAAACGAAAAAAAAAATTACAGAATACTTTTCAAATCCAACAACAGTAATGGGAAATAAAAACTTACCGAATGGTAGCCAATGGTAGTAATAAAATACAATAACGTAATACATTTTACATTTAGAACGTTATGTTTGTGTTTATTACGCTACAGCTACGATGGAAAACGAACTGCAAATAATAGAAATAACAAAAATAGCGTAAAACAAAACAAAAATAAGTATTTAATAAAAATAAATTCATTGCATTTATATTAGTAAGCTACAGTGGGGACTAAATTTAAAGGTACATAAACCACGTCATAATTATAAGCTTTAACAAAACTTCTAGTCTTGTGTGGTTGATTTCGTCCTTCATTGTTTTTTGATATATTAACAATATAGACTTTGTCCTTTAAATAATCCCAAGAAAGATGACCTATTGAAATCGCTTGTAGATGAAAAATCTCGTACACTAAAGATGTTGCATAAAAGTGTTATCGTGTTTCCCACAGTGTGTTATGTGGCTGCATCCTGTTGGAACCATATATATAGATGATTCCCTACGGCAGGCCTTTTTAACATTGTCCGTTATTTGATAGCAGTGATTGAACCAGGGACACTTTTCAATTTTTAAATAACTATATATCTTGGGGAATTGTAGTTTTTTAAAACTCTTACTTAATATTCAATTCGGAGATTTTAGCTAGTTCCTACGTGCATTTTGCTAGAGCTAATGCAGATCGTCAAGGAACCTCTACCCAACATTTTTTAGCATTACTAAAGATATATATTTAAAACTTCCAATTTAATAAGTGAGAAGCTTAAAACAAATACCAAAGTCATTACAAGATTTCACTGATCACTTTTCTTTTTTAATTTTTTTACGTTCTTATTCTACAACTGTTTGGCTCTTTTCCGACTCTAATTGTAGTTGTAAGAGAAATGTACAATTTCATTTCTAGCAAAGTATGTGCCTGACGAAACATCGCCCAAACAAAATACTTAAGCCTTTGGACTGTTTACTCTTGAACTGTTTTTGGCATTTTGTTCCTACAGTTTGACATATTAATGAGACCAATTAATTGAGAATTATTGTCGCCTCTCAAAACTAAGTTATGAATGATGTCAGGACTTTCGTCTGCTTTTCCTCGCACACCAAATCGCCTAAACAAGCTACTACCGATACTGTTCCATTTAGAATCCTTTAAATCATTTTTGCAATATACTTAAAAAAAATAAAATATTATATGCAATTTTATAAAACATACAAAAATTCTGTTGATCAGTGATTGTTTTTATATATAATTAAGTAACAAAAATAATTACACTTTTAGCTAAAAGCAGCCTACTAAAGACATATCAGGGATGTACCGATACTGACATTAAAAAGGAAATATTGGCGCTGTCATTACCGATACGGACACATAATTTGGCATCAAGCTAAAATTAAAAAAATCTTTAGTAGATTAATTTTTTTAATAAATCAAATCAGACAGTAAGAAATAATTAATATAAAAAATTGCTACCGATAAGATTTCAAAACAGTGTGTTGTATTTAAATCCCTGGCAAAATTGGCAAATAAGAAATTAGTTTCCAAAATATCAATAAAAGAAATGGTGTTATACTTTGATTTAAGTGTGCTATTTCGCTTAGTTTGTATGCAAAGGATTATTATTTAGAATTGGGTTATTTGTGCTCAAGAAAATTGTTTAAAAGACAATTAAACATTGGCGATAAATATTGCCGATGTTTATATATTGGCCGATATATCGGCAATAGTTGCAGCATAGAGCATTGCATGAGTGAGATTCAGGTAAAAAAATATTATAAAACAATAAAAATAAAATCAATTCAGAGAATTTATTTCATACGAAACTTAATGAAACATACAGTTGGACGATTCTATGCTGGCAATTTGCTGTTAAGCGAAGTACAGTTTCTTATAAAGTCATTCTTTTTAAAGGACACAATATGTTGCCGTTTTTCTTTACAAAGTGTTATACATTTTATTATATTTTAGAGATGAGGCTAAGGTTTTATTAACCCAGGAAATAGCTTTAACAAGCGCAGTTGGGTGTATTCTTCAGTTTTCTCATCGATTCTCTTTTAATTTCCACAATATTCAATCTTGGGACTAGAAAAAAACCGAAACGAGACCAAATTTGGTGAAAACGATGGGTAAGGAAAAAAAAATGTTAAACATGCGACCCTTATGTTTGGTTAAAATTTATTTTGGTGCCCGAAATTTCTGCAAAACTGCAGATATCTTAAGAATCTTTTTTAATGGTGCTTCAATAGTTCTCCACAGCAAATATCTACCCTTTTTCGAAATTTTCATGAATTGTTAACATATCAGGTGCTTTTGGCCGTCTACTGTCCCTTTTTACACAAACATTTATGCGAATTCTTTAACACGTGTTTCGTAGCACGATCACGAGAAACTCTTTTTAAAAAATAACTGTCAAAAGCGTGCTAATTAGCTGGAAGTATTCATTTATTAAGACAGTGGCAGCTACATAGAAAAAGTGCTAAACAAATGCATGCAACTTTCGAAACTTTCATATATGCCACATGTTTTGAACAGACCTCGTATATAATATTAGAGAATGCATGAAATTATTGTTCACAACAATCATTTTTTAGATTGTATAAACTTTTTTAAATAATTTGAACGCACTTAAAGTCAAAATAGTTTCCATGAGCATCATGTTCCAAGATTTATTGGGATCGTTTTTCCAAAATCTTTAATTCAGAACAACTTGAAGTCCATATAATATGACATAATATGAGTGACATAGGTTTTGATTGCTAATGCGTGAATGTATGTAAATTTTGTCTAAAAATTATAACTTTAGTTCCACCACTTTGAAGATTTTTGCTACGCGTGCTCTCTTCAGCTGAAAATTATCTAAGATTTTCAATATGCTTGCAAACTGAACAATTGCAAAGTGTTCTACATACAACACCAAAGCCAACTCATAGTTTAAATATTCGATTTCTAGCAGTCGCCCAGAGTTAGGAACAACATTCCCATTTCTTCGTTTCCTATAAGATTGGAAATCCAAAAAACAAAACCGCAACATTAAAAAAAACTTAAAATTAAACCACAACCACTAGAAATTTGTGTTAAAACTTTTGCTGTTAAATCGCACTTGGTATCAAACTCGACTCTCATACACAAAAATGATTATCGTATTTATCTGCTAATATTTGTTGGTATTGTTGCAAGAAGTTATGTTCATGAGCAACAACAAAAGCAACAGCAAAATATTGTTCAAACTAACTGCAAACCTCTAAAATATACAAGTTTTAAGGTCGTTTAGTTCTATTATGTGGTTGTTTAGCTATAATAGTTGCTGTTGTTGTTGTGTTGCCTGGTTATAGTGTTGCATGGTATGTTGGTTGAGAATACAGGGTGCAAAAAATAGAACATAAATGTTGCTGTAAGTGTACATGTTTGGAACAACAACAGAAATAGCAACAGCAAGAGCGACTTGAGTCAAAAGAAAAAAATATAGATACAAACAAACAAACAAAACAGAAACTAGACAACTGCAACACGGGCAGCATAAAAAAGCGCAAACACACAGACCAGCAGACTAACAAACAACTTTATGACCAAAGCATCCAACTTAAGAAAAACTAACCGTAGCACTTGCAAAAAAAAAAAAATATTAAAAATAAAATGGTCGCTGCCGTACTAGTCACTCACTCACCAAAAATGAAATGTTTAATAAAAAATTGCTGCCATAAAGAAAAACCTGAATAATAAATTGGCCACATTCAGGCACTGAACGAAATATATCTGTTTTAAATTAAATTACGGAATAAACATTTGAATTCGGAATATGTGGCAGCAAATCTAATATACTTCAGCTTCACGTACTTAACAAAAATTCGCCGGCTGCAAGAAATTCTGCACCTTCTTTATCTTTCCTTTCAACAATTTCATCACCTGCTTCCATAGTTCCGTCATAAGGAACTAATCTATTAGTCAACCTGGTGACTTTCACACTTTATTGCGTGAAGCGGGAGCGAGTGTTGCTGAATTTTTGCCGTTGCTCTTGCTGATAACCTGTTAAAGTGAATCCTGTCCAGTCTCTGAATTCACAGAGAAAAAAAGGGCAGACAACTTAAAAGTGGTAGACTTTCCTACGCTGTTAGTAAGAAAACCAGGTGAAATTGCACCTGGATTTAGTCAAAGAATAACTCTTAGCTGATAGCAGGTTCAGGGCTTCACCAGTAACGATGCCATGGCCTCCGACGTGCGCTGCAGAAGAAATACTAACCAAAAGGGTAAAAAGATGATGTTCGCCAGCGACCAAATAATCGCAGCTCTGAGTTTGTTCTCGTGATTATGTTAGGGTTTGTGCACGTTCGCAGTAGTGATTACTGGAGCGAATTTCGTTGCTTTCTTCGTTAGTGTTCAGTGAATCTGTGGCCGAATATTTGTTGAGGTCTCCTCAGGAAGTTCACTTGATAGTTGCGGTTTAATGTCAAGAATCTCTGGGTGAAATTTTAGGTACGAACTAATGCTTGTCATGTCCTAGTCACTTCTCGGACTTCTGTCAAACCAATAGAAGCGATTTCTACGCACGGTTGCGGTTTGTGGCTGGATATTTGTTGAGGTCACTTCAAGGAGATCACATGGTAGTTGCGGTTTATTATCAAGAATCTCTAGGTGAAATGTTAGGTACGGACTGGTGCTTGGCATGTGCGAAGACTCCCGTCTAACCAATAGTACAGATTTCTATGAGCGGTTGCGAGGTCAAAAGCGGCTGAAGAAGCGGTGACTGTAAAGTTGGTGCGGGTAAGGACTCGTTTATTTTGTAGATTTTTGTCTTGCTGGTTTCTGCATTTGTGGTCGCGGCAGGTTGGAATCCTCGAAAGTAGAGAAGTTGTTGGATAGCCCCGAGTACTTAAAAAAGGTATTTATGTATTCTAGTAACGAAAAGCATTAGAAGTTGCAAACTGAGTGAGCTGAATTGGCACTGAGGTGGCCCCTAAATAGGCCGTTAGTAGTGGACACCGTACTTCACACAAGTGTTAAGGGCACCGCCAGTTCTGGAGATTATTGTCTTAAAATAAGGCACAGTCTGCAGTAGATATCAAATCCATCATATCTGAATTTTTGTTAAAGAATTTAAATTACTTTTAAATAAAATAATGTGATCTTACTTTGTATAACTATTTTCCTAAAATCATTTGCAATATATGATAAATATATATAAATTCTTTACTTCTGTAAGTAAACAAAAACAGCTGCACTACAGCTTGTGAATTAAGTGTGATAAAATGTGAGGAAAAGAACAGCAAAATATGCAACTATATCCTTGGGAACTTTAATATATTGTGGCTCAGTTCATTCAACAACTTTTGTGTCAAAAACCTGACTTTATTAAATATGCAGTGTACCTGCAAAATTACATATCTACGATATTAATTTGAAAAAATTCTTACAGTGTTTATCGTGGCCAAGTATTTATATTTGTGCTACTTATATAAAATAACAAATAATTCTCTTTTAGTAAACAGATACGCCATGTTCAAATATGATTTGTGTTACTCAAGCAGGTTGTTTGCGCAAAATATAACAAACAAAAAAAAACTTTATTAATATACAAATAAAGTGTAATAATGTTGCATATTTTTAAAGCAATTTAATAAATTGAAATGGCGCCGAAAATAATAAGTAAAAGGAAAGAAATTGAATATATAAATCAATAAAATAAAAAACTATTATAACAAGCCTTTTAAATAAAAAAAAATTTTTCCAGTGATAAGAAGGCATCAAAAATTTTTCAAAATATCTGCTGTGTGACAAAAATTTGTTGTTTGTTTATTTGTTCTTCTAAAAGTCTATTACCAATCTAGAGGTGTTGTTTAACACAGTATCTGTTTATTAACTCTGCTCATCCTGTTGTGCAGCGTTAAAAGAATAACTTTAAGTGTGTATAAATATTTATCATTGTATTCTTAGAGAAAACACTTTACCACATTTTTTAATAATATCATATCAATCTTAAAAGAGCACGAGATTAAAGGCGTAGAACAACAAGTAGCCGGGTTTGCAATTGAAAATGATCTACAACGACTTCTTAGTAACACTACGTTTCATATTATCAATGGCTTAAAGTATGCGTTTAATTTCCTCATTTTATTGGAAATAAATTTATTATTTTCAATATAAAATATTGTTCCAATAATTGAGTTAATTAAAAATCAATGACTTTTGTAAATATATTCGATTTTATATTAAATTTTGATGGAAAGCGTTAAAGAGCAGACCAGTTGTTTTCGAATGCCGCTATAATTTTATCTTCATGTTCATTTTTGCTTACTACCACCAATTTTAATGTGGAAAACGATACAAGAACTATAGCAAACACATGGTAGCACGCTCTTCTGTTGCGTTTGGATTATATTCAGCATTTCTTATATCGTGTTTTTTTGTAAGACAAATTGTTGTAATTTTTTTCGTACCGATATGGTTTTAATAAATATAATTTTTTCAGTCGCAAAGCAGTTTTGAGTCAGTCAACATCAAGCCAATTATATATAAAGTGCAACCAGACCACTGATTGTGTACTCTCTTTCGGGAGTTTTGCGTCTCACTCGGACTAGTTAATTTCGACGCCTCAGAAAACTGTATTGAATTACGGTTCTTCTGAGAAAGTTTCCATGGTTAACTACGTTGCTACTTCCTATGTGAAGGCATGGGTCGTGTACAGTCAGTTATAGAAACGGATATAATAAGGTTTAATAGCTTATTCGCCGGTATGTGGTATCAGTCACCCACTGGCATCTGTGTACCAAATACTTTACAAATTTACAAATACAAGTATAAATAAATCTCATTTGTAAAGCTAAAGCTAACTGATAAGACCTGGTTGTATAATACACAATGATATTTCAATTAATTTAGTTTTAATGAGGATTTATTATATACAACGCTGTTTTTGTCTTTGGTAAGCTGGGTGCTGCCAAGATTCTTGATGGAAACATTTGATAATGGTTGAAGAACACACAGAAAAATTTACCTACCTTTTCTCTTAATTTTAAATATTTATTCACGTCGTATATATCCATCCATGTTTTGGACCAGCCTCCAGAGAATGTTTCCTACATATGATATGTCTGTGTCTTCGGCAATGAGACAAGCCGACAATATCTCAAAAAAATCCTTGTGCAAATGTAGGCTCTTGGATCTTGGTATCTTAATCACCGTATTCATGTGTTCACTACTTTAGCAAACAGCACCCGCAAAATTTAGAATTAATACTATGTATTTTAAGCGGATCTTAAAATTTTTATTGTTTTATACCAACAAAAACAGCTACAGTACATTTTGTGGTTTAAGTGATATAAAATAGAGACAAAAGTAGAACAACAACTGCACCCATATTCTTAAGAGATATAATAAATTGTAATTAAATTTATTGGACAACTTCTGCGTCCTTCTTCTAACTCTTCTATATTCTTATAATATTGTTTTATAATAATTAAATATTTTATAGTAATTATATACCATATTATTCCATATACCGCCCAATAATAAATCGCATGGGAAGCATAATAATAATTTGTTTTTATTCGAGAAGCTCTCACATCAGTGACAGACGTTGGGTATTGTTTGTTAAAACCTGGATGTTATCAATATGCAGTGCGAACGCAAGATTATATCTGTCAAAAGTGAAACGAGCTAAGACAAATTGATTCATGTTGAAAAAAATTGCAGTCTGTTAGTAGATATTCGTTTAGCTATTTGTTAATTGATAAAATATCGCTGCTTGGTAAAAATAATAAGAGGCGTTTTTAAAAAGCAGCATTCTTAAACTGTAGAGAAAATCTCACAATTATGTTGTAAGAGATCGGAGAATTAAATTAAATTCAACTTAATACTTTATAATTCACACTTTTGGTACCCTACTTTCTTTGAAAAATATACCAGAATTGCTATGAAATATTACTTGGACATCAGGGGCAGGTTTTCGAAAGATAAGTTTCATACAAGTCCCTTGTAATGTCTATAGTATTTTCATAAATTTATTTTTTGACTACCAACTTCATAATACAATCATAATATTTTGCAGTTCTTATGTAGGGAACAGCACTTAAACATGGTAAAATCATGTTAAAGTAGTTTATAACTACATACAAGCTACCACTATTACTAATTCTATTAAAGCAACAATGGCAACAACTACTTACATGTATTCAGGCATAACAACAACTTCCATCATCATATACGTACAAAAGAAAACTCCAGTTTTAGACATGCCAACAGTAAGAAATAATATGAAATAAACAAGAAACAGAAGATGAAATAGAAAGAAGACAGACGTACAGACAGACATGTTACACAGAATCAGGAAGTAAATTTTAATGCTATACACCATCATACCACATACAACTTGTACAACATACATCCAAGTTCAGTATCTGTGTAATCATTCTATTTGATTTTATTTTTTTTAATACTTTTTATTTTATTTACGCACACAATAATAGATCGTAAGGTTAAATATAGCAGTGGTGCATCAAAAGCTGTAAGAAAGACATACAATCATTCGTACGTTATAACTTTTGTAAAATGTTAACATCTAAAAGCCAAGTGATACATTTTATTTTATTACGGATTTTGGAAGCAGTTCAGAATATCTTAAATTTTTAAACATATTTCCTTCTTGTATTGATCTTTACGACTATTATTACACTTTCTATAAACTATGCGACTTTGAAAAATATCACTTGGGAAAGCTTGCAGAGAGTCAGTTTTTTGTGTAGGTTTTCCATTTGGTTAGAAAAGATTTGACTTCTAAATTATATCGAGCTGTTCACCTATCGGTTTGAATTTCATCCAACGTTCATTTCATATCGGGCAATTCTATTCTGTCACAAAAGTTAGTGTGTCAACTCCACTGAACCAAACGAATCGATTTGCACTTGAACAAAGTTGGGATTTATTAATAATTTATTTTCAAAACAAAGAAATTTGGTTACAAATTGCACGAAAATTTGGTTGCGAATTGCGCGAAAATTTGGTTCAAAAATGCTACCAACTGTTCCCGGTATACCCAAGTTTGCTAAAGTTAGTGAAACTGGTTTTATTGTGATGCGCCAATACATGGGCGTGATCGTATAGTGATTATGCCCGATATTATCGAAGCTGTTGCTAAAAGGGTGCTTGAGGATGTGTCAACATTAACATATTACACCCCGGATTACGTCGGTTTAAAAAAAAGAAAAATCTCGGTGTGACAACGTTCAATTATTTCAAGATTGGAGCCGGATGACCAACCGCTTCGTTCTCACTTCGCTCGATGGCTCAACGATGTTGATGTCCACTTTGCCAAAGAAAAAAATTTAATTTTCAAATGAAATCCATTTTAACGAGAAAAATTGGCGTTTTGGAGGCTCAGGCAATCCGCACGTGATCTTACAGAAGTCAATACATCCATTACGAGTTACGAGGCATCATTGACCCATATTTCTTTCAAAATGAGGAAGGCGAAACCACTACGGCCAATTACCATGATAAACGATTTATGTTGTGCCCGCTCTTCATTGTATTGATGTGAACGATATTTCATTTTATGAGGATGGGGCAACTTGTGACACATCTTACGCCACCATTTATTTATTGCAACAAACGTTTGTTCTGCATTTAATTAGCTGAAATGATGTTGTTAATTGGCTGCCAACCTTTGGACTATTTTCAGTACAGCGCCATTAAGGACAATTGTTATGTCGAAAAACCCAATACAATTGAGCATTTGAAGGTCAACATTTGTGATGCCTCTGCCGAGATACGAGAAGTACTTCAAAATTGGTCCGACCGGGTGGTGCACTGTGTGGCCAGCGCCGGCAGCCATATGAAGGAAATAATATCCCATCTCTAACCGGATTAATTGTACTTCACAAAGAAAAAATAAATTCAGGAAAATTTAGGCCTCTACTTTTTAGTGCATTTTTAAATTAAAATAGTCAACAAAAGTTAAAGTACTTCTACTTCAGACAATCAACTTTAAATAAGTAAAAGTGCTATATTCGGCTGAGCCGAATCTTATATACTTCACCAACGTACGTCTGGCGTTACATATATATTTAAGTACCAATTTTGATCTTCCTAAGTTATAAAATAGTTTTAGTTAGTATATAAAAAACAGCGCCCGTTGCTTTTTTGGTTACTTTTGTGAATGAACAAAAAAAATTCCCCACCCTGTAAACGAAATTTTAATATATTTTACAAATGCAAATCTTCATGATGTATAAAGCGGTTTTGTTAAAGAAAAATTTTTAAACATTTTAGTTAATACATGCACTAAGAAAATACCGAATGTTCCCAAAAAAAAAACTTTTAATTTCCCAACCCTGGAAAACAATTTTAGTTTTTATAGTTTTTAATACACAATTGAGGCTTTCCAAAGCATAAAATAGGCTCAATTTACAAACAAACAAAAAATTATTGTTTGTTGGTATTAATTTTGCGTCGAGAAATAGGTGAAAGCTTTCCAGCTCTGGAACCATATTTCGGATTTTTCAATACCATTGTATTTAAGTTCATTTCCAATCCATCACTCCAAAAACGAAGTCTGTAGCTCTTCCGGGGGCTTGGGAACATCGACTTCAAATACAGAAAGACGGAGAGACGGACATCGTCCAATCGCCTTCTCTATTTATAAGGATCCAGAATATATATACATTATGGGGTCCTATTTAAATTTTTTGTGAAGGGAATAAAAGTTAACATAAAAAAATTTTTATAAATATTTTTATATCATTCAATTGATTCTTTAAGTATTAAACTTCAATACGCTACAAAAATGTTTGCTTGGTAGCTTATAAAGGCACATGGCTGGAATGAAAGATTGATATGGCTAAACTTAAATTCTACCAGTGCCATTATTGTAAAGTAAATACGGTAGTAGAAGTTCATTGTTAAAGTCCTTTATCTGGTAGCCTTATCACAATCTTATTTGGTTAAGTTCAATCAACAGAATGACTTTGGGGAAGGTGCATGCAGCCTTACTTGCACGTATAAATTTGATTAAGAATGATGAATTGCTTGCAAACAAAAGGAAGTGTAAAGAAAGAAGTATGCGAAAGTGTTGAAACTTGGGAATTTTATGTTTTATTTACACTTGATGCTTATTAAATTTGTAAAAATATATTCTATATTTGTTTGTATATATATAAAATCTATATGAAGCTATAGTTTTGTGGTCTTTCTTTGATTGGGGTTTCCCTCATATTTAGAAAAGCGCAAAATGATTATTGATTAGATATGAATTAGTTCTTATCTGTATATCAGCAGTGCTAAAGCAGATCTACAGGGAACTTCTAACCAAAATTTCTTGCGCAAACTACAGATACTGTTCTAGGAATCTATTTAATAGATTTAAATATTTAAAATTTGACTAATCTGTTACCACATCATTTATAGTTGGCAAAAAGCTTCCGATATAGAATGATAAAATAATAACGAGGCATTATGGAGCTTTCTTAGATTTGATCATTATGGAGACTCATTTATTTATTTAAGTGGAAAATAAAATATCTCTATTTTTTAAAATAAAAGTTTCCTTCAACATGTACATTAACACTTCAGAAATAGGCTTGAATCTTCGAAAAAACAACACTTTGAACTTTTTAAACTGTTATAGAGGAAAGAGTGAGAACGATTAACATTAAAATATTAGTGTTAAATTACAGTTTATAAAATAAATCTAATAAAAGTTGGACCCCAAAGACCATCCCTGCAACTACTCTATAATTTTAACAGAAAAGTTATCGTCAGTTGGTTTGTTGTGCTATTCTTTGCTCTTGATTCTTTCTAGTAAAATAACATTATATTAATCTTAAAACCCTATAACTATGGAACAAATCATATGATTCTTTCCCAAGTGAGAAGCGGTGAATTATATAGTGGTCGATCATTGAAAAATAAATGAAGACCCTAACTGATAAAACAAAAAATTTTGGAGGCTTTTAAATATATTTTTTGAACTTTTTCGGTCACAATATATCTTATTAACGGATTAACCGACTTTGGACCAGTTTTCAGTAATCGATAAGATTCTAAGATCGATCGGCAGAGACGTTTAAAAGTTATTTCAAAAACTGCTTAAAAAATATATATATATATATATATGTATATATATATATATATATATATATATATATATATAAATATACATATACATATATATATATATATATATATATATATATTTTAAGTTTATTTTTGAAACATCCTGAATTCGAAACGGTTTGAATTCTCAGAAAATGTAAGTTTGGGAGAACCTTTTTGATCGCCCCGATTCCCTTAATCCGTTCAAACGTTATAAGTGGGTCATATTACTGACATAAAAATAGACACCCACACATGCGCACAATTACATACTCACACGCACACATACATACATACAGACATGGTGAAATGTTCTCAGTATTAATAATTGAAGCTTCCTATGACCTCAAAACGTAGAGATCTGAAGAGATCTCAATTTTTTCAAAACCGATTTTCCCAACTTGTTGCTAATATATAATAGAGCAAATATACTTTTTATTTATTGCCGAAAGATGTTTAATCTGAGGGCACTATTTTTGCGTCTTTCGTATGTCCTTCGTGGTTTCTAACAATTTTGTTCATATTCTTTTTTGGTCATATTTTGCAATAAGAATACAAATGGGACCAGCGGTACTTTTAGGAATATGTAAATTGAAGTAATTGAATCTGTAAATAACGAACTTCAATACATATTTAATTTAATATATACATAAAGCTATTAAAAGTAAAAATGATTCACAGAGTTTGATAAATAACTTACTTTCGGACAAAAATGAGACGACGTTTCCAATGTCAGACTGCTTTTAGACGTTCAAGATTCAAGGCAAGAATGAGCTTCAAGAGTTGGGTTTTTGGGAGAGAGAGGTAAAGTGAGTTAAACGGGGTACAATCTTGAAAGTGTTCTTTAATTTTGCTTTCTGCTTTTTTCTTTCTTATACTCCGTTTAACTCCGTTTAAATCATTTTACCTCTCTCTCCCAAAAACTCAACTCATGACGCTCATGCCTGCCTTGACGTTTGAAAACGATTTTAAGCTTAAAAGAGAATTGAAAAAATTACTGAACAGACAAACGTGAAGGTCTAAAAGAAAATTTAATGTAATATGTTGAGATATTTTCTTAAATTTATTTGTTGTAAGAACCATTGAAATACAGGCTAAACTTACAACAAACAGGGAATATGTTGAATAAATTAGTTTATATCTCAAACAAATAATATAATATATAACCGATTATATCCTCTAATTAATTTCAGCGTCGAACGAAAAACAGTTATAGATTTTGGTAAACTTTATTGAAATTGTTGATAAAACATACAGAGAAATTTTGAATAAAAATAAGAATTATTGATAAAACATAAAGAGAAAGCGAAACAATTTCCCCATTTGAAATATATATAATAAAATATATATGCCCTTTTTATGACATGTAACTAAAAATGGATTACGTATGACCAGTATTGCCAACTTTTATTACTACTGCGACTGTGATATTTCCCTAGTAAATTCCCCCTCTTTTCTTTCATGATATGTAAAACCTTTAGAAACAATTGTTCTGTCTATTCTTATGAAAATTGCTGATATAATAGATTTAATTTTTTATAAAAGAAAAAAAAACAAAAAGTTCTTTAAATGTATGCAAACAATACAACAGGAAATACAATTAAGCATAACAAAACAGATGATATCAGTATATTGCCCAAGAACAAAACTTAATACACGTGTTTTCATAACGAGAAAAAAAAACAAACAAAAATCATTATCAATCTCAAAAATACATGGTAGCGTACATACGAGCTATAATATTTTTAAAGAAGTTACAAAGGAACTACGCTTCGTATTTTTGAAAAATTGCCACATGCTGAACTCAAATAAAAATAGACATTTTTACGCTTGATTTGACTTTTATTTTTCCTAAACCATTAAAGTTTTTTTTTCTATGTAGGCAAACAGATAAAAAAAACTATACATTCAATAAAAATAAGACGTGTGCTTAATTAATCAAAAGTTCATACATACATTTTTACTGTATGATCGTATAACAACAACTTCTTGGCAATAGAATGGTGAACAGTAGACTAGATGGCGAATATTTAAAGCAAATAAATGTGTTATATTTCCTAAAATACTATCAACCATTATTGGTGACTTAATATATTTCTTTCTTTTAAGTCGGGGTTTTCATGAATTAAGTAATAAAATAATAAGTCTACTTTTGCTATATATAAACTACGAGTGTAGTCGATAGTGATATATCGGTGATATTGCAGCTCGGCATATATATCCATGCTGGCGATATATACCGCCAATACCGCTTCCCTCTCTTCGGCAAGTTTTTGAATTACACAAGCAACTGAATTTCCAATGCTAATTTGCACTACAACTAAGAGGAAGCATTGAAAACAGATCCTAACATCAAATCATTTACTGTTATTTGCTGAAATAATTTCTTATATTCTTTTAAATCTTATTCACATCAATTGTATTTGTAATCATATCTTACGCTATTATGTAGGGTGACAAAAAGTCTACTCTACTTGAGATTTAATTACTTTGACTTAAACTCAAATATAGTTGGGGTATTCGCACTGTGTGGTATTTATTCGTATTGTCATAAAGTCATAATGTATTAGACCGGCTTAAAAAGTTGTTGTTGTGCTGCATACAAAAAGTCTTCAAATAATAGCACTCTTTCAGGTATGTTTTTGTTTTGTCACAAAATAGCTTTAGAGATCTGAGTCGAACGGCTGAAAGTCTTTAAGCGAGACGGCGATATTATATGTATGCCGCCGATACGTATATATGATTCATGACTAAAAAACCGCTAAAAATTATACATATAGGTACATTAAATCACATTTTTATAAAATAAAATATATTAAAAAAGCACTAAATCGCAAAATCTAAATATATAAAAGTGAAACATTTTTCTCGTTTAACTTACGTATCTCGCATTCACTGAACATTTTTCCGTATGCCGCCGCACAAAAATATGTTTTCAGCCCATATCAAGGCAGTGGACGTTTTAGCTTATATATAAAAATTTATTTAGCATAGCAAGCTATGACGGGTTGTTCACACTAGTCATATTTTTCGTGCTATTGTTGTATGACTTATGACTTATGACTACAGAGTGATTCTCCCAAAAATATAAATCGATATCAGTGTCTATATTGCCGATATATCTCTTTTAGTATCGGTATCGTATCGGTGAAATTATATATCGTTACATATTTTGAGGAGAAGTAGTAAGCATAATATGGGTTTAATTTTTCTGATCTGAATTAATTCAGGATTGTGTTAAATGTTGTCGGCTTGTCTTAACAAAGATTTTAATGCACAAGGACTTTTGTATAACTTCGTAGTTCTAAATTAAGCTCCGATGCCAAAAACCACTTTTTTTAATACACTACTGATCAGTTTTAGACAAGTTGTGTTATTTAGTTAATGTTTGACACCGTAAATGTCTAGACAATACATTAGTGTGAACGTCTCTAGTTAGTATGGCGAAAATAAACTGCTTCGTTATGTAGCACAATTGGCATGTTTAGCCCACCGTAACTATTTCATTTTTCAAAGAAATTAATATTTGGTTAATATTTGGGAGTCGAATAAAGCAGTTGCATCCCACACAAAAAATTATTTAGAAGATCTTGAGAAAAACCATTATTTGGGAGGGAAAAACCCTGCACTAAATGTATTGCGATAATTAGGGGTATGAAGAGTATTCTGAAGCTTATAACGAATTATCATTAAATCCCCTCAAAAAAGAGCTTTCAAAGAAATCAATAACCGGATCGTAAGTCAATATTTCACTTACGATACGGAAGTATTGCAAATCTAAAGCTCTTCTAGTGCTTTTCACAATGACTTGTCATTGCAAGAGTTTCACTTTTTTGTTACTTTTTCAGTGAAGTCGTGTTGCTGATGTCAATTAAATATGATTTGTTTTTAAGTCATTTCTAGTAATTTAATGACTTATTCCCCTCAATAGTTTCCTTTTATTCAATTATATATTTTATAAATAAAATTATTATATTTGCGAAAACTTTGTGTGAGTAAAATAACTCAATCAATTATCTACAGATTATTGAAAATTATTTTCTGATAAGTCGAAGATACAATATTATCGAAATCTTGAAAGTAAAGAAAAAATAGTTTCCCAAAAACTATTTCCAATTTTATACTGGCTTCCATTAATATCCACTCTTAAGTGTGACTTATATGTCGGCCTCATCATTTCACTTTTATTTCGAAGTGTGTAAGAAGTTGCCGTTATAGAGCCATGCTGACTTATTATATATTTGTAACCAAAAATTTATTATCTAAAGCCCAAGAACTTTAAATGATACAGCGTACTTAACGAACGATGTATTGTGAAATAAATGTTGCGACAATCCTACTTCCAGACTTGGTCCTTAACGCTGGGATTTAACACTTTTGGATTAATTTTAATGAGACCAGGTTAAATCATTTTTTTATGCCATCAAATCCACTTTTCCCACATCAAAAGCATGTTACTTTAGACTACTGAAATATTTACCGAAATATATATTGATAAAAAATCATTTTATTTGTTACCATTTATGTTGCATTTCATTACACTGTGAAGAGGTTACGTTGTGTAGTATAATATTTTCCAATTCAGTTCCAGTCAGTCGTGTGTGTGAGTGTGTAAATTTGTAATAAAAAATTATGCCCATCCGCTATAAATTCTCTATTACTTTTCGCAAGACTATTGGCAATGCATCAAATTCATAAATATTTTACTTACTTTATTTTTTATATGTTCATTTTATATACACACGATTACATATATTTTAGTATGTGCAACAACGGCTCGCCAATAGTATTCGCTTTTTAAGCTTTTCGTATTGGTTAAGGTTTTAGTTTTATTTTACTTATTTATTTTATTTCTCCTTGTATTGCATGAGGCAACATTCTAAATGAAAAATAATCTTTGACAATTGTACGGCTCAGTAACAGTGACTAATCGATTTTTAGTCTGTTTTCTGGTGTTCTTAATACTTTCAGTATAATTTTCCAATGGCTTTTCCTTCTGAACACCATTTGGTTAAATGTGTGCATCTGTATGTGTGAGTATAATTAAATGTATCCTATGGCACGTGAATTTGTGTAATATTTTGAATGAAAAATTACCAAGAAGCCATATATATTTTACTCATAGTTCGAATAGGAATTTAGGTTGGTAATTGAGTTGCTTAAATTTCCTAGCACGCAATAATTTGAATTGAAGAGGTTTCATTGGGCCGGGAAGAAGATATAATATTGTCTTGCTACCATATAAAGTACAGATCCATATCCTCAATTTCTGGCTACAAGAAGTCTGTTATCATCTCGCGATAGCGAACACTATTCACGATAATTGCTTGTCCGACTTCCTTTCCGATCTAGTAGGACCAAATGGCATTGGCATCCCATAAACGAACTTGAGCGAGTATGAAAAGTTGTTTTCACGTCTCCTGCTTGTGGACACATTTGGTTGAATATGCTGACCAAAAAAACTACGATAGTCACGAAATGAATTTTAACTGAACTTCTTTTTTCACAAGAGGTTGCGACAGCTTGCCCGCTGTTCTTAATTGTATACCTCTCCGTGGTATGATTTGTCAAACAACGAAATATTAAATTCAGTTGGACAAAGAATTTAACGTTAAGGTATGAGTCACAATTGCCATAGTGCATTATGATTGGAACACCCTTCAAATCATTATCGGTACTGGTTTGAAGTAAAACTAAACATCAAAAAACTTTTGATGGTGATGCACGCGATTAAACCTTTTATTTTACTACTCAAACTGTTTTGCTGCACACAGTGGCGGATTTGAGAAATTAAAATTAAAAAGCTCGGCGGTTTAAATAGTTCATACAGAATCTTAGAATATATTGCTTAGCTTAAGTCTAGAATATGAATGCTGCTAGAATTATTATTGAGTGCAAAGTTGGAATGAGAGAGCGGAGCACGAATTAATATTCATGTTTACATACTATAAGGACATATCAAGACTAGTCCTTATAGAAATTTTTATCGAACGGCAGACATATTGGAAAAATTGGCCTGTCCTATTTTTAGTTCTGATGCAGTTGTCCTAACAAATAGAAGCATCCCACTCTGCATTGCATACCACGAGATCGAACTTTTTAAACGTGTACTGTTTGACAGCTCAATGTTATCAGAGATCGAGAGATTGTAGTGCTAAGAAAGGGATTAAAGTTTTTTTATTGCAGCATCAATAACGAAAGGGGCCTATCTATTCAACTGTAGCACTGCGCTAGTCGAAATCGATTAGTGTAGTCGTCTAAGAAAAACAAAAAAAAAATGGCCCTCATACTATTGTAATATTGCATGAAGCTAACCAACACTTGATACTTTTACGTGTTTAATTTTTGCTTGCTTAACTTCAAGCAGTTGGACTTTTATTAAAAATACCTGATGCACGATTGAAAAAGAGTTACCAGTTTAGAGTTTTCAGAAAAGGATTGCGGTCTGATTTTTAATGTTTTATATGAGAAGTGTTTTAATTAGATATTTCGACACCTTTCATTTGACTTCTTAGTTTATTTCAACATAATTTTCTATAGCACAGAAACTCGGAACAAGAAATTTCACACTTCACTTAAATTCGAAATTATTTGCAACTCAACGAAATTAATACCATTTGAAGCAGCGCAATATTATTGATTTATAATATTGCTTAGCACTTAAAAAGTCACCTTTTAAAAAATCTGTTGCATTTATTAATATACACACACATTCGTTCAATACCGTTTGTGGTGCTATTAAAAATGTTCTTTTTACCCTGCGAATATCTAATAATTTTCTCGTGGCATTCCTAACAATTTACAATAGCTTAATTGCATTTTGTAATATATGAGGGCAGCCTCAAATATAAGCTGAGAGGAAAAAAAATGCCGGCAAAACATCTATGCACCAAAGGAAAATCTTGAAAAATATTATAAAAAATTGTTTTTTCTTGAATGTATGCCAAAAGTTTATTTCAAATGATTTGGTTATTTTTGTGGTTATTGCATTATTTCAGGGGAATTCCGCAATATAGTGTTAGAGTGTCTAACGGCAAAGAATTTAATAAAAAAAAATGAAAAAAAAGTGAAAAAAACCATGTTGGCCGCAAAATTTTGCAACACAACAACTACAGAGCAGAAGTATAATAATATTGTTGGGTAAAAAGTTTATTGACCTTTCGGAACATACAGACTGGTGTTGTACATACACGCTTTTCATAACATAATGAAGTTTTTCTTTGTACAAAATCTATGCATTGTGTGTCTGTCATAGGCTACAACAATTCATTTGACATATACCGATAGAGTTGTGGTTGGGAAATGTCCAAACATTCAGTGTCAACAATCCATATTTAGACACACAGTTGAACCTATTTCTATGGCTTTTGCACTATATTTTGTGCACATGCTGTGGTTTGTCGACATCGTGGCCCTTTTGTGCAAGTACTGGCATTCAGATGGGATGAAAATCTTCGTTGTGTGACACATGAATGTTTTTCTGGGACCACAACAAATGCCTAATACCGCGACAATAGTGTTGTTGTAATACATTAAATGCTAAAAGTGGCAGCAATACAATTGTATCCGATAAAAGCGATAATTTTTAGATGATAATGCAGAAAAAATAAATAAATAATTATTTTGTATTTGTTATCCTTCTGGGGAGTGTTATTGACTGAAGTAGTGAACACAAGACTGGGATGGCTTAGAGTCCGAATTCGACACCGCACTTAGACATGAATATGGTGCCGAATTTTTCTCAAGTGCTGCGGTGCAAGATTGTGTTAATTGTTGTCGGTTTTTCTTAATGATGACGGCATAATGAGAAATGACATCGCTCTTCTCAAAATGGGAAAAACTCCATAACCCCCCGATTTTTTTATAATTTTAAGTTTTTAAGCCGAAATTTACAATGTTATTCTATTCAACTCCTTGTTATATATATATTTGTAATAGCCAAATTGTTTTGTTTGGTTCTATTACATAATAATGGAGTGTAAATAACTTCAATATATAAATTGAAACTTTATTTTCCAACTGGTTTTTGTTTTCCCCATATTGTAATTTTTCAAAAATATTTGCTATCTGATTTTTTGTTTCTAATTTTTATATTATGATTGTTATATAAGGTTTTTTTTATTGTGTCACTACTCTGTGTTGACATCACTGGTTTATTTGAGTACCCATTTAACAGCTGATAGTTGCTTCTTGTTCAGTTTCATTATAACGCAATTTATACCAGAGCGACGCGTGTAAATTATTGAAATTTTTAATTAAATCAAAGATTTTAAGATTTTAGTCAAAATTTTATTTTCCAATCAAGCCCTTTTCTGTTTGAATGGATACGTAAATAAACAAACGTGTTGCATTTGGAGTGAGGAGAATCTACAAGTACCATTAAATCCACAGAACACTATTGTTTGGAGCACTTTATCGGCTGGCCGAGTCATTGGGCTACTCGTCTTCAAAAACGATTATGGTCAGAATATTACTGCCAACGGTGATCATTATAGGAACGTGATTCGAAATTTTCTCATACCTCAGTTACGTGGCATTAATCTTGCTGATATGTGATTCCAACAGGACGGAGCCACATGTCATACAGCGTGCGCTACAATTAATTTATTCAAAGAAAATATCATGAAAATATAATTTCGCGTTATGGCCCATTTAATTGGCCACCGAAATGATGTGTTTTAACCCTTCTGAAATTTTTATTTTGGCTTATGTTAAGTCACTTGTCTGCGTCGATAGACCACAAATAGTTGAATACCTGGAGATGAACATTCTAAGAGTTATTGTTGAAATACGGCCTCAAATGCTACGAAAAGATGTTGGAAATTGGTGTTCCAGATTGTGCCTTCTAAGCGCCAGCAGTCACGTGGCAGCAATCATATTTAAACATTAATTTCATAAAATGTTCTTTCAATTAAAGTTCATTTAATTAATATTTAAAATATATTTCCCTGCTTTGTTATGATTCAAACTAGTGTCACTCTTAACAAAAACTCATAATCTTTGCACTATTCATTTAAAAATAATATTTGTAATTTATACATCACCTTTTTATTATCTTTGTTTGCAAGTTTAATAAAAATGTCTAATTGGTTTATAGTCTAGAAGTGTATTTTCATATTAAAACGGTGGCAATTTTATACACCCAATTTCTCGAACGCAATTGGAACATAATATATATATCCAGCAACTGTAACAACTTCAAAAACTGAAAACCATTTAAGGAAATGCAATTTGAGTTATTATTATCCAACATTTTTATTACTATTTCTGCGCTTCAAATACAATTAAAGTGCGGTTATGCAATAGTTTTGCACTCATAAGCACCACCACAGATTATACAAAATAGTTGCAATATTATAAAGCAAAAACAACAAACTTTCCGTATATAAATTTAAAAGAAAATGTGAAATTCGTCTTGTCGTAATGCAGTATTGTAAAATGCAATTGCGGTTTTATATATATTTCATTAGGATTTTTTGTTTTAGTTTCAACAGTTTTAAAGGTTTGTTTTCTATCACTCATTTTTATTTGCTTTAATAACTTTTGTAATTCAAAACTTTGTCGTTATAACATTTAATTTTTTTCTTTTGTAATAAATTGTTTTGTTTACCTTGTGTTTTTTATAATATTAATGAAAACATCCTAAGCGATATATCAAATGCGCAGTATTGTAATTGATCAAATCAATAGGCGATAAAAGTGCATGTTGTAAAGTGTTTTCTAATTGAAAAAGTAATTAAAGGCCATAAAATTTGTTTACATTGATTTTAGCTAAATATAAAAAGTAATAAAAGTTTGAAAAATATATTAACACTTTCATTCGCTGCACCTAAAGCATATGTAGAAACGTTTGTCCAACATATTAAGCCTGAGGCGTTTTAGATCTCTAATAAAATCGACAGTGTTTGGCCAATGCAAATCATCTTACAGCCTACAGATATCGATAATATCTAAATATTTCTGTCGCCAAATATATTACAAAGAAGGAGTTAATTATTTTTAACAAAGAATTAGATTAAATATTTTAATTTTTAATTTAGAAAGACCTTTGGAACAAATAATCTACAATATTAAATAAAAAAAAAAATTGGAAAGCAAAATAATTAACAATTAAATTCATTAACTTAAACAATCCTGTGCCTCGTTTCTGAACTCGTGTAGGAACTTCGCACATCGAAAAAATTGTCGTCACTCTGTGAAACACAAAGTGAGGCAGAATATATTTTTTTAATGTATTTATACTTTGCCAGTTTTTTATAATAATCAACATATTTTTCTATGGATAACCCTACACTAAAAAGGATGACAAGCATAATTAGTTCTTTCTTCAGTGCGAAAATTCTCATCATTTACAAAAACGAGGCACTGGATATACAGTTTGCGCAAGTTGTCCGAAAATTTTACTGCATATATTTAAATAGCACGAATTTTTCGCTGGGCATCCCAGTCGTTGTGTGGACATTTCGTCCGATACATACAGCGTTGTGAAAAATCCAACCAATTTTTAAATATAACAACTCTATTTAGGCGCTATGCGAACACGAAATAAATTTCTTAGAGGCATTTTTAGCATAATCAAATCGCTCATTTACAGAAAATGTGTCATAACCCAAAAAGCACTTATATTTCTTTAAAATGTTTTAAATTCACTAACAGCTGAAATGAAATCTAATAACTAACTTTTCCCTCAGGACTTAAATATAAAAAATATTTCAATAAAATAACAATAACACAACAATACGAATAATATGTAAATTGAATCTGCATCATTTGCTCTGAAAATTCATTTATTGAGTTATGGCATTGTATAAGTAAATGGGATATATAGAATTTGCATGTTGATCTCTCGTTTTAAAATAAATTTTAATAAATGAGTTTCTATGAATCACAATCAAGATGAAGTAGAACATTAAAAACATTTTGAAACACGATCCTTGGATCTAATTTTTCAACCCATTTTGTCTTGGACTAGCACTCAGGGGTTGACCTTTACAGATGCAGTGAATTTGTGTCAGAACTAGAAAAGAGTGAATAGTTTAAGACCATAAATGAAGACAGATTAGAAGATAGAGATATATTTTTGTAGCTACTTCTCCGCTAAGTTGTTTGCTACTGAAACCGACAATATGACGGTGTTAATCGCTGCCGGTACTGATCAGCGACGAGAGATATTCCTTGGTGATTGAGTAAAGCCGACAACAGGTAGTACAATGAAGATCAGAAAAATTCGGTAACATATTCATGACTGAGTAGAGTCGAACTAAGCATTTCTATATAGAATGAGTTTTAAAAAGTGTGGAACCCTGAAATGGAAGGAATAAAGATAACTCTTTTTCAATTTATGTGAAATTTACTTAAATATGGCATTATAATTTTGACAATCATAACTCAGACTGGTTCGCACGTAGTCTGATCTGGAGTTCCAATTTTCGATGTCTTTTTTCAACAAGTGTGGCCTTATATAGGCAATAACTTGGCGAAAACTAGAAAATAGTTTAGTACGGTTTAATCTTGCAAGCCAATTTAGAGTTAATATGAACTTAATATATCACTTAATAACCGAAAAGACTGACGTCAGTTCAAAAAGTGATGCCAACTTGAAATTGTATACCTCTATAAAATTGTATACCTCTTATAACAACAATCAAAAGTAATAAAAATGTTTAACTTCTTAGCTGCTCCGGAGTATCAGATATAAACTTAGACAAACATTTCAAAGTTCGTCAAACTTATTTATGCTTTTAAAGTTAAGATTTAGTTAGAGATAATATCTACTGCCACTATTCAAATTCCGCACGAAATAATTCCAAATTGATGTCTTTGATAAGCAAATAAACAAATTAGTTTTGTTTGTATGAAAAAATACCTAAATGCCTTTAGGCATAAAAGTCCATGAAGACCTTAAATAGCGTTGCCTTGCTTATAAGATAAGACACAAATTAGAAATATATATAACTAAATTTTTTAATTCATCATTAGTCAAGAGTAATTTGAGTATCAAAACAATGTTTCATAGTATCAATCAATTATAACATTTGCGGTTATAAATAAAGAAAATATTGTCTGTATAACATTTTTGTAACAGTAAGTAAATAAATACGAGCTTTAAAGCCAACGTACTATTTTAAATAACAAACCGAACAGCCGACTAATTGATTGATTGTTATTTGTTTTTGACATTTGACATTTCAATGGCGATTATATAAAAAAAGCAGTAGAAAATAATACAAGTGTAAATGCAAACATGTTTTAAAGGTGATTTTACAAATATTAATGCACGTAATATGAGTAAATTAACCGCAATTTGATAAATTTTATAAAAGCCAGTTATAAAATTAATGAAATGGTTTTAAAGCAAAATACAAACAAGCAAAAGCTTTACAGTTGGCTAAGTCGAATCTTGTAAACCCTTTTAATGCTGTACATCTCTTAGTTATAAGTACCAAAAAAGTTGATATTGTACCTATACAAACCTGGTATCGCCTTTCTTATGGTTTTATTTTCAATGCCAATTAAATTTTTCCTGCCAAACTGAAACTTAAATCATACAACTCTGGAATGGACTTTTAACTAGCCGCTTTTCAATATTAAGGACCTTTTCCGATACATCAATAAAACTTTCATTAGTCCAATCCTGGAATTATCTTATTGATTTCACTATATTAAAAATAATATAGAATTCCTGTCTGCTGTATAAAATATATTTGATTACGAAGAAAGTTTATTTTATTCAGTTGGTTTGTTATCAAAATAATATATAATTATTTTCCCATCTCTGGAGCTATATATCTTACTTTGCTATTCTCTAGTACCAACAAATTTCTTTTAATTTATTTAAAATTAAGTATAAAAAAAAATAATTTCAATTGTTTACTTTTGTGTACCGAAAATTTAATTCAATTGTCGAAATCTAGAATCGAATTTTTGGTTTTATTTGACTTTTATTACCAATTCAAATATTTCAACTTAAAATTGGTTACATTTGTTTGATTCAAAATATTATGGATCCATCTAGTTATTTTAGTATTTCAAAATAAATGTAAAACTTCCGACTACCAAGAAGTTGTTCTCAAGTATATGAAATATATTCAATTTATAAAGAAAAAGGCTAAAATTGATTTAATGCGGCTACTTTTGCTTCAATGTCGAATGTCCAACCCTTAATTGGAGTTTTTGATTTTTCTTCAGTTTTAGAATGTTTGTACTAATAGAAAGTATGTTTGATAAAAAATATCAATCGAAATCGAACGTTGTTTTTGTTCATTTTTCAATACGAATCTTATATATATTTTAACCATAAAATATATTTAATTAAAATCAAAAATTATCTGCAGGTAATTACTTTAAAGTAGCACAAAACAATTCAAGTTTTCCAGTTCTTATTTTTAATATCTGTCTAATTAGGACAATTTTCATTATGTCAGTAAAAAAATATAGTGTCCAGCTGTTCTGGGGTGTTCGGGAAACCGATTTCGCGTGCAAATGAAAGGAGGCACAGACATCGCTTATTCGACTTTCATATGCATAACTACTAACAATATATAGCATGTGGATTATCATATTAATATTTTGAAAATTTCACATGGAATGATAGATCTACAGATACCGTTTCAGATGTTTCTGAGGGGTATAGAAAAAGCTCACGAATAATACAAGAATGAGAAATTATTTTATTGAACATTTTTAGTAAAATTAATCATAAAATTTTTTATGTGTTGGTAGTTATATGTTTCGAAGATTATTTAGAATTCTTTCATAATTATTTAACATAGTATTATTAATGTTTACATATTTTTGGCCCACCCTTCAATAGCTTTTGTGTGTTATAGCACAGTGTATAATAATTTTTATAAGGACATTATTTGAATATCCTTTAAAATTAGTATTCATGATTTCCCTACAAATTTTCTGGTTATTGACTCTATTAATTCACATATTTTAAATGTCGTTTTGTTTTTCACAACGTTACTACAAAGAGCAAATGATGTAAACCTGCTAGAAAAGTAATAATACATTAACAAACAATTTACGAATACTTTTATTGTGCTCAAATTAGAGTTAACATTTATAATTCATTTGCAGTGCCAAAAGCAAAGATTTTATGTTACATTTCGCTGCTATGATTTTGTTTGTACGTTTAATAAAATATTTTATGTCAACAACTCTACGGAGACTTGATTGATTCAGTGTATATTATCCAGGCTTCATTGTGAAGGTGTGCGTTTTAATTTTTTAATACAGTTTCATTATTACTCCAATAGATGAATTAATATGTAAAAAAAGATTTGAATATGATTTTAATAAACATAATATAAAGATAATCAGTTAAATTATCAAAACAATATTTTGTTTATTAATGTAGTGCAACCAACTTTATTTATTTACATTTAATTAGGGTTGTAATAAGTACGACACTTAAGATTTTCAAAGTTGAAATTTTCAAAATATAATATCCGCATGCTCTGTAAATTCTTCTATCCATTATAGTTTGTTTCATAAATATCGATTGAATAGTGAAGAAGTTATAGCTTTAATACCATACAATAATGCCTACTATGCACTTCTCATGGTATCGATTTACTTTATAAACTGATCCGCATTGAATGTCATACTTCGTGTTAGGTTTTAGTGCTGCTGTCGCTTTTTGATATTTTTGTTGCTGTTCTTATGTGCTTTTATAAACTTTTGTGGATGAGAAGAGAGAAAACTTCAAGATTAGAAGGTGATTCGATGGAAGTATAAAACTGTTTTAATACAAAATGTTTTCTTTTTATGGTGCAAAAGGAGTTTGCACTTGATAATAGTTGCTTGGAATAAACAGCTCAATAAATATGTAGATATGTTTTATAATATATATATATATATATATATATATATATATATATATATAAGCAAATCTTAAAGAGTCTATATGTGCAAAATGTGGCTGGTGTAATAGGACTGTGTCGTAAATTTTTACACTGTAAATGAGGTTGTGTTTCTAGGGAAATAGTTAGAGAACTAAATAAAATTTTAGTATATAAATTTTCTTACTTGTAAAATTTAAAAGCAACAATAATGAAACTATTATATATATCTAATGATGCAGGTATATATATTGTATGTTTTTAAAAACAGGTTTGAAAAATTATAAAAAAAACACCCATAATTGATATACAATATGATGAACGAAAGATCAGGAGCCCTGTCCTCACTAACTCCTTTTTCTTCTTATTATATATACATCTCTTACTTCCTTAATTAGCTGCTTGCATTTGTATTACATTATTACCATAAAGTGTAATAAGTGCAGATTTGCATAAAAGATACAATTTCTTCACAAAGTTCCTATTAAACTATTCTCAAATCGTGCAACAAAATTTGTTTTCACTAAATGCAAGTAGTCTCCCACTCAGAAAATAAACACCAGCATCATCAAAAGGTAATTTCAGTTTAATTTTGTGCAAATTCCTTTTTGATTGCACAAGCATTTTCTTGAAAATAGTGCATGAATGAATATCTGCAATTTGATTGCCATCATCACCAGCGACAGCTTCTAAGATCTTTGGTTGAGGTTTTCACTTTATACGCCAGGTTTAAAAGAAACTCATAAAAATATGCATATTAATGAATGTACAGTGAAGGCAATTTAATAAAATGACTACGAAACATAAAAAATAGTTATAAAAGCTACGGGTATAAATTTAATAAACGCTAACCAACGCCTTAGTTTTTTCTTTTCTAGTTATGTTTGGCTTATTTTGCACTAAATATTAGAGTGAAAAGAAAAAGTGAAGTGAAAATGAGGTAAATCGGTGTTACACTGCAGGTTGTAAATATAGCATTAATACAATTAATAGCATTAATACAAATAAGCTGCGCGAACTATATATCGACGACGAGTATTTCCAATAATGAAAAATATTATCATCATAAAATATTGAAAAAAATGTAACTGCCGACTTAGAAAATTTAATCGAGAATTTAGTAGTTTAGCTTCGTTTTGCAAAAAAAAGACATTCCATCACACCTCGATATTGTATTTCTGTTTGTGACACAAGTTAAAGTTCTAACAAAACAGGGAAGTATATTTTTAATATCAATGACAAGTTCTCTGTTTGAATGATAATTTTATGGGGTTAATGTTTATATATGATATCTGTCATGAGGCCGCCACATCTGATACGTAGATGGTTCAATCTGGAACACCAATTTTTAAAAATTGTTTATAGCATTTGCGGCCGCATTTCGCCGATAACTCCTCGAATGTTGATATCCAAGTGTTCGTTTATATGTAGTTTATCAACGTAGACATATTTTTATTATAATTATATATGTCAAAATGGGAGGACATAATTATTACCGCTAAAGATTGTTTTAAAATCTAAAATTTTTCTTTACCAAGGGATATATAGATTTATTGTTTTATTTATATATGTATATATAAAATATTGTTTTTTGTAAAAAATGTATTTAAAATCCTATCAAGACAAAAAAATTTATATATATATATATATATATATATATATATATATATATATATAGTTTTTTCTTAGTTGTGGCAACACTGATTTTCCTATTTAAAAATATAATTTGTCAAAAGTATAATAATTAAACTCTTATCAATATAAAAACAAAATTTAAATAAATGTCTTGTTAGTTATAGTAACATTGATTTTTCTATTTCACAATATTATTTAAAAAAAAAAAAAATATTTAAATTATTATTAATATTAAAGAAAATTAAAATAAATATGTTTCTAGTTGTGGCAGTACTGATTTCTCTATTTAAAAATGTTGTTTTATAAAAAAATTACATATAAATTGATATCAGTATGAAAGCAAAATTAAAATAAATATTTTTCTAGTTGTGGCAACACTGATTTCTCTATTTAAAAATATTATTTATTAAAAAATTATATATAAGTTCTTAGCAATATAAAATAAACAAAATTCAAATCAATGTTTTTCTTAGTGGTGGTAACACTGGCTTCTTTATTTAAAAATATTATTTGTCAAAAAATAATAATTAAACTCTCATCAATATAAAAACAAAATTTAAATAAATGTTTTTTAGTGGTGGCAACACTGATTTCTCTATATCAAAATATTATTTATTTAAAAAAATATTATTTAAAATATTACCAATATAAAAACAATATTAAAATATTTGTCTAGTTGTGGTAACACTGATTTCTCTAAACATATTATTTATTAAAAAACAATATGTAAATTCTTATCAACAAAACATCATCGTCAACAATATCAAACTAAATAATTTTTTTAGTTGTGGCAACGCTGATTTCTCTTTTTAGAAATATTATTTATTAAAAAATTTAATGTTCAAATTCTTCACTTTTTATTTAAAAAATTTTATAGTTGTGGTAACACTGCTTTAAATGTTTAAAAATATTACATATACATAAAAAATTATAAATAAATTGTTATATTTTTTGTTAAAATAAAAATAATTTTTTTGTTAGTTGTGGCAACACTGATCTCTCTCATAATATTATTTATAGAAGAAAATAACAATAATATATAAATTTTTAAAAAGAAAAAAAATAATTTTTAGTAGTTGTGGTAACACTGTCTCTTGGCGCATCATGTAAAATAATTCAATAGCATGTGCTATCTATGTACTGCGCACCCACCCGACACTACAATCGATCATCACTTGTTTATTTGAGCACACATACTGCAGTAGTAGATGGGTTGCTTATGATTTAAATACTTTTTCGTGAACGCACTTGTGGTATTTTATCGAACATGCAAACTGTCTCGTTGCCAAAATTCGCTAAAGAGCGTAACAAAAACATTACATTTACGAACGAACACGAATGAAGCACATAAGAGAGGAAGTTTACATTTTGGGTGTTAATAAAGTCTATGCACAACTTTGAGAAGTGAATAGGAGGCTCCATGGAAGAAAATTGCAAAGCATGACAATATCAGAGAGCATTATTTTATATGCTTTATTTTACCCTGTTGCGTTTTAGTAAATATAACATGTTATATATCATTAGAAAGGTAATGAAGTCTAGTTTTTTAATTAGTTTATATAATTTGAAAAATATTGAAACGAGTCACTATATATTTAAGAACAATTAATTTTTAATAAAATATTTTAGTTAACTTTCCTAAGATTACCTTTGTAGAGGCTACTGCATGTCTTACACTCAGTCTGTCGATGGTGGATTTAATTATTGTCTTAACTCCCATCTGTTTTAAATTTATTTATTATAATAATATGCAATTAGGATTTATAAAACTTAATAAATACATGAAATCAAATGGTACTCTTATGGTTTTGATATTTCATGCACTTCTATCGTAGTGTAAAGAGTGCACCAAGCAAACAACTCTGTTTGTCTGATTTAAAATAAAAATTTTACAATATTCTATATGTCTTTGGCTATTAAGAAAAGCTTTTGTAACACAATAAATATAACTATCAAAATACCTGATAGGATAAAAAATGATTTATCTATTAGTTGCATCTGGAATGTAGAATACTATTTGTGGTTTAAATTTTGCAATACTAACTCCCAGCTGCAAAGTAACAGAGCAGCTACCTTGAAACATCTTAGTAAACGTTTTTAACTTTTACAACGATTATAAAATCATCTGAAAGTCTTGTGCCAACATCCACAAAACCAACAAGATGCATTAAAAATAACAATAAAAGGAGATCAAGTAGGGCCGAAACTGTTAGTCCAGATTTTTAGGAGGAAGTTTTTGAGGTTAAAATTTTTAGCAATTGCCTTTTGAAGCTGCATTGATATTCAAGCAGATAAACTTTTTTAAACAAATTTTATTTTATTCTTCTTACTTGTAAACTCTTAAATTTTGTGTAAAAAGAAATTTTTACTGGTTCAAAGTGAAAAATATATTATATTATTTTTGTTGTTTTTATTTAAATAGTATTAGGTTATAATCAATTCTTTAGGTTTTTATATAATTTTCCAGAGTTTTTCTTCCCAGGGAACAAATTTCATATAATAATAATTACGAATGACACAAAAGAGTACAAGCAGCTTCTTGTCAAGTACAATTCTACCCTCCTCTCCCGCCCAATGATCACAAAGATGACTTGCTCTAAAACAAGTGCTAATACAAAAGGGTTTAAGAGATAAACTGATATTTAATATAACTCAATTTGTTCCGATCTCATTTTAAAATATGCGATTAATGTTCTGTTTTTAAAATGTAATTTCCTATTAAAATTCTATTTGTATTCAAATGCTTAATATCAATTACTGCCGAAAAAAATGCATGAAGAGGTCGCGAAGGTTTATGTTATTTTACAAACAATAAAGGCTCTTTTTATGTCGAAATAGTACCACTTTTAGTACGTAAAATGTTATAAAAGAAACGTAAGTGGGAAAAAACTTATCTCTTCTTAAAACAGGCAGTAAAATAACAGAATCCTATTTAGGAAACATCAACCTCCTTCATCGGTACCAGCAGCAATTTCACTGACGAACTATTAACTAAAAATAGCCACAAAGAAATTCTATAGATTTCAGTCTTTCTTTGTCTGTCCTCTGAAACACTGCATTGAATATGTTGGGGTCATTCCCTGTGTGCTATCCCAAAACAAAAAATAAAGGCAAAAATTGATCGGAGTTTAAAGTTGCATATAATTTAAAAAGCTATTATATTTTTATAGTAATTATGTTCTACTCATTTCTGTAAAAATATTAAATTGCAGATGTTTTGTACCAAATAAAAAGTGCCACCCAAGTTTTTGATCCCATAAGTATGAATGAATATCCGGCATGATGTCTACTATTTTAAATCAAAATTTATGCATATGAAAATGCAAATTATATGAATGCTTGCAGCATTTAGTAATCGTTTAAGTATTAAAATATAGAATTATGATTTCCTTTTTATTAAACACAACACTTTCTACCAAATAATCTACCAGTTCAATGTGAAACGATAGTGTTGTGTGTGTGTGTTAAAGTTATTATCTGCAAAAGAATAAGGCCAGCAAACAAGAGCACAAGCAAGTTTTATAAGTGATAATCTGTTTAAGCATTTGCAAACAGTTTATGACTCAAAGTGTCATTTATATGCTAAAGATTTCTTTTATGTATTCAGAATTTTTTAATAAAACGAAAATTCACAGAGAAACAGACAACAGTTTTAGTTCATATTCCTTTTAAGATTTAAGTGAATTTGCATATAAATATTTCTTTTAATACTTTTGGCCTATAAACTGCAGCTGTTATTGTCATAATTTAAATGAATGAAACGCTGCAGCAAAGTGTTCTTCGTCATTGTTGATTTAATGAATGATGCAGACAAATTTGCACAAAACTGACCCAGTTAAAGTCATAAATGTGCTGTAAATAAATGATTTATACGAAAAGGCTCCATGCTAATTTGCCAGACTTGCAAAACTTATAAACAATAAATAAAACTTTTGAAAAACATTAACATTTTGATTAAGTTTTAATTTGCCAGCTTTAAACTATTTTATATTTATGCATATAAATTCTTTTTTTTGTATCATTCTAGAGATGGCAAAGGAGATGGTTCGTTTTATATGACGATGGCGAACTCACTTATTCAGTCGATGAGCATGTAAGTTTTTTATTCTGGATGAATAATACATATATTTTTTTAGCTGCATATTATTTCGCTTTTCATATTTTACTATAAACCAGCAGTTCTTAATCGTTGAAATTGTGTACTATTCATACGCATTTAGAAAAATAAAGACGATTGTAAAGTTTTTGAACTGCTGTGCTGCGGCTTAGAAAATAAATTGATACTTTTACGCCATTTGTGATTTCATTTAAGAGTAAATTAAATTTTATAAGTCTAGACATATTAAATTGCAATAAATATTTTGCAGCAATTTGCAAAAAACAAGAAGAAAAAAATATGAAAGAATAAAACACAATGAAATAAGACAAATTGAAGTAGCTGAATATATATCCTTTATTAGATAAACATGAAAATTTTTTTTTAAATTTATATGCTTGTTGTAAAAAAAATTATTCACTTGTTTATATCCTCTGTCGAATATTTTTGTTTGTTTGTGAAATAACATATTTGATTCGTTTAATTAAAGTTTTAATTTAAAATTATTTAAATTTTATATCTGCTATTATTCGTAGTGATTCATGATTTTACAAACTGCTTGATCTGCAACACACAGTTCCAAACAGCCTTGTTGAGCAAATAATGCTAAAAACTAAGCAATTTTGGGAAAACTGAAGAGACATATTAAAAATTCACAGACTTATAAGTACATTCGTGAAAAATAAAGTTTCTTTCGCTAAGCGTGTTTTGTCTTTTGATCTCAAAACAAAAGGTGTTTTTGGCTAAAGTAGTGAACGTAAGACTACGATGTCTTAGATCTCGAATTCGAAGCCACACACAGTCAGAATTTTTCTAACCTGCATTACGGAAAGAATGTATTAATTGTTGTTGAATGGCAATAGAACTGGTCTCTGAGCACTGATCCACTGAGCAAGAAGTCTTAGCTGTGGTCGCTAAACACTACCGGCATCGATTAAGACAGACCGTCATGTACAAAAATAGCACCCTCCATCGTTGTTTTAGCAAAAAATTTATCAAATGGAATTAGGAGGAAAAATATCTCCAACGAAAATCTTTAATTTCTAATCTGTCTTCATTTGTCTTCTTAAAAATATCGACTCTTTCTGTGTGAGATTGAGATATTTCAATCGTTTGAAAAACCTATTGATGTCATAATATGTTAAATATAACGTTGATTAAATTTCTGCGACCACTTCTTTTTCAATTTGCGGGATAGTTTTTCCTACAACACCGGCTAAGGACAGCGCTATAACTTCCTCTTAAGTATATAATAGCGGAAAACGGACCAATAATAACAACAAATTTGTTATAAATTAGTCTTCAATATTTAAAAATTCTCTTGGTAGAGAAGCCTTCTCAAACGTACTAGTGAATTGAGCTATTCTATCCCTTAAAAGATTTTGTGATATCGTCTTTACACATTTGAAACAGGCCTAAAATATTTATTTTAACTGCTTAAGAAAGCTTATTTTGGTTTATCTTAAAGCGAAAAACTATTAAATATTTAAAGCAAACTATATAAAGAAAATTAGTATTATGAGCAGTTTATAAGCGTAATTCATATGTGTATGAATATATATATATATATATATATATATATATATATATGTATATATATATATATATATATATATATATATATATATATATGTATGTATTAATTTTTGAATAAGGCCTTTTATATTTGAAATATCATCATATACAATAAATAAAAATATCAACAGGTAACCATCGATTAAAATTAGCTCAAACCGGTATTCGCTAAAACCATTAAAGTCGTTAAAATTTAAATAAACTGAAAAATTTTATTATAAAACCACATAAAGTTTAGCAAAACTAATAAAGTGCAATAACTTCTTACAACTGCAAACAAAATGGACGAAAAATGCAAGTTGGATTTGAAAGCCAATACAAAAATATCTTTGAAAGGAGGTAACCAACTGCTTATTAATTTAATCTTTACATCGCTAAAAATCACAGCGTGAGAAACAGAAAAAAATTTTTAATATTTTTAAGTAAACAAGTAGACACATAAAATAAGAAATTATGCAAAATTGCTGCCGATAAAATTGGGCGTAATAAAACGTGACCATAAATAAAGTTACCGTGTGGTAAAATGCTTCAATGTGACCCAAATTATATGAAGGAAATGAATTTTATTAATATTTAGAATTATAATTAATAAAATGGACTAATATTTTTAAGCGTAAGGTCTTTATTTTTATATTTATTAAATTATAAATAGCTTTTCGATATTTCGTCACTCCTTTGCAGATTTTAAACCAACTGCTGTCTTAAAAGTAAAAATATTTTAAGTAATCCTAAATATATTAATTATAAAAAAGAACATGAACAACTACAACAATTAACTGAATATAGTTTCAAAAGAAATATGATCATTTCTTTGAAAATTTATCATAATTATATGCCATCTTTAAATATCAATAGATTTGCTACAAATTCGTGGTATTTGAAAAGAAATAGACAAATCTTGAAATGACATGCGTAGATATATAGAAAGGGATGAGGGAAAGTTATCGAATACTGCTTACATATTTATTTCCCCTGTAAAATATTTTGGTTCTGAAATAATTTATTTCATTTATTTATTTCAAGTTTTAATTTAAGCATTAAATTCATTATTTTTATTGGATGCATAGTGATTCATTATTCTATAAACTTCATGATCCTTAACACACATTTTGAAACAGCCTGGTTAAGCAAATAATATTCAAAACTAAGCGATTTTGTAAAAACTGTAGCGTCATAGTCGAAACTTGCAAATTTGTGATTACATTTATCCGATATAAATATTGTCTTGTTAAGTTCATTCGATTTTTAAATTTAATAAAACGAAATTTGTATGAGAAATAATTGAGAAATTTTATTCGTTCAAAAGTCTCATTTATTCTTGTCACTATATGCGAAATATAACATTGATCAAATTTCTGTTACGATATATAAATTATTCTCTACATGATAGACAGAAAGAGCAACAAATTCTATGACCGAAGATTAGTCGGTACTATTGGACCACCTTTTCCAATTTTGTTTGCAGTGGCAATACTTTCTTCACTGCCTGTCCTTGAAATCTGTCAAAAGTAAAAGAAGGCATTTAAAAGTTGTGCAATTTGATAATTGATTTTCAAAATTAATCCAAGTGATTTAGTAGCGCCAATCTCTTCCTACTGACTTGCATGAGTGCTCTGAACATTTCGAGTGATATTGAATCTTTCTGTTATCTATCTGGTCTTAATAAAAAGCCAGTTCATACAAATGATATTAACGTTTTCATGTAGGGATTTATACTGAAACAAGAGAACAGTTAAAAATTGTGTGCACTAATTTCAAAAAAGAAACAGCAAGAAAACTATTTTCATTAATTTTAATTTCCTAATTTGGTAGCTGACAAAAGATCAGATCTACTTCGAGAGTTGCATTGTGGGCTATTCTTGAAAGCAGAGTTAATGGAAAAAATAGGTACAAATTTTAACTCTTGAATATTAATTATGTGCTAATTCTTTTTTTTCCCAAAATCTTACTAAAAATTTCAAAGTGATCAGTTGAGGGGTTTTAGCTGGTTCCTATGTGCATTTCACTGGGACTAATGCAAATTATCAGGGAACCTTTACCCAACATCTCTTAGAGTAACTAAAGACATTTATTTCAAACTTCCACTTTAATAAGTGAGAAGCTTAAATTTTTGTTAAATTTGTTCTATTGAATTGAATTAAATATTATAACAATTTTTAAATATTTTTCTACCTTAAGACAATGGTAAACTGTTAAGAAATTAACTATTTAACATACTGTCATTGTACTATTATAACATGAAATTTATTTGTTGGGTGGTTAAAATAAAATAGAGTCATATTGTTTGTAGGGTCTTGGTATGTATAAGTTTCATAGCCTACTACTACACTTATTATAATGTGCTTTTTTTAAATAATTTGTGGATTTTTATTTAAATTCTTAAATGGTTTATGGAAGTCTTTTGTTTAGTTGAGAAGTTTGAAACTTTTCAAAACTGTGGTTAAAGTCTACTGACGATTTGGTATAAAGCGTCAATGAAATACATATAGACATTGCTTAACCACCCAACAAATAAACTTCACATAATGATAATGGTAAACTTAATTGAAAATAGATTATAAAATAATCTAAAAGAAATACATCGCTCATTTGTAAGCAGAGCAAAAGTATCACGACTTTCAGAGCTTCTTTGCTGAAACATGGTCCAGGATGCTGTTGATGAAAATCAGAAATGATTTTTTTAAATATATAGTGTTTCCTTGTTCGCTTAAAGGGATGTAATTTGTTCAGGCTGTGGCCTTTTTCTAAAAGCAATCTACCAAGTGGAATATTGCGAATAAAAATCATGTGATGCCGAAGCAAGTTGTTAAGCGGGAGTTGATTTTTTTCCACAATTTTTACCGGGCTCTTATTATTTATCAATTTAGTAGTTCAAATTTAACTTAATAATTAAATATATTAAAATGACAATATAATAATTAAAAATAAGCTTCTTTTTAAAATGTTTTCAATAATTGAAACTTATTGTCATTCCTTTGCCATTATATTAATGGATATCGTTAAATACAGTTACTATTTAAACAGCTATTTTTACTAAAGTTAATTAATATTTGCCAACACTATGACTTTGATCATTTACTCTTTGCAATAGAATGCTAGATTAATTTTAGTTGATTTAGCTTAAAATTACTTCCTAATGGCTGTACAGATAATCTTTTGTCATAAACCCTTTTAATGTAGTCTGTAGCGTCAAGAAATAAATACCTGAAATGCCTAAACAATTTCAAAAGGAATCATAAAACTCAAATTATTTGCATATTTTTACAAACTCCATTTGTATTTATTATCCAAAACAAATCGTGTTTTACGATAATTTCCTTGTACTGCTAAACAACAATTCGTGTTTTATGTGACAACAGCGAGACATTTTTTCAATAACTTATCTTTGAAACGTACAAATTGTGCATTTGAGAAGGTATTTTCATCCCTCTGCAAAGTATTTAGTTTGTTATCGCTAATTTGAATCATGTTTATCCGTAAATATGAGCATATCTTTTTCGTTTCCTTATTAAAAATAATTCATTAAGGCCGTAAAAATGCCAACAAATATATAGAAAATAATAAAATTAAGCGCAGCATGAGCGAAAGGCAAGAGAAGATGGTAATAAAATGGCATAAATTATATTATCAATATTCAAAAGTATAATCGTTAAAGCGGAATTGCAAATATATATTTAATGGCAAGATTTTAGTTGTTCTCTTTTGTTTGGCATTGAGAATAAAATTTAAGGAATAACTTTTTAACCCTAGTTTAAGCTTTGGGCTATTTTGGTAAGATTTGCTGGGACTGGATTTATTAAGTTAAAAAATTAGCCTTGGTGCGAGTTGTTAGTTATGTCGGGTAATGTTGAAAAATATATGTAAAATTATTCAGTCAGATGATATTGATAATGACGCTGGCCTCTTCACATCATAAAACAATGAAATTGTTGGAAAAGTGAAATAAGTTCCCTTATACTTTCGCACTGGCCATATGCTAAATATTTTTCAACAATTTTAGTATCCGCTAATGTGCTATGAGTATTACAAGCGCTTTTCCTGTGCTCTACTTCAAAAGTTTACCTGATTTGGAAATTATATGTTGTTCTTATATAGTTTATTTATAATTCTCTTGTTGGTCCTGTTTAATAAAACGACCGATTTCTATAACTTTTTAAGAGAAAAAAGAACAAAATTCGTGTATTTACATGTAAAAGCAAAATAAATAAAATTTATTATTTCTATAAAAACATAATTCAGTCGCCCAAAGGAAATACTTTGAAGAAAATTCGTCAATTTTAATGTGTTACACAAAACCTTTCAATTTCAAATGCATTCCATTCTTGCACCTTTGCAAAGCTCTGGGAAGGACGTCTGGGTTTAATAAATGAAAGTGAAGATTGTCTTAGCCAACTCACAACTATTTATGTTTTATTATCGTACAGATTAGCAAACGAACAGGTTTCATTTACAAGATAAACATGAAATGGCAAGGACAAGCAACCAGAAATCAAGATTTGTTTCAGTTCTGTTCTTTAAGAAAATTAAATAAATAAAAGCTAAAAAATTATAAGCCTACAAGCGAAATATAAATTATTAAAGAAGTGCATACAAAAATATTCAGCGATGATGCATTATGACCAGGGAATTAGTCGTGTGAATAGCAGGTTTTGCAGAAACTCGTTAGAAATATTTCTTATTAAATATTTCTTTTTGCGGTTATCTTTCCATGTATTTTCTTTCCTGGTTGCAAGAATATTCTCATAACGAAATATCACGTATAAGAACATTTCCTTTAGATTGTAGTCATGATTTTGAAGACAATAAGGAAACATAAACTATTGGTACGTGCTCCCTTCTGTGAAAGTAACACTTATTAAAGGCGTTTGTGCTTCTTGAATGTTATTGCACATGTTCGGTCATACCTGGTTGTTTTAGTTTGTCTAGTACTTTCGTTGTGGGACAGTGCAACGATTAGACAAAATTCATAGACATTAAATCACAGTAAGCACAGCAGCAGCATTAAACGAAAAACACTGGAAATCGAATACTAATTGGCACCCTACTGTAACTGTCATAACTTGTTTGAATGCAGGAAAATGTTATTCAATAGTAGAGATGCAGATTTAGATGCACTGTGGCTGTAAGCGTTGCATTTTCAAACTGAAGGTTAATATTTTGAAATGAAATTATTATGAATAAATAAAATCGTTATTTTAAAAAATTAAATTACACTTGTTAAGTCGTAATTCAGACTTAATTGCACTGTGGCTGGTACTTTCGACTGAACCATTAAATATCCTTTCGTCTTTAGGGTTTTTTTAATCCTTACAAATAATTTCTTTAGCTTTTAATAATTACAAGGGTGCTGCAGTTAGTCTTTGAGTGTTTGGCAATGTCTGAGAAACTATCAACGTATTATTTTTAAAATTTTTTCCGCTGTAAAATAAATTCCGCTGTTTACCAACTATATATCGCCTTTATTTGAGTATGTTCAGTCATAATACACTGTAGCCAAGTTGCCATCCTCTTCATACATAACAAGTACTTAACAGATATTCCCTTATATGTATGACCCTCATATATAGTTATCCTAGCCCGACTTTTTGAGCTGTGGAAACTCAGTTTAATTTGGTCTGAAGTTTTGGTTTTCCCAGCAAAATTCGATTTCACTTTTTGTTACTTCATTAAAGACGAACGTTAAAAAAAAAAATTAAGCTGCTGCAACCAACTTTTGATTGGTAATGGCGCTACAAATATGTGATAAGATTAACTAAACTTATTTTAACCCTAGGATGACCTACATGGTCTGGCCAGATCCTATTTGACTTTCATATGAAATATTTTTATTTTCAGAAAAATTTTTGAGAAACTAAAAACGTGAATTCTATAAGCATATTGTTTTTAATACAAAACAAGAAATTTGGAGTAGATAGGGGGTCAGAAAGCTACCCATAAGAAAGAGTTCGTTAAATTTCTGCCATATTATTACACATTTTCGAAGAAATCTTTACACCAGGTATGGCAAATATAATTGTAAGGGAAGCGAAAAGAACAAGAAATATTTTTAGATTTGTACAACAGATTTGTACAACAAAACAAAAACTTGTAAAATGGAAACCCGCAAACGAAAATGAAATTAATGCCTTTGCTGGTTTGTTGATTTTCGCTCGAGTCTTCAAATGTGCAACACAACCTGTCATGCCTTCAACATGGCAAAGAAACCAAAACATACATTTGCAATGTCTCTTTAAATAAATAATATAAATATTTTATAAAATAAAATGTAAAATATATTAAAATATTTAAAATAAAAAAGCAAACCCAGCCTTAGCGCAAAGGTCATACATTTTGAATGAACTAATTTTATCCCGATAAGTTATTTTTAAAGAAAACGTAATTTATTTTGTACAGACAAGTACGCTTCTGCTATTGTTTGCGGATGTTTCGTCAACCAAATTTCTTGCCCGCATAATATCATAATTGAGCTGAATATTTGCGGTAAAAAGTATAAAATTATTGGACCCACTCTATTGACACCTGCAGTAGTAGAATTTTGATGAAGACTGTAAAACAATTAAATAAGAAACTCTCGAAAATAAGAATCTATCAGAAAAAAAAACAGTTGAATAACAAAGCTTATAAATTTCTAAGGTCTTTTACGTTCTTGTTTATTTGTATTTTAAATAGCAAAAAATGCAATTAATTTTTTATAAAAAACTTTTTTTAACTCTTTAATTTGTGCGCAATAGTTATCAACAATCTGAAGCTTCTTCAGGGATACAAATAAAAAACTTAAAATAAATTTTTTCTAAAAAATAAGTGGATCTTCTGCTCAAAAATATATTAAAGAAATACAAGTAGAATAAGAATATCGAAGAACGTTTTCATTTATTTATTAACTTTTTCATTAAAAAACAGTAGAAATACAAAAATACCGAACAGTGATATTTGAAATCGATTGTGAAAATAATCTTCACCTACATTCTTTGCCAACTGTATTTTATATATAAAAACGTACAGATATCAAAAAGACAATCATGTCTGGAAGTCAGTTTGCAAAGGATATTTATCTTAGAGGTATAGGACTTTGAAAAAGGACTAAAACAAAGATGATTTTTTTAAGTTAATATGAAATTCATTTTATTCGAATGATAATCTTCTGCCATTATAATTTAAATATGCCGTCTGACATATATCGCCGCTAGTGTTTTGGATGTAGGATAATCTGGGATTCCGATATTCGATGATTTTTCCCAACATATGTGGCCGCATATCGGCATAACTTGGCGGATGTTTTTTTCCAAGTGGTTAACGTTTTCGGGCTTATCGGTGTATACTTTACAAACTCTCACAGAAAAAGCTCTAACAGCTTTAAATCGCATGTTCTTAGAGGCTAGTTCAGAGGTCTGAAACGTGAGACTATGAGATTGCAAAATGCTTTCTTCAATAAATCATTTATCGCATACGAACTGTGTGATATGGTCCGCTGTTGTTGAAACTACAGCTCCAGCACATCGTGGAAGTTGAGTTGGTGAACGAAAATCCTGGTTATGTTACTTTCTGAAATGCATGGTTTTAAAAGAAGCACGGCTAGAAAAAGTTGCACCGCTTTCAAAAAAAATCGAGTTATCATCAGATACTTATGAGGTCTTAGGAAGATTTCCTGGCTAATTCTGCCGTTCCGTCACTATGTCTACATGTGTGTCAGATTATAATTCGCTCAAAACGGCTGTGAAACGCATTTCTGAAATGTTTAACTAACTCGAAGCTTCCGAAGTCAGGCGGTACTTTAAGCGAATAGCAACAGGAATTATCCAGTTTTAATCCTTCCCTGATTTGTAGGATACAGCAACTGAAATTAATGTTTTTGTTGCCATCTCTTGTATTATTTTGTACTAAACCCATAGTGCTAAATAAACGCTCACCATTAGCGTAGAACCAACAACGACGAGGAAGTAGTAAAAATAGAAATATTTATTTTGAATTATACAAAAAATAAATATACTGTGAATTTCTGACTTTCAAAAAATTATAAAATATGCTATAAAATATTCTCTTGAACAAGGAAGTTAACATTTGGAATTGCTGTAAAAAAATATTTGCTAAAATGATGCCACAGCAAAAAGGATTAAAGAAAATTTGGGAAATTAACTTTATGTTTTAAGATAATTTTCAAACTATTTGAAATATGCGACAAGAATGTTCTGTCTTGATCTATTGTATGGACATTAAATTTTATCAGTCAGTAGTCAACCACAATATATTATTGCGGAGGAGTGGAAATTAGCGGCCATAATGGTTTTTGGTCGGAAAAAATTTTCATTCGCAGCATTAATATATAATAAAAAATCAAATTGAGTTAAATATTCACGCAGAAAAAAATTTATAACCTTGAAATTTTTAGTAAGATTTTAGAAAAAAAGATCACCAAATAATTAACATTAAAGTTAAAAAAAAATGAAGGTTAAAAAAGCGACAATTCCCAAAAATATGTACTAATTTGAGAATTTATATGTTGGTGCGATGTTTTCCTGGTTGCCCCACCCATTTACTTTGTTTTTAGAATTAATTGGTTTTTTATATATTGCGAACCCATTTTTCCATGTTTTCTTGACAAATATTTGTCTTAAGTGAAGGTTTGAGAATCGAACATGATCGAAAATGTGATCAGTCAAAAGTATCCTTCAAAAATTACGACTTTTTGACTTTAAGAACAACTTTGAAACCCACAGGCTTAAAATTTTTTTATGCAGGATTAAAATATCTCTAATGCTGATTTATTTTCTAGAAAAAAGTGCAACAACTTTTACACTTTTTAACAGAAAATGGTAAAGTCTCGATACATAAAATTATGGAATTTATTAGAAAGTAATAAAGCATCTCTTATAAAAATAATTTCTGATTTAAAACTCCTGCAAACTGCCTTTTTTTGGAAAAGAATTGAAAAAACTTTACATGTTTTTCAGAAAAGAAAACGCCTTGATAAATCACAAATTTTTATGTACATTATTTTAATCCATTCTTTTTCTCTTATTATTTGCAGCCCGAGACTGTACCGCAAGCTTGCATTGATATGACCAAAGTTTTAGAGGTTACCACGGCCGAAGATGTAACAGGTCATTCAAATTCGATTGCCATAACGGCGCCAGATCGTGTTACGTTCGTTAAAGGTACCTGTCCAGAAGAATCAAAATGGTGGCTAAATATATTGATAGCCTTTCCCAAATCCAAAGGACGTCACAAACGCAATGCCACATTTCCGGGTGCCCAGGCTACAACAACAATATTGCAATCAACCAATTCCGATGCAGCTGCCGTTAGTGCAACAGCACGTAATCGTCATAATTCCTATCATAAGGATATTTTAACGTCCACCCAATCAACTGGTGTTTTAGCAGCAACTACCGTTTCTTCATCAACATCATCTGCAGCAACAACAGCAGCTTCAATGACATTAAAGCAAGACAAAAAATCATCATCGTCAGCCATTAAAACCAGCAGCAGCAGCAACAACTGTAGTTCAAAATTATGGTCGCATAATGATGTTGTCGTAACAACAAAAACGGCTAATAGTAAAAATGCTGGAGGCATTAAAAATAATCATAATGCTAATGTTCGAAATGCTGCTGTCAATAATGATGACGGAGAGGTGGATGATGAAGATGATGATGACGTTGATGATGAGGAGGATGATGGTGTTGAAACCGGTGAAGATGATGAGTGCGATGAGGAGGAAGAAAGTGGAAACTCAACGGGTGAGGAATGCAATACCAAAAAGAAAAGTTCAATGGCTGGAACAAGTGTTCATGATGAAAATAATCGCAATGCTGTTAATGAAATTAAAACTAGAGGTAAGTTTAATTTAGGAAATGATTAAAGTAGAAAAAAAGCGGCGTCTTCTTGAATTTAGTAGTTAAATTATTTTTAAATGATTTGTTTTCTTCTGTGAAGAATTTCGGTTATAGAAACCATTTATTCCCGAATAAGAAACTAAAACTTTAGCAGTTTTCGTTTATTCCAACCTCGTTATAACCGTGCTGTACTGTAAGCAAATACTCACATCCATGTTATTTGCTAGTTTGTCTTTCTTGTCGATGATTTCATTTTGCCGCAAAAAAAAAAATAAGTTGAACTACTGCTGGCTGGTCTGTTTTTATTTACGCACTCTAATATATTGTTGGCCGTTAATATACTTTTTTATGAACTCAATTAAATTCAATCAGTTTATTGCTTTAAATTTGTTGTGATGCGTATATGTTTTTTTAACCTTTTACGAAAACCACTTATATAAAATAAAGTAGTGGAGCTTTTGGAATATATTTAAACATGAAATTATAACACACGTTTGTTATTCAAAAACTCTAATAACAATTTCTTAACAGATCAATCACCTTTTCAAAACAGTGAATGTTTATTTATTTCTTTATGATATTACAAAACTCCTATAAGTGTATATTTGCTATGTACCATTTGAATATTGGCCATGACATTAAATCGTTGGCAATAAAATTTAAAAATAAAAAGAAATTAAATAACCTGGCAAATCTTTTAAGTCAAAAGTTGAACCATAAAAAAAACTAAATCAGTTGAATATGAAAACTGAAAAGGATTATTTAGATTTCTCCAAGGTTTTTGACCTTATTTTAAATAATATTATTCTCTAATACTTTTGAACTTAAATACTCTCTGTTTTATTATTCTTCATTTATTTTTCAATATTTCTTCTTCAGAAAATTAAATATACAATTTCCTTGAAAAGTAATACAAAAGGTGAAAATTATCGAAAAATTACTACATATTTTTGTATTAAAATATCGAGATTTTATTATTGCAAATGATTAATACCGGCATTCATTTGTTTATACTTTGAAAGTCAGAGCTAAAACACAATTATTTATATATTTTTAAACTGCTATGATTTTAAAAATTTTAAACGTTTCTTACGTTAAAAGCGATATATTTAAGGCAGTTTTGTAGTTCTATAAAAAAATTGAGTGCACTAACTGTTCAGCTATATAATTTCGTATGTTTTGACTTCCAGATTTTTACCATTATTTAAACAAAAATATTCTCTGATATATTATTTATTTTAATTTCAATAATTTACTAATTTTTCCATATTTCGTCACTCTTTTGTGTGCATCAAATAATTATAAATTATTATATATATATATATATATATATATATATATATATATATGCAATAATAATATTTCTCGAATTGACGCTATATTTCAATGTTAAGAGCTGGTTAAATTATGGAACCAAACGAAATCGCTATTATTAATTATATAAAAAATATATAGTTAAATACTGAGAAAATAAGACACATTCTTCTTTTTGTGGTTTAAAAAGTTAAATTTAAATATCTTCATTATATAAATTTATCTCCATTATCCACAGTGTAATGTGCATAAAAATAGCTAAAACTCCTCATCTGATCCCTTTGAATATTTTAATAAAATTTTTCGAAATCAGCAAGATATTAAAACAAGTAAAAGTGCTATATTCGGTTGTGCCGAATCTTATATACCCTTCATCAACTTACATCTGGCATTACATATTTTAGGTACCAGTTTTTTCTTCTTAAATTATAAAATAGTTTCAGTTAGCAACAGTAACCAGCTGCCCTTTTGGTTACGTTAATGTATAAAAAAATTTTAATTTCCCAACCCTGGAAGAGAAATTTTTATTTTTTTGTTTTTTTATTTTTTTTTATCAGTGGAAATCTTTGTGATGTATAAAGCGTTTTTATTTAAGAAAAACTTAAGATGATTAAACTTAACCGAATATGCAAAAAAAAAAACTTTAATATCCCATCACTGGACAAAATTTATTTGTTTAGTTTTTAAAAAACAACTGAGGCTTCCCTAACCATAAAATAGGTTCAATTTACAAAGTAACAAAAAATAATTGCTTTTTGGTATTAATTTTGAGTCGAGAAGCAGGTATAAGCCTCCCAGCTCTGGAACCGTATATAGGACTTTTCTAAATACCACTATATATAAGTTCATTTTCAATCCATCAGGCTAAGAACGAAGTCTCTAGCTCTTCTGGGGGTTTAATGAAACCGATTTCACGTACAGACAGACTGACACCGCTCAATCGTCATCGCTATTCAGAAGAATCCAGAATATATACCCTATGGGGTCCCACATTAATATCGAAGAAATTACACACGGGATGACAAACCTAAATGTGCTTTTTCGCTTTTTGTGAAGCGTATAATTAAGTAGTTTTTTAAGAAAGTCCAAATAAAATAAGTTAAAAGCAAACCTTAAAACAAATTATAATTATGAACCAAAATATAAATCTTACGCCAACGTTTTCTTTTTTCACGATAATACTTATATATTGATTCATAATTATGAATATTTTATATATAATTTTATATATAATTATTGAGTAGTTCGATTTTCTTGAAAAGTGTGGTATCTATTTTGTTTCTTAGTTTAATTTTCTTTGAAAGCGTGTAAATATACTAACACATGAGAATGATGAAAACAATGAGAAGATAAGAACATAAATCACACTAAACATATTGTAACATTATCGATAGTATTAAGTATACGAATGGGAGCCCACCACAAAAGTAGTGTTACAGTAGACGTTAAAATAAATCATCGGTAAGAATGTGTTGGTGTCGTTTAATTGACGATTCTTAAGAGACGTACAAATAAAATCGTCAATCAGCATTTGTGTTTTGATTTCGTAGCGTTCTCCATTTCGTCAAACTACAAATAAAACAAAGCAAATGACGTTGTTTCCGTCAATCAGTTCAAAGAATCAGCCATCAAATAAATTTATAAAATTTTTTGATTTTCATCAATCAGAGTCTACTGCACGCACACAACTATACAATGGATGGTTTTTTTACGTCTCCTGGGTACTTTAGAAACATAAAAACAAACATACAAGTGAAACAAAGACTTTTTATTAGCTTCTTTGAGGGGTTTCCGGAAATCCACCTTAGAGCGGTTCCAATTCACAGTAGATGCACGTTTGGCAAAACTCTTTTGAATGTTTCGAATAGGTCTAGACGTTCAAAAGCCATGAGAACATCTCACAACTAAACACACACTCGCATCACACGAAAACTAATATATGTACATAAATTGTGACATGCTCTCAGAATTAGTCGGGGGAGCTTTTGAATTTTGGAAAACGGTGTCAAATTATTAACTCTCAGATTTCCTAAAATTTTAAATTTTCTGAGCAAAAAGTTAAAAATTAATTCTATAAATTTACATGAGATAAAAACTCAACGAAGCATTTATTATTTTTCAGTAAATTTGCATGCAACTTGTCTGCTCTCTCTGCTTCGTTTCTTAAATTAAACCAAAAATGTCAATGTCTTTATAAGTACAGACAGACTATACGCCGTGATTCTTGCCGTTTTAAATGTCAATTTAATTTCATATAAGTAAATTGTTTATTGTAGCGTTTATTTTTATTTTTCAAAATCAAAGAATTAATTGAATGAAAAAAAAAGATCAAACTTTCCATGAATGATGAGACGAACCCATTGAAAATAATTGACATTGATCAGAGATGACAGCTAAGGGTATGCATTTAATTGGCACAAAATCATCATTATGAGTCTATTAACATTTTGTGTTTGCATGCTGAACATTAATAAAGACCACTTACACAGACCTAAAGTAAAATTGCTGTAAGAAGCAGTACGTAAGTACATGCAATTTATTATAGAGGTAACTGAGGGTGCATAAAGAACAACAATCTCAAACGTCTAGAAGTATTTGAATTGTAAGTTACAACTAGTAAAAGTAGAGTATGATTATAAATACAACATCTATTGGATAGAGAAGGTTGATGCACCCCGTGTAAAGGTTCCCAGCCAACTATATGCAAGTTACTTGATAACTAGCAACTCACAAGGTTCATTTCATATTTAAAGGCAAATTAACTTGCCTACTACTGAAGCATGTGTAGCTAATAAACAACAAAAAACACAAAGCCCCAATGAAAATATGTATTTTGAATTTTGTTTTAAAAAATATATATAAAATTCAATTGATTCAGTATCTCTACAACTATTTCTTGTGATAAATTTTTAAATTGTTTAATAAATACAATTTTCTTTCGTTTCTTTTTACTCTTCCATAGTTATTTATTTATTTTTTTCCCTTCGTAATAAATACTTTTTGCATTGTATAATTGAAAATGCCATTTATGTGGCTGCAAATAAAACATCGATGGCGATGATGATTCAAGTAAAGAATCACCTTTCTACCTTTGCAACATTGTTGCAGATATAAATATTTTCAAGGTTAATTTTAAGTACATACTTGCCTCATGCCAGTGCAATACTCTACTGGAGTTTTAATATCAACTGCCCAACTTTACTTAAAATGTAGTTACAAATCTTCGTTGGTGATGCTGTCTGTTGCTGTTGCCATCCCAATGGACAATATAATAATATTTTTTTTTCATGTTTAAGACGATATTCATAAATAAGCTGCACGCACTTTGTGTTGTTGATAATATTGAATGGCTCGGGGGCATAAATTGTGGCAATAATAGCAAATATGATATTTAAAAAAATAAAACAGAAAGTAAAATGATTCATTTTTAACTGCAATATATTTCTTTTAGCGTGCCTGGCACAAAAGGTGTATATAATGAAGCTTAATTTCTGTTTCAAGTGCAAAAATAGAGCAACAACATTTTTCTTTTGTTTGATGTAAAAAACTAATTATTATATGAATGAAAAAAAAGCTCTTTAATGTTTCAAAGATGTAAGTCTGAGGGAATTATGTGTAAAAGAAAATATTCTAATAATCCAGTCCTTTAATGTCTTTCCTCGATTTTTCAATGTTTTTTTTTTTTTTTTGTCTTGCATTAGCACTCAGGAAATGACCCCTACATGGCATGTATGTGCCACAATTCGAAAAAAAGGCATAGAACATATGAAAATCTTTTCCAAGAAATAAGTTATTTTACTTTTAACTTTGCCGGTGAATTGCTTGCTAAAGGCACCGATGGAGAAGGATGCTGTATTCTACTTTTTGAGACATGACGGTGTTAATCGCTATCGGTAATGTTTAGCGACCAACGCAATGTCTTCGTCATTGTCATAAGTAGACGATATTCCTGCACCAGAGTAGATCAGAAAAATTCCACACCATTATTCATGATAGATTAGAGTTGAACTCGTTATCTAAGATTTCATCGCCAAGTACTCAATACTTCAGTCAACAGCACCCTGATAAACTGCAATTATTTTACTAGGAGGAGATATTCAAAATAGTCTATAACCATGCTTTTAAAAAGATTTAGATCAAATAGTTATTAACAAAAAAATAATAATAATGATAACTCTTAGAGCTATTTATAAGACGCTGCTAAATGTTTCCCTATCAACTTCCTGAACATAATATGTTTCTACATGTTACTAACTTTAAATATATTTACTTTTTTTAAGTGAACAGTCCAGAAATATAATATCTTAGTATTTTGCATATATTTGGACGTCCCAAAAAACCTTGAGAGTTTGGATTCAATATAACTCTCTTATTATAGTTTGAGTATTTTTTTTCCTTCAAGTGTTCTATGAAGAAAACCCAGTAATAAATACATTCTAAAGCAGTCTATAAGATCCTAAACTTATGGTCTAGAAGTAGCTGAAGTGTGTAATTTTCCTTATGTTTTTTTAATGGGGTATCATTGCAAAAAGTCCTCATTTTTATCGCCTTTTCAATGGAGCCGAAGTCATGTTTCAGATGATTTTAATAATATATTAGATTTAATTAAGAAAAGTTTTCTACTGCGAGTTGTTCAAAGGCTCGGAGACGCAATAGAGATTTCCGTATCAGTTGCTAACGTAAATTGCGACATTCGATATCAATCAATACAATTTTAATAGTAACTTTGATCGATAACGCATGTCACATATATATTCCCCAGAACATGGGTTATGAATAGTCCAGAAGTTGTTCAGCAACTACAACTCCAACTACTTGTTCTATTTGATTCTTTGCTGAAAGAATAATTCTTAAAAACTCATGCGGTTTCGTTGTTTTTATCACCGGTATCAGCCATATTAAACCATCTGCAAGTAGGGTTGCAACAGAATGAAGTCGCAACGCGCAGTGCGAGGAATATAGTGGCTCTTATATTCGATATCTTCGCTTTCACCGGAGTTCATTGCTTTAGACTATCTCCTGGAATAGTCTATACTAAAAATTTTTAAAAGCTGAATCATAATTAAAAAAAATTTACTTTTTTATCTCTATTCATGCAGGCGTTGTGCTAGAACTAGGAAAAATGGTCATGGGAATAAGGAAAGACCTCTACAGGGATTTTATTTCATATACGCGATGTACTGACTAAAAGAAAAAATCTAATTTCGTCTGTAACGCGTAGTGCGGTGTACTGGTAAATCCATAACAAATCGATGTGATCCCAATGAAGAAAGCGTTAAAAAAATGTCGGAAAAGATATTTCTAATTTAATTGAAACTCAGCTCATTTTAGTTGAATGAAACGTTTGGTAACTGCAGAGTTACACTATTTGGGACTGTCAATCTATCTCCAAAATCTTCCGATTCAACGCCGCTAGATTCTTTTCTTTTAAGAATATGTGAAGTCGCTAGTTCTCGCTGATAAAGCTGAAACTATTGGCCACTTGTTGCTCTATGTCCAATATACGGCCACACATGTTGCAAAAAGTAACCGAAAATTAGACCTCCAGGTCATACTACATGGCTGTCATAGGCCAGAAGTCATATATAAAAGATCATAAAGAAAATTGCATATCACTTTGAGAAATTTATCGGTGTTTAAATACATTTAAGATTTTTAAAACTCCCTAAAAAACACCCTTTAAATATAGTTTTCACCAACATCATACTTAAATCAATTAATTAATGAATGTCGTTTATAAGTTTTACTTCCAGCATTAAAGTTGATAAATGTTTCAATTTATTTTTTTCTGTGTAAACATATTTCAAGAGGTTGCGTTTCGCTTTTGTTGCCCAAATTTGTATGGCGTACTTATGTACGTGTATATCATAATTATTGTTTTTCAATCTTATATTTACGTTGTTGAACAAATTTTTAATTTAAAAAATCATACATCATGATGATTGATTTGTCTTATTAAAATTTCTTTTAATCAGACACCGAAAAGCTTTTATTTTTTTGGTTGATTATGGGGTTCTTCTTGTGTGATAGATGAAAAAAAAAACTTTTTCAAGGATACATTCAAACTAAAATGATTTTTTTTTGTGAAATTTTTTTTGTATGTATAGGTAAACATGTCTGCGTATAAAAACGTATAAAAGTGTGTGCTCAGGCATATAATTTGTGTATTAAAAAATTATGCTAAATATGATGAAGAGGTGATGAAATATTTGACGATATTTAAATTGCATAATATGTGGTATAAAAAAACAACTTGAAATTAGTTGAAAAGAATAATAATATACTACGAAGACTATTTATTATTCATTAATTATGAGAGTATTTTATTTTTATTAATTGTGTTGCGTCAGTTTTGTTGTTTCTTGATCAAGTTTTCAAGGAATGGGAATTGTGTTGATCAAAATATTTTCGAAGACAATTAATTTCTTGCTACTTTATAAAGTTTGAAACGGAAATAAGTAGATTATAGATTTTATTTGTAATTAAAAATATTTTTGAAATTCAAATTTCTTTTTTATAATATTGAAGCCACAGACATCAGCTAAATTTATTAAAACTGGCAGAGTATTTACAAGCGATTTTATTAAATACGATAATCTTTTGACACCATCAACTGCTCATTTAACGAATCATTACAATTTGTAAGCGAAATTGGCACAAACAACTGAATAGCAAAATGAACGAAATGAAATGAACATGAAATTATATACACAATTTATAAAGTTGCAACCAACAAAAAATCTTGATTACAATCAAACAAATAAATAAATAAAATAAACTGTAGCATGCAAATTTTTATGTTTTAAGGCCTGAATGTATTTGTTTTTTTAAATAAATCTGATTTTATACTAAATTCCTTTTTTTCAAATATATTTAACCTTGTCGAATCGATACTGCCTAATAAATTTCACATACAGTTCAAAGACTTTTTACTAAACATTTGATAAATTTATGATTGAACAAAATGTTCAAGTTGTCATTAAAAAGCTGCAAACCCAACTACTAACCTGTCAACTGCCTCTCGTATAATCGTTAAAAAACTAATAATTATACAGTGCAGTAAATCCCTAACTTCAATTTAATTTAAAGCATTAGAAATGCTTTTAAACTGCTTGATTTTTAGCTGAAATTTTAAGTCATGGTGGTTATTAGACAGCCACTCTATAACAGAGCACAAAAAAATTAAAGTTTTAAAGTAAAAAGCTGAAAAATACTCGTAGTTTAATAAACAAAATCCGGCTTTTGCTACGGTTCGTTGGCGTGAATTAAAAATCAAATTGTTGCCTGTTTTAATGGCTGTCACACTAATAATGTGAGCACTAATAGTTTTAAGCAAAATTGTTATTGAAAATACAAAATGCACCGAAAAGACCCCAACGTAAGTAAAGGCGTGCACACAACGACTGCTGAAGTACATTAAAAATTTATGTGCATGAATTAAAAAAAAATTTTTAATACAATAATAAAACGGGATTTGTTTCTTATTCTTCACTTACAAATCATAGCGATTACACTGGCGACTTTTCATAACTTGAAATTCGTTGAATAGAATGTCTGGTTAATTTAAATTACTTCCCAGATCCTATGACATGACTAGGACTCCAATAGTCATCTCATGAACGATCCAACGGAATATTTATGTTATAACATAATGCAGTGGTTTCATGATAAACTTTACAAAAGTAATATATTTTGAAATTCAAAATAAATTCAATATTTTGCAAAAATTAATATAAGCGATTTCTTAACTTTCCGTTAGATAATATATAAAACTTTCAAAATCCGAAAGTTATTGGAAAATGTTTTGTTAAAAGCGAGTTCTCATCAGATCTCAACGTTTTGAAGCTTCAGGAAGCTTTTCTGGCTAAATCCGAGAATCCGTCGCCACTATGTCTGTATGTGTGTGTATTAGTGCGAGTAGATATGTACTTGTGTGTGAAAGTATGCAACCCGCTTTTAACTGTTTAACGGCTGAACCGAATTAAACCCAACTGGTGACATTCTGAAGAGCATTCTTGAATGTAGATTTTGATTTCGCTGTTCGTGAAATATTGTGAACAAAAAAAAAACACTTGGATATATAATTCTGATTAGTTGGTTGGTTTCGAATCTTTTATAGAAATCGAAATAAAGTTCAGGACCGCTCAACTTTGATTTTTTCGTGTTTGGCAGCATTTTTTTTTTAAATAGTTTTTACAATACCTTTTCAGCGGCTTCACCGATCGATTCCAGAAATATTTTACATCACGCCGATCACGGTTAACCGGGTTAAAATAGATTGATCCCCGTTCATGAGACCAACGTGAAGGAATAATTCTAAAAATCTGAAATAAGTTATTTGAAAATTATATATCTGATCAGTTAGTCTTTTCAATTCTTTAATAGTAACCGAATACTACATCACGTGGGAGTTGCTTGATTTGAAAAATAAAATAGTAGCATTTTAGCTCGAAGAACAGCATACAAACCATGTTACAATAGCCTTGCTGTTTGATATAGCAGGAAGCTACAGGGAGGGTCTTTCAAAGCAGACGTTCTGCATACTATTTTCCTAGTAAAACCTGCAGATACGGAACTAAAAAGGTATTGAAAGTGTTGAGGGGAAAGTATAGAGAATCCTGCGTAGATATATAATTTCTTACTTCGCCGGTAAATGTTTGTTACAGTAACGACAAATGACGTAGTTGTAGTACGGTCTTTACTTCATTATTTTATCAAGCGCTGACGGTAGTATTAAGTGCGAACAGTACTATGCCTGCATCATTGCGAAAGTCCAACAACAATTAAATAACTGTTAAATAACGCGCACTAAAAAATGTCTCACCATATTCATTACTGAGTGCGAAACCAAGTTTGAAGTCTTAGCTCTGACTACTTTAGCCAACAGCCGCCATCCAGCAACTTGACGGTTATAAGATTTTTGTCTCATTCCCAGTGGAAGTCAAAGGTACAACATTTTTTATTATATTACTCCTAGTAGTTTCAATTTGTCAGTCTTTAAATAAAGTAGCCATTTTCAAATTTTTAACTCATTAAAAATTTGTCTTCTTATTACTGAATTGCAAAAAAAGTTGTTACATTTCATAATATATTTTATCTGCTGTGAATAAACTTTAAACTTTTTTTAAATCGATCCTGATTATAATTAAAAAAATATATAATTTCCTAAGATATTGCTAAATGGATTTTTGTAAATTTTTTTCAGAACTTCTTTTTTTAAATAGAAAGTTTTACAGTAGGCTTTCTACGCTGGAAGAATTCATAGATAATCGATTATTTAAAAAAGATATATTGTGTGTCACAATTATAAATTTGTTTTCAATTGTAGTTTTTATAAAAAAAAGACCAATTCGTTAGTTTTTTGCAAAATTCAGATATGCCAGAAGCCATATGGTATTCAAATACCGAAAGAGCTTAAGCCGCGATTTTATTATACGAGGCTACAAGTGGCCACTATGTGCCACCCCAACACAAGTAGAGTGCACAAATAATTGAGCATAAGAGATAATTTAAATAATCTATTTTACAAAGTTTACTTTTTGACAAATCGTCGTGCAAAATAGCAAGTAGTTTGAAAATTTTTACTGTGTCAACATTAAACTGCTTAAGCAGCAAACAGCAAAATTAAAGTGTCACTCAAACAAACAACAATTTTTTTTGCTTATTCAAAAACTGGCTACAAAACATGGATTTTGCTAACGAAATCTTACAACAATTTGCAATTAGTTTTGACAATTGTTTTTCAAATACAAACTTTAATAGATTGTGCCAATAGGGTATTGTGTATTAGATGGTTTAATACAATAAATTACCATTAAACTATCAATACAATTGAATTATAAGAACGTGCATATATGGTATAATTTTATAATATAAAATAATTATCATGATAGCAGGGGTAATAAAACTATTGAGATCTATCGAAAGCTATTAAAAGAATTTTGTGTAAATAAAAATGTGTACTTTAACAATAAACGAAAACCTCAGTTGCCGGCATTTTAATAATTTATTGTTTTTTTTTATGATACACACATGCATAAAAATGTACGTGTACACATACAGAAATATGTTCGTATGTATCTAAATTTTTGTTTACAAATAATGAAAAAAGAAACAACAAATTCATTTGATTGTATCTTTTTGCCGTTCTGTATTAAAAACTTTTATTGAAATTTGTATAGAACTTTAACTTTTCAAGGTTGATTTTTTTTTTGTTTGTTTTGTGTGTTTTGTAGTAAATAACGATTTCTGTATATTCATATGGTTTTCTTTAGAATGATAAATTACATTTTTATGTCATTTGATAGACCACACAAAGTTATATTTAATTGAACTAAAGAGAACTATAATATTTATTATTTTCTCTCCTGCTCTTTTGACTTTATTCATAATTTTTAATTTATTCATCAATTTATATCAAATATTTTCTCATATAAAGAGTTTTCAATTTAGATGTGGCTATTTTGTTATAGATTGATATTTTTAATTAATTTTCAAAGCGCAACTTAAAAAAGTGTTGACCCAAAAGTTTTTGTTTAAGTAAATTTTTTGGGAAAATATTTCAATGACTGAAAAATTTGTTGATAAAATTTGTTGTTGAAATCGTCTTTATGTAAATGTTGTGTCATCTTTAATAACTACAATAATTCATATATAATCGTTACAAGCTGAGACCCTAAATAACAATTAATTAATATGTTCATACTTTACAAATATTTGGCCTAAAATGTGTAACCACTAAATACCAATGAAAAACCGTTTGATTCATAAAAATATTTGATGGTTAAAACAGTTTAAATAGTATTCGATTCGATGAAACTGTCTATTAGTTGTGTATTAAGTAGTTTTAATTATTAAACAAATATCAGAATCAAAATATTCTTCGGTTAGCATGTAGTGGTCACAGTTTTTTACCAAATATTTGACAAGTGTTACTTACCTTAAGAGCCGGTCATTAACGAAAACATGAAATAAAAAAACAAAAAGATGTATCCTGTGAATTAGTTCTTCGAAAACCATTAAAAAAAGGGTTCTGGTTGTCATGACTTAACAATGTCGTTGCAACTCAGCATTTCTAAAATGATTTGTAAATTAATTTAAAGTATGGCAGAATATAAAATTCGTATATTTAAATGGAATTCATGCGCTTTAATTTAATGGAATTTTTATTACCCATTTTAAAATCACTTTATTGTTTTTTAATGCAAAAGATATATTCAAACATTAATAAAAGAGTTTTAGCAATTCAAATAAAAGTTGCTAATAGTGAAATATAAGTTCATATATAACAAGATTTTATTGGGTTTATATACAGTGATAAGAGGGTTTTCCAAAGCTACAACCAATAGCACAAATTGCAAATAGTTGATCATTTATAAGAACTGCAGCAAGAATTCTAGTTTTAATGAAACCTGATTCAATTCAATTTAATATTGTTGTTATTATTGTTTTGCCATTTTTTAGTAGAGCTCACAAACGTGAATTTCATTTGATTTTTTTTATATCATGATTATATGATTCACAATTACTTAATCGTTGCCACAATTTACTGAAGATCAAACAAAATGACAATTTAATGATGCATTTCCTTAAATTCTTTGGAGTTCGCTGTTTTTCAATTGAGAAACAAGTCTTATTTCAAAGCATTTGCAATCGGTATTATAAAGGAAAAAAGAAATGAACATGCTTTTTCGTAATCAATCTTAATCAATAAACATGATTTTTTATTTTTTTTTTTTTGGTTTGAAACTGGAGTGTTATGAAATCACATTCTTGTAATAATAAATATTATGTAGCGGCTCTTAGCTTAAAGTTTAATAGTTAATAGCTAAATGTAATAGGAATAGAATAATAGGAATGCAGAATAATGTAATAGGAATTTCTAAACGAAAAGGCACATTAACCTTAATTACACTTTCGAACACTCTGAATGAAAAAAAAGAATTATAACATGCGGACAATTTCTGTGCAATAATTGAGAATGAAGAAATTTTAATTCATACTGGAGGTTACAGATATTTTGCGTATTTAATTTGTGGCAAATATAAAAAGTTTGGGGTTTCAGATATTCTGCTGTTGCAAAAAAGGCAATAATATTGTTAAGTTTCTAAGTCTTATAACAATATTTATAAGAATCAAATTACACATTTTCACAAAAAATCCCCCATTGCACTGTGTAGCACTAATCGTGTTTTATGTTCTGGAAAACATGTTACACTTTTTCACTTCTGTTAGAAAAAGTGACAGTTGAGAGGAGTTTTGAGAAAGGAATTATTTTTTGTAAGGGGTTTCGAATTAATTTCTAATAAATTCCTTATTTCCAAATGACAGAATGTTGGCATTTTTCGTTAAAAAGAAAAGGTTCCATTTCTAGAAAGGAAATGAACTCAAAATGGACTTCAAAAATCCTTCATAAAATTTAAAATATGGAAAACGATTGTCCCTAAAGGCCATCCTCTGTAACTTCCTTGTAATTTTAACCCTAAAGCCATCGTTGCCTGGCTTGTGTGGAATTTTATTCAGTTGAGCTCTGGGAGCTGAAACGCTTTATTCTTATTTTTAAAACGTTTCCTACATGCTTAGCGATACAGAAGTTGCGTTGAATAAGCAACCCTTCTCTTTTCAAGTCTTATTTATATTGTATCAATATTAATAAGATTTGTGACAAGAGTACAATAAAGATCAAAAATGAAAAGTAAAGGCGAAATAAAAATTAAAAATTAAAAAAAAAGCTCTGCCTGATTTGTCTTCTCAATACTATTCCCTCCCTTCTAATTCTTCTAGTGAGGATGATGTTGGCTGAAATAGTAAACATAAGACTACGGTGCCTCAGATTCCGAGTCCGACTTCGCGGTCAGTCATGAATATGGTGTCGAATTATAATGATCCGCAATAGTGCATGATTGTATTAATTGCTGTCGGACTGACGATTCCTTCGCACTGCTTGCTAAACATTATCGACAGCAATGAACACTGTCACGTACCAAAGAGCAGAATACAGCACTGCATGTTTAGCAAACAATTCACCGAAAAAGTTAAAAGTGAAAATAGCAACAACAAATTCTCTGTATTCTGATCCGTCTTTATATCGTCTTAATACCATCCCCTTCTTTCCAATTTTTTCTAGTGAAAGTGCTGTTGGCTGAGCACAAGCCTACGGTGTCGTAGATTCGATTTCACTCAGTCGTAAATATGATTTCGAATTTTTCTGATCCATGTTAGTGTAGGAGCAAAGTCTTAGCTCTGGTGCAAATATGTCCTAAAATTTCTGTTAATGTGAACAAGTTTTTGATTAATTAAAGAAAAATGGAAATATTTAAATTTTCGCTGGGTGAAATTGTGAAGTGTTGAAATGTCCCATCTTCTTGTTAGAATCTGTTTCATATAATAATATAATATATAAAACGTTGATTTATCTTTATTGACCTTATCAGTTTATTATAATATTAATCAAACTTATGGTAGTTTTTTATTAAATTTTATTTAGTCTAATTTTTATTCGATACAGCGATACAGATTCGAACAGCTTGTTAACATCTTCAAGAAATAAAAATTATTATCCTGAAGATGTTAACAACCTGTTAACGAAATATCGAATAAAAATTAGACTAAATAAAATTTAATAAAAAACGACCATAAACTTGATTAATATTATAATTAATTATAAAACATTAAAGCGAACTTTTCTCTTAAAATATTTTGCAACAGGCAACTACTCCGCTCAATATATGAAAATCATTTAAAGTAATTTTTAAGCACAGCAGCTCCATGTTAAGCGATCTAAGTCAAACAGTCAAATCTGGACCCAAAATAATCGCATATAATATTAATCCAAATTTCAATACAATTCATGTAACAATTCTGGCGATATTGAATTTTTTAATTGGTCCCCAATATATATTTCTGCAACCTCAACAGACAAGTAGTCTAGCATTTGTTTCAATAAAATATGCCATCATAAAATAAAATGTTCTTAATAAAAAAATGTGTATCTCGATCTTGTTTATCCGGTTAAGTGAGGTATCACTGTATACACATTCTGTGCCGGTATTTATCTCTTTTAAATAGCAACAATTTTGTTGCTTCTATTATTCTAGAAATCTGAATCTTAAAACACTTTCTGCCTTGTTCATTGCAAATAATGTAAATTTAAAATGTTCTTTAAATTTTAAATTTCATACAATATTGCATTTAAATCATTCTTCAAATTGGCATTATTTTCTATGAATTTGCCAGTTATTTTTCTTACGTGTTGAATAAAATTTGTCTTTCATACTTAATTATCTGTTACATACCGATAACTTTAAAACATTTCCATACATTCTTTAATTTCAATCTTTAAACGGCAAAGAAATAGCCAGAATTTTTTTTAAATTTCAATTCTAAATAAATTAAAATTGTAACCTTAAGCCCAGAGGTGCTTTACCCATAACTAACAGTAGCAATCGGTTTTAAAATAGTGAAAGATATCATTTAAAATACGCATATCTCAGGTCCAATTACAAACCATCTCACAAATGCCATTATTTTAAATACCAAAATATTTTGTCAAAAACGTATAGAGAAACATCAGTAGCGTTTCCTCTGCGCAACAGTGCAGACATAATTTTCATTTCATTATATCAAGGAAATTAAAAGTGTTACAAAAGTAAAATCACTACCGCTTCTGGCGGCTGCAATGGCATCATTGTGAACAGTCGCAGACAATGAATGGTGGAATGGTTGGAATACGGGTAGAATATATTTACATGGAAGCAAACACTTATTTGCTTTTTAACTATTTTGCTTTTAACACCAAGTCAATTTAAATAGCATGGCCTGGCATTTACTGGTAAACTATTATTCTTATTTAATCATTAAACATACATACACACACATACCTTCGCACATGCAACATAAAGCAAACTTCAACTAACAATTTGTAACAACCGGCCGACAAAATGTAAAGCTGTTTTTTTTTTGTTCGTAAGTCAATAGTCAGGGACGCTGTTGTTTGCAACATTTTAATGTTGTTTGTTTTTTTTTTTTAGTTGCACTAGCGTTTGTTATTATGAAATTATTTTCTTGCTGTTGCTCTTTTTTTGTGTTTGTTTGATTTGCCGGCAATTCTATGAAATATGATTTGACTCCATCGAAATTGTCAGACACTATATTTCTACAGATTCATACATATTTTTACTTCCCCAATTTCCTGCAATATTAAAATATGCGAATAAACCAAAAGTTATTCAGCAAGTGTTTTGTACAAAACGATTTTAGTTGTTCGGCTAAAGAGAATTTGTAAGTGATCGTGGAATATTTGACCAAGTTGCTTATAAACGAGTATTCTTCTTGGGCAATTATTATTATTATATTTAATGCTTCACTAAATTAATTGAACACGACTCCTTAATTAATGTATTATAGAATAGGTCTCATTTTTTTATATTATTTAGATTCACAATAATATGGTGGTGAGTAGCAATTGCAGAAAAATAATCAAAAATATCTAGGATAAATAAATGTGTACCAGAGAGCTTTAATATAAAATAAAACTATACGAGACCGTGTCAATAAGTTTATTGACTATCCCGTATACTTCCTAAAAGGTTAATGCTGATGGTGTCAACAGGATTCTGCCAGTTAACTACTGGCAAAATTTTGAAAAGCGTCATCATATACTTGGTTTTATCTGCCATTAATACAGTCGACCATACAATATTAAGAATAAATGGAAAAATTTGGGCAATATTTTTTTCTATAAAAACCACCATTCTACTCAAATCTAAGTTTAAGAAATAATGGGTGTTTTTTATAGAGTGGCACAAATTTAAATCACAATAAAATAAGAAAATAAATGTATTTAATATCAATGAAATGGGCTTTATTTGATAGAATATTTTATGAATGTTTTGTTTAAATATAAATTCTGCCCTGTTGCCGCCACGGCTACACCTCCATTGACAGTAACATTCTGACCAACATCGTTTTTGAAGACATGTGGGTTTATGACTCTGCCAATCCATAAAGCGCACACAAACAGTAATATTGTGTGGATGTGATGGTGTGTCGACAAAAGCTTGTGGATTCTCCTCACTCCAAATACGACAATTCTGCTTACTTACGTACCCATGCAACCAGGAAAGGGGCTTCATCGGAAAATTAAATTAATGAATGGAAATTAAAAACAATTTCAATTTGTACTTTACCAAAGTCGTTTGGATATAGTTCCTGCACAAGTTGAATCTTGAAATTTTTTAAGCCATGATTCTTTCGTAAAATCGTCCAGAAAGTGGAAGGACACAACCAAAGAACAGCGGCGAGTTGATTGATTAGGATCACATTCAATGCTTTGCTGTACAACGGCTACAGGTTCTTCAGTGCCCACTTTTTGGCTTCTCACGGGAAGCACACTATCAGTAACAGTAAATGTTTGCTCTTCGAATAAGCCGCTCTGAAGGACAATTATGTAGGCCATGAAATGAAAGAAGTGCACGATGATTTTGAGGAGTAGAACAATTATAATGTTTAAAAATGTCAAACATTTACAAGCTTCGCTCTGGGTATAAATAATGAAATTTTAAAGAAAACTAAACAAAAAGTAATTATCAGCTGGTTAATGGATGCTCAAATAAAGCAGTGATGCCAACTCAAAGTTAGCTTTAAAATGAAAACCTTGTATCATTAATTTCGATTGTTATTTACTTCAGGTGTGTTCACCCCTATGAAATATTTAATAAAAAATCATAAGCCTTTAATACTTAAAAAATTATTTATAAGCAAATATTTAAAAAAAGCTGGGACTTGTGTTAACTTAATGGGTTAAGAGTAAAACCCTTGAAATTGTACTTAAGAAAACTCAAACCAAAAGAGATTTTATAAAGAACCACGAATTAAAATATTCAGCAAAGTGGAACATGAAGAAAAATAATTAAAAGGTAACACGGGAACTTAACAGAAGTGTGTTACCATCGTTTTGATGCAGTTCTCGTAACCTTTTTTATAATTAAATTGGTAGAAACATAAATTATTATTATTAAGTCACCTGGCAAGTGTAAATAAATACGAGTTCTTGGAGTATATACACATAAAACAAATTGATGGCAACCAAAAATTAATTCATCGAAAAATGTTGCTTTTAAAACTAGAACTGCGGCAAATTTTAATGAAAAATTAATTCAATGAGAAATTCTTACATTCAAGGAATTAATTGTGTGAATAAAATGTTCACATTTAAAAATATTAATGCGTTAATGGTTACATTTAAAATCCCCCAAATGTGCAGGCTGATCTTTTCTTATGAAGCCACAAGGTATCGTTCCGTCGTAAAAATGACATTCGAATTAAATAGAAAATGGATTGTCTGTCTATTCGATGCATTATAATTTTTTGTGCAATTCCTAATCTCCATGATCGTGTTGATCAATTGATTTTACCGATTTAGCGTAATAAATGAGTATCGCCAAAATTTTATTCCACCCCGCTTAAGTTTATTATAACCATCGTTTATTATTTCGTGTTTCTAAAGACTATTCAGTGTGTACTCTTACCTGCACACACACACACTGACTATTCCATTCAGTCTGTTTTTGATTTGCCTCAAAGCTATTATGCGGAAATATTTTCAAGGAGTTTAATATTATTCATCTTTATTTTTCATCTCTTTGTAAAACTATGCGAAATCTTTGCTTTTTGTCGTCTCTTGAATAAAGACAAAAACGTTCGTTGCAAAGCTCCGCTTGTCGTCTCCTTTTACGTTAATTCACAAGCGAACCGAACATTGTACGTTGGCATGTTGGTGTGTATGTTGTGCTTAAATTGTTTCACCCTATTTGTGCTTAAATTGTTTCACCCTATTTGTGCTTATTGATGAAATGTAATTAGTCAGTGTCAGGTCCGGCATTCAAAGGCATTGTGCTTGTAAGCCTGTTGTACTTGAAAGTACAAGTACTTTCTGTACTTACCAATTTGTAGTCTATCTTTTATTATCTTGTATGTTATTCTCTTTTGCTCAAATGTTTTGTCTTACAGCAAAATGTGGGTATTAAAAATTGTTAACATTCATTGTCACGTTTTGTAATTTGCGGAACTGTTTCCTTATCCATATCTGTCGTTTGTTTAAGAAATGATAGTTTTACATAATTGCTTATAGTATCTACAGATCACAAAGGCTTTTTAATTATTTTAAATATTAAACTAGATATAAAGGAAAGACGTGCTAAAATGTGTTTAGATTTTATTTTCCGAGATTTCAATTAGCACACTGTGCCCATGGCCTTTTTAGTACTGAGATTTCGTATTAGAATTAATGGTTAATACTGACAACATATATTTTGGTGATTTCAAAACTAATTACATGATTTTACTTTACACAGCAGAGCAGAACTGCTGTTTTCGAAAGCCGCTACACTTTCATTATTAGTACTCATGACCAATTGTATCTATCTCCACTTATTAAGTGGCTTCGTTGAATTCGAATACAGTTCGAATACCCTTCATAAAAAAGTGAAAGGTTTGTCGTTCCGTGTGTAATTCCTAAGATATTAATATGGTACCCCATAAAGTAAATATATTCTGGATCCTTATGAATAGCAAGGACGAATGAGCGATTTTCCGTCTGTCTGTACGTGAAATCCGTTTCGCCAGAAGGATTAGAAACTTCGTTCTTGGTCTGATGGTTTCGAAATGAACTTAAATAGAGAAAAACCCGATATACGGTTCTAGAGCTGGGAAGTTTACATCTATTTCTCAACGAAAAATTAATACCAAAAAACAATTATTATTGTTGTTTGTTTGTAAATTCTACCCATTTCATATTTTAAGGAGCCTCAATTGTCTACTAAAACTAAAACAATAAAAACAAATTTTTCCAGGAATGGGAAATCAATTTTTTTGGCACATTCACTTTTTGTAGTACATTTAATAACTAAAATGTTTAAAAATTAAAAATTTTTCTTAAATAAAACCTCTTTATACATCATTAAGATTTGCATTGATAAACAATTTTAAAAATTAAAATTTCCCTTCTAGGGTTGGGAAATCTTTTTGCATAAACGTAACCAAAAAGGCGTAGTTCTTTTTTTGTTGCTACCTAAAACTATTTTTTAACTTACGAAGAAAAAAATTGGTACTTAAAAATATACGTAATGCCAGACGTACGTTATTGAAGGGTATACGATTCGACATAGCTGAATATAACACTTATTTATTTATTAAATTTTACTATAAAATAGTGCCATTGAACTGTATAATGCTTTTTCCCCATCTTGTATTTATTCTTTGTTAACTTTCATGATTTTGAAATTTTTGGAATTTTCAAATATTATTGGAATTATATTATAGCAAAATTGAAAAGTTGTTGCTTTTATATTGTTAAGCAAAAATATCTTATAGAATCAAGATTTTAATTACGCTGTCAATTTGCACTAAAAACAACAATTTATTTTTCCCACAGTTTTATAATAAATTATGATTTCGCTGAAAACGAAAAAATTATCATCTTGAAACTATAATTTTCCCAATATACACATTTTTGTTGTTATAATTTTTATATAATAAAATATTTTGACCTTGACTAATATGTGCGTGTGTGTGTTAATTTTTATTTTTTATTGCTTAAAACATATTAACTAAATTAATCGTTAAAACAACTGCGACTGCATACCAGAGTAAAAAGAAAATCACAGAAAAGATTCGCATACATAAATAGGAAGCTGATAACGACTGGGAAAGGTACTATAAGTAATAATATTAAGAAATATTTTAAATTGAACTAAGTTTAAGCTACAAGCTTTGTTCATAGAGTAGATATTGTATATCATTATATTGTCTTTATTTATTGACTACTTTAAGAATGACATAAAATTTACTTCTTTTGAATGGTACTCTTCTGGCGCTATAATTTGGATTTGGATTTGGCTTCTGACATATAAAGCCCATGGATGTCCCCGGCGTAGTATAACCTGGAAACCCAATATTTGATGCTTTTTACCAATATTTATGGCCATATATCGGTATTAACCTGGCGAAGGCTGTATTTTAAGAGGTCAATAGTTTCTGGATTATTGGCATAGCCTAGTAGCATCAAGTCTCACGATCAGGGATCCGAAACATGAAATTTTTCTGTTACCAAATGTTTCCTGCCATAAATAAATTGTGGCGCGAGCTGTGTGATATGTTGCTTCGTCTTGTTAAAACTATAGTTCCTGTACATCGTAGTCGTTCAATTGATGAACGCAACAGTCACTAAACGCTCTGATAAATGTAGGGTAACTGAATAACTTAACTTACGGAAGGAATGTTTGAAAAAATCCCATCTGCCTAAATATACATTATATTCATATAAACATAAGCTACAACGGAATCCTGTGCGTTGTCTGAAGAGCTAATGTGTGTGTGTGCATTTTGGCCCTGAATTACTCCCTAAGTGTTGCTTCATATAATATGGAAACCCAAGAAAACCAAAAAAATTCTTCAGTAATAACTTCAACAGGAACAGAAAAACAAAAAAAGAGGTCTAATCAAGATAAACACAGTATTCGCGCTCCTGTTACGGCAACAATGATGAGGGCAATGATGACGATGACGATGACGACGACGACGACGACTAAGTGTTCAATGGCTTAACCTTGTTTTGAATGCATGGAATTGTTTGGTTGGATAGTTAACTGACAGTATGAATACTCAACCATACTTGAATGTCTTAAGTATTATGGTGCTTTTCTGGAAATAAATATCCTCCAAAGAGCGTTTTCTAGTGTCAGTCATATTTTACACACACACACATATGCTTATGTATGCTGTTCAAGGCATTTAATATGTTTTTATTGTTTTAATTCTCATCAAAAAGGATCATTTAGCCGCATTTTATTTATTGGTATGATACACTTGTGATTATTAGTCTTTTGTTTTAATATTCTGTTTTGCTTTTGAGCTCCTCTCTGTTAGTGGCTAATAAGAGACAAACAAAAGGTTGAGTAGAAAATAAAAATATTAAAGAGACCAGATTTTGTGGAAATACTGCTAAAAATATTTTTATTACAGACAGAATGAGAAAAAAAGTGCTTTTAAGCGCAGCAGTCTTTTGAGTAAAAACGTTATATATCCTTATTAACCATCCGTACCTGAGTAGACACTATTTCTATCTGCGGATACATTTCTAGGAAATTTGACTTTTTATATATTTAAAGGTTTATATTTACAGGTGAACGAAATTTAGTTATTACGTGATATTAAATAAAATCTGTAATAAATGCCTTGATTACAGTTCCTAGATAAAGGACACTCTAGTCGGTCAGAAGATTTCGTGTAAATCTCTTTGAAATCTACACTTCTAACAGGCACAGCTCTGGGTTTTTTTATATGTACGAAAACTACTGCGCTGTAGAATAGATATGAAGATAAACGCGGACAAGTGAGCGCTGTTTAATTGGAAACAATTAGTTAATTGAAAGTATATATTTCTATTCATTACTTCAGAACATTTGATCGCTTAAAAGAAACTCTGTTTCATTGAAAAACCATCTGATGAAAATATATGTGTATAGTCTAATTATTCGAAAATTGTTATTATTTCAGAACGTATAGAATGAATATTCCAAAGTACAAGGGAAAATTAACATCTATTTAAAAAAATTTAACTGACACAGCAGAGTAGGATAGCTGTTTTCGAATGCCGCTACACTTTCACTATCAGTACGCATGTGTATTTGTTAGGGGGGATTAAAGGAAAGCACTGATAGTTTTTATTTGTGCCAGAAAAACGGCTGCCGATAGTTGTAGGTTCGACCCTGAACCCAGTAATAGAACTGAATTTCGTCTCACCTTCATTGGCGTATTTTTGCGATCATTGTTGTTGGCATCTTCAAGTGGCGAAAGTATAGCAATGCTCAGTGAACAGTACCGATAATGTTGACACTATTAATACAGCAACCAGCGAACTACATCACACTCTTCTGAAGCAAAACATGTGCTACAAATCCTCCTCCGTTTCATTTTTCTCTTTTTGTACACTCAGTTCTGGCGAAATGCACTGTATAAGTGGGAATCATTACCTTAGCGCTGGCCATAGTAAAAAAACTCATAATTATAAAAGCAGGTCATATCTGGTCACCTGAACACTTCATTTAAAATACTCTTTCGCATTAAAAAGTTGAGATGCTACGAAATGGTGTTCATATAATCTTATAAATCAATTTTTATCTCGGCTTCAAGCTAATCACGTTCATTATGTGCTCGATAATGGGCAGTCCAACCATAAGCAAAAATGTATTTAATACAGTGCGCTTACAAGCTATTCGATTTTTGAATTAAACTGTAATTGACGTCATACTCTTGAAAAAATTTAGGTTTTAATCATGATATTTACGACTACTAAATGAACTATAAATTATAAAGAAACTTATTTTTGTTTCTTAAAGTACCGCATTATAAAAGTTTTTATTTAAAAAGTCTTCATAAGAATGTAATATTTTAGTTCATTTACGCCCTTTATATAGTAAAACATCTCAAATAAATTATTTATTTTCATTTTGTCTTATCTTGTTCTAATTACAGTTTCACCACCCTGCCTACTAATCGAAGATATACGGCGAGATGAAAAGACCATTAAAGATCTGGCTAATACCATAACAAATCTAAGTCAGCAACAAAAGAATCGTTGGACAACAACTGCTGTTAACAATGTGCTTAATACACATTTGCATCAGCATAGCAGCAGCAATAACAACAATAAAATGCAACAACCACAAGATGATAAGAATTCTAGAGATGAAACAGATTTCTATCGGACAACAACAAAACATACAACATCGTCGTCAAGTTTAGAAACCCAAAGTCATTTAAGACCAAAGTCACTGCCATTGGCCTCAAGTTCAACACCCGCCATAGTATCTGCCATTGTTAAGAAAATTCCACCAGTTATGGTGTCATCTTCTAGCCAGGCAAATACCACAAACAATAGCAGCAACAGAAGCAAATCTAGTCCACGTTATCAAATTCAACAGCAACATCAACTACAAAGCAATCAAAATTTAAACCGACGCCAAAAACAAGCTCTCGAACGTGGTGATCCCGATGGTGGTTGTAATTTAGATGATCTCTCCTCTAACTATTTGGCCAAAACAGTAGAATTGCGTGTGAATCCATCACCGCCATCAGCAAATGTTACAACACCACCCACCACCAATACGGCCGCAGTTGAATCACTCAACGCCAAAAAAGGTTGGCTAATGAAGCAAGATAATCGTACTGGTGATTGGACAAAGCATTGGTTCACTTTAAGTGGTGCTGCTCTGTTCTATTATCGTGATCCTGTTTCAGAAGAACGTGGTGTTTTGGATGGTGTATTGGATGTTAATAGTCTTACAAATGTGGCTGAAGTAAATGCGAATAGAAATTATGCTTTGCAACTAACAACATGGGATAAGCGGCGCCTCATATTGGCTAGTCTATCGCCTAATTCACGTAATAGCTGGATTGCAATTCTACGAAACGCTGCAGGTCTGCAACAAAATCCTTCTGTACCAATACAAAACAGCAACACCAACAACAATAATAGCAATAACAATAATAATAATAACAATAATAATGGCCAAAGCAATTGTAGCATCATGAATCATTCTTCTACTTTGGGTACGAACGAAAGTCATAATGCGAGCAATAAGTCTATACCCACAACAGAGTTAATAATAAAAGATAATACAAGTGATGATATGAAAAGTGAAATTGAAAAGGATTTCATAAAGGCACAAAGGATCAACAACAATAGCAATAGCAACAAGAGTGTGAAGAAACTAACAACTGAAACTAGTCCGCAGGTTATAATCACCGGTGTCAGCAGTTCTAGTTCAGCCAAGTCGTCTTTAATAAGTCCCCAGACTCCCATCACGCCAAAGACTCCTACGCATTTCTCTTCAGACGAAGAGTATCGTACAGCCTCCGAAGGCGGTCGTCGTGATAGTATAGGTGATTGGGGTTCCCCACTGTCGCCCTCACCGCCTGCTCCCCTTAATGTTATGAGAACCAAAGATAGAATGCGTCCACGTACCACTACTCCCTGCCCCCGAATGCACAAGCGTTCAAGGTCATCACCGCCCTCTTCAAGGCGCAGTACTGTTGATAGTGTGGGCTCAGATGAGTTACCCATTATTCATACGGTGCACGAGGAGATCAATTTGAATGTCGATAAGGAACTGCAGTTCCGTTTAAGTGTTGTGGAAAAGGAACGCGATATGTTACGCGATGAAGCCAAAGAACGTGAAGCCCGCATGTCTGAGCTGTTGAATACCTTAGAACGTACAGAGCAAGAGCTGAATAACCGAATACACGAAATGGAGGAAGTAAGAGAGAGTCTTAGTACTCAATTAGAAGATGCCAAGAGAAATGCCTCTCAAATCATTGACAGAATAACGGATGAGTTGCAGCAAAGCGAAAGAAAAATTAAAGACCTTGAAGATCGTTTGGCGAGAGGTATAGAAGAAAATGAAAGTCTCTATAAGCGTTTGAGAGAAATGGAAAGTTATAGCCCTGCGAGTTTTATTAATCTTCAAAAAAGTAAAATGAAACGAATGGATTCTCTAAGTGATCTGACACAAATAAATGATATAGATCCCTATAGTTTGGAGCGCGACTCTTTAGCTGAGGAATATAGTGAGCTAAAGGGACGTTTCGAAAAAGCGGTTAATGAAATAAGGGCAATGAAAAGAGAACTGAAGGAGTCACAAAACCAATATGACTCATTAGAAATTTCGTATGCGTCTCTAAAACAGGACTTGGAACGTAAAGACATTGAGGACCAGGCTCAATTACAAATGATGGCTGCTAGAATACAAGATCTAACTCTAAAGTACAGTTCTTCTGAGAGGCAGGTTAGAACTCTTAAGCAAAAACTAGCCAAGTCCGAACGCAGAAGATCTCTGTCGCTTAAGGGTAAGGAACAGTTAACCGTGTCAAAAGAACTGGAAGCTAAATTGGGAGAATTGGAGGCCAAAATTGATGAAATTGAGAAAACTCATCAATTAAATACTAAACCAATTACCGAGAATCCACAAGCAACCCGATCAACCGTTAAAAAATCCTCCCGAAGAAGATCTTTGGATGCAAGTTTATCGGCTGCAGGCATTTCTGACTCTTTGCAATTCCTGGTAAGAGTGAATGATTTGGAGAAACGTTGTGAAGGCGTAAATAGAAGTTCTTCTTCCACACCCACTTCACATTCAGCCACACCAAGCTCTGATCCTCCTTCCCGTGCCTCATCTGCTGGCAATCTAAGAATGTCAGAACATTTGGTAGAACGTTTGAAATGTTTAGAGAGTGTTCTAATTACCAGCAAGGATCGTTTAGAGCAAAGTCTAAGTCAATTACAAAATTTAAAATCTTCCCGCAATAGACGTTCAGTCTCTCCCATAACAGAACGCAAAGATTCGTATCGTTTTCTTGAACGATGTTTGCAGGAAGTTGTAAAATTAATACGGGAGTCAACAGAAACGTGTGTCCTTCAAGGCACCCAACATGATGTACCACAACCAGGTGTCTATATGCTACCTGACTCTAGTCCCGTTAAGAAAGCTTTAACCCAACTAGAATCGCAGCTAAGGTCAAAACTGGCAGAACTTTTAAAGCAACGCCGTATGCTCAGAGAACGTAATGAGCTGACCAAACGAAAAGATTTGGAGCTGTTGGCAGAAAGAATAGCATTTGAAAGTGTATGTTTTGGAAAGCTGAGAGACTCTGTGGACCGAGCCGAAAATCCAGAACTATTTTCTGAACGACAAACCAGAGCAGAAGTGGCTGAAACTTCTCATCTTATGTCTATGCTGAAAGCAAAGCTACAAGGCAAATGTGCTGTCAAGACTAGTGGCAGCTTAGATATATTAGCAGGAGTTTTGGCTAGACGCCTCCTACTCTCTTCATACCAAAGGAATCATGGCACTCAAGCTCAACAAGTTGCCAAGCTCACCTTGGAACCAGTAGATCAGAATATGTTGGATGATCTCTTGCGCCAGCAGAATGAAATTAATGTCATAGCCATGCGCTATAAAAACAAAGCCATGGAGAATCTAGCCACCAGTTTGGCGGCAGAAACTTTAAGTTACATGACCACCAATGATTTAGTGCAAGGTGCTGTCCAAGAAGCTTGGCGTCAGGCTCAAGAGACGGTTAATGCAGAACTGGTGCAATCTGAAATCGCCCACATCATGATGCGTAATGCCGAGAGACTAGAAACTTCTGTTACACCCTCTTTTGGCTACACCCTCACTTCAGAGGAACGCTTGTCTTTTGAAAAGTTTGCAGATGCAGTCCATGATGTGCTAAGAAGAGAAATGGAAATGGCTGTCAATCAGCTAACCCAGTGCTATGAGGAAACCATGCAGCAAATGAAACGTGGACAATGGCGCATGCATTTGCAGCATGAACACAAAGCATCTGAAGGACGTCAATTGCTATCAGAATTTTCCGACATAATAGCCCACAAGGCGTTGGTGGATGCACGCATTGATGTATTGCGGGGAGATTATGCTACACAGTCCGCTTCCAAAGTGGATGAAGAAAAGCAAGTGAAAAAGTTAGGGATCACGGCATTACAGAAATACGAAAATCTTTTCGAAGAGCTTTCAAATGATCTGCAAATCAATAACTCGGATGATATACTGCTAGAAGCTGACTTTGAGTTTATGTACAAACAACATGCGGTTGATTTTCTCAGTGATCGCCAGGTGTTGTGTGACATTTCGACCTTTCTAAGTCAACTTGAAGATTCGTTAATAGCTTTGCAATGTGAAGCCACAGCTTCGCCAAACGAACACATACCCAGAACTGAAATATCGATAGAGAGTCTACAGGATGTTTGTCACAAATGCTGTGAATTACGTAAGAGAGCCGATCAACTACTGCAAGAAGTTCACCGCAAGTTGAATGCCTCGTGTCAGCATTGTTTGCAGGTGCGCGAAAAGTTGCATAGTCTTCAGAAACAGCATGAAAGTGAAATTTTACGCCTGCAGCAGTCACATGCCAAAGATTTAACAGCTCTAATGCAACAAATCGAAAACCAACGTACAGCCATACGTTGTTTGGAGGCTGAAAAGAATGCCATTAACCAAGACTTGAATAAAAGCGAAGAACTCATGGAAGAGCGAGAACGTGAATTGAAAGCAGTAACACAGAGGCTGCATGCAAAAGAGCAAACACTGCAAGCCACCCATGGCGAACAGCGTGAGTTATTGAAACGCCTCGAGGCGGAAGAGGAAAAAGTGCGTTCGTATCAGGAGGAAAGTGATGCATTAACAATGAAATGTGCACGCCAAGACGACGAGTATGTGATGCTCTTGCAAGAACGTGACTACATACAATCACAGTTAGCCAAAGAACACGAGAGAAGTAGACGTCTTGAAAAGCGTTTGGAGCTGCTAGAAATGGAGCATGCAAAACAAATGGAATGCTTGCAGCAGGCATATCGAGATCAAATGCTGGCACATTCCTCCGAATTGGCCAATGTCGTGGACGAAGAGTCCTTCCGTCAACGATATCAATCAGAAATTGAACAGTTAAGGGTAGGTTTTGAACTCCCAATTGTCCTTGCAGGCCTCCATAATTCGTTATTAAACAGTGGAATTCTAAATGCATAAAGTGTCCTTAAGAGAGTTGATGTTGATTTTGATTATAATTTATCTTCATGCAAAATTTCTCTTTGCATCACTTATCATGCTTTTTTGCTTTATTTTTTAAATTATTAAATATCTTTTTTTATTTTTTTTTTTGTCCTGCTGGTTTTAGACACTTTGTGAAAAGGGTTTGTCAGCTATGGAATCATCGCATAGACGAACTTTAAATGATTTAGAGGAAAAGCATAAGCAAGAAATTGAACGTCTGCTAATCGAAAAGGAAACAGCCTTGGCTGAGGAAACCCAAGTGAGTTGACTTAAGGCATTTCTTGTTGTCTTTTTTTTTTTAGTCTATACATACACACACGAAAAAATATGTTAGTACATACAAAAAGCAGTGAGTTCATGTGCTCAACTGTAACATACTTCTACATAAGTATAACAACCATGTCATATATAATTATGAGCCAGAAATCATCTACACACGACAGACACTGTTGTTTTCATTTGGCAACTCCTTTTTCTTTGGCACAAAAATGATTTAAAGAATAACTTGATTTTCTTCCTTGAGACTCTTACACTGATATTTTATGATATTTCTTAAGCAGTTTGCGTTTAAAATACATATTTTTAACCATCACCTTTAGGCTACATTAGCTGCTCTTGATGCCATGCGTAAAGCACACCAAAGTGAAGTACAACGTGAAGTTGCGCGCTTTAAACAAGAATTTCTTAAGCAATTCCAACAAAGAGGAGAACGTACTTTGGATTCAACCAAGGCGAAGGAGTATGTATTTTCATGGTTTTTTTTTGCCTCTTTTAATATTTTTTTCATAATTTTAGATAAGCAAAAGCGAGGGTCGTGTTTTAATTGTGGAAAATGGGAAAACCTTTTGAATGGCTTAGATTCATGTGGAAACTAGAGTATTCCATTCAGTGCCTTGTTTCGATAAATGATGTGGGAACTTCTCTAATCGAAAAAGTTGTCATCACTCTGTGAAACACAGAATGAGACTTAAAGTATTTATAATTTTATTAGGTTTTTATAATAATCAACATGTTGTTCTACGGATAACCCTACAATAAGGATTATGACAAGTAAAATTATTAGTTTTTTCGAGGCGAAGATTTCTCACATCAGTTACAGAAACGAGGTACAGGATTGTAGTTAAATTATTATCCATAATTATTACACAACCCTCGCCAAAGTGCTTGTGTAAGAAAATGTTACACAAGTACATACGCGTATAACTTCTAGTACTAGCATTCGTATGCATTTCTTATGCTATTATTTCTTTTTTTCTTTTATTATTTGAAAAGTTAAAAGAGTAAGAAAAAACCATGATGATTTATAAGTCATATATTAAATAATTCCCTGTTTTCTTTATGTCTTGTTCTTTTACTCTATATAATTACAGGGAAGAACTGGATGAATTGCGTCAAGAAATTCTATCATTCTCGGAAAAATATTCCATCAAATGTGTTGAAAATGCTGCTTTGGAAGAAAAATTTCGTATTGCCAATCAAAAACTGAAACATTTTCAACAAATGCAACAATTGGAATTAAGGTAATCACCAGTTCTCCATTCAAGCCATATTTATTCATGCTGTCGCTGTACACACATACACACACACACACACACATCTTTCATTGTTGTTATTTACATTTCATTCTTAAAGCTGAATTCAGATGAAAATGGAAATTTATTTAGAAAATCGTGCTTGAACATATTTTTCTTTTATTATTTATTAATTTTATTATTTATATATATTTTTTGTACTGCAATAAAAGACATGTTGAAATATGACAATACGGAGTAGGCAATAAATTATTTATTTTAGCTTTGAGATGCCACAATCCTACTGCTCACGATTTTTATTAAAACGCCAGAGAGATCAAATATGCAGCGCACAAATTATTACAAAACTTTTTTCGAATTAATTGTTTACTTATGTGATACGTTTCTTAAAATTAATATGCATTAATTAAATCAACGTGTGTTTTTGGCATTTAAGGTAACATGACTTGCAGTTAGTAGTTCATGATAAGTAACAGTTCGTTTTTATTTATTTAATTAGTTATAATATATTAAGGCTATAACTTTCAAGTTATGCCTCATATTTGAGATTTTTCTTAAAATTATTAGTTATATCATAGTTTGAACTCCTTTATTTTAATTATGTGCTTGTTCCTCTTTCCCAAAATCTTACTAAAAAATTCAAATTGATCAATTAAAGGGTTTTAGCTAGTTCCTATGCGCATGTCACTGGGGCTAATGCAGATCATCAGGGAATCTTTGCTCAACATTTCTTAGAATAACTAAAGATATTTATTTAAAATTTCCACTTCTCACTTCTGTATTTCCACTTCTCACTTCTGTATTTCCACTTCTCACTTCTGTATTTTTTAAATACAGATTATGATCTTAGGCATGCTTTAGCAATATATCTGTAATATAAGCCAATAACTACTGCCTCTAAAAGAATGGTGCAGTCCAAATATTCACTGAAGAAGATTAAGACCACCAAATGAAACGAAGTCAATAAATAAACCACCTACATTAATTTTTATCCAGTACCCAAACCCATCCGTATTTTTAAAAAGAAAACATAACAAGTCCTTTCGCATGTCTTAGAGCAAAGAATTCTATACTTGTTGCTAATAAATTTCATCAGGACTTTTTCTGTTCTTTGAAATAACCACTTCGATTACAAACAAGATAGTTAATATTACCAAACTACCCTAATCAGCTCTAAAAGCAACACAGTAAGAAAAAGAATCAGCACAATTAAAATCAAATTCTTTACAAAAACATAATTATCATTAAAAATGTATTTAGGCGCCAAAATTGAGCGTTGATAACAACTGAACTTGTCCCATAACATGTTGGGGCCTTCACCTCTGCCTATATGTCTGCCATTAATTATATACGAGTTTCCCTTTTGCAAATAAAATTGGTATTGATACAAAAGAAGCATTTAGTTTTGCGTAGCCGTATAGGTGAGTTATCTTAGGAGCATGCAAATACTATTTAATTTAATTTTAACAAAATTGAACATTCTTAAAAATCGGAAAGTTATTGGTTTTATCCCGTTTTGCAAAAAATTCAATTCATATCAGATCCACACGTTTTGAGGTCCTAGAAAGCTTCCTTGGCTATTTCTGAGAGACTGTTACTATGTGTATGTGTTTATAAATAGGTGACCCGCTTTTACACGGCTGGGCCGAATTGAACCAAGCGACGTTCTGAAGAGTTCCACTGAACTTAGATATCCTGTGAACTGGAATTAATTCGGACCCTTAGATTTTGAGAAATCTGAATAAAATTAATGAAAAATTAAGGAAATATTCATGTTTCAAAAATCATTTTTGCGAAATAACTTTTAAAGAAATTCCATCACAGGGGTGTACAACTTCTCCTATCTTGTCCAAAAATGTCGCAAGCCTCTAGAATGACTTAAAAAACTTTGACGTAATACCTTGAACTTGATGCAGGGACACGAGTCTATTCCGGCTAACGCTAGTGCTGATGACCTAACGAAGAAAGGGGCTCTTTTTCTTCTTCCATCCTTTTTGTAACATCTCAGGAGAATTGGTACGAGTATGCGAAAATCCCTGTAGACTGAAAATTCTTATAGATTTTAACAGAAAGCATCTTTAAACTCTGATGGCTATACTCACTAGACACTGTACTTTGGGAATCTTTGGGAAGCACGTAGAACTTCCTTTTAATGGCCACTGCGGTAGCTGTGATGACGAGGGGGAGGATAACATTATGCATTTACTCTGCCTCTACCCTACTCTGGCGGATCGACGTCAACGGTCCTTTGGTAGAGCATTCTTCAGCAACCTATCCGAGCTGGCGGAAGTCAAAATCAGGAGACCAAGGCTCGTCTCTAAGAACAATTGCTGGCCTGGCTGCTGTCTCCAACAAGACGTGTATTGCCGACGAATTCTCTCCTAGCACTTTCTAGATCTGCTTTCTTCTTTTTTTATCTGGCTCTTAAGCCCCTTCTCCAACTCTCCTCGTTTCTCTGTCGTACCTAAAACAAAGGGACAATAAATGACCCAGTTGAGCTGGTACTGTTTCTCTTTTCCAACAAAAGCTGGCTAATCTAAACTAACATAATCTTCAGAGGGCTTTTTCCACAAGCTTATCAAGCAAAACGGGTCAAAATTGGTCGATCCGTTTGTGGAATACCATAGACAATATACATATAAAATTTGAACTGATCAGTGGTAATACTAACCACTAATTACTAAGTGATAAACTTGAGGATTGTTTCAATAATAAGGGAAGTTGTACAGATAGCCTTTAGGATTAAGCATTTCCCACTTTTTTAATTTTCTTCTGATACACACAAGCATGCAGTTGCAAATAGAATAAAATCTACTGATTATATACATTTTGATAACAGATGATACTTTTTCTTTCTAACAGAAATAAGCAGTTTCGCGCTCACTTAGCATCCGATGATCCTTCTAAAGATATACAATTTGTGAGCAGGCCAAAAGATGGCCATGACGATAATGGTGATGCAGTTTGTCAGGACAGTGAGGTTAGTTAATTAAATCATGAACATAAAAAAGATAAAAATAATTATAGAAATACATCTTGGAAAACATGTAAAACTTTTGTAACTAATCATTTGCTACAACATAATTTTGTTTTTTTTTATATTTTTGATTACGTAAAAATCAATTTCTAAAACTAATTTTATAACAAACATCAAAACATAACCCAAACCTACTTACAAACAAGCATATCCGACATACTTACTACATATACACTTAACGAACACATATATATTTTTAAATTTTTTTAAACAACAACATACAACAAAAACATTTTCAATAACAAAAAATAAAAACATTAAATAAACAGCATGTGCATGCTAAAAAATATAATCAAGTTGATAATGAAGCGAAAATATATAAAAACGAACAACTCTTGAAACACCAAGAAGAACAACAAATACAATGTAAAGATAATGAACAATTGCAACAGCAAAAACGTCGGCAGCAGCAAAACCAAGCCAACCAGATTGAACCCTTAAACAAAACTTCCGAGATGAAAACACAAGCAGCTAATGATCGGGATTTTTACACTGACGAGCATAATAATGATATTGAAGTTACAAGAACTTTGCTAGCAAATTTGTCTTCTCTTCCTCCTCCTCCTGCTTGTTATGATGAAAGCGCAACAACTGGTACACAAACAACAGCACCAAGACACATAACAACAGCAACTACCAGCAGCACCACTAATAACAGCACAATTTCCAATACTTCTATTTCTATATCAAATGCTGGACGTACTACACCGACAATTGTTAATGAGAGAGAGCATAACACTAACAACAACATTCACAACACTATTAGCAACTACAAAACCAACAACACCAATAAATATAACAATATCAATATAGCAAACAACAACAACAGAAATGTTGTTGGTAATTCTTCTGCTGCTGTTGCTGCCGATAATAATGATAACGATACGAATGTAACTTTACTAAATAGTAACAGTAGTAGTTGTTATAAGAATAGTAGAGCTAGTAAACCCGGTAGTGGTAGTGGCAATAGTACACATCTTAGTAAAAGTAGAGGAGGTCTTGATGATGATTGTTTAACCAATTGTCGTTATTCGTACGAACCATGTTACAAACAAACTAATTTGTTTAACTATCAAAATAGGATGCTAAACTTTGAAGGTAAAACAAATTTAATCAAAACATTGAAACAAAAATAAATAAAATCCATTATCAACCACATACACATGCAAATGATATATTAAATGTATTATTTACTCACTTTCTTTGCCTATAACGAGCACTTTTTCTTACTGATTGTTTACAACAACATGCATCATTTTCAGCTTCCTGTCTATTTACTTGGGTGTGTGTGTACTCATATATAAATAGCTTCTCTGTAAAAATATAATATTCACTATTCGCACAATTTGCTTTTCAATCTGTTTCACTAACACATTTGGCCAAACCACATTTGTAATTGTTATCATTAGTTTTAACGTTTTTTATACACGACAGCGCAGATTAGAATAATGAATTTTTCATGCAGTAGAACCTACTCATGCAAATGCATATAGTTTTTGGTAGATAGATGGAGCATGACCAGAAAAGACACAATTTGTTGTAGCATTTGAACGAGAGTGCATTTTAGTACTGTTTAGTGACCAGTTCTATATTTTCGTCTCGCCCAGTAACCAATCACTTATGCAGACCAGAAAATTTCGGTGTTTTATTCATAATTTGTGTTAGGCAGGGAAGGAAGTGTGTCCCTGTTTTCTATCTATTTGTAGTCACTTCAGCAACTATTTCTTTTGCGAAATGCGTCAATATTTTGCTCACTAAAGAGTGGTCGAACGATGTTTAATGTAAATAAAAAGTGTCTTAGGAAAATAACTAATACTGTTTATAATGATAGAATGTGCTATTGGCTGAGTTAGTGAACACAAAACTACGGTGCCTTAGATCCCGACATCTACTTGAATTTTTCTCTTTTACATTAGTGCAGGATTGTGTTGGTTCTTGTCAGCTGAAGATTAGAGATGGTTGCAGAATTTTACTGACAGCTTTTAACACTGTCATATATCAAATAGCAGAATGCAACACCCTACTTCGTCCCGTCGAAAAAAATTCACCACCGAAGTTAAAATTTTAAAATAGTTGCAACAAAACTCTCTGTCTTTTAATCTGTTTCAATCTGTTAGGCACAAAACACTCAATATGTAGGGCTCATCTCCTCATCGCGAAATGTATGTCAATTTGCACACCAATTTTGTTTAACAATCTGAAAGCGCTGCTCAATTGTGCTCCCCGTCATGGTTGAATTTGTCAAACTGTGAAGCAAAGAAATGTTAAGTTGGCATTGAAAAAAAAAACTCAACCTTAAAGCGTGACTTGTAATCAGCATCGTACGCTAAAATAGAAAAGAAGGATTAATTGTCAAGGAAATAAGATATCGGCCGAGTGCTTCGCACGTTTGCGGCAGTTGGTCTTCATTTTCAATGACTCTGAGACATCATTGAGCTTGAATATTGTTAATGTGCCGAATTATCTCGTCCTTAAGCTCTTGAATTTTTCTTGGCCTATATGGCTTACGCTTTTTCTGTTGAAATCCTCCAAAGAAAGAAGTCCAACATGATCGTGGTGGGCAATTAACATCGTCTCGGCTTGAAATAAAACGGCCACTGAACTTCTAGTGAGAAACAGTCATTGTTTCGTGCAACCATCATATTGAAACCACATATCGTTCTGTTACTTCTCCTAAACTTCTGGCCACAAGAACTGTTTAATCATCTCGCGATAGCAAACACCATGTACGGTCATTGGGTAACAGGTCGTCTGCCATACTATCGTGAACAACAGCGATATTTTCCGGACAATGAGCACATGCGGTCCGTTTTGCGCTCTATTTTCCTGATTGGTAACACATTTGCTCGATTATGTTGACAAAAAATAAAATCACAAAATGTATATCGATTTGAATATGGTTGAATTTGTCACACACTGAAGCAATGAAATGCCAACATAAGTTGAAAAATAAAACTCAACCTTAAAGCGGGACTTACAATCAGCATCCTGCATTATGATTGAACCACCCTTTATAATTTTGGCATATGTATGCAAATAAATATGCCAAAATTATGATGCATATCTGTCAAGGTGCTAAAGTGTCGCCGTTTTTTATTATAATTATTAATAAACTGACAAAAATTAAAACGGTGCCCAGACATACAATTTTAATTGAGTCAAAATATACTTTATTGACTGAATTCATTTTCTGTTCAAGTTTACATAATTAATTTAATTCATTTATCGTATATTTAGTAAATTGCCAATTCATGAGGATCCGAGCTCAAATCTGTGCTCATGTTCTGTATCTTTAGTGAGAACTTCTTTCAACGGAAGCATTAATAATTATTCTCGTCATGCTGCTTATTGTAGAAGAATTCATAAAATAATATGCTTTTGTCATAAATAATAAATAATTTTGTTTTTCATTTTGTGTTTCACAAAAAAAAAAAAAAAAAAAAAACAAAATCGCCTCTTTGGCTTAAGAAACTTGGAAATTAAACGAACGTGAAAACAGGGATTTAGCAAAATCATCTCTAATATAGTTTTCGTAGCCTTTATCGTATTCCTGATGTTGATTATCTCTACTGCTTTGGAATATATATCATGTCTGAATTAACAAAACGTTTCGAACAATCATCCTATCAAAATTGAACATAATAATTACGATAGATATTTACATTGAGCTCGTAACTGTGAAATAATTATATACGGTTTATGTTATTAACAATGAATGGGTTATGGAATGGTAATAAAATTTTGGAAATTCATACGCTACAAAATAAAATGAAATCTAATCTGAATGTTATCGCTTTTTGTTTGATTTAATATATATGTTTTTATTTCAGAACCAACTCACGTTCTATTCTTAATAAACTTCATGTGGTTACAGCTGTGTCTGCTTATAAAATGATCATGTTGCAATGTAAAATTTATTTAATATATATCGATATCTTTCATAATTTAATGTTTAAAATATAAATGAAAACATAAAACATGTCGCTGTGTCTAAACAAGGACAACCAAACTTTTCTCATATTTACACTTCAAATTCAATCTTACTTCAGCATATTCTAAGAAGACAACTTACTTTTATGTAAAAAAATTTATTTATATAACTCCAAAAGCATTTATATAGTATTTTGCATGGCTTCTTATATAAAATTTATATGTTGCTTTTATGTAATTCACCTACACACATAAAATCTTTTTATATCCACAATGACCAATTACTTCAGATATAAAAAAGCACTTATTCACTAAAAAAGTGTACCCTTGTGATTAAAAAATAAATAAATGAAATCCCTTAATCTAATTATATAATATTTTACTTCATTATTTCCTCCTTTTTACAACAACAGGTCTAAAAACGGCAACCAGAACAACTTTTGGTAAAAACTTGAAATCCTTTAAAAATCAATACAAAATTCATAATACTAAAAATAGCTCAATAACAACCCCACCTCAACCAATAACAATATCCCCGACAAGAACAACAACATCAACATCATCATCATCATCATCAACAACATCCAAAATATGCAAAAACGAACAATATCAACAACAAAAACCTGAAATTTTCAGATCAATTAAAACCTTTCAAATACCAGATAAGAAACAAACTTCTCCTGTAACATCATCCACAATACAATCCAAAAACATAAACTTACCACAAGCAACAAAGGCAACAACTATAAAATCTCTACTAAACCCAGTGGATTTACCAAAGAATTTTAGTGCTAATAATCAAATTAATTTACAATTAAATAGTTTTTATAATACGGAAAAGCAACTAGATAATACTAACAATCCAAATCATATTTATAATAATAATAATAATAACAACAGCAACAATAAAAACTCTACTACAACAACAAATGATAGGAAAAATAAACACATTGCGGAAAGATGCAGTGCAATTAATTTAAACAGTTTTACAGGCATCATTCAAAAAGCCAGCACAGCAATAACAACAGCAACAGCTACATCGACATCGACAACGTTAACGACAACAAAACAAGTTGGTGATGATGATAATAATAGGCAGCAAGAGAAATCTTTAAGAGAACAACAGCACCAGAACAACAATGACAGTACCATGTGTATGGAAACATCAGCAACAACATCAACAGTAATAACAAATTGCAACAGTTATAATATCTCCAAACAGCAGCAACATCATCAACAGTCACATCAGCCACAGCAGCCATCACAACATGATCCATATCAACAAGATATGGACCACACGATATTACAAACGAAAAGATCCCGCATTAGCTCACCCCCTCCCTTAGATGGAAGGGACGTTGAGCTGACATTAAACACTACAACTACATGCACATCAGGCACTAACACAAACAACATAAATCCCATACATAACAGCACAAACTCAATTCGTAATACATCGTCACATATAAAACGTTTTGAGTTGGAAATATAACAAATTGCAGCAGTAACAGAAATCATATTAAAAGTTCTAGCAACATTTTTGATTATATTTATAATTTGAACATAATATTTTGTAGAAAATAACAAATCAAAGATGATGTTTGGGTGTTATTGTCTTAAGTCCCTTGACAGACTTGAAAACAAATTCTATGAAAGAAGTGGACTTAAAGGATCGTGTTATGAATTTTAAAATTATATCGCACTAGTGGAAGGTTAACAACAACAATTTATGTATATCTAAATAGGTGTTAAGGATAAAGAGTATAATTAAAACTACGACTTAGAATGCAAACCCGATAAGTAATTAAACCCGAATTTTATTAGAAAGGTGAAAAACTTTCTAACTTTTCTTAGCTTAAGAACTTCGATCAACAAAATAAAATCTTTAGAATTGCAGCTTTTCAAATTAAAGTAAAAATAAAATTTTGAAAATCTTAAGACAATAATGAAACAAAATACAAGTCTTATTATAAACAAAGTGTCGGGGGCTCGCTATTCTAAAAATAGGACACAAATCGGCCACGCTTTCATTTACAATAAAAAATTACTTGTTTTTTGGTTCATTATTGCTTTTAGCTTATTTGCTAACTCAATTTTCTTAAAATGCGTGTTGTTAGTTCTTTTAAACTGTAGCTATTTTAGAAATTAATGATCTTCAAAAGAGTGTAAAAATACTTACACATTATGAGAAGAGGAGAACATGAAACGCATATAACCTGATGTATGATTAACATTACAAATAATATTATGTATACGCGTGGAAGCACAAGTTGGATATAAGCAAACACTCTAATGAAACTAAAAAAACTTATAAAAGTCGAATAAATATCGTTTCTCCTACTGCTACATAAAGTCAATCTATTTTCCAAGAACGTTTAGTTGATTGTTTCTCTTCCGAGGGAGTTTTTCTTCCAGAGGAGCATATTTTAGAATTGTCTTTCTCTTCCAAAGTCAATTTTTGTTTGTATAGACACGAACTTAGCGCTTCAGCTTAAATTGGTTGTTTTAGCATTTCCAAAGATTTTTTTAATATTAATGACATTTTTAGGGTCATTAAGTATATTATTTCCGTTCCTATTTTTGTTTAAATAAAAAAAATTTTTGAAAAGAATTTCAAAAAAACCTTATATGTTTTAACAAGAAAGAAATTGTTAAATAGGATTATAGATTTATAACACAAAATTATATCTGAAAAATTGTTTTCATTTAACAAAAAATAAAATAAAATTTATGTAAAATATTCCTCCTTATTTTTTAAATATTTGTGGGTATAACGCCAGTTCAATAAAAAAAATAATAAATTTTGACTTCAGTATTGGGCAGTTGGCGAAAGCCTCTATCTATATAAATCACATGCACATACGCAAGCGTGATTTCAATAATTTGTAATACTGATTCATGCGAATCAGTATCATGCGTGACACAAGAAACTCACCACATTTGCACATCTCTAACTTTTATACCGCACTATGTTGTTTTAAGTCACGGCAGGCAAACACGATAGTGAGCACTTTTTCATATCGTTTGCTCACTATGTTGGGTGACATATCCTTCCAAATCGACTTGCTCATCTAATGCAAACGATTTTCCAGATTTTGAAAATAGTAGCAAAAGATATGCCAAATGTGTGAGCTGCATTACAGGTTTGCCTTTTCATTTGAGCCCCAATGAACACTGTCCGATTACACCCAAACAACATCTTTGTTTTGATCATCCACGTTTTATTTGTTAGTTTTACAAAAAAAAAACTCTCTTAAAAAGCAATTAAATATCTTGTTATATTAAATTCATTGAAAAGTTACAGCATATTTTGTGTGAGTCGTAGATTTACTTAACCATTAACAGGTCATCATTGTTTTTCGCAAACATATTTTTTTTTGTCATAAACATATTTATTCTAGTTGTTCAGAAATCAAAAATTATGATATAAAATATATATATTTTCTTAAATATTATTTGTTGTTATAGTTTTATTCAAGTATAAAAATTATTGTTTTATTTTTCAAATATTAACAAACATTTAGAAATGATTGAAGTGTCCATAACAACATGTTTTAAACATACATTTTTGGTTATATAAGAAACTATAAAAAACGTTTTATGTTTTCTATTGAATAAAGAGATATAAAAATAGTAAAAAATAACTTAGTTGCTTAATATAAATATCGTTTATTTTATTCTTTATGTACTATTAAAAACAATTGTATGTTTTTTTCTGCTCATTCTATGCTATTTAACTAAATAATTAAAATACGTTTGTTTTGTTAACCATTGAATTAATCCACATACATGCATACGTATTTCGGTATGTATTATTTATATATCAAGCAAAATTAATATCAATTTATTAAAACAATTTTATCGATTAAGATTTAAATAAAGTTATTGTTAAAAACAAGTTAATTAAAACGTTAATATCTCAAAGTGTATATTTATTTTAAATATTCTTGACGTTAGTGTAAAGGTAAGTATATTATAAAATATAAAAGCCTCCGTGTATGCGATGAGTTTCAACAACCTTAAAACTTTGTGTTGTATACCCTCGTTTATTCGTTTGACTAAGAATCCATTCATGTTTATAAGTATTGGGGAATAAGCAACTTTTGATGCTGTTGTTATAACATGTAGTGCGATGTTCATTAGATTGAGCAAAAGTCTTAAGTGCCTCTCGAAAACTGTGTAAGATATATTTCCCTCCATGTCATATTTTTGTTACTTATACCAACTACTTGCGGCCAAAAAATAGAAAACACCTCTCTTGATTGTATGTATGTGAATGTGATCTGCGCGTCAGGTATACAATATTCGCTTTAGATTAAGACTCCAAGGAACCGCAGAACAAGAGAAGCGTTTCTATAGCCCATCATGTCTGTATCAGAGAACGAAATATTGTACAAGAAAATTTAATGTACACCTTCAGTAAAATAATATACACCCTCAATATATTATAGACATTGCCTTTCTTTCGTTTTGTACACATTTCTTTGTGTACACCTTCTGCTTGTGTATGACTATGCATGTACTTGTGTACATCTGTTGTATGTGCTTTTGCAAACAAAAACATGAATGGTGGAGGGTTATTTCTCACACACATATTAATTTTATGAAGATACAAAACAAATATAATGTGATCATCACCTCAAATGTGTATACGTACATAAAGTGAATTATACGTTTTCAATGTTTTCAGTGTATTCAATGCACAATCCTGTACACTCAAGATGTATTTGAGTATAAAGTGTGGCATGTACACATATTTTAATGCCTTTTTTTCGATGTCATTGATGTAAATTTGTGTACACAGTGGAAAAAAATGTACACTATTGCGATCTCTGGTCTGTATGTCATGTATGACATACCTACTTTTGTGTCACTTACAATGTGGAAAACTTCAAGTTGGATATACAAAAGCGTCACTCCATCCCATTATAATATATGTTTTCCAGGTCTAGCACGATGCTTACACAATTTTCTCACATTCTTTGAAAGCTCTGCGGTGTTTTGAAAATCACTGTTACAAATGTTACATACAGAGAAGGAGTGAAAAGCTAAAAATTTTTTATGTGCATCAATCTAATGCACCACAAAAATAGTTGTAGTAATAAAAAATGGGAAGTATGCATACACATACTGTAATATTATTTAAGCAAACATAAAATACATGACAAACTTGGGCTCGTCCGGGATTTGAACCCGGGACCTCCCGCACCCTAAGCGGAAATCATACCCCTAGACCAACGAGCCAGTTGTTCGCAGAAAGCCTATTCACTCACTTGGCAATGCAATAATCACCCCTATCGTGAATAATTTTTCCCTCGAAATTTTTCCCTTTTCCCTAAATTTGCAATCGTGAAGACGTTCCCCGTGAATGATTTCACGCTAACATTAAATTCCCCTTATCGGGAATGAATTTGTTCCCGCGAGTTTTTTCACTTTTCCCTTTAATTCATTCGCTTCGTTTTTGGTGGGGAACAGAACAAAAAATGTAAGTTGTTTTTATCACAAATCAAAGTTTTATTATATTTTTTTATTATAAATTGCAAATTTTATTTTTAGAGCAAGATCCGTTAATAAGGCACAAACAGATATAATGCTCAAAAAAATGCAAAGCAACAGAGCGATTCCCGGCGGCTTTGTGAAGCTTTGAAAAGATGTGGTTGCAGACAGGAGGTGGCCCAAATCAAACCAAGTGCCTTTCACAAATTCAGAATTTATATACGAACTGGTAGGGATGAAGGAGTCTGTAGAGGATATGGATAACTCCTTAATTTTTGGTTTACCAGAGTGTTCTCACTCTAGTGAAAATCAAAGTGATCTACAGCCACGGAAAAAAGATGTTCATGATGAAATAATAACAAAGCTGCTCCAATTCCGAACATTATGTATTTTAAAATTTTTTTAGGATATTTATATACATATTTATATTTTTACATCCAAATTTCTTTGACTTTTTATGTTGTTTTCAGCTTCTTCTCTTTTTACATTCACTGAGAATTGATTACGGGAATAATTTTTCACGGGAGATTCACGATACCATTTTTCCCCTCGAGTGGAATAAAAATTTCACGTGAACAAAAATTCCACTTGCTATTCACGATAGGGGTGAATATTTAATTCAATATATCTATTCAGAAACACATCTTCCACTCTATACAAGTTTGATTATAACATATTGATCATTAATTATGAGTGTGTTCCTTCGTGGTATTTAAATCAAAGCCAGCCACAGATGTGATTATTGGCATGTACACATATTGTATACATCATGCTAATACGGCAGGGATGGAAAATGGTTATGACTAATCCCGAACACAAAATGTGTATTTTATACCCTGAATTCAACAATATATTTATACTCATTAGGAATACAAACCTACTAATAATACATATTTAATAAATAATTTATTCATAAAAATTTAAAAGTTAAGGTACGGACACACTTGGCACACACTTGCCCATAAAAACCCAACCACCAAACACTAACGACAAATATATTGATTCATATATGTGATTATTAAGTAAACCAGTTAGAAACATGACTAATAATTAGTGGCGTATGATCGACCATTATTGGAAACTGATTAGTTATATTAACATCTATCCAAATAAGTGGGGTTTTCATTATCGTAAAGTGGTTGCACTTCTTCAAATATTTTCTCAAACATGACCGCAACTTTAAGTTAGTTTCACTTCTACTAAAAAAAAAAGTTTCCTTAATATAACATGTGTATAAGCAACAAATGAGATAGTATATGACATTACTGATTGTGTACCGAAGATTTTAACTAATACACACATGGTCGTTGTAGAAATGTTTGCTAAAGATTAGAAATATCTAACCAGAAATAATTGGTTTCGTTTATTTCCTGAAATATTTGGCAGATGTGAACGTAATATTAGATATCAGCTATCAAACATGATAATCAATATTAAAACTACAAATTATTAATGTGATTAACCTTCTCATAATGTGGTGAGCCGTCATCATATCAAGGCATGACATTGAAGATTCCTTCCACAAGAAGCTGTAAAGTTAATGTGAAGAATGGGGACATGCCCTAAGTAACGATAAATTTATTACCATTCCCACGAAAAGGGAAGCTCGGGAACGTTGTCTAATGGAATATGTTGTTTATTTGAATTATATATCTTAAAAACTGTAAATATTGAAAATGTTTTACTCAGCATATTTACTAAGTTTTTATATTACCAAATATCCTTCGGTTTAAGTTTATATATCCACAATTATGTATTCTATGTAAAAATATTATTGTCACTTGGGCTCGTCCGGGATTTGAACCCGGAACCTCCCGCACCCTAAGCGGAAATCATACCCCTAGACCAACGAGCCAGTTGCAATGTTGACAATATGCGACTTACATCAGAGTAATGAAAATGTTTCTTTTCTTATAATATGAATATAAACATTTAGTAAAGCTTTTTTTAAACGAGTATTAGTAAACATGTCTAAATCAATATAAACAATGTTGCAATGTTTCCACAGTGAAGCAGGGTTATGTGAAACTCCACAAGTATCCATGTTCTAGCTGATGATATTTCGAAATGCCACAGCTAATGCTGTTACATAATTATAAATGTTTTGTTTGATTGTAATACCTTTTTTATATAAGCACTCGCTAGGAAGTGAAGTCATAGACCGTCATTAATATAATATTGCATATGGTCTACAACGTAAACGTACAAGCATTAGTGTAATAGAAAAGCTTTGTTGCAGTCGTAGCAAAATGTATTCTTCATACAACTTTGCTTTTGAAACTGCAACATAATTAACACGTTATATCAGCTCTTGCTTATAGCTATTACTTACATTTATATATTAATAATATATGATATATTAGGAATATTGGACTTTGCTATCACTGTATAAACGCCTATTGCAATAAAGTACAATTTACTATACATATTGGCATATCGATATATAAAAAGTGTATATACACTTTAATGTTTAGTTATAGTTCAATGTTCAGTAGTGCTGCCGTTTAGTAATTTTTGTGTTGGAATAGTATGACATATCAACTGATGAGATATAAAAATAGAGTTAATGTAAAGTTAATTGGCTTGTGTTTTGGACCACACTTCAGTGATTCCAGTTATTTTCGTATAAAAATCGAAATAAAGATGTTGATATAAAACTCAAAACATATACATTTTTATATGCTTTTTATTGACTTGACTGGTAGGTTTTTTTTGTACATAAGAGTGCTTTTGTATTGTGCTTCCACGCGTATACTTAATATTATTAATAAAGTTAATCATACATCACATTGTGTTCGTAAAACTTTGTAGCTGTGGTTCATGTTCTCATATTGTCATAATTTGTAAGTATTTTTACACGCTTTCGAAGCATATTAAACTAAGAAATCAAACACGAATATAGTTTAAAAATTAAATACGTTTTGTAAAAAAATGAAACTAAAGCTAAAAAAATAGATTTTATGTTAAGCGTAACACAAATATCATTTAGAAAATATGCACGGGCGTTTATTACCCTAATTTCCTTATATCGAAGCCAACGAAGTGTTTTATTTTATTAATTGTTATCCTTGGGATTATTAATTCATTATTGAGTGTTACTGTAATTCCAGGCTTTCACTGTAAACTGGAGAAGTGCCTTCATTTATAGTTTATAATTTTTTGTTGTTTTTAAATTAAAAGGGTTTTTGTGATATAGTGGAACAAATTTTTATCAATTTTCTCTTATAGAAACGTAGCAATTTCGAACAGAATGAATCTGCAACATTCTGAACGCATACATATTTGAATGATACCTGTTATTAAAATTTTTTTTTTACAGATTTCATGGGAATATTGCTGATATTTTCTTTTCCAATTACTTGGATATTTTTTTTGTAATCGCAAAACATCGTGCATGTGATTCAAAGAACGTTTGAATATCTTACAATAAATTAACTAGTACTACAACAGCAAATTTTCGTCACTTAAATTATGCTTTTTTTAAAGGTGTGTTTTCCATTTCCTGAGATTTCGTCAATAAAATTAGGATCCGGCCTTGGGACCATGTAATCAATATACTTATGGTTTGAAAACCATTAAAGTTTATATATACTAAATTATTTTTCATGAAAAACGTACTTATAATATTTTATTGATTTATATTTTATTGAATTGAACTTTCAAATTTTTAATATAACAATGACATGATTTATTTAAGAAACCTTAATTAATTTTTATGCAAACTTGTTTATCTTTATATGACTGAGTTTAGTTGCATTGATAATATTCAATATATAATCTTCTCTGAATTACAATATCTCTTGGTATTAAATGTGTCAAAAATTTTTCTGAAATACAATATCTCTTGACAAATAATAATTTGAATGCTATTAACAAAAATAATTTACAATAAAATATGTGAACTATAAAAAGATTAAGAGCCTGTTTTTAGAAAACATAAGCTTCTTCACATTTATATGTCAGGTATATATGTATATCAATGTTTTAAAATTAGTTTTTATAAAATATTCTAAAGCTTTCGACTATTGTTTTGACGTACAAAAGCTTTTGTCGTTTGTAAATAAACATTGTTGCATAAGCATTTGTTGCCTTATACTTTACAGACTATTTATATGTAATTTTATACGGGCAGTATTTTACGTTATTCCATTGAATGTACTATCGAAAACTAAAACCACAAAATATATGTAATAAATCTGATATTTCGGAACGAGACCAGATTGAATTGAATAGAAAAAAGATGGATTAATTTAAAAAGTCTATACATGTTCAACATTGTTTTAGTTGCTGTATCTGAAAAATTTGGGAAATAACTTTACAGGTTTAGCTTGCCCAAAATAAGACTTCCTTACAACTCTATCGCCTCTTGTGTTACCACTGATTTTAGTATGGGATCAAGCTCTTTTTAAGTTCTTTGAAAGTTTTTTTGTTATAGGAAGAAGATAGGAATTTAAAGGCTTTTGTAATCGTAATATCTAAATCGGAAATATTACAGGTTATGATATTATCATATCCTAGCTGCTTTCAGCTGGTAGATGACATACTTTTTAAACGCTTTAAAATTAATTATGTGTTGATTATTTTTGCCAAAATCTTACTAAAAAATTCAAAGTGGTCAATTGAGGGGTTTTAGCTAGTTCCTATGCCGATATCACTGGGGCTAAGGCACATCATCAGGGGACCTTTACCCAACATTTCTTAGAATAACTCAAGATATTTATTTCAAGATATATGTATTTCCACATAAGTTATGTATCAAGCTAACTTTTGATACTAGATCTATTTAATAATATATATCCCAATAAACGGCAAGTTCCGAAAACGCTTAATTAAATATGGATTCCATTAAGTTGGAAAAATTAAGAAAACTGGAAAGCCTTGTTAACAGTGGACAAAACTGTTAATTAATTTAGAAGAAACGGATAGAATATATAATAGTTACATATAGATATACAAACAAACACATATTCAGCTTTCTTTTCATATCAGTTTCTTAACAGCAACTATAATTTGTTCGTCTTACTTCTAAATGTTTGCTTTGCGTTGATCATCGTTTTCATGTCTCCATAATGTCTGTCATGATATTTTAGTTTGTGACTCAACAACTCACACACTTTTATATTGTCTATTAGTTATGAAAACAATCTTTAATCTACTGCAACTTTCTGGTAGGAAGAAGAACGACATCATGCACGTAATTATTTCTTTGTCATCATGTGTAAACAGATATACGCAGTGTTTCCAAGAATGGCTAAGAAAAACAACATGTTCTGTTTGCTTTTTTAGTTTAAAAGATTTAGATAGACATAAAATATTTTTTATAACTTTTTATTTCACTATAATATCAATTTGATTTGATGAAAATATTATGCATGCTTAGTGCGTTTGATACCATAAAGTTAAGCAATGATTTTGAAGCACATGAGTCAATGTAGTGGTTGCTTGGAAAGAGGTGACCAGAGGCTAAATCAGATATTTTGAGGGATTCATTTAAATTTTAGATACATGATGTAAAGAATATCTTAAACAACATTAAAAGGTATGCGGGGAGAGACAAAAAAATATTAATGTCATTTGTAGGAAGTGAGTGAGATATATTTAGAGAGCGTCACGATTATCTCATACTTTTTGTTGGTGCTGTGGCTGTTACAATAGTTATAGTAGACTTGTGATTCCTTTATTATAAAAAACTATATATTTCTTCCTAACAAGCAGAAGTTAAAATGGATAACTCATATTTTTACAAACGTGTAATATATACGTTATATAAACTTGGTCACTCTACGTTACCTTTACCACATATCAGCTCCTTTGAAAGTATATATTTTTTTCTTCCAATAAATACCTTTCAAGTTAAGGAACATTTTATATATGGTCATCAACAAGTAGAATGTTCATCATACAGAAATGGCAAGAATAGTCGGACATCTGTAGCAAAAGTTATGCGTAACCAAAATGTTCAACATTAATTTCATGTTTAAATGTCGTTTAACGATGGGAAGTAGTTTTTCTACCAGAATGTATATCAGCTAGAGAAAGTTTATTTTTTATTTTTTTATTACTGTTTAGCGTTTGCCATCAACATCATCTATAGAATGGTTTCGTATTTTCCTGTTTAATAGCACTTGAAAATGTGTTAGAGCAACATCAAACATACGGGTATACATACCTACGAACGTATGTACAATGATGTTGAGAAGGAGAAGGAAAAGCATAACGTCAACAAACAGCAACTAAAATAATTAAATCTACAGGAAAGCCCTTGACTAATTAAAGCTTTGGCCAGCAACGTCATTAATTCAAACAACGTTTAGAGATTTGTAACAATTAAGGCAACAACTTTATAGCAGGGAATGATGTTGATGAGCATGACAGAAATTGTAAAGGAAATCAACTAAGAAATTAGTGTTTATTATATTATTTTTTTTATCTAGAAATCCTGATTACAATGAAGGAGATGGATGCTTGTAAAGAATACGTATTTACAGGTATGATAGTTAAACATTATTTGCTGATACATGTTATATAAGTAGTTGTTTTATATATTGAGATGTATCGAAATCGTATGTGCACTCGAGATATAGTGAACACAAACATTTTTAAAATTTTCAAATTAGTTCGTATTTTTGGGAATTGTCCTTTAAAACTCTTTAATTTTAACACTGTGCTGATTTATTTTTTCCCAATAAATTTGAAATTTTTTAGAAAGATTTTGAGAAAAAAAGAATCAGACCAAAATTAATATAAAAGATTTTTTAAAATTGTTTGTTTTGAATGAGTTTACGAAATTTATGCACAACTAAAATGCCTTCAGAGTCATCAAAATTATGTATTTCCCACCCACTCACTTGCCTTATAAATCACTTAAACAGATTAACTGACTAAAATTATATGGAAGCACATTTTAAGCATTATTCCATAGTCTGGCTACTGCTACGATATTAAATTAATATTAAAACTTTCAGGCCTGATTTGCAAATGACTTATGAAACCATGAACTTTGGTAATATATTCCATATCAAACGATTTAATAGATTTACATTTTAATTTATATTTCCGCGACGAAATGAAGCGCTTGCCTTGGACCATTAAAACATTTTCATGTTACTTAAAAGTAAGACTTTATAAAAGTTTGCCTTTAATATAAAGTTTCTTTAACTTTTTAAGTAGAATCAACGTGGCTTCAATTTATAATTTACTTAAGGTTTAACTAAAATTATTATTATCAACTACTCTTTATATGAATTTTTAATAATATCTTTTAATATTTTACCTTTTTAAGTGCATTATCTTTATACATCTTATTTGATTTCAACATAAATATAAGCTTTTATTTTAAAAGTAACTTCCTATTTTAATTTTGTTGACAACATTCTTGTTTTGTCAGTTAGTTCGGGGCAGTTGATGATATATTTCGATCAAAATTAGAGCAGCTACAAATTCCTTCATCCTTCAAATCATCTGAAAATAAAATGCTTCACATTCAGAATATTTCAGAAGCATTAAAGAAAATCCTGCATTATTGTTGATGTTGTAGGCTACGGCTATATTTATTATATCCAACCATGTTGATTCATAATATATTTGGAAGCGTTTACAGCAGAAACTATTAATAATCGAATTCAGTGTAATTACTTACAGCGTTGGAGCTCGCCTGGACTTAAAATGAAGCCCTCATTGCTTTCATAAAATATTGACATTTTGAAACTGCTCAAGATGGTCAATACAGCATAACAGAAAACAGCAGATGTTATAATAAGAAATTTCTTATAATAACTCAATGACCTTATGGAGAATATAGAGGAGATGTCGCGATTTTATAAATGATATGTCGTCTATAGAACAAAATAAAGAAGTGGAATAAAGTGACGTTAACCTCATGAGAATTTTAATTCATCCTACTAGAAGGTATCAATGCACTTAATCGATATTTGAAAAACAGGAATGTATTTTATTATTTCAACTAATATGCAAAATGAATTTGAAGCTAAAATCAGCTAACAGCTGCTTTATTATTTGCACGCGATATGCTTTCATTAAAAATCTCTTGTGACCGATATAAAGTTCATGGTCAAATTAGTACACATTTTTGGAAATTGTCGTTTTTAAACCTTTTTAATTTTAAATATATGCTGATTCTTTTTTCAATTCATCACTTTGCATTTTTCAGTAAGATTGTGGGAAAAAAAGAATTAGCACATAATTAAAATTAAAGAGGTTTAAAAGTTCGTGTTATTTTCCTCTAGCGCCGAATTTGACGGTATATTTAAAAATATTCAATTTATGCATATACATAAGCCTTTTATAAAGAAAAATTCGCATTGGCTTCAGATATTGAAAGATAAACAACAGAGCATTTGAAGATAATTAAAGAAGAAGGAACATAAAACATATTTTGTTCACCTTTGAATCCAAAGTTGTTGTCAGCATAAGTTCTTCATAAGAAAGATATAAAAAAATGGATCGCAAGACCAAAAAACAAGAAGAGAAAATTAGCAACATTTTAATTTTCGATGATAAGAAGTACAATAGATAAATGAAGTTATCGGAAGTAACTCTGTTCGAATCATGTCATATCTGTACTCGAATTGAAAGAATTTATAGCACCAAATCGTAACCACTTTGTGAATATAAACATTTACTGTGAAATCGAAGTCTGTGGTGAGCGCATTTTATGTGACAACAGTTGCAGTCTATACCAATATAATCACTTAATAAAAATTTGCACACAAATTAATCTGATATCACTAACTTACGATTGAAAAACATTGGCTACGCCCATTCTATTGAATATTTGCTAGCTCTGGACTGAGCCAACATTAACTAAAGCACGTATAATGACTACTAAAGTTTTCTCTCTCTCAAAAAAAAAACTTAAATACTTTGCTAAGGGTATTTGGCATGCACACTATTGTTGCCATTGTTTTGTTTGTTCGCTGACTTTATGTGACATTTAAGAGATTTTAATGAAACCTTCAAAAATAATATATATGCACATAAGCATGTGCATGTATGTATGTATTATATAGGGCTGAAGTAGAAAAAAATCTCAAACAATGTCTTCGTTATGTCAACATGTAAAGATCACGTTCAAGTTTTTAATATTTTAATACATTAAAGCTGATCAGGCAGGATTGTAACAAGAAGGTGTGGCATGTATTCAGTTAATTTGCAGATACAGTAGTTCAATCCACCAGAGAATATGATTCCATTGAATGAGATGTATGAAGCTTTCCATGAAAAATTGCAAAGCTGAATAGTCTTATAGATATTAATTATTTAAGTATTTTATATTGAATGCATCCTGCCACTCCAGAAGTTTTGTTGGAGAATAAAATTCAATATGAAATCTACCAATTGTTTTACTCTTACTATAAATGAAATATATTTGGTGTAGAAATATTAAATAGAATTATACCGAATAAAAGTTGTTTCATAGCCCCTTTACACTTATTCTAAAATCATTTTTAAAAGTAATTTATTAATTCTTAAATGGTTTATGAATTCCTGTTTGTAAGACGAGAGGCTTGAATTTTTTCAAAACGGTCTACTGATGATTTGGTAAAAACATCGATGAAATGCATATAGACATTGATTAATCACCCAGTTAATTTATTTAATATATAATAAAATTAGATCTCTTCAAATCATTTTACAAAATCTTAGTTTTCATTCCAATAGTGACATGGTTATCAGGAGCATAATGATGCGGATACTCAAAAATGCGCAAATTGAATATAAGTTCAAGTTAAAATTAATAAATCTCGAGTGCAGTATCTTTTTACAGAAAATCACAGTGTGAGAGCCTCTTAATGCCCATTCACAAAATCGAAACAATTCTTTCCTTTGCAAAATTATATTGGAAATAACAGCGAAATTTCATAAATTGTTTCTGGGTCCAATATAAACTTATATGAGAATAAAAAACTTCTTTCCACATTGTAAAAGTGGCTGCAAAAATAGTACTCTCGTATGCTCCTTGTAAACAACAACTGACTACTTCGGACAACCTGTTACTGCTCTCTAACCCCCTAAATCATAAACGATTTTTAAAGTTACAGTAGCTTTAAGGTATGGATTTTTTGTGCTTAAAGATCCCTTTAAGCATTCATTATCTTTAACAACCGTTTGTGAATTAGGGGGTAAGACTTTGGGTATAGCAAGAGGCTGTCGGAAATTCTAAATTTTTGCAGAAAAGGAATATTTTTGATATCGGAATTACCGTAATTTCGATTTCATCCTTTGGGCTTAAAGACTTTACTCTCGTTGTTAATATATCGGCGGCAAAAGTGATGTGTTACTGACATATCAGTGTGGGTATTTTTGCTACCGTCTTGTTTCAATGATGAAGGCAAGGCACTGGCTGCTGAACATTAACGACAACGCTTGAAAATAACAAATATGACGCACCGAAGCTCTTTGAAATTTTTCCGACTACAGTAAATGGGCTACAACAAATTCTTTACCCTCACAGTCTTCTTTTTCTATCATATTATCCCCACCATTTTAGTTCCTGTACATTGACTCCCACTGGGGGGCAAAATGGGCAGCTTGGTGAGTTATAACACCTTGTTGTAGTGCTTTCTGGGGAACAGATAAGAAATACAGGTGGAAGGATACCTGGATCCCACCAAAAGAAGGAACAAAAATCTATCTTGACAAACCTACATTGCTTTGACCTGTGAGGCGTAACCAGTTTACTTACACTGGTACCACGGGATCTGGTTGAGCCCCACAGATGATATTGGATCGGCGGGTGAAGCAACTGTGTTGCCATGCACGGAATAGTTTGCCTGAACGTGTGTGAAACATCTGCTTCACAGGCGAAGCTCTGTGCAGCGCACGTTCATTTAAATGGTTTCGTATGGCACACTTCGTTCAATTGGGAATTTAAAAAATTTGAATAGCAAAAGCTGCCTTGTATGATCCGGAACCTATGTAGAGTTCATACCCCTATTGCTTATTTCATTAAATAAAATCAATGCAATCATTTTTCATTACAATAATCTGTTTATTTTGGAGGATGGTGTCGTGAAACTGAAGATCCGCCTAAAATACATCCGTCGGTATACAACGCAAAGTCACCAAAATATTTAGATTATAGTTTATATTTTACCAGACAATTGTAATAATAGAAAAAGCTAAACCTTTACTAAATTGTTCACGGTAGCTACTGTTTAATAATGCAAACTTTATCGTTCAGCTGTAATAATGGAAATTATACTTTTATTAATATGAGTAGATAAACATCTCTGTGAAAGTATCCAAGCACATTTAAGTGAATTATATAAACATTTTCCTTACAAACGTTATTTATTTACGGTAAGACAGTTACCAGTATGTGAGGACAAGCCAAGAGACCAAATAAACGTTATCTAACAACATACTTTCTACGGATAAAGTCATTACAAATTTGTAAAAACTCCCGAGCTGAGAGTTCGCAACTAAAACGCTTTCTACAACAACAAAAAAGTTGTTGTTCAAAATATAGGAAAAGGGCTACAGAGCACTTTTGGCCACGTGTCATTTATGCTCTGTTCGAATTTATGCAAGCCGAAGCATAACCCAACAATAATCAAAATGAAAGGAAAACTCTTGACCCACATTCATTTTCCATCGCAGTTAAAAATAAATTTACAATCTTATCTATTGTCTTAAATTTTGCTAAACGTATCTAAACAGCACATGAAATCAAAGAAATACTTTCATTTCATATGTAACTTGTACATAAATTTCAAACTGATATTGAAAATTTCCATTTTCATAACCGTGTATAACAATAAATTGTCATTAGCGAAATAATACATAAAATAAATCTCATTAGTTGCCACAAATATACAAGCATTTATTTGCTTTTTTGTTTTGCTTAAATTTATATTAAAAAAAAAAAACTTTCTATTGTTATTCATGTTAGAAAAACGTATTAACAACCCGTACATGTTTTGCTTCTATCACAATAGATGGATATTGGCAAATTTGACTTCTTAACAATTTGTTCTTTTAGCGCACCATCAAGATAAAGCAAATTGATGAATTTGCACATAAGACCATGACGAAGACAACGTCTGGGACGATGCCATGAAGAAAACGTTTTTAAGAAAAATAATCGTATGTGTGTTTGTATCTGACAAAAGTATTCAACACGATGCTTCTTAAATGGCGGGATATCAATAAATATTTAGGAAAGTGAGATCGGGTGTTCTTTTAGCTGCATGAGAACTGAATACAACAGAATAACACAAGAAAAATTGTTGCAATTTTCTTTACTATTGATCTGGTGCCAAATTTATATAAACATTTTAATGGATATCGAGTGCCCTAATTTGCCCTACGGTAGATATCCGGTCTGCTGCAGCCATACGTTACATGGCGCCCTAGATCGATAAAACTTTTCACAATATATTTGTTTGAAATAATTTAATGCGCAGGGTATGAACTTTAACTTGAAAGTTGTTTTCCAATATCTTAATATAACGGCGCTTAATCTAACGAATGAACGAGAGGCAACAGCATCTGTTCTGGAAAAAAAGCACGAATTCGCAAATTTCCTTTCTAAAAATTTTTACAATTTATTAAGTGATCTAGACGTCTCAAAATCAAAACTCTCTAGTATGTGTGACATTAAGAGTGTTGATGAAAAAAATCATATCAAAGAAGGAAAAAACTTTGTAGTGGAAACAATCCGTAACAGCACGGTTTGCTTCCTCACTGGGACAGTGGTGTTTGACATTCTTATTGGTAGTTTTCGTCCTCTCAATAATCACATATACTACCAAAGAGCCCACAGTTTTTAATGAAATAAATAAGAGTGGTGTATTCGGCTATGCCGAGGCCCATATGCCCTACACGGACGTACTTGTGTTGCATTAATGTACCAAAATAATAAAATCTTCTAAGCCCAGAATTGTCTTTTTAATTTTGTTGGGGTTGTTAATATCAGTTCAATTCTTTCTGAAGTATAAAATGAGCTTTAATTAAAAAAACCAAAATCTCTTTTTGATGAATAATTTTATATACCAAAAAATAATCTAAATTTTCCAGCTCTCGAATCACATATTGGATTTTACTGATTTTCAATATCATTGAATACATCAATCCACCAAAAAAGCTTCAATTGACCAACTGTGGAATCATGTTTTTGATTTCATTTAATCTCAAGGTTTTGTTTTTCAAACGAGTAAAAAACAGAAAAACTATATCCCTGTAATATTTCGCTAATTTTAATCCTAGAGGTATTGTTGCCTGGTTTTGTTTATTCTATATTTTTAAGCTCCTGGAGCTAAACCACGATTATATTAATATTCAAATAACAACACTATTGAATGAATATGTAAATTTGGAATTCAGAAAAAATATATAATTTCGGAGCTTTTCAAAAATAAAAATTACAGATTTGCAACATTTTCGTTCACGATATCTCACGAACGGATTAAATAAATTTTGACCGGGTTCATGGTGCTCGATATGGTTTTTGAATCTCACGAGTTGTGCAATTGATGAGGACGCTTAGAAGTTATTCTAAAAATATGCCTTAAGCGGTTTTTTTTGAGATTTATTGAAATCTACTGGTTCGAACTGGTTCAAATATGCAGGAAAATTATGTTCAGGCACATTCTTTTCAATGCCACCAGTTTGCTTTAAGCCGTTCAAGAGCTATAGGGTGTTTTTTATAGAGTGATACAACTTTGAATAGAATTTACTGCTTTATTTGACCACCCATTTAACAGCTGATAGTTGTTCTTTGTTTACTTTGCTTTGACATTTTATTACAGATCACTTACACCAGAGTAACGCGTGCAAATTGTGGAAATTTTTAATCAAAATAATGGTTCTGTTCGTCAAACTTATCGTGGACTTTGACCATTCAAAATTTTATTTTCCGATAAAGACCATTTTTGGTGTAATGGGTATGTAAATAAACAGACTTGTCGCATTTGGAGTGAGGAGGATCCACAAGCTTTTGTCGAAACACCAATACATCCACAGAAAATTACTGTTTGGTGCGCTTTATGGGCTGGCGGAGTCATTGACCCATATGTCTTCAAAAACGATGATGGTCAGAATGTTACTGTTTGTGAAATTGGTGTTCCAGATTGCGCCTTGTACGCGCCAGCCGTGTCGGCCACATGGACGAAATCATATTTAATCATTAATGTCATAAAATTTTCTATCTAATAAAAAACCGTTTTATTGATATCAAATATATATTACTATCTCTTATTATGATATAAACTTGTATCACTCTATAAAAAATACCCTTTATAATCGGGTCACACACTTATATACTCAAACACACATACAGGAAAAATGCCGGATTGTTAGAATTAGCCAGAGAAACTTCATAAGACCTCAAAATATAAAGATTTAATGGGAACTCTAATATTTTCATGGGGTAAAAATAATAATTTCGCGATTTTTGAGTATTAATTTCAATATTCTTGACGCAAGATAAAAAACAAATAATTAGTTTAGTAACTTTTATTTACCAAAAAAATTCCTTATCTAGAGCTGCTTTTTTAAAATTTCCTTTCAATATATCAAACACGTTTAATTTATAAAGGAAGCGAAAACTTTCTTTTAGATAGTTGGTTATTTTTGTATACCATAAAAAAATCAATCGTCCAACCCTGCAATGAATATATTATTTTTGTCTTATTCTTGATACCAATTTAAATTTCTTACTAAAATAAAAAATATAATTGAGTGCTAAAAATATATTGTTTTATTTAGTTGCTTTAATATCCTGAAATAAATTTAAATTTTCTTGCTCCAGAGCTGTGCTTTTGACTTTTCTGATATATAAATCCTGAGAGATTCTTTTTAAAATATCAAATATGAGGGCGAGCTGTTTTCGGAAAACTGATTTTATGTACAGACAGGGGGATGTCGTTTATTTGACTTCCCTTTTGGGTCGCACATTATTATTGAGGAAATTACACACAGAATGAAAAATCTGGATATATCTTTTCACATATTTGTGGAGGTCACACTGGGAGTTGTAACACGGTTTCTTATTTTTGTGACGGAACTAAAATGATGATATCGAAAGGCAGATGAAGACAGATGCGATGATGTATAATTTGTTGCAGCTATTTTTAGCCTCGTCAGTGAACTTTTTTATATATTGAATAATATTTCCACTTAACCTATTTCCTATTTATAATATTTAGGATTTATCATTATATATTTAATAATTCTATTACAATTTTTTTTTGTATATTTCAAAAATTTCTTGCACTGTTTGCTCTATTCAGATCTAATTTTTATCCGTGTATTATCCATTTTATTTAAACGTATTTGAATACTCGTATTGTTATTTCTAATAAATAACAATCATGCCCGACACAACTGTTAACTATAAAAAAATTTCAAACCATACAAAACACAAACCAGACATGTGTATGCTGAAGAATTGAAAACAAAAGCAGCAGTTCTACTAAACCAACCAACCAACAATAAAAATTAAAGAAAAACAATTTCAGCTCATCATATCGTGCAGTATAGAGTGGCAACGATAGAGGCAAAAGAAACAATTGTAATTGTTTTTTATCGGCAATGAATTTGAAATTGTATGGCTAAAAGATACGATTGGTAAGACAAAACACAGTACAGCTGAGCAAGAGAATTTGGTTGTGTGAGTCGTTTTTTCTTCTTACCTTCTGACACACATTCTAAAGTGATAATACGATTTGTAATAGTTTTGAAATCGCAAGTATTGTTTTGAATTTCAGTTCACATGAATTTGACATTGTTTGTTTTGGTTTTTCATGTTGTTTCGTGTTATTAGAATATGGATGTGTGATCTTTGTTGTTTACATTTTTAAAGGGAAACGGAAGTTGAGAACAGTCGATGAAAATTCAAGAGGAAATTTCAGTTTATATTTAAGTAACGTCTTTACAAATAGCCAGTCCATCACTAATGCTGTTTTTGTATGGAATTTCGATCTGGAATATAATCTTGTCATTATATAGAAGAGGTAAAATAGTCCCTGGTGCATAGTTTAGATAATATAAATTTTTTTATGAATAGAACCAGCACTCAGGGTGACCTCTTTAAGTGCAGTGCATTGCGCTGAAAATGGGAAAGCAGGAGATGGTGTTAACATTACTGATGCGGAGAGATTAGAGGACAGAGGGTTTTGTTGTAGCTATTTTTGCTTTTTGTACTTCATGGGTGAGTATATTTGCTACAGGTACCGATGAAAGAGGGTGCTGTATTCTACTCTTTTAGTAAATTTTTTACGTTACATAACCCACAATATTTGCACCTAACACTTGGCTTTCAAATATCTCAACTTTAAATTTTGCATGCCAAAAATAAATCTGTTTCAAGATTTCAGCTAAAAATATTTCTACAATTTTGCATGGCACTTGCCTTTAATACACAACATTTGTCTTGTCTAAAAATATTAAAAAAAAAATTCTTTCTTTGCCCTGAATCACAATGCGTATAAGCAATTAATTTTAGTTTGTACACAATTCTGCTGCAGGCTTTTAAGAACTGGACAAAAGCACAGACCGTAAGCGTGGTAAAGAGTTTCGTTTCTTGCTTGTTTTCTTTAGTTTTTTTTTTGTTTGCCAAACCAAAACTATTACAGTCTTCAAATTTATTTAATCTTTGCGGCACGTTGTTATATAGAAGCAAGAGGTAATAAAACAAATTTTTATATTGACATTGTGCTCATTTTCTGGCTGGAAGCAATATAATTCTTACTTTATCGCAAGCTGTTATAACAAGATCGTTAAAATTTAAATCTAAATGTATTAAAAGTATTAATGGAAAATATGTAAAAAAAAATTGCTTTAATCTTTAGAAACCCTTAAGGTGTTGGATAAATTCCTAAAGAAATTGTTATACAACGGAAAGACAGAATTAACCTAATTTTTAAAACAATTGCAAATGTGGGACAGACATCATAAAGGCTTAAGTACTTACATATATAACATTAACAACGAGGTCTGTTAAGTGGATAAGGTAAATTAAAATAATTTCTTTTTGTTGGTACATTACGCACAGTTTCGCAATTTCCGCCATAGAGTATAATTTTTAGTTTATCTTTGGGTGAGTCGTAAGACTTGGAAAAGTTTTGTGTCCTGGGAAAAATGGATCAAACAATTGTCATGAATTTTTATGTAGAAATGGAATCAATTACCCCAGCACATTTACAGTCAATGAAAATGTTGAGAAACTTGCAATGCTTTTTCTAAGGATGTATTCTAATTTTTAACTTCTCATCAGGAAAATTTAAAGTTTTGAAATATTAAGAAGTTATTAATTTTGCCTAAATCACAATTTGGTGTTCCTTACGAAATGTGAGAGGGTGTCCCTGTAGGTATGTGTGTCCGTATGTAAGTTTGTGATCGTCTTATAGCTTTTGAACGGGTGAACCTACTAAACTAAGTAAAGGGTATTCTACATAGAATTTTTCAACTCACATTTCTTGTAAATTTGAACCGTTTATAATACGTAAACTTCAAAGAGTAACAAAAAACCTTTGCCAATCCATTTCATCAGCGGTGTATATTAAAAACTTGCGTCGATCACCCGAACAGAGTCGAAATCGATCAATACGAACGTGAGATTTTAAATATCCTGTATAATCCGTCGAAGACTACACCCATCAGTGCTTTCATGTGGGAATCACTTGATTTAAAAATTATTTCAATCATTTAAGCCACACAACAAATGGTGATAAATGAGAGTAAACGTGATTACTGATGACGAAAGTGTAACGACTTTCTAAAACAGCTGTTCTGCCCCGCTGTATAAATTGGAAGCTGATATTGATTTACCTTTTTGGTTTTATAAAAATTATCATGGCTTTCTAAATTTTACACACTTTATGAACAATTAGCCTATAAAATTAAATTTAATATAAAATAATGGATTTTTGGCTCGAAGAGCTCAACGGTATAGATTTGCAGCAAAACGACGACAAATTCCTTTTCAACTTTTTGTATAGTTTTGAGCTACCATGACAAGTAAATGGAACGATATAAAAGAAAATGTTGTAAATAGATTGAATAACATCATATATCATTTAAACAATAAACCTGATGTCTGACGATGATAAACCTGAAGTCCTGATGTGGGCTTGTAGGTATTAAGTATCGTTGAACAATTCCGTGAATAACACATCACTAAGTGAAATTAAAGGTGTGCCTCCTAAATTTGTGAGTATTTATGATATCGAATTGTGATGCCCAGAAGATTACACTGTATATCGTTCGATATATCTGTTCCTAAGAAACATGCAACACTTTTTCCAAGTCCTAAGCAAGGAGCTGGTTATGTATCCTTATCCTATGCAAATATTTCCGAAATTTTGGGTATGAAGTAAGTGGCAGCAAATTCCATTCCGAAATTGCTAAGCCTTCAATAGAAAACCAGAAACAGTTAGGTCTGTTATTGTCCTTTAGAGAAACAAAATTAAGGAACAGAGTTTTGTGGATAATAAGGAGGTTAAACCCGTTTAACTAAGAGAGCTCAAGAACACACCAAAATTGTGTATAAAATCTGCTTCGCGGATAGAAAAAAAAGCTATGGAATATTAAGAGGAACTACATTAAATGATACAAAATAGAAATTGAAGAATTGATTTGTTTTTATTATTATTTTATTATTCTTTAACATTTTTAAGTCAGTATTATATATTTATATTAATTATATTTAATAAGCCAATAGGCTTTTAGTAAGAAAACTGTTTATTTATTTTCCAATACATCCTCATCCCTCCGACGTCTTTAAGAAATTTCATATTTTTATATTGAAATGATATAATTAATTTACTTTTAAAGTCACAAAAAAAGTGACGAAATTTAAAAAAATAAATTAACTCCCAATAAAGAGGCCTCACACTTAAAAATATTAGAGGATATATTTATTTACAAGGAGTTAAAAAACTATAAAGAGTTTATAATAATAAAACTTTTTATATTGGGAACAACACTCAATGAATAACCCTTCGTATTTAGGATTAGAAAGGATAAATATCGATAATTTGCTACTATTTTAGCATATAGTACCGATTAAGGAGGGCGCTGTATTCATTTTTATTAATAAATGATGGTCATTAATGTTAAGCGACCACTAATTTGTTTCTGTCATTTAGACAATATACTGAAATTGAAACGAATAGGGCATTTATTTAAATACAAATTAATCGATTAAATATTCTAATAAATGCGCATATACGGCTGAAACCCGTGATAGTGTTCATATCCATTTAACTAAAATTACTTACTAGAATTTATAACAAAGAAAATATTTGCTTAAAAGCATTTAAATTTCAAAAGCTTCTTCCTTGTGCAATAACACATAAAAATAGGCGGTAAGTATATCTGTGTGTATGTGCAGAGAAGACAAAAGCTATCCTACAAAAGCACCATGGAGCAAAATTAAAAAAGTTTGAATAAAACTTTAAAACCTTGCGTGTTAACTACAATTCCGAAACAACATCTTTAGCAGCATCTATAAGTTCAAAGAGGAAAATACATTATAAAAATACGTATGAAGTAAAAGAGTTAAACTTTAATATATTATTAAATATTGATTTGTTTTAAGAAACGACTGCCTAAAATGAAAGATGTAAATTATAAAGCGTTTCCGATGCTAGAGGGAATTATCATGTCTAAGACTATTAATTTAAAAAGAAATGTAAAAATATATAAATAATCAAGATCAATAGAAAATATATGTTACATGACTCTGCGCCTCATATTGATTGGAATTTTTTAAAGAGTGTCCTTACTTGAGTAGGGATAAAAAATGGAAATTATTAATAAAAGAAAGCGCGGCTTAGACGTGAAGTATTTACGTGTAATACTGTGTCTCCATAAGTTGAAATATCTTACTTCATATAGTTATTTACGGAAACTGCACTTTTGTTTTTAAATGCCCCACAGTGTTGCTAATTCGAATTGCCTGAATTAGAGAAGTTAAAATTTATTTGTAGACTGTCTAAAATTTTTTTATATTAACTGCAATAGCATTAAAGGTGACATATATTTATTAAATCTAAAAAATTTCTTTGTTATATATATACCCTCCCCCTCCCTTATTTTAGGAAATAATTGGGGGGGGTTTGAAACATATTTTAAGAAAATTATGCATGAAATATTTTTAATAAAATGCTTATCAAACTCATTTTAAACGTTATAATTAAAAGGGTTGATAAATTGACTGAGAAATATCTCAAATAGTTTTGATTTTACTGCTGTAAAATATTTGTTTTTTTTTGCGAAATATACTCGTTTGCTACATAACTATCAGCGATTTTAAAATCTATTTAAAGAATATTCTACAAAAACGGCATGCAGAGTACTTAGCCATCCCATTGTGCAATGTGTTTTGTTTTTTAGTTTATCTGCATGTCGTTATTTAAACTGCATATTAAATGCACTTAAGTTTCTTACACAGATAATTTGTACTATTAATTCTGGTGATGTTGATGTTTTAGTACTTCTTCATGTGGGTTGCATGTAAATTAATGTTAATATTATTTTTACACCTTTAAGTAATTTATTTATGTTTGCCTACATTCTTCTCCCCATAACGTTTTGTAGAAGTCATTTAAGTGCAAAAAAATATATATATATAATAAAGAATCATTAAACTAAAAAAGTTGTCCTAAAGCTTAAGTACATACACACATTCAGCGGTATGAAGGCATCGTTGTTGTTGTCGATGTTAAATAACATGTAATGAAGGTATGCAGAAAGTTAACTGAGCGCTAGTATTGTGGAAACTTTAAATAAAATTTCTTTTTAACTAATAGATCTGGAGCCAAATTACTACATTCTATACCGATGGAAATTTACCATTTAAATTGTTTTTAAATATTTCTTTAATAAAAATTCAAAAATTTTCAAAACCTCTCAATTGATCATCTTAAATTATTTAGCAAGATTTTAGGAAAAAAATCAGTACAAAATTTAAATTAATGAAGTTTAAAAGACAAAACAATTTTTAATATATTATTAAAGGACAAGCATTTTACTTCCTGACCTTAAACTTTGTGTTATAATTTTAAGTTTTCATGCAACAAAAAATGCATATTATTTTAGTTAAAATTTAAATTTTACTCACTGCAGGTATTTCGTTCTTTAATCTTTGGCCTTGGATATGTTACAACTCTCGAATGGGTACAGCAAAAATCGAGTTAAGTCATTCGGAACGTCTCTAATTCAGGCAAACGTTTTAGTCGTATTGATTGAGTCCTATTGACAGTCTAGTCTCTATTTTTCTATGAAAATTGAGCCTTTTCCAAAATAATATAAAATTAATTTTCTTTGGAAAGATTCTTTAAACTTGAACATAATTTTCTATAGAGTCAAATGGCAAAAAGAAGGGCCCACAGAAGTTTTAAAAACTATTTTTGTTAAAACTTGTTTCAACTGTACCTTTGTTTTTGTAAATTGAAGAGTAGACTTTTCTAGTTTTGAAAATAATTTACCTACGAGTCAAATGGCGAAACATTAGGGCTCACAAAAAACATTCTTTTTCAAGAAAAGTTTTGGAAATTTATTTTTATTTTTTGTTTTGTTTGTTAAGATGTACTTCTTACTAAGTTGTAAATTTTAGCTTTTCCTATTGGGAGCTACTGCAGAAAAAACATTTCTAATCTTTACATGTATTTGATAAGTAGATTCCAAAGATATTTATAGCTTTTTCGAGCTAAAAACTGTAAGAGTTAAACTAAATTTTATAGTGTGAAAGTTTTATAGTGTTTAAAGTTCAAAGACACATTAAAAATAGCTCAAACCGTAAAGGAAAGTCAACATCAGTCCTTAAATATTCAACTTACGCAGCAGAGCAGAATGGCTGTTTTCAAAATCCGCTACACTTTCCTCATACGTACTCATGTATGGTTTTATTTTTTAGCACGTACTTGGTGGCTTAATTACAAATTCTCTATGTAGCAGTTTTAATATGAAAAAGTATACGAGACCTCTGAGAAACCGACAGTAACACACTCTTTCCAAGTCCCTGTACTGCTGTTTGATTATTTTCCTTATCATAAAATAATTGCAAAATATTAATTGATTTTTTAGTAAAATATACCATCGCATGATATGGCTTTGATCTAACAACATTGCAAAAAACAATATTTATAGAAAACATTGCAAATAAAATATTGAAAAAAGTATTACAAATCTTTAATTAATTTCTGTTGAAAGTTAACCGGCAAAAGGAGTAACACAACCAACAGGTGCTTAAACCAAATTTCACCTTTACTTCGTCTATAGACCCACTAACTCATGGTTTATATATGGCAATGAACTGACTAGACTAGAATAGTATAAGTAAGATTAAAAATATAAAACAACATCTAGGAACGTGTATTTCTTATTAAATTTGCTTGAGATAGAAATCATATTGTAATTCGCATAATACGTTTTTAAATAATTTTTTTTTCTTCATTTTTCGTTAATTCAATGTAAAGTTGTGAAATTTCTTCATCATCTTTGGCTAAATAACATTTTCATACTTTAATATTGATAAACATGAACAAGACCAACATATTTTTTTTTACTCTGCATTTTACTTTATTTGTTTTTCTTGGTCAAAACTATCGGAATACAGTGTTTTCAAACGAGGATACTGAGGTTATAATTTTAAAAATATTTTTTGTAGTTGATAGTGATTTTTTTAATTATTATAACATAATTGGCAAACAGCTTCACTGCAAATATGTTTTAGTTGCCGTGCTATTGGAAATGTGGGGCAATTTTGCATGGACGTCCTCGTTCTAGTTTCCACATTCCATAATTGTTATCATATTTTGTTTAGCAGGAAAACACTGTGATTTTTTAATACATCTTTAATAGGAAGTTTGATTATTTGAAAACTACAACGAGTACAAACATCAGACAACAATATTTAAGAAAAAATAAAAAAAAAATTTATAAGAAAATCGTTTAAAACATTGTGGATAGTTTTGAGCTGAGATGTCTAGAAAAAGGCACGACAAACAGGAACATGTTGCAAGTATATTAATTTAGAGTTAATATATTACAAATTTTAATTTTTTATTTCTAAAATGCAGGGGAATACACTAAAGAAAAGTACTAAAGCATCGGTAATAAAACGGGCATCATTAGGGTAGGCTCCAACCCATAATTACATTCCTGAGACAGTCGCAATATGTCCTATAACACAATTAATTTCCTAAAAAATTGACAAAAATAAACAAACACGACATTCTTATAAAAACAATTAGAGGGAGAATCTGTTGGTACATCCTCCACTGTGTTGCCCCCCAAAGTAGCATGTGACCCTTCCTGAACTTGTTGTAATACGTGAGCCAACTATATATATTTTATATTTGAACTACCGATTATCTTGGGTTTGAAAGTACATAGTCTTTAAAGCAAACATTAAGAAATTTGCGTAAAAAATTCAGAAAAATCGGTCTTTAGCTTGTGTGTCAATTCGTAAAGCGAGTTCATGAAAATGAATGAATACTTGATAAGCCCGTGTACGTTCTCGTCCAGTGCGTCCAATAAAAATAATTGCTGCTGTGGCTGAGAAATGCAGGAACATCGAACCATCTCAGGAACTGAATGTAGCATCCTTCTTCGAAGATCTCAATATTAAGTATCAAACGATCTGAATACCCCTATTAATTAATAACTTCAAACTCCAACATCATGCCGTTACACGATGTTTTATTTAAACTTATTCTTTATGGTTGGTGGTCTAAATGCACTTCAGAACACCCTTGAATATTGTACAACTCTGTATAGGAAAATTGACTACCGTGTTGGTCCATAGTTGGGCGTTTTGTTATTAATATCGTATATTGTTTTTGCTATAGTTGTTGTTTTGTATTACTTGATGTTATTGTGGCTTGTTTGTTGCTCTTGTTGTCAGTTGAGTAGGCAGCGGTAAAACAACAAAAATTCTTGTTGTATTAGATATTATTTGTAAGTGGTAGGTTGTGGTTTTGTTCATAGATTATTATTGTTTTTCTTTTTTATTTTCGTTGTACAGTGGAATAACACGATGTTGCAACAAATACTGTGTTGTTGCAACTCTAACAAATAACATTGAATTATTATGAGTTCTTGTAAGTTATGATGACTTGGTTTTATTTCTTTGTTGTTTTGTACATTCAGCAAAAAAGAAAATTTATTCAAATTCATTCATGAATTTAAGTTTTGTTTATTAAAAAAAAGTATTAACAGGAACTTCCCAATGTTCCGAGAATAAGAAGGCGTCTGAATTTTAAAATGTTTTTTCTAAGGATCACAATATTATATAAATATTATAAATTATTGTCCTTCAAACTTACGCAATATTAGAGGTTGGTCATTTGATTCATTTATTCACATTCACATATTATATAAATATTATAAATTATTGTCCTTCAAACTTACGCAATATTAGAGGTTGGTCATTTGATTCACCTGATATTGGATTGCATTTCCTTTTGTATCGAGTGTGCAAATTTAAGGTTAGGAAGTAAATTTGTAGTCAAATAATAGAATTTCAAGAATTTATCTATAATCTTTTGACATTTATTTAGTAGAAACTCAAGAAATTTTGATAATGGAAAGTTTTATTTTTGAACATCGTATTTGGTGTTTGAAAATTTGCTATCAATATGTTAAAAATTTTACTGTACAATTTCTTAAGATGCGAGCAGCTTTTCCTCGTGAAGAGGGTCCTTTTGCGACCGCTGTGCATAGTTTAAACGCTGTATTCGAGGCTCAAAGTATTGTTGCTGACACTTGGCCGTAGAGATACATACATGGCCGCTGTACGGTGAAGTGTTGAACAAGAGCGTGGAATATCAACTAGTCAACGTTCGCAATATTTGGACATCACCAGAGGCTCTTTGCGCAACAGTTTTCACAACGATCTTTTATCTTCCCACTGATAGAATGGAACTAAAACCACTAGCATCTTAACATCTTTTTGAGTGACTATGCCCATTTTCTATTGGGCGTTTATGTAAAAAAAATTGTCGCTTATGCGACTCACAAGACCCACAAACAGTCCTCGAAAAGTCACCATGAATTCTCTGTCCTACCACATACCATAACACACAATTTTTTGTGGCCACAATAGGCTAATGTTGATATGAGGGGCCTTTGATTTCAGCAAGATGGCGATACAAGCCCGAAAGCCACCGAAACACTCCAGTTGGCATTCACTCCGCTGGAAAAAATAATTTAGAACGATATGAAAGGCCGAGCGTACGTAAATGAACCACAAGCACCTGATGCTCTGAGAGATGGAATTCGGCGCTGCATTGACGAGATAAGTGCAGGCATTGCAGAAAAATTTGGTTCACAATTTCGAGACGTGGGTGTAGACATTTATCCCACATCATATTTCCTTATAAATTTTCATATTTCTACTTAAGGTCGGCATCCATTTACTTCTTAACCTCAAATTTGTTTTGCTTTCTTTAAGTAATTTGCAATTTTTCATGATTTACCTTTTGTTTTCTGCTCATATTTTTTTATTTTTTTCACTAAATGAGAACATATTCATCAGGTGAATCTCTTGCCCCTAAGAACCATCTTTTGGTGTCACAAAACACTCACAAAATACAACTGAATACAGATGGCAGAGAATGGTCAAATTTACATCAGTACCTGCCTATACGGCCTTACCTGATAGTACACTCAAGCACCCCTGTCCCCCCCAGGGGCCACACCAGTGCAGCCCTTGGGCACACACAGGTTGCAACTTCACCCATATGGTTCCGCTACAAACCATACTCACACACCTACCAAAAACCTTGTTACTTTCGAGGACATGCATGTCGTCAGCATCAAGAGAAACCAGAGGTCAAAGCCATAAGACTTATCCCTCCTGACATTTTCAGCACCAACAACACAGCAGACATAATGTCTGCTGATCCACAGCAGCCCATAGAGGCTACCATCAGCTGAGCCGAAGTCCCAACATACTACCAAAGTGTCAGAACATCAACTCTTATCTAATATCCCTCCCAGCGACTCTTGGTATTAAACTACAGCCACCACGTGGACTCCCAGAAGAGACCTTATCCGATTTCTGGCCACAGAATCAACTAGTCATGGGGAAAGAACGAGGTCCGCCACACGCCACCACTTGAATGAACGTGCGCTAAACAGAGCTTCGCCTGTGAAACAGATGTCTCACACACGCTCAGACAAACAATTACGTGTATGGCAACATCGTCGCTTCACCTTCCGATCTAATAACGTCTGTGGGGCTCAACCAGATCCCGTGGTACCAGTGTAAGGAAAGTGGTTGCGCCTCGCAGGTTAAATCAATATGGGTTTGTCACCTACTCTTGATCTTTAATCCTTTATATGGCGGGACCCAGGTATTCTTCCACCTGTATTTTTTATCTTTAACCCAGAAAGCACTGCAGCAAGGTGTTACGACTCGCCTAGTTGCCTCTTGTGCCCCGCGGGGGATATGTAGATGACAATAACCTTTAAAATAAACAATGTTTGGTCTCTCCAAAACACAAGAGACTAAAAGCCTTATCCACAGAAATATTCTATGTTTATAAGCTACTCATTCGCCAAATCTATACGAAATTTTACTTATAAGCAGTTTATAAGCATACACTATTTTTTATGAATGAGGCGTAGAACATAAAATGTATATGTACGCTCAACTTTGTGTAAGTATATTTTAGCTTTGCTTTTAGATTTGTACGTGTACGAGTATGTGTTTTGAACTATTAAAAATGAAGGGTTTCAAAAATTATTTCAACCAAAAAATATTTTCCTTACCGACTTTGGTAACAAGATACCGGAATAGTTACGCCTACCTGAATATGCTCTAAGATATGAAAAGTTAATAATTCTATCAACAACAAACTTTACTTTCCCATGTCTAAAAGTTATAGAGAAATTTGTGCTGAACTTTTTTAAGTGTATTTTCGCCATCATAGTTGTAGTTGCACGTTGTTGGTAGACAATAATTTTATGTTGTTATTAATTTTTAATATTGTTTTCATCTTGTTCTGCGTTCTTCATTCAATTTTCAACTTCCTCTTAGTTCGCATTACAAATGTAAAAATTGATTCAATAAACTTGCTACAATCGAATGTTAAAAAAATTAAATTGTTTGTTACTTCTTTTTTTGTGTGCCCGTGCAGTTGAAATATTTGCTTTAACAGTCATAATTAAAGGTTTCTTTTCTGTATATTTTTTTTCTGTTTGTGTTTGTTTTCAAATAATTTTTCTTTATATTTGGCATAGTTAAAATGAAATCATGAAGTTATTGCCAAATCAAACTGAACAAACTTTTTTGCTATTCAGTCCACTGAACTAATAATGCCACAAATTGACCCAGTTTTGATTTTTGAGCTGAACGGTGGTAGTTGAATAGTTATGCGAGTGTATGTTATTTGCTGAAATATGTTCACCGGTTCTCCCATTCGGTAAACTCCTTGATTTCATTTCTATTATCAGGTTTTTAACAACTTTTTCTATGCTTGTGTAGAGTACAAGAAATATTTATGGCCCAGTGTGTTTGTGTGTTTCTTTTTTTTTAACGTGTAGCAGGGTAATATTATCATTATAAAGCACTTGACTTTTTGGCTGGAAGCGATCGTAAATAAGAGACAAAAATAACAACAACAACAAAATATGGTTAAAAATCCTTTTGGCTAAACAGCTAATTATTATGGAAATGAAACATTTCATTTTAATTACAGTTTATAATTGGGATTTGCTAAAATATTTTCTCGTTATGTCTTGTTTTTAGATTTCATAAGATATATGCAATTAGCACTTGTTGTTGTAACTCGTTAAAATGTAACCTCAGGATACCATTTACACCTGGATGTTGAATTTGAAGTGAAAGAATGATGTGTGGTTTTTCTTTAAGGAAATGAAAGTTTATTTTGTTATTGTTGTTACGAAGTGGCATTTTTAGAGATAATATAAATTTTCTCGGGGTTTTGAGCGATAAGTCGTATCTTAATTACAAAATATGGCTTCCACAGAGCACAATTCTTTCCGGAATACTATTATACGAAACGGTTTGTTGTTTCCAATTAATTTATTATAACATAAACGAAATTAGTTTATGATATTAAAGGAGTTTTGCTTCAAAACATTTTCTTCCTTTTTCTTTGACTTTTCAGTTACATAATGCAGGACAGCCTGGATCATTTGTTGATTTAATAATTTAATTTTTATCAGGCTTGTTCGTTAAGTGAAAAGGAAAAGCTAATCTAATTTACTCAACACTCAAAGTATTTGTAGTTTTTGTTATTTCTAATAAAAGATCATAATAAATTTCTTTTAAATTTAAGGCAAAACACTATTTTATAAAACTAGTCTATTTAAAAAACAACTTTCTCTTGAAATTCTCTGAAAAAGTAGTACCTCAGTATGTGATTTCTTCGCTATTAATATGGAACCCCATAAGGTATATATATTCTGGATGCTTATGAATAGAGATGCAGATTGAGCGATGTCCGTCTGTCCGTCCATTCGTTTGTCTATATGTCAAATCGGTTTTCCCAAACCCCCAGAACAACTAGAGACTTCGTTCTTAGACTGATGTATTAGAAGTGAATTTAAATAGAAATACGGTGCCAGAGCTGGAAAGCTTACACTTATTTGTCGACGCAAAATGAATACCAAAAACCAATTATTTTTTGTTTGTTTGTAAAATGAAACTATTTCATGCTTTGGGAAGCCCTAATTGTCTATTAAAAACTATATATATATAAAAATTTTTTTCCAAGGATGGGAAATTAAAAGTTTTTTTTTAGCACGTTCGGTTTTTTTTTGTTACATGTATTAACAAAAATATTTAAACATTTTAAGTTTTTCTTAAGCAAAACCGCTTTATACATCATGAAGATTTGCATTATTAAAAAAAAAAATTAAAATCTCAAATGTCCTTTCCAGGTTTGGGAAATTGAAAGTTTTTTATACATTAACGTAACTAAAAAGACAACAGACGCTGTTTGTTTTTGCCAACTGAAACTATTTAATAATTTAGAAAGAAAATATTTGTTATCAAAAGTTAAGAAATATATCAAAAATTTCGAATCCATGGTTGGACAAGTGCAATCAATATTCTATAGCGCTTGAAAGTGACCAAAATGATAATATATTTAAAATTTTTCTTAAATGAAACTACTTTTTACCTCATAAAGAGTTGCATTGATAATAAAAAACAAAAAAAAAACAAATATATTAAAATTTTATTTCCAGGGTTGGGAAATTGAAAGTTAGTTTTTATGGTGTAGTACATGAAGGTGTCCAAAATGGTTAAACATTTTCAGTTTTTCTTAAATGAAACTAATTCATGCCTCTATAACAGTTACATTGGTAGAAAAGCAAATTATATATTAAAATTTCGCTTCCAGGGATGGAAAATTTTAATATTTTTTATACATAAAATTAATCAAAAAGACTACTAATTTCGTTTGTTTTACTAATTAAAACTATTTTTAATTCAGAACAAACAAAATTGGTATCAAAACTTAAAAAATATCTAAATTTCGATTGCAGCGTTGGATAACTGCAATATTTTGTAGTACATGAAGGTGACCAAAATGGTTACGAATTTTGATTTTTCTTAAATGAAACTGCCTTATTAAGAGTTGCACTGGTAAAAAACAATAAAACTGTCGACTCCAGGGATGGTAAATTGAAATGCTCTTGTACATAGAATTTAGCAAAAAGGCAACTGACGTGATTTTTATTTGTTTTTCTAACTGAAACTACTATAAAATTGGTGCTTAAAATGTACGTAACGGCAGTCGTAAGTTGCTGAAGGGTGTATCAGATTCGGCACAGAAGAATAAAGCACTTTTACTTGTTTCTTTTAATGAGCATATGAAATAATTTAACCAAGTTATTTTCAGTGCGTAGATTTAACATCTGTATATCGTTTTGTTTTATAAAATATATTTTAGGAAAAATTTATTTTTTTTTAACAAGAACCTCAATTAAAATGAAATCCACGCATACGTTTAGTTCGGTCTGTATTAATTTGTTTTATTGCAAATAAACAAAAAGTACGTACAAACTAATTTGCAACAAGTGGAGCAGGCGCTTAAAATGACTTAAAAATGTAATACTTGTTTGGACGGGGGAAAAAAACCACTTCAAGAGACAAGCGCATTTCCTACAATGCGTTTTAAAGATAATTTGAATTGATAAATAAAAACGAATAAAAAATACACACAACATATAGACTGGCATCTACTCAAAAACAAAAAGAAAAAAGTCGAATATTTGAATGCGATTGGCGATGAATATTCTTCAGCCATAAATAACAAAAAGTAACTCTAATATTGAGCATAAAGACTTATGGGACACATGCATTCTCAGCAGTGCGTCTGCGACATCTATTGAAACTCTATCTAAGCAATGGCTACTCTAGTAATTTATTTATAAATTTAACACATGTGGCGGATGTTGTATGTAACAGACTTCTTGTGCGAATATAAAGTACTTGGATTTAAGATTTGAAGAGACAAAAACTGCAGGCAGTAAAAATTTTCACACCATTTATAACTGAATTGGTTGCAGTTTGCAGCCAAATAATTTCGTTGGTCATCCTTGACTCAATTTATGGATACAAGATTTTCAAGTTACAAGCCATTATTTCGTCGTTTTAAAATATATTATGTTTGGCAAATGCTTTAGCATTTACCACTTACGATTGCTCCTAAAGATGTATGAATTCTAAACTGAAGATCGTGTATATTGAATTCATCAAGAATATATTTTCTTGTACACAGAGAAAAGATTATGATATAAATTCATTACTTTACTATTCATCAATCAAATATATTTACTCGAGGTCTGTTCAAAAGCAGGACAACTTTTGACATTTCGCTGGCTACGATGTACAATAATGCGTTCAGAAATCATCATCACATTTCACTTCATTATTTTTTTCTGTGCTGCATTCGTGCTTTTAATAAATTTGTTAATTAATTTTTACAAAATTTATTACGCACTTGTTGTTGTACTATTACTCATTCACACTCATGTAGTCTAAACATCCTCAATGGCCTCTTTCAAACTTTGAGATGACTACACATAATGACATGCGTGCATATATATTTTGTGCAATTTACAAATTGTTGGCTAAAGTGAAACTATATTGCCTGGGGCTGTAGTTTTTTCTTTCAGTCTGTCAATTAGTGTTATGAAAATTTTGTAGATTTTTGTACATCGACAATAGTTTTTCTATGTTGCCTTCAAATACATAATGGGAAAAGAAAGATTGTGTTAAGAAAATAGAACATGACTTTGCGCACAAAACTTTTATATATAAAAAACAGAAAGCAACTATTATATATTCATAGTATTACATACGCAGCCATTTCGCAGAATTCACTTCCTGTCTGAAGCGGACTTTATTCGGCAGTTTGGCTCTTTAGAAAACGAAAAGCGAAAGTTTTTTTTCAAAATGAAACCAATTTTCAATTCATCAACGAATTTTTTTTATTACTTGTCTGCAGTGCAAATAAATATTTGAAATTATATTTTATAAGAAAATAAATTAATTTAAAATCAATTTATTTTAATATAAAATTTTTAAAGAAAACTAAATTAACGAAATTGATTTATTCCAAATCACTTATTTAATCGATAACAGATTAGCAGCCATGACACAGAACACAATTCCCTTGGGGAACGAATTTCATTCCATAGTTTAACTCTTCAGAAAACGAAAACTCAAGATATTTTTCAGAACGCAATCATTTTCAAAACCGTGAATACAGTTTTTAATTCTTTGCTTTGAAGTGCAAATAAATATTTGAAACTACTTTTTAATTATAAAAATAAAGATATTTTTGAAGAGACTTATTGTAGAAAAATATCTTTGAATCACTTTTCAGCTTATTTTTGTAAATATATAAACTCCTTTAAAAAAAAAATTTGGGAAGAAAACAATAGTATTGGAATTGATTTATTCCAAATGGCACTATTTACATATTATGTTTTCAATAGATCACAGATTATCAATCATGTTACAGAGCAAAGTTCCCTTGGAAAAGGAATTTCATTTCGCAGTTTAACTTTTCAGAAAACGAAAACCGAATATTTCTACAAGTTTTCCTATTGTTTGTTTAAAGTAGATAAAACCATACAACAATTTGTTATTGTATATATAAGTTTTTGCTTGAATATATAAGAAATATTTCATATTAATGGATAATTAAACTCCTTTAATTTTCTATAAATTAATTCAATATTATTTATGCGCACATTCTTAGTTAAAACTTGTTTGCATTCAACATGTAACTACGCTTATAACGAAGCAAGTTTGCTGGATACAAGTAGTTCTTTATAACGGTGTTTCACTGTATTGCTATGTTGCTTACATTGAATAAAAAAACATGTGCCTACTTTTAGGAGCAGTAAAAGCAACTGCTCGTAAACCTTAAATGTTGCTAATAAAAAGCTTCATTTAAGCTTTTTTGGAAACAATCAAAGACAAATGATGTAAAAAGCAGAACTGCCAGATGAATTGAAAATAATTCCGCATATACTTGGGGGATTCACACTGTGATCATTAAGGCATAAGGCATAAAATAGTAGCACGAAATAAATGACTAGTGTGAGCAACTTGTAATAACTTGTTCTACTAAATGTATTTGCATATATAAACTCTAGTACCAGCTGCCTAGATATGAGCTGAATACATATATATTGCGGCGTCAGATGAAAGACCGTTCAGTGCTGCCAGTTACGTAAGTTAAACGAGAAAAACTTTTTACTTTTATATATATTTAAATTTTGCAATTTAGTGTTCTTTTAATATTTTGATGTTATAAAAATGTGATTTCATGTACAGGCATGTAAGTATGAATAGTTTTATAGCAGCGTTTTAGTCATTTATAAGTAACGCCGACAAACATATACTCTCGCCGTTTTGCCTAAATATTTTCAGCCGTTCGACTCAGATCTCTAGAACTATTTCATGACAACACAAAAACATACCTGAAAGAGTGTTATTGTTTTATTACTTTTTGTATGCAGCACAACTACTTTTTTAAACTTGTCTAAGATATTATGACTTTATGACAATATGGCTTAGTAGAAAAAAATGTGAATACCCCAGTTATTAGTAAGAAAATAAAAAAAATATGGCATTTTACCAGCATCACTAGGTTTGACAGTACATTTCCAGGACGTATCAATATAAGATAGTCGCAAGTTAATATCACATAACATTTTGAGCAAGGGAAGTCTATAAAAATCGACCAATTAATTTTGTTTGGGAATTTTGTTAAAGCACTATACCCAAGGAATTTTGAGAACATAGACGGTGGGACTTTTCAATTAGTTTGTTCTCTTATAAGCGTGTTTAACTCTACTTAATTCTCAAATACTTGAATCTGTTTATTTACATATTTCCCATCTGAAAAATATTTACAGCTGTACGCTTGTGTCATTCACACTCATGTACTAACAAATAATTTTTGTTATTTAAGCGCCATGCATAGAAGCGGTTAGTAGAATAAGCATGTGGTTTTTGTCTTTGGAAATCGTTATATTTCAGCTGTGAACTTCCAACTGTAGCATAGTGTAACAACGACTTCCTGTACCCGAATGTATACTTCATGTCAAATGAAGGAAACTGATAAGGAATGCATAGAAAACTTTATTCTATTTCCTTTAAATGCGTATCAATAATTAATTTATATTAAATATCTTTCCAAAGGCTCCGAAAATAATAATTTATCCAAGTTATATATAATGAACGAGTTTTTGATATCGCAAATCGGGAAATTTAACGAACGAAAATTTTTTCATACAATAATTGAATTGTTTGCACGGCTGCGTGACTTGTAGCTATATTATAAATGATATTATAATCATGTGTTGGTTTATTTTTTGTATGACTCATAGCCTACAACACTTATTATTACGTGAATTTAAATTTTTAATAAGTGCACATTAATATGAAACAGTTGCGTAGGTTGTTATTATATAGGCTGCATGTTATTTTGATATGAATAAATAGAATAATAAAACTTAAGGTTGAAATATATCAGAGACTGCGACGAGGAATTTTATTGCGGTCATCAAACTGAGAGCGATGCTTATGCGCACAAGCAAATCACCAACGCAATCCTTGTTAGTGGCCTAGAGTTGTATGAATTAAGCTTTATTATTTGAGTTTTATAAACTCATCTTCTTTGCTCAGAGCTTAAAGTTATTTCTTGAGTTTTATTTTGCTATAAGAGTGTAAAAATTATTTCTTGATTTGTATATCTTGAGTTTAATTTTTTCAACAAGAAATAAAACCTATTTCTTTATATTTATTCGTCAGAAAATTTATGATTTGATCAATTAAATAAATATTTTTTTTTTTGTATTTTTAAATTAAAACTCTTGAGACAATGATTAATATATGATATTTAATAAATAAATACTTGAAATTCTCGTCCCGCTCCACTATATTGCTAAAGGAATAAGTTTTTCTTTAATATTCAAATTAATTTTTGTGTAACAAATTGCACCAGTGCAGAGCAACTGCTTCGGTGTACTTCCCTGCAGAAATTTTGGGAGTACATGATCAGTTTTAAGTAAAGAGGAGTATTTACAACATGGTCCGATGTAATGCAAACATGGACCATGATGACTAAAAAAAAGATATACAACTATATCCACATAAGAACTAGCATATAATTAAAATTAAAAAATATCCATTTATATTCAGTGGGATAATAGTATAAAATGGTTTCCAAACTAGTTTTATTACCATAGAAATCCGAGGAGTGGTGACATGAAGTCATTTCAAGACTAACCCTGTGTTAATAATGTGCGGACTAGTTGCTTGGACTAGTTTTTTGATTACTCTGACGTAATGTTTTTTTTTTTTATTACATGGTCCTCTCCTAGGACATTGTAACGTAAAATGGAGCATGTTTTTCCCATATATTTGAATTACATTGGGACTAGTCCCGGACCCTTGTGGAATAGGCGGGGAAGCGGCAGTCTCGATATCTGTGAAGCTTACCCGGAAAAAAAAATTATGAAGATTTAGGAGCATTAAAAATTTATGGAAACAGTGTACTGCTTCCTGAATATCAAAAGCTTTTAATAAGCCAGAAAGTAAGACTATTATGCATTTAATTACGTTCCTTCTGGCTGATGTACTTCGAACAAAGATCATTTCTTATTAAAGCGCAACTGTTAGTAATCTTATAATTTTTTATTCCTCACGAATGTGCTTCTAGGCAAGCAGTAATATTTGCTGGGTAGTTCAAGTCGTGATATAAGAAGTTACGCATTCAAAGGACTTCTATTCAATAATATTTTTTATATAAGGAAACGAGTCTACTCTTAAGATTAAGTGGTTATTTGTCCATAGGAAACTTTATAGTTGTCGCTTCTCATCACGTAAAATGTCGCCAGTGAAGATGTTACAGTAATTTAACTTCTTATAGAAACAATTTAATAACAATGTGATTAAATGATACTCTCTATACAATTAACTTATAGTACTACCATGTCTTTCATACAAGTTTTATAAATCCGGAAAAAATTTAAATTTGGTACACACTTCATGATTTTTATTATTTGAATCCCACAATAAGTAGAGAAGAAGATTTGGTATTCCTTAGACAAGAGTACTACGTCATCACATCGGTTATAATTACACACATTTAAACTGACACGTATACATACACTCATATCTAAAACAACGCACAAATGTTTTGGAGATTGACTGATGGTTGAATGTTGGTAGATGAATGACTAAAAATTTAAGATGGATAGATGAGTGAATGGATGATTACTTTTGGCTGGAATAGATTTACAAAAAAAATTAAGAAAAATAGCAAACAAAAAAAATTATTACAAACACGATTGTGTCAGTATTGAAAGAACAATTGTTTTATACGATGGTAAACTGGAAACTCCTTTAAATATAATATAAAAGAAATGACAGACGAAGTCATAAATAATAATTTATGATGTGATACCTTAATTAAACTATATTTTCCTTTCTCTTTCTGTTATCTGTAGCGGGCGGTATTTGTTCCCTGTATTGCAAAAATCTTCTGCTGCTCCTAAAATAATTAAATTCTTTGCGACAGACTGATATGAAAATCTGATGACTTTCAAACTATTAAAAAAACATCAGCTCTTATTCTTTTTTGTTTCATTTATAAATATTAACATTCTAAAGTTGGTTTTTATAAAATATTTTAAGGATTTAATCATCTCTTAATTGACATAAAATAAAAGGTTTTTTCGTTAAGGAACAATTTTGCAAGGACATATCTTGGCCTACACTTTCAAAACTTTTTTTATTTAATTTTGTATGGGCGGTAATATACGACAGTGACTAAAGGTTGCCAGTGTAATATAAATGAATTCAAGTATTGTAAACTTGAAAATATGCTGTTTTACTATACAAAAAGTAACAACAACAAACTATATTTCCAAGCTATTGAAATGATTTCTTGTCATATATTGTTAACTTTAAATATATTTTATTGAAATAAAATTATTTAAGAGTATTACAAACATAAAAGCGGCTACACTGACGTATGAAGAGAATTCTACTACAAACAACAACTCATAGTTATTGATTTGGTGGTGTCGCTCTAAAAATCATTAAGTAGCTGACTACGAGCCGACGATTGTAGCTAACGACTTTTGCAGTTGGTCTTCGTTTAGCCTGCTTTCGTTATTGTGTTTAATGCTTTAAACTAAAAATAAATTAGAAATATTAGAATGAAAAAATATTGATTTAGTTTGTATATTCTTAATAGAAAAAAAGGTTAATTAATTCAAAGAGTCTGCACACGTTAGACATTGTTTCATTTTTTCCTTCTAAGAGTTTGGCAAAAATTTTCACTGCTTTGGCGTGCTGCTGGACAATTTTTCCTTATAACTCCATCGTTGCTTTAGTAACGTTTCAAACTCATCATTTACATTGGGAGTTTTTGAAGTCTTTTTCAAAACTTTTATCAGTTGGAAGGACTTAGAATTGTTTTTTATAAATAGTTTCAATGAATGTGTTGATGTAACAGCTTCATTGCTTTCAATGTATCCTTGGGTGAAGTTATAATTATTATAACTGCTATTGAAACTCGCAACTGTGCACTTAAAACCACAGAGAGGTCCCTGCCTAGCAAATGCATCTTGAAATATTTTGTCTAATTTCCAAATCTCTCACAGTTATTGTTTCCATACAGCATTTCCTGAAAAATGTCTTTGCTTACCGCAGCTTTATGTTTTTTCCGACTTTTCGGTTCTGCCCAATTCTCCAGCAGTTGTTTCACTGTAAAAGTTGAAAGTTGTGAAAAAGGGAGAGGAAAACTTTTATTCCAGCACTGGAATAACTTTTATCAAAAGGAGTTCGCCTGCAGCTTTATGTGTAAATAATTCCATTCGAACAACAAAATATTTGGAATTGTGTCGTAGTTTCTCTATTTCTAAAACTGTTTAACAATTTTATATCAACCAAGAGATCTTCATATTTGCATAAACTGTTATAAAAATCCTTTTTGTGTGTTATATTTTTATTAATCTGTTTATTATTTTGTCAAGCGATAGCTTCTGCTCTGTAGGGTATTTTGAGAGTTGTATTTCGTTTATAATTAATTAATTCAATATATGATAACAAAAACTATATAGAAAGTTATTTTTCTGTCACTCATATAAAGTATATAAAAATATTTTTGAAACGGGAATATGTTTTAATTTGTTCACTAAACACATACTATAAATTGATGTTGATTCCTCAATTAATCCTGTCTTTTTAGTTACAATTCAATTTGATATAATAAATAAAGTTCAGTATGAATTCCTGAAAACTACCAAATAAACCTTTGACTGGAGCTACACATAGAAGTAAAAAACAAATTTCTTATCCTTAAGTAAAATTCCTAAATGTAAGTTTGGCTTTGATTAGGTTAGATTGGGTTTAAGGGCCGTTGTCAACGCAGGCCATCCTCTCGGGCCCGTTGGTTCTTTGTGATACGCTGGGGAGTAGGAACTCCTGTAGTCTGCCCTCAGCCGCATCAAACCATCCTGTGGTCCTTAAAAATGATGCTATCCTGAAAAGCTATATATTAGCCGGGTTATATAAATCTGGCAGATAGTTGGAGCCCAGCGTAGATACCCTACTGCTAGCTAGAGCAGGACACTAAAACAGAAGATGGAGCACCGTTTCGTCCTTCTACTCATCTCTACTGATTTTGCAACAGTTGATTTATAGCAGACCCATTCCTCTTGTTGGCGCTCCAAAGTTGGAGTGCCCCGTTAGGAAAGTCACCAGATGCATACGAACCTTGTCAAAGTTGATGAGTTCGTCTTTACATCAATTTTATATTCAAGCAGTTCTCGTAGGCAATTTTCTCATGAAAATATTTATAAATGGAAAGTGTTTTCATATTAAATTAATCCACCTAATCGGTGCATATAAGAAAAAAGCACATGAAAACTGATGAGAAAGTGTAAAGGCTTTTGAAAACTAACGCTGGCCTGTTCTACTGTGTGATCTTATTTGTCTATCATTAATTACAATGACATTTTCTGAATAGTTTTTACCCTGAAAAATATTGAACTTAGTCATCATAAATTTAATGTACTTGTTGCGTTGTTATTAATTAGAAGTCATGAGTTCATGAACTATATTTTGAATGCACGCAAAATTCAGTGATCGCATTATAAAATTCAGTGATCGACTGATATTAATTATATATTTTGAGTTTACGTGTTAGAAACGCCAGATAAAAATTTAATTTGTAAATGACTTGAGGTAAATCCTGCGTAGTTTTATAAATTGCTTTTATAATTGTATTGTATTGTCTATATATGTTTTTGGAAACCTTCATTATAAACGAATTAAATTTTTAGGGTTTATCTTCCTTATAATGTAAAAGAGTTCTGCTGCAAAAGTCAGTAAAAATCTATGAAAATAAAAACGACTACTACAGAAACATTAAGAAAACTATTTGGTACACCCTCGTACTTTGAGTTAAAACTTGGTTATGAATCAAAGCTCGTTGTTGTATGTTTGGCTCAAATACAGATGAATGTTTACTAACTTTTAGTAACATTCAATGAAAAATAATCACCATCATCATTTATTTTACGTAACAACATCAATCTTAGTTGCTTATTTGCTTCATTGCTGCTGCTGCTGCTTAAATGCTGTGGATGGCAAAAATATTGTGAAGCAGTTTGTATTTTCACGAATATTTGTAAATATATTGTTTGATGGTTGTGTTCTTGCTGCTGTTGTTTACTCGTTTGGTATCAAAATGTTGACTACATAACCAACAGTTGGCAGGAAAACTGTCAGTTTACAAACGCATTTTGTAAAACTTGACTGATGTTGATGTTTTGTTCTCTATACTTTTTTACATATTTTTACGTGTATAAACTTATACACACACGCATACACATGTACAACATTCTGACAGTTGATGGCATCACCATCAGCAACATCAACATCGTCACCAACATCAACATCATCATCATCATGATTATCGTCATCATCACTGGCAGCAACAATATAAACAGCATGACAATCGTGTGCTTTATATCACTGATGTGGTCGTTTTATATATATATATATATATATATATATATATATATATATTATTTTCTCATGTGTTTTATTGCGTTTTGTTGTATTCGTTGAGTTTGGTTTTTCCTTCATTTGGTGATGTAGTTAAAACGTGTCTTCCTTCGTTCGTCATTGCCATCATTATCAACATCATCAACAAAACCATCAACATCATGTCAAGCAGCCATTCTACACTGTCGACTTTTGACGTTTGCTGCAATTAACACGCAAGTTAAGGATAACAAATCACATACATTCAACAAAGCCACACACACACTAACTTATATTTATATTGTATTAATTTATTCACTCATACTGATGAAGAAACATTCTGTAAAATAAGGAAATCATTGAATTGATTTGCAAACTAAATTGCCCTTGCTTGATAGCGGTGGATTGTTTCACAAGGAGCACATAAATAAGTTGTAAATTGTTAACAAAGTTCGTGAAAACAACATGTTATAGGATCGTAGAATAGCTCTGTCAATTACTCAAATGTATTTTTGTTTAATAAATTATCTCATTTTTGTCATATAAATAATTTTCTGAAGAAGCGAAACATCAAATATCAATGTTAAAAAATAGCGCTAAGGCTAAAACCAATTTGTTAATTATTAAAATAAAAGTGGTTAAAAATTAGATGCATCATTTTAAATATTTTTTCCATTAAAACAGTCCCTCTCATAATATGAAATTTAGACACAATAGTTAATTATAATATATAGTTAATTTATTAACAGTCCCTCTCAGATAAATAACACCCGCATTAGAATTTTTCGTAAAATGCAAACAGTTCTCTTACTCAATTTGTGGAATATCCGGGACGAAAGTCTGTCCTTCATGCGAATAAGATGAGCCACAAGGAACGAAATTTAAATAATACGATTTTTGAGAGGCCTCGTTGTGGTAAGAACAATTATTAGAAACCAGGTTACTAATCTAATATTAACTCATACCTCTATTCTGTAACTCCTCGCATCGAAAAAATTGTCGTCACTCTCTGCAGCACAGGATGAGTCAGAATATGTCTCTTAAGGCATTTAAAATGTTCGTGGCTTTTTATAATGATAAATATATTATTCTATGGATAACCCTACAATAAAAAGCATGACAACCATAGTTATTTAGCTTTTCGATGTGAGAACTTTTCACATCAGTTACAGAAACGTGGCACAATATCATTTCCGAGTAGTAACCTAATAGAGTAGTAGGTAGTGTAGTTAGTGTGATTGGAGGTTGCCAATGAAAACCAGGGTACTGTTCCATGGCGAATCCGGCCACAGCTTAGCTGCAGTTAGTGTGAGTGTAGCTGGCAATTGGAACCCAGGTTACTGATCTGAGCCGAATCTGGCCACAGTGTAGGAGAAGTAGATTGGAGGCTACCATTGGAACCCAGTGTACTGACTCTTCACCACCAAAAAGGAGGAAAGGACTAGGCCATAGCAGAATTAAGGAATTAGTTTGTGTTTTTTAATTTAAATAAAGAATGTAAACCAAGCTACCAACGGTGTTTGTTTTTATTAATTTATGTGATATGACACTGGAAGTTGCTGAGCTTACCCCAGCCACCAGCCCAGAGTGTCGTTACATTGGCCAAGAATTTGTAGATATTTTAATAAAAATTAACAATTTTGGAATGAATTTCACTGTAATACATTTTATACTCAAATTAAAAAAAAAAAGCATTGTGGAAATTAGTTGACTGTGAAGGTTATCTCTATAACTTTTTGCTAATATTAACAGTGAAACTATCGTAGCCTGACTTATGTGCTGTTCTACACTTTTGAGCCCTTGGAGCTAAAACACTACAACCTTATATACCATTCCAACCTGATAAGTGGTGATTTATGCAGAGTTCGATTCATATAAAAGCAGCATTAACGCTAAAAGACCAGATATATAGTTACGAAGTTATTAAAATAAATTTTTTGCCAAATATATTTCGCTGACGATATCTCATTAATACACGGTTTGCAGTGACCGACGTCGTTTTGAAAGTCAAGGTTGATTATTTTCTGGAGTCGAGCGATGAAGCAGTTTAAAAGATATTAAAAAAAACCACGACGTATCTTTTAAAAAGCAAGACTTGATTATTTTGTGGAAAGTTATTTTAAGAAACTATCTTGAATTATGTAGATTTTGAAATCTACAAATTTGAATCCGTTTGAATTCATAGGAAATTTAAAATCAGGAACGCTTGCCAGAGTACTACAAGTTTAGTTTGATTCGATTCATTTTACATATTTACACACATACGTACATATATTCACACGAACACTCATATATACAGACATGGAAACACCTTCTAAAAATAAGCTTCCTAGGGACTTTAAGCGTTCAGATCTGATGGGAGCTTAATTTTCATATCACGGGGAAAAGCGATAACATCCCGATTTTTGAAAATTTTCAATTTTCCCAGCGGAAAGTTAAAAAAATAGTATGTGGCATGGCATCGGCCAATAGATATGCCAACATTTCAAACTTCTCAAACAATGATTCGAAATTCTATATAAAAATTTTATTCACTTATTCAACATATTCATCAATTGCTGATGTGCTGACGCATCCAGGGCAAGAGTCGTCAATCAAATTCTTCGAAAATATTGTGCCACTTGCAAGTGTGAAATTTTAAATTATTTTGGGTACATTTTTAAAAAAGTTTAATGCGAATTCTGTGATCCACAGAAGACAATAAACGACTACTAAATACACTTCTAATATATATGACTCTTATAAAGGAACTAAATTCATTAAAAAGCTGAAACTCTGAACATATTTGCGAGGCGAAAGTGCCAACATAAAATATAAAAGCTAAAAGTGCCAATCGAATTTCTAAGTTCCTGAACAAACTTTGTATTTTAAATCTAATAAAGAAATATTTAAATTATTTATATGAAACTGAAAGCATTTCTGACTATTCACGGTGTATTCGTTTATTAAATTTTTTTGCGTGTTTTCCAATTTACAATAGAAAGTTGTTTAAATGCTGCAGGCAGGAACTTAACAGGCTCTACTTCAATATCCGTTTTTGAAAAACGTTTTTCCAAGTGTATAGAAAGAGCCTTTAAGTTTTATATCAAATTAGTTTCCTATATTATTTATTTATTGTTTTATTTAAATTGGCACTCACAGCATAAGATGTCACTCTATTAAGTGCATGATGTGAAATATATCCTGATAATATTTTCGCTCACTTCTCAGCTGTCATTTTTTGTAATTCGCTGTACTGCAAAATGATGGTGATGATGATGGGTGTTATTTTTTTTTTTTCGTTTGTTTGTTGGAGTTGCTTCTTTTGCATCATTTCATTCGCAAGTCATTGAAGTCATTAATTTTCCTGACCCCACACGTTTTCGCTGTTCTTACTACAACTATTGTTTTGCTTGTTTGTGTGAAGTTCTTAAACTTTTTGTTGTTTTTTTATTTATATACTTTATTTTTCTTAATCTTGAGCTCTTTTTCGACATACCAGCCATGTTTTAGTGACTTGAGGTCGTATGTTATTCCTAATTTCACTTCTTATGTGTATATACACTTTACTCTTCTTCAATTTATCCACACTTATTTGTTAATGGTGTTTTCATATTGTTCTTGGTTGAGTTTCTTACTTTACGTTATGGCGCTTTAGCTGAGAGATAAATAAATCTAAGTGTATGTGAGTGAATTTCATTACGTGAATGAACATTGTATGTTTGTATGTGTTTTTGTGTGTAGAACGTTGAATTATTTTTCTGGCAAGTCACTTGCAAAGTCATTAATCATTTTGTATTGTTTCTTTCGTTCTTTCTTTTTTGGCTCTTTACTTTGGCCCTTTAACATGATCTATGAGTGTAAGCAAACTTTCTTTTATTCATTTAGACGTTTGTTATAATAAGATTACGAGAGGGAGAGAGAGAGAAAAAGAGCGAATGTAGAGTGATGTATTTTATTCCATTTGTTACAATTAAATAAATAAATCTGTAAACGGAAATGTAAAAAGGAAAAAACAAGTACAAAATAAATTTATTTTTAATCACTTAAGTAGTATTTTTTTCTAATGCAGATCCCCATCTGTTGTATTTAAATGTGCACAGATCACTGTCTTTTTGCATCAGGTGCAGCATAGTTATGGAGCAAAAGTACCGCATTCCCAGTCGGTCGAAACTTCAACACCATTTTTATACGCATTTCGATTGATATCGAGGACCGTAATTTGGCCCTTGTTCTCGATTGTTCTTGTGATTAGAGCCAAAAACGCATTATGGAATTTTGTGCCGTTCCATCTATGATGTCATTTAGAAACTCACAATTTGGAAGGTAGTGCCAGACAATATGTGAGAGTGATATATATGAAACTGATTAATGTTCATTTTCATGTCCTTCTGAGTTCAAGACAAATAAATAAGGTTTAATAAATTTCACCGTGTTGAACAAAGACACCTCATAATCTGTCTTATAATAAATACAAATAGGAACTCATAGCGAACGTCTAGTGATTATAAAGGGCAGCAATATTCTGCTATTCTGTAGGAAAATTCATCTGAAGGAGACCTCAACAATATATAGTCGCTGCGAATCATCCAATCTTTTGCTGTGGAAGCAGCAAAGTCTTCCTTAAGACATTGCCAACAGCAACGTAGAGCATGATGTTACAAGCATATTCAAGCAGATCAGTATTATTGCTTGTTTTAACGGAGCTATGAATAAATAGGCATCAGATTACCGATCCAGATATATGAGAGGCTATAGAATTTTCTTCTTCACTTCGCTTGCGAGCTTTCCAAAAGTACCAATGAAGGAGTGGGCTGTAATGCGCTCCTTCGAGCGCTGCACATGTGGGAACTAAGTTGGAACTACCATCAGCATTTTCCCCTTATTAAAAATGCTCTTAAAAAAAATCTGTCAACTTTCAAATGTAACAATTTTCGCTTATAATGCTGCTGTAACCTGCATTAATATCTGGAATACTTTATTTAACATCTTAAATCCTACTACGATTTAACTTGAAATTGGCATACATACATATCTCCCAACAATAGTTGCCCTTTGACCACCTGCATTAATGGCCAAATCTATTTGGAAATATAAGTTCAAGTGAACTTTCGTTTTATGTATTTGTAACCGTTTTTAAAATTACATAAATATGTACATAAGCCAAGCCAAAAATAATGACTACACTTAACTTATTTATTTGTTGTTCACTAAATATTCCACTCAGTGCGCTTCATACTATAAAATAAAATGGTATTTTATATCTAACTGAAGTGACAGCAAACAGTACTCAAAAGTGCAAATGAAAGGATGCATGGTGCATCCTTTTGAGACTTTGGACTTTGCACTTTGGCACATTTTAAATAGAAATGACTACTGGCACTATTGCAACAGATTTTAAATGACAGTGCTAGAGAACATACTTGAATACAACGCAAAGCAACATAAATTACACACACTATAAAGTAGATTTGCTTGTAATGCACTCATACGCAGAAACAAATATAAATTTTAAGAGACAAACCAACAAACCGGAAATGAAAGATAAACGCATATAAAGTACTTTACTACAAAACGAATAAATAAATAGTGGGAAAGAAAGAGAGAGATAGTGAGAGAGAGAGAGAGAAACTGAGCGACAAAGAGTTTGTGCATTATTTGTTTAACAACGGGTGGTGATATACTCTTCGATTCTCATGGATATGCTGCTGGATTCGTATTCATGCTGACGCATGGTTGCATTCTAGATGATTGCAAAAGTGGGAGAACTTAAAAGTGTTTTTGAAATCTAACTGTTTCCGAGTCTGTACAAATTATAAGATATTTTAGATTCATGCCAAGCACTCATATAATAGTATTCGTATTAGAATTACCTGTAAATTTTGAACAACTTTTAGTTTAAAACTTCTTTTATTTATTTTTCCTACGAGTAGGATCAGCACTCGGGGAATGACCCCTACGTATGAAATACATTGTGCCGGAACTGGGAGAATAGATTTTTATGAAGGAAAACAGAAGAAGAAGTGTCCGTTGAGATTAAATGTAAACCTACTCAAACTGAAAGTGGTGGGGAAGACCTCTGCAAGTAGTTTGCTCCTCATACGGAATGATCTTTCCCTTCTTTGACATGACAGCTATAGATTCTAAAGCATTTTCATTCCTACCTCATACTATAATATACACTTGGACTCTCACAGTTAGAAATGCAATCTGTAGTGCTTGTTATTTGTGGTACAACAAATCGATAGCACCGGAATACAGAAGTTTGATAAGCACACAGGCAGCTTAACGAATGAAGCGACAGTCAGAAGAGCAAATAAGTAGACAGATAGACATAGAGGCAAACAAACAAACCATCATACATTATAACTGCTGCAGTATAACACTGATGACACTTAACATCAGCATTGTTAAGCAGTTTAGTATCTCTTCTTTGGGTGTTGGATACAACTTTGGTGTTCGTATATTCTATGGAAAATTGCATAAGTCATTGCCAGCATTAAATTGCATTTCTTAAATACATTCATACAAATACACATACACACACACACACACACACACACACATACACAAATGTTTCTATTATTACCCAAATACTTCTTGTAAATTTGTATAGAAAAGCTAACAATTATTCTATTTGCTGCCAAGTACCATTCATACTAATACCAGAGTTAGTGCTGTTTCTGCTGTTGCCATTCCGCTGATAATATTGTTGAATTTCACGTTGTGTCTATTGCTCCTGCTGCCTTTATGCTATACTGCTGTTGCCGTTGTTTGTTTGTGATGATGTTGCTGCCAAGTCAGTGAGTGAAAATGCACAGCGGGCGGTAACATTTACTAAGTGTCAAAAGCAAAGCCAAAGCCATTGTCAACATGAACTTAAGCCAACACACAGCAACATAATAAAAATTTTCTTGTTTTATTTTTGTTTGTGCCTTTCATTGCTTGGCAATTGCTAAGACATTTTGTTGCGTTTATCCTATACTATTACAACAATAAGAACATAAACTTATAACAGGATAAAAAAAGAAATTATGGGGTTACAACCCATCACGTCATCAAGGAAATTTTGCTTTATGTATAACTACGACACACTAGTAAAGAACTGAACAAAACTAAACATGAAATGTGCGTGTGCATGATGACAGGCATTTCCATTTTTCCAGGATTTAACTAACATTGTATTGTACACAAAATGACAAGTAACCGGAAAATGTAGTTTATTGTTTGTTTCCGTTTGCAAAAATATAGAAAATAAATAAGTAACTAAATAAATAAGTAGAATATATATATATATATATATATATATATATATATATATATATATTACCAATAATCGTTTTTTAATATTTTAGAGTAAAAGAAAAAAAAAAGAAAAACTACTTTGATTTGAAAAAAATATTCAAGTCTAGATTAAATATAAACAGTTCCATTTTAATTTAGACTAGAAAACTTTATCTCAATATACGAAGAAGTTTCACTTTATAATGTTTTTTGCTTATATGTTTCAAAAAGGATGATACGTTATTTTGCATTTTAGGGTGCGACATGCACATACACATTTGACGAGAACGTTTTAGAATTTCACATTGTAAAAAAGGATTTTTTTCATGTTAAAATTATTATTATTATTATTATTATTATTATTATTATTATTATTATTATTATTATTATTATTATTATTATTATTAATATTATTATTATTATTATTATTTTTATTAATAATATTGATATTATTATAATTTTTGTTATTATTGTTATTATATAGTGAAGACTGGCCTAGTACTTGTATCTGATAAAAAAATTTTGCAGGTTTTTAACCCGCGTCGAGTTGATTAGCTATAATTGTACCTTTTTATTTTCTTACATATACAACATATACTTAAATCTTTTAGTTGTAACTATATTTCTGAAATTCCAAATGGAAACTCAACTCCTTCCCCTTTGTGTAGAGTTGAAACTATTTTACACACTTTAAAGACTGTACCGGTACAATTGTACCTTCAACGACTTTTTATGAAGAACAATTAATAAAAAAAGTAAATTTTTTAACCATTTTGTTAAAGTTTCAGCATCTTTACAGAAAATTTATTATATTTATTGATTTTGTTTGAAAGAAATACATATTGTAGTCTGTATGAAGTGCTCATCACAAATAGGTTCTCACAGGCAATAATAATGTACGTTATAACTTAATTTTCGTATTTAAGCTGAAACATAATTTTCGCTTCCAGTTTAATTTTATTATATAATAAATAAGTAACTAAAAGCTGATTTCAATAATTTTTGGAATGAAAAATTTATATATGTGGTATTAAATGTATGAAGATACAATGTATCTACTGCGTCAAAATTCTTCAGTTCGAAGAGGGTTAAGGCGGCAACAGTGCACAACGTTCTTAATATATTTGGAACTGTAAAAATGTCAATTAAAAGTGATACAATCGGCTTTACAGAATTTTATATATCCCTCACCAAATCTTTATGTCCAAAAATTATTTTATTTCCAACCCTTGAGTCCTGCATTTTTGATATTTCTTGGCTTTTTTCAAATGTATCAAGAATGTTTAATTTATTATGATCCTTCACCCTTTTTCGATAATTTTGGGGCTCATGTGGGGTCTTTCCATAAGTGCTTGTTATACTCATAAAAAAGGGGGTTACTGATAATTTGGTGTAACTATTTTGTATGTAAAGAAATTGTAAATAATTAATTTACTTTTCAAAAAAATCTGGAAAACGGTTTAACCTGAAACTTTCTTTTAATTTGATACGTTAGCCATCGTATCCCGGTTTTTACGCTATTCTCTGCTTTTGAGCACACTATTGTTTTAATTTTCTAATCAACCGGTTTCCACGTAGTAACCGGTAATTTATATAGTGTTTTTACTATTAAGAAATTGAGAACACGAAGTGGTCAGATATATGATTTCGCAGTTTTTAATATTTTTCGAATTTTATCATGATATCTCACGAACGCATTAACCGAATTTGTGGTGATCGATGTGGCTTTTAAGTGCCAGCTGGTGATTACTTTGTGGATTCGATATAAAACACTTGGAATAATATTATTTACTTAAATATTTTAATGTTTTTGCTTAACGCTTTGCGAAATTGCTAACCCTTATGAATGCAATCGCTTCAACACATATTTCCGCACCTTTCAACACATTTCACACTTTTTAAGGTCAGTCTAAAGTTTTTTTAATCAACTTTTGTCTTGATTTTCAATTCAGTGCCGGAGTATACTAGATATCAAAAAGAAAGGACACAAAGAAATGAAAATGACAGAAGTTAGAATATTTCATTGTCAAAATGTTACACCAGCGTGACAGCACAAACACATACACATGCTCCTATTCTAAGTAAAACCAGAGAGCGTTAGAGTTATTATTTGAAAACGAAGTCAAATATATACACCTCTTTTGGATAGATAATCATAAAAAAGTTTGCTGGTAAAACCCGTAAACTTCACAGTAAAATACATTTTTCTGTTTCAAGCAATTAACTAAAAGGCGAAGATATTAACCGCATTTGGCATAATTCAGCAACATTTTATCATTTTATAAATATATATAAATTTTTCTCACAAATGAGGTAACTTTCAGAACTCTTAAAGAAGCATAATCTTTATTTTGTATTAATACAATTAAAACTGCTTGGATTCTATCTTGACAGATATCACTGTGATCTGCATTGTGCCGTTGTATGTAGGGAATATAATTCATCTTGACATGAATCAGTTGTTGCGAATTATGTCACTATGAATTTAAGCCTCTTTATACAATTTACGTAATTGTATATTAAACAATTGCTAGTTCCTATAGAACCCAAGATAATTGTCCTTATGAAGGACGGTAAATATATTACTGGGTACTTTATCGATGCAGAACATTATAACGGGACTATGACCATGAAAGGGTTGAGACGACAGACGAAGAAAGATGAGAAGGTTAAGAATTTATTGTAGCAATTTAACTTTTGTATTTTTTGACGGACAAATAATTCCTACCACACATTTCAAAGTAGGATTAGATCGTAACTATCATTCAGGCGGCCCCTGACTGTAAAATGAACAACCAAAAAAGAATTTGTTTACTCTTTTATTAATTAAAACGATGCAATTTTTCGTTGAGCATTCGGTTTGCATTATTTATTTAATTCGTTTATATAATTAAAATAGCTTTATTTTAAGCTTTTTACTTATTAAAGTGGAAGTTTGAAATAAATATCTTAAGTTATTCTAAGGAATGTTGGGTAAAACTTCCCTGATGATCTGCATTAGCCCCAGTCAAATGCGCTTAAGAACTAGCTAAAACCCCTCAATTAATCACTTTGAATTTTCTAGAAAGATTTTGGGATAGAAAGAAAAGCACATAATTAAAATTAAAGAGTTTAAAACAGTTTTCTTTTTCCGAGTTATAAAGTAATACCTGCTTAATAGATAGCGGAGAAGTTCACAACTAATCAAAGAGGTCGAACGACATAATTCTATTATAACAAATTTTTAAATTAATAGACGTTTGCCAGACTTGGTAACACCGGACTCTTTGCTTTAGGATACTGCATCTCTACGAAATCGAAAAATTGTTTGAACTCAAGTCCAATATTTCTTGCTACTGTAGTTTTCAATATTAAGGAATCAGGTGCTCTTTAAGCTTGAGGCATAAAATTTCAGTGTGATGTCAGATGGACGAATCGCATTTTTTAAGTTGCAAAAGACAAATGATATATAAATATATAGTGTTTTAAAGTCTGAGGCTGAAGAGACTTATCGGAGACAGTAGGGTATTCTAGCAACTCTTGAGTATCGCAATAATGTACAATTCGTTGTACTATCTTTCCTGTAGTAGAAAGTGAATCATGGAGCTTGCTCTCGAAAGCCACTCAAAAGGCGCTTCTCGTCAAGAGCGAATCTATTTAGGGTTGATGTTCCAATGAATCGCATTGTGCATTACAGAGAAAGAGAGAGAAAGACTTCCTTTTTTGGCCGGCCTGTCAGAACTACATACAGTGGCCTTTTCAACCATTTGCAGTTTCAGTTGGCTTAAATCGAATTTCCACATGCACAACTCCTTCGATTAACCCTCCCAAAACATATTTTTACATATCCTGAGTGCTGGTTATACTAAAAAAAGTATAAGTTACTCCTGGTGTATGATTAACATAAAACATTTAACATTTTTTCATGGCTGTATGATGCACAATAAAGAAAAAAGTCCAAAAATAAAATGCCTTTAAGCGTAAATAAATTGGAACTGTCCTTTGCCCTGGCATGCTCTTCCATTTTAATATTAATTTTTTCCTTTCGACATTCACAGTCACTGCAACGTCGACAATAGACATTCATAAAATCTTATTTTGCAGCACATCTGCATACTACCACTATCAATTTGTTATAAATATTAAACTACAGCTGATGGAGCAGCAGAAGTCTTGTGCTCCTTTTGCTGCTTGTGCAGTTGTTTACAACAACAAAATATTATTTGAAAATCCCCCAGGAATCACATAAAGTTCTGCAGTGGATTTGTATGTGTGTATATCCTGCAGTCGTTTTGCTGTTTCTGTAGTTGTTATTTTAAGTCTCGGTATTTGTTGGCGATGACGGTGGCAGTGTTGTCAGTTAGAGCAATTTATGTCAGAGACCATCCGACAGATGGCAGTAGTAATTGTAGCAAAAGAGAGGTGTTGTTTTAGTTTAGCAAGGATATATAAAGGCGAATGCAGGAAAATAATTGCGCTACACTTTGAAAATTTAATAATGCCACTAGATTTATTAGTTTATATACAAGTAAAATTTCTTCAAGTGTTGCACAAAGTCAAGTCTTCCACCGCTACTTCTTTATTAAGAAACAAACTGGACAATGTATTGGTGTTGTTGAGAGAACTCAGATTAATAAACTATGGCTGTTACTCACAGGATGCAGATAAAATACACACATACAAATATTAATTAAAGGAGAATGCAAAGCAAAGAAACAAACTATTGTTGTGAATGAAAAAATTAATCATAACGTGGACAAGCCATGATTCGCATTTCGAGAAAGAATAACGAAATGGAAATTACAAGAGACGAAATAGATAATATATTTTTGCTGGTGGTGATGAATAGCAGAGTAGTCGCAGGACTATTCAAAAGTTTGCAGGATACATATTAAATTTTTTAGTTGTGTTTTTAGTTATTCGTTATAAGGATTATGTTTTAAGATCACAGTAGGCTTGGAATAATAGCAATAAAATAAAAGATATTGATTTGTGTAGAAGATTTCACTAAAAATATTAATAGACATCCCTACAGTTTATTGCTGAAACTAACCTCAGAATGCTAATAAGATGACGTAGCGGATTCAAATTCAATACTGATCCGTTCTGCTAGTTCGATGATAAGAAGAAAACTTTCCTACATTCCACTCTAAATACAATAATTCCAATTTGAAAGATATTTCTGTAATATAATTAATCTTCAAACTCTCTAAACTAATTTTTCTAATCGAGAAGTTATTGGTTCTACGCCGTTTTGAAATAATCGAATTCTTACCAGATCCTTACGTTTTGAGGTCCCAGGAAGCTTACCTGCCTAATTCTGAGAGTCCATATTTGTAGGTATGTGTGATTGTTTGTGTGGATGTGTGTAAGTATGTGAACCGAATAAGGCCAAACTGGTAGCATTCTGAGGAGAATTTCGTAACTTATGTTTTCTATTTATTTCAACTAATTCAAACCAGTAGATTTAACTTTATTGCAAAAAAAAAGATTAGAAAAAATAGAAATTTTAAATGTGCTTTTCTTAGAATGACATGTAACATATTCTTCGATCGATTTCGCAAACTAATTAACGTTTGAGATTTTAAAGCAAACTTCGATCATCGTTTATAGCAGAGTGAAGGCTCTCATAGGCTGACACCCTCCGATGTCCGGTTCTTGGAACGAAATAAAAAACAATTATATTTAAAATTTTATGAAATCGGTTCTGGAGACTTAAGAATTGTCCGTTTTAAAGAGATGTTCGCTTATAAGAGCTGTCCGCAAAGAGAGTTTTCACTGTACTTGATGTTTTAAACAGCAACAAGTTTGTATATCGTAATTTATACTTTTACAGATATGAAAAATCTGAAAGAATAATGCAGATCTAATAAATTTTTCTGTGCACTCTTCATACATTATCAGATGTTTCCAATATATAACTTGACAGCACTCAACTTAACACAGAGAAAGACAGGCAACAACATGGTTGTATTTCTTAAATGGCCTTAATCTAGTTTTGAAGGAATTATTTTTGTAGTGAAACCAGAATTTTTAAAATCATATCAGTGTGTGGAAGCACGGAATCAAGGCCTTCTCAACTAAAACCTAAGGACCACAGAAACCCAGTTTAAAATTAGCGAAACCTGGACACTTATACACGATTTGCGCTGTTCTATCAGAAATAGTCTACTGGTACCAACATGGTTTTCATTTTAGCCAGATGATACAGGAAATTTACGTGTTCTCTATTTAATGCCGTCAAACAGGCTAAGGATTTTCGTTCATATCAAATAACATTATTAAATTTCCTACCCTCTTCCAACACTCTTCTCATCGATCTTCACCTTTCCAGGTATACACAATTGAAACACTGTAGTCTTATGGCTCTAGCCGTACCATACCCTCGTCTGATCGTGGGCTCCGTTTTCTGTTTTACTTTTTAGCGCCTCAGTATGATTTTGATTTAAAAGAAATTCTAGCACTAGTTTGTTATGTAGGTTTCATGTTTTAAAAAACTATTAATGGACGGCATAAATTCTCATGAAGCGCTACATTTAGCTCTTACACAGATGGCACTGTTTCTCTTGAAAGGAGTTTTCATTACATTCATACGATTTTCATCTCTTCTAATAATAGATTAAAAGGAAAATAAAAAGTTAACTGCTTCTTACATAAGTTTAACTCTTCTTTCCCACGAAAGCCTTCCCCATGTGTCTGCTTATGAAAAACTAAAATACAACTGTTATAGACATAGATAAACTAAAGACCAACATCTTTACGTATATATGGTAACAATGTTAGCAGGACCTTTGATTTATTTTTGTTGCCAAAAGAAATCTCTCTCTCTCTCTCTATTTTAATTTCTTTTTCTTGAACACATAAATTTCTATTTTGTTAAAAGTAAAAATGTTTAAAAGATTTCATTTGCTGTTGTTGGCGTTGTGTAAAAATAAATTGCAGTAGCGATAAAAAAAGCTGCAAGAAATTTTATGCACCAATACCTGTTAACATATAAGAACCAAACAACTAAGAAAATAACAAACAACAACGTCGTCATTGTCAGTAGCATAAAATATTAAAAAAAGTTGAATGCTTAAGTTGCAACACCTTCTCCATGTCGGTTTAGTTGCATGCACATGGATGTGAGTTAGTATTTATATACAATTTATGTGAGTATTGGTAGTGAAGGGAAAATAAAAGCTGTATTCCTAGTATAAGTGGGTTTTATGAATACGTGTGTGCAGATCCATTAATATCCTTCTGCCATAAGGTAAGTAGTATTTATTAGTTTGTTAAATTGTGAATTGTACAAAATGTTTCGTTTTCACTAAAGGGTTTTTATTGTTATTAGGCTGCTTCATGGTTTCATACTTAAGATATAGACGTTGTGTATTAAACATTTTATATTAAATATCTGTTCTACTGGAGGGAGGATATAACTTAATCTTAATAGGACTTATCATAAGCGATAAAAAGTAGAGAAAAAACGGTTTTCTAAAGCTTTAAATCTTTATGAATCTATATTACGGTAAATTGTGCAGATATATTCTAAAATTGCTATCCTGATACCTGCCGTATATGGACTAACTGCACTGCGAATATGCAGCACATTCCTAACTGTTTCCAACGCAGAAGATTTCATAGTTCTTAAATTATTATATATATTTAGGAATTGTCGTTTTTTAAACCTCTTTAATCTCAACGTGCTGTCCATGCGCTTTTGTCACTACGGTTAAATGTGTCAAACATTGAAACAAATAAATGTCAAATTGGGGAAAAATTTAACGTTAATGTGTAACTCATAATTAATATCCTACAATTATGCTTGGAAATATTTATTTATTCATCTATTTATCCTAGTGTTCTTCCCAAACTTCGAAGTAGTTGTGATATACTTTTTGTCATGCCCTTATGCTCTCTAAATAATTCGATGTCCTCAATTGTCGGGAAAGGCCGTACTTAGTCCTTCAATCTTGGGAACAACAATATGTCATAGATGCCCGAATCGGGTGAATGTGTCGGCTCAGGCATGACTGCAGTCATTTTGTGCCACAAACTGAGTATAAAAAAATTAGTCTGCTATCAGTTTCATTTTGCGGGATGTAAGTTTCTCCCTCTATCTCCCTTTCTTTCAAAAATATTCATTCAGAAATTTTGGAAAAACTTGCAGCCACACCTCTCCTTTACGAGATATTCAAAACTGTTAGACGTCATGACCCAACTTATCTGCCGACATATTCACAACTCCTTCAATGAATTTGTATAACCATTTTTTTACTGTGCTGGGGCGTACAGGATGTGACTGGTCATTCAGATCTTCTCTGACAAAATTTTACCTCTTGTTAACCTTTTATATCAAAGAAACAAGTTCAATTTTCTAATTTACAGTCTACTCAAGTAATTTCATTCGATTTGGGATAAACTATCTACTTTTGTACCACTCTGTATCTGCGCCTGTAATTATATTGATAAGATTTCAGTTAATATTGTTAAATATGAGCCACAAAAATTTTTATTTCAAAATATATTAAAATAATGAGATTAATTAAATCCTACGTATTTACTCATTCAGTTAGAAAATTATATACACATACACACAGACGGCTCCATCAACCACAGATATTATAATGAATTTAGTTTCTCTAGCTAAAATCTTATCATTGTTTCTCAAGCCATTAATTTCACTTCTTTTTAAGATTTCTATTTTCAAAATTGTTTTTGTACATATTTTTTATTCTCTTCTAAGAGAGAGAAGTGAAGAGGATGAATATTGTGTTTGTCTAGATCAAAACCATAAGAGAATATATAAGTGCATAGATATATTTATAGCCGTATACGTATATCTATATATTTGCACAAGACAGCAAGACGTTAATCACGTTGAGTTATGTGACAGTATTAAGTGTGGAATGGGTATTTTTCTGTAACACCTCCACAATTCTCATCCAATATAAAATAAGAAACACAAAACATATCACCATGATTTCATTTGTAATGTTATTGTTTTCTGTTGGCGATTGCTACCATTTACCATTTCTCTGTCACTTTGAGAAGACAACGATGAATACATGCTTCTTTTATGTAGCTGCTGTTGCTGTTGCTGTTTTTGCTGTATGTTGCCCTGCTTTGAAAAGTCCTTTTTGTATGTGTCACATTCATTTGCCTTCACATGTTCATACGAGTTTAAGTGTACGGTTTTGTTTGCTCTTCTTGTTTTAAATTTGTTAAATCCTATTGCTGATATGTATTGAATATGTACGTGACAATGTGTATGTGTGTGTGGTACTGCATTTTGTATGGCTTAAATGTGTGTGACTTTTATTTTGCTAAATGCGCCTGAGTATGCTGTTGACATGTGAATGAATTACTTTAAATTTCTTTTTTATTGTTTCTGCATTCCATGTTAAGTTTGTTGCAATTCTGGGCTTGATTAAAATCTATTGTTCGCCATTTTTGTTGTGTTATTTATTTAAGTCGGCTAAAGCATTAAAAATTAATTTGAGAAATTTTAGTTATCAAACGATGCCTTAAATGGCATGACAAGTGATATTAATTTCATTTTTAAGCGTTTAATTTAGTAAAAGCCATGATTGGAAATAATTTAGATTGAAGGACAATTCTTAAACTTTAAAAAGGATGTACATTCCCATATAATTATATATATATTTGAAAGAATACACAACGTGTACCCAGCAAAATATTGTGATCTCGAAATCGACTTAATAACGAATTCGTCACAAATTTTATAGGACTTGCTGAAATGTAGCTGTGAAATCGCAACGAAATAAGGGACTTTTTAACGACTTCTTTTACTTTCCAAACATTTTAAAATAATTTGTTTGAATATCTTATGTTTTTTATTTAAGCTTGTGAACGGAAGATTTTAGTATTTTCATAGCAATTTTTTTAAAAACAATATTTACTACTTCTTAATTGCTTTAAATACAAAAGCAAACATTAAAAACAACCGGAAAAGATATATTCGGACCACCGAGTTTCGAAGTACCTTAAGGCATTTATAAGAAATATTTCTATTCTCACACTTCATACCGCAAAATTGTCTTTGCAAAATGGGGTAAAGCTAATCGCTAATGTTTCTTACGCCTTCTTAAAAACTTACCAAGATTGCTATTCTTAATAAACTGCCTCTTTTGTGTTTAAAACTGAAGTCATAATGAAAAACCTCAGAAAGAGCTAAAATGAAAAAGGAAGTTGTTGTCAGTTAAATGCCAAAAGTCTAAATACATATTGAAAATTATTAACAAACTACTTAAACACAAACTGAAACAAACCACCCAAAGCTCACCACATGCATATACACGCACGAATACTTTAGATAGATTTTTTTGAATATCAAATTATTGAGGATGATGTAGAAGTATTTCGAAGTATGTAATTGAGTTTCACTCTGATGTACAACAACGTTTGATAAGTATTTCACGTCTTTACAAGCAACTGACAGACTTGACTGTTGGCCTCCTCCTTGTGCATCATTTCCTATTTATTTATGCACAGTCGTTTTCTTTTTTTTTTTTCAAACTCATCTGTGGATAGCTAAACTATTTTCCTGTCCAGTTGTCTGTCAGCCAGTCAAAATATACCACATGCTTTACAGTCTTCCGCTCATATTCATATTTGTGTGTAGCCTTTTCAACTTTTAGTTCGTTTAGAATATGCGTTAATAAATTATCTTCTTCACATAGACTAGACCCATGCTCATATACTTGTTCTGAATAGTAAAATGTATGTATTTGACCGCACAAATTCATGATTTCCCTTTCACAACACATCAGTCTGTATGTGGCTCTATTTTCTAGAATTCACTTGGCAGTTTTGTTAGATGGATGGACACATGAATTTGCTTACGAGTATGTTTGCTGTCCTGACATAAATCGTATTTGCTCGAACTTAAAACAAACAAGCATATTTAAAATTGCACTGAAAGAAAGTAGATAAACAAATATCTAGTTCCTTTAAAGCACATGAATTTAACGTTCTAAAAGAGATCTTGATTGAATAGCTTTTCATGGCAATTTTCTAAAACTTTTCTCTCAGTGCTTTGCTTATCTAAATGTTACTTGTGCATTTTCATTTATTTTCTACACAGTCGTTGATTTATATTTCCATAGTTTGATAGTTTCAGTCCTGTGTTTGTTTCATGTTTCTATTTCTTCTTCATTTCTATTCTACTCTTGTTGCAAATAATGTGAAACTGAATGAATGAAACTGTCTTACTAAAAAGGTTTAACTTTGTTATTTTCATGTTGAGTGAGTGTTTTCATATGAAATTGTGAAATGTTTGAAGTTTAGACTTTCAAGTCATGTCAAAAACATAATTTAGCAGTAACATTTTCAAGATTAATTTGTTAGTTTTGGTAAGAGGGAAAATAATTATCAAAGCTTCAAAATTATAACCACAAAGATTTAAATAAATACCAATCGAAAAAAATTTCTTAATGGAAAGTAAGAGAAATATTTTTTTACAATATCATGTGAAAGCCGATAGTCTTTTTAGTTAAGCGTCATTGAATTCTTTTTTTTTGCCTGCGTCTGGTTATAAAAGTGTACCACAAATAATATATTACAAATAATTGTGTTGATTTGAAAACTATATATTAAAATACTTTGATATCATATTTCAAATGCTAAATATCTCTGAAGTTAAGAGAATAATTTTGTAAAGGAAATTCAGGGAAAAATTGTCAGCTATTTTACAAATATATTAAAAAAAATAAAAATACTTTCTTATGTCTATTTCTTTTCTAGAAAATAATGCAACAATATTCACATTTTTTAACAGAAAATGGCAGCATTGTGCCATTTCAAAGTAAGAAATTTATTTGAAATGGATCCTACATCCCACACAAAAAATAATTTCTGTCTTTATACTTTTCCAAGCCGCCACTTTTAAAAAAATAAGTAAAAATATGTGACATGTTTTCTAGAAAAGAAAAAGCTATTTCTTTTTCAATTTTACCTTTCTAATCATGCAAAATATTTTTATATATTAAATAAACTTCTCTTAATACACCATTGAATTTGTTTTTAAAACTCCTTTACAAACTATCCTTTATGAAGAATTAGCTGAAACCGTGTTTAGACATACGCCTTAATTGCGCAAAAAGGGAATTTTTCACAACTAAGGCCTTAATTAACCAAAATTAATCATACAATAAGGCAATTAGTAAATTGAGCAGTTATTAGTTAATTGTCTCACTAATTGCGTAAAACTCTCAATGCAACCCTGGTCATAAGATAAAAAATATACATACATATAAACAAAAGAAACTGAATTTTCAAACAGACTGAATAAATAAACAAAAACGAAATGGCTGGTGAAGAACGTGACCTTTGAGTTGCATTTTTATGAAATAATGAAAGGAGCAATAGCTGTTGCTTTCTCAAACTTTGTAGAGTTGTCAAGTTTTTCTTCTTCTTTTTTTAAGCACTGATAATTTTTAATCAAAAATCGATGATTCCAAGAGCTCCATACTTCTATTATATACAAGTAAAAATCCTTTTAAGCCAAATTTTGCATCCATTTTTTAAGTTTACAAACACGAATATTAACGAAACCAATAAGAACAATGTTTTTTCAGCTGTCAAATGATAATTGAGTCAGCTAAATTCAGACTAGATTTAATTGTGCAATTAAAATTAAAATGACTCAATTAAAAATACATGTCAGAACACTGTATAACGTTGATCTTGTTTACAGCCATAATGCAATTCTCGTTCGCAAAAGTTTATAAAATAGTGTAAATACACAAGACGAAAGAGCACGCAAAATTTTACGATCACTCACGTGTTAGTGTATAAGTTTAGAAGTTCATAGCAGGCTCTGCTGTACACGGAGTCATAATATTCCAAGAGAATTAATACTGCTTTAACTTCCAAATTATTGGGCCGGTTTTTATAAAGGAAAGTAGAGTGAACAGAAGAAATTCTAAAATTTCAAAATAATATTGTTTTAAAATCAATTTTTTAAATATTTTGCAGGTTTAACCGGCACTTACAAGTGATAATTTCAACTACAAAAACGTTTATACTAGAGTTTAATTAATTAATTTATTTAAGAAACATGTTCATTTTTTTATTTAAGTCTGCTATCATAAGTTATTATAATTATTTATTTCTTATTATTAATTTTAAAATGTTTTCTGCTACCACTTGAGCTTTGGTTTGTACATATTTCCCAACTAACTTGTTTAAGATTAGCTGGGTTTTATTTCATGCTTATTAAATAATATTGACTAATTCACATTTTATTAAGAAATGTTACATAATAGATACAAAAATTATAATAGAATTTATTTAGATCATTTATCGGCACGTAATATAACACATTTTTAAAAAGTAATAAATATATATTAATTATAAGTATATTTTTTTAATCTCTTTAATATTAGTTATATGCTGATTCTTTTTTCCCAAAATCTCAACAAAAAATCCATTGCGATCAATTGAGGGGTTTTAGCTAGTTCCAACGCGCATTTTACTGGGGCTAATGCAGACCATCAGGGAACCTTTACCCAACATTTCTTAGAATAACTTAAGATATTTATTTCAAACTTCCCCTTTTATAATTTTAAAACAAATACCAATGTCATAACAAGAACTCACTGATCACTTTTCCTTTTGTATATTCTTAGGTTTTCATTTTTTAGTATTTTTATCTAACCGTTGCGAAATTAAATATAATATAGGTGTATATGGGCTAAAAGCACGTTCACACTTGTCAAATATACACACAAAAAAAAACAACCTCTAAATTGTTAAAAAAACATTGAACTCTGACAAATGCTAACTCGACTTAGGCTACTGATCTAATTGAATCCGATTTTTTATATTTTCATACGAAATAATATAATTTGAATTATTGGCTCATGTGGAGAAGGTTTTACCTATTACTCCGTCTCAAAATGTGATTATATGAAATGCGATTTATAATCCTTGGAGCCACCGATCAAATTTTACCTTCCCGCTAGGGAACTTTAAGAATTTGAAAAATCGGGAAGTTATTGGTTCTTCCCCGTTTTGACAAAACATATTTAAAATATACTTTTTATTTACTCAACAAATTAGTTAAATTAATGCGAATATTAGAATTCTAGTTTGACTAAATAAAAACAAAATAAGTATTAGACCGAAATACATAGAACTGCACTCACTTCAAACTATTTCTATTACAGCCAAACTGTTTAAACCAGGGCAATTACTGAACATTTGAAAACTGTCTATTTGGTATTTATTGTCAATCTAAGGAATTCAAATTATTTTAATTTAAAGTATTCAAAATACTGTTATGGAAAAACAATACATATTTTTTCATATGACTTACAAAATAGATTATTTCAGTTGTACAAACTATTTAATTACTAATTCATTTTTGCCTTAAAGGGAAAAATAGCTTTTCTTCAAAAAGAAAAAAAAAATGTTAGCCAAGATCACAAACAATTACAATCAAAATCGTTTTACTACAAAATCGAAAATAATAAAACAAGAAATAAATAATAAAAAAATTTTACAATTGCGTAAGACAAGTGGCAATTGAAATAGACAGACAGACAGTTGAACTGCGACAGCTACGGAAACAGTTCACAATGCAATACAACAATGCCGATACGAAGCATTAACAACTTATCAGATGCCTGACGTCTGTTTTGGTCAAATACATTCATTCATTCATTCGACTGTTCATAAAAGCGTAACAAATACAGACTACAGTAATTTGTTTAAACATCAACGCTTAAGGCAACATTTATAACGACCCAGATCAAAAATGATGACTTGTCATGACAGCTTGTCATGCGGTTATGAAAGGAAAAGAGAAGTAAAGACTAATGATGGTGTGACTAATTCGTTTAAATGATTTGCAGCTTATAAAGAAATTCAAAAAACCAAAATTTAGGCTGTTGTGTTGGAAAAGGTACGATGATCAATTATTTGCTGTTTGAAGGCACAAAGAAAACAACTTTGATTATTAATAATATTTAAAGATTTTCAACAAAATATTTCATATATTTTATATGAGGAAATCAACTTAAAGTGAAACTAAACTACATCGTCAACTGAAATGAAAAAGTACCTTAGTGACTATATAATCAAAACAAATTTTTTCTATTTCTTATGATTTATAATAATTGACATTATAGTCAATTAACAAGTCTTTTTAAATTTTTTTTTTATCAGTTACGCTGTTTTGGAGTTCCAGTGACGATATGCGTAATATACTCCATACCTTTTATCTTTCTTCAGCTGTAAACATAAATTAATTTAAAAATTCCTTTCAATATGATTGATTTGACGATAATTATAAGTAATTTATTTTATAGCATTAACGAAAAATTTGTGTTCAATATATCGGTCTTTAAAGGTTTAATCACTATTTGTACGCAGTATGCGGCAGCATTTTTAAAATACAGTTGTTGTCTTTAGCAAAATGATTAGTTCGGTTCAAACATAAATTTCAAAATGATTTACGCGAAAGGCAACTTTTGCCACCACTATAGGATGGAGTATGGCCAACTGACTGCATATTATGGTAACGGAGAACTGGAATGTGCCATGCGTGGCCCCAAATACATATATTGAGGTCCCTATGTAAACCCAATATAAATAAATCAAATATTTTAATTTTATGTTTAATTAATGTATCGAAGCTCATTACGGCATTCGATATCGATTAAAGTACGTATTTGAAGTGTATTGATATGTCGATCGATATTGAATGCCGCAATATGGCCCCTGAAACTTTTTATTTTGCAATAGAGTCACTTACCTAGAGATACCTTTAATGGAATATCAATTCTATAAGAATTTAAGCATGCAAAATACGCAGAAAAACCCCTACATACCCCAAATTAATTTTGTGCCGATGCTGGATTTTTATAACCTTCCCAAAAAAGTGATAGGTCTGTCATTCCATGTGTGATTTCTTCGACATATTCTGGATCCTTATGAATAGCGTTGACGATTGAGCGATGTCCGTCTGTCGGTACAGATGTGAAATCTGTTTTTCCAAGCCCCAGGAGAGCTAGAGACTTTGTTTTGGACTGATGGATAGGTAATGAACTTGAATAGAGTGGTGTTTGTATTCAGAAAAATCCGATTCCAGAGCTGGGAAGCTTATACCTATTTTTCGATGCAAAATTAATAAAAAAAAAATCCAATTATTTAAATTTAATTTAATTAAACAAACAAACAGTTTGTAAATTGAACCTATTTCATGTTTGGGAAGTCTTAATTCTAAAGGAATTAAAATTTTTTTTCCAGGGACGGGAGATTATGAGTTTTTTTTGCACATTTAGTATTTTATAGTACATGTAATAACTAAAATCTTTAAACATTTTAAGTTTTTCTTAAATAAAACCGCTTTATACATCATGAAGGTTTGCATTGATAAAAAAATGTTTTAAAATAAATTCCTCTTTCAGGGTTGGGATATTGAAATTTTTCTATATATAAACGTAATCAAGAAAGGCATTTGACGTTGTTTTTTTATAATTTAGGAAGAACAAAATTGGTACTTAATACTATATATAACGGCAGACGCACGTTAGTGAAGGGTATACAGCCGAATATAGCACCTTTACTTGTTTTAGCTAATGCTGATATAATTTGAAAAAAAATCCATTTTATCCCGTTTTGCAGAGGTCAAGTTTTCAGCAGATCTAGTCGTTCGTACCAAACATGTAACGTTCCGAAATTGGAAGTTCTGTTATCTGCCAGCAAATCGCTCTTGTAGACTCTTCCCGCTATGAAAATTGCAAATTTCCAAAAAATTGGAAAACTTTTGGTCTTAGTCCGTTTTGAAAAACTCGAGATCTCATCTAATCTCCCTGACTAATTCTTAGGGCCCGCCACTTTGTCTGCACGTATCTATCTATATATTCGTACGTGTGTGCAAGTATGGACGGTTTCATCTAATGAAACCAGTTTGGTTATGTTTTAAATAATATTACTTAGGTTACATTTCCTATAAATTGAAACACATTTCAACCGGAAGATTTTTAGAAAGCCGAAGAAATATAAGGAAATACATATTTTTAAGTGGTATTTTTCGGAATAACCTTTAAACGGCTTACACGACCGATTGCACAAACTAATTAGCCTTTGACATTAAAAAACTACATAAATAGTCTTCAAGCAGATCAAATTCGGTCAATTCGAATTAGAAACGAATAAAAAACATATTAAAAATATGTAAAAAGCTCGAAACTGTAGTGATCAGTTAGTGTTCTCGGTTCTTTCATAGAACTTGAAAATTACATCCATCATCGTTTATCGCGTAACAACCGGTAGATTTATTCAAAGTTATTGCAGTTTAAAAACTCTAACAATAGAGTTTTGGTTTGAACAGCATAAAATCAACTTTTATTATTAGCGAAGAATGTCCATCGTTTTCCAAATATTTTCTTTCGGTCTTTGACTCGCACGCAGAGAATAATGCATATATAAAACGACAGACCAAGACAGATTGGCAGAGAATTTTGTTCTAGAGGATGCTGTATTCTACTCTTTCGTATTTGACGATGTTATTCGTTGTCGATAGTGTTCAACGAATATGTTTTCAGTAAATTGATAACAACTAACAGTTGTTTTGTGAATGTTTTGAGTAGGAAAAGCTGGCAATCGTAAAACTTTAAATTTAGTTTTACATTGCCAGTCGTCAAACAGAAGTCATTAAACAACACTGATGTATCAGTGACATGACTTCGTATAATATATTGGCCCCCTTGTTTGATATGTAGCGCTTATCTGGCATATTTTTTATTGTTCCTTATTTTTCGTTTTCTTGTTTATAGTGCCACTTATACATAAGTATTGTACAATACTAATACCAAGAATCGCTTTACGAAAAATATAGTTCTCCTTTATATCAAAAGCATGTTATGCCACCACCAACCGTAAAGTTGGTGTAAACGAATTTAAAGAAAACGAAACTATAAAGCAGCACATGAAAAACAAGCGCTGCGAAATGTCTGTAATTTGGACAAATTGATGAATGGTTATTTGCCACGAGATGCTAAAGTGGTCATTATTCTTATTCTTCTAAGACTATTCGTACATAAATTTGCACCGTCCAAACGACAAACACAAACATGTCTTCCAACGAATTTTTACTGAAATGCTGATTTTGTGTTATTTCATTTATGAATGCTCACATGGATGACGCTGATGATGATGGTGATGATGATGAAAATGATGATTATATGGTTTTATATTCATTTATTTAGATTCGTTATAGTTTCTGTTGTATTTTTGTTATGAACATTGTTAAATGGTCATTAAGCGTACTATGAGTTCATTATTGGGGCTGCTAAATTATATAGAGTTTTAAAAATGTTAAGAAATAATTATGCTGGTTTGAGTTCTCAAGGTTGATTTTGGCACACACGTACAAAAACGATATATAATTCTCAGCAATTATTAAATTATATATAAGACTAAAAATAATCTATAAATGTGTGTTTTTAAAAAGGCTTTATTTTCAATAGAACACCACAAGAAATTCCAGAGAAGGACCAACATTTTGTCTTAGCTTACAATTTCCATGGCATCCAGTCGATGCAATTCGGCAACACTTTCTTCAGAATAGGCGGTGTTACATATTTCTTGTTTAAATAATCACCAGCTGGCATCGTAACAATATCCCCTGTTTTCTAGTTCTCGTACAACGTCCTGCATATTTAGGAGTTGGCCCCTGACTGCTGGCATAGTATTAAGAGCACAGATGAAGTTAGATTTAGAAAATAGAGAATTTCATTGTAACTACTTTTGATTTTTACTTCGCTGGCAAAGTATTCGCTGTAGTTTGTGATGAAGGGGGTGCTGCATCCTGCTCAGCGGCTAGTGCAGTGCCTTCGTCATTGAGTCAGACCAACATTAACCTACACAACCGTCCTCTAGTGAAGATCAGTAAAATTCGACACTATATATACTTGACTGAGTGCAGAGGCATCTCAATGTTATGGCCATTATTTCAGCCAACATCACGGTCGTTTAAAGATGAAGAGCCGAAATAAGGATCTAAGACACCGTAGTCTTGCATTCACTACTTCGGCCAACTGCACCCTCAAACGACGATGCTGGTGGCTGAAATAGATTCGACCAATAAGTGACTTCTTTTGGAATGTAAAGGACCTTCACGAGGGTCATAAGGATTTTTCTTTCTACTTTTTTTTACACAATTGAGAAGATATCAAAACTAATTAAATACAGGACACCATACAAGAAACATCCTGCCACCAATTAAATCTTTTGCAAATATAAACAAAGATCTTTTATCCAATTTCTCCAAGTAGTTCCCAAGATAAGATCGAGCTGTTGAGAATAGCTTGATAGGGAACTAAATGCATGTAAAAATTAGTTTATCTTCTAATATATTTTCATTTGTTCTCATAATTGTTTATGTTCCTTTAAATAAAATATATCCTATTTTCCTCATATATTTCTTATGTTTTAAATTTAAAATTTTTACCTCATTTGCTTTGTTATTGATTACACACGCAATACTACGCCCAGTTTTTCTTTCCTTATATTTTTTTTGGTACCATTATTTACCAAAATGTAAGTTAAGTGTTCTAAAATAGATTTACGACCTTGTAGTTTACACATTTTCCTGTTTATTTTATCGTCTCTTGCAAGTTCATAAGTCCTTAATGGTTGCTGCTGTTGTTGTATTATATATTTTTGGCATCCATTTCAGTCGATACTTACGGTTTAACCGTACTAGCGTATGGATTACTTGCAGCACACTATACAACTGTAGTACGTATGTCATGCCAAGTATATATTAATTCTTGTATACTTTCCGTTTTTATTAAGTTTCTTACAAGAATGCATTGTACACTTTTCGATTAAAGTTGCACACTCGTTCGGACTAAATATTTTGCAGGCCGACCGCGCTAAAATTGGAGTAAAAAAGCGAAGAATCCAGGTCTGAAATCAATAATCGATTTGAATTAATAAAAGACTTATAAAGCTTTTAAATACTTTTTAAAATTTTTAACAAAATAATAAACAAACACTTTGTTTTCAAGACGGTTTTATGATAATAAGGAGTCAAACTAAGTTTGCAAAATATATCATAATATATTCATAAAAAAGTATTTCGGTATTATGAATATTTCTAAGACCACGATATATATTAACAACTCGTACAAATTTGGAAAAAGAAAACACAAGAACATACAAACTAGATCTGCTTTGGAATGATATCATCAAACTAAAATATTTGTGAAAGAAATCTTTGTTCTTTTTATAAAATAAAAATATTTTGGTAATGTTCGTATATATTTAATATTCGATCATGTCTTTAATTTGAGTTAAAATTATTAGTTTGAAATGGCTGGTTATATATATATATATATATATATATTCGAATAACATTTTGTACTGTGTATTCCTTCGAATATTCGAATAAAATTATAAAATGTTAAGTCTGTTTGAAAAGTAATTTGAATGACTATAAAGCCCGTATAATTGTCAACACCAATAGCCAACAAAAACAATACAAATTTTAAACCTCTTTAATTATGTGCTGATTCTTTTTTACCAAAATCTTACTAAAATTCACTGAGGCTAATGCAGATCGTCAGGGACCCTTTTCCCAATCTTTCTTAGAATAACTAAAGATATTTTTTTCAAACTTCCACTTTAATAAGTGAGAACAAATATCAAAGTCATAACAAAAACGCACTGATCACTTTTTATTTATATCAATTTTGTCCTTAATATGTAAGCCACTAAACAGTGAGCTCAAAGTTTTATGTATTATAATGTTATAAGATTATTTAAATATTTATTTAAAAGTACTACAATGAGATTATAGTAATTATTTAATATGGTTTTTTGTTTGTGTATTCCTGTTCAATGGTATAACCGATCGATTTGAACGGGATTCTGTAAGAAATGTAACTTTAAATGGGCAAATTTTTTATAGGGAAGGAGTACGCCTTCCTACCTCTTCATAATCTCACATGTTCGTATAACTACAATAATGGAACAAACTACTAGCGAGAACAGAGATGTATAAGCTTTTTATTGTGAATACTCGCATCAACAATAAACCGTCTGGTAGAAAATTCTCAACAATATGGTACAGTAAGACATCTTTTATGTACCGGAAGACAACGTACGGTCACCACGGAAGAAAATATCCAAAGTGTTGTGGATAGAGAGCAGCTTAGTCGTGAAACATCAACAAGAAGACTTTCGGCACAACTGGTGCTAATGCGAAGCTGCGTTTAAAGATTTTGGCCGCGTTGCAATCGTTCTTTTATAAGATTCAGATTTTGCCAGAATTGAAGACGTTTGACTATCAATAACTGCTTGATTATAGCATTTCATTGCCATAATATGCAGTAAAATATCGGGGATTTCATTAAAAATTTGGTTATGAGTGACGAAGCCGATATCCTTTGGAATGATTTCAAAAACAAAAGAAATTTTAGAATATAGATTAGAAAGAATCTAAGAACAGTTTGTCAGCAATAATTACAACCGATTTAGTGTTCTGATTGGTGCGGTATATCTTTTGAAACGATCATTAGCCCATATTGGTTTTTGAAAATGCACAGGGTGCCTCAATTACAGTGGTGCTGAATATCGAACGGTGCAAGTAAATTTTTGGAAGATTTAGAAAACCATCCACAGTTGCCGTTCCAACAAGATGGAGTCACAGCCCATAATGCAAGATATACAATGACTCTGTTATGAGAACTTTTTTGTAAGCGCATTATATCACGCAGAAGAGGTTTTAATTGGACCGCATGTTTACAGGATTTAACAGCGGCAGACTGTTTACTTGGATGTACGTAAATAAACGGGTTTTGTTTGAAAGTCTATTACAGTTTCTCTAGAATAGTACTTAACTTGTAACCGATTCCAAAAACTTCAATTAAGTGTGACCATTTGAGGCACACACTTAAGTGATCCGTACTTAACTCGATCTGTCGGCGCTTGATTTAAGAAAATCCCTACTTACTGTTCTTATTATTATTTTCAGTGTTAGAAGACTCTTTGGTATTTTCTGAAATAGAGAGAGAGAGAGAGAGATACTTGTAATTTTAAGATTATTAAACGGCCAGAGATAAATGAAAATAATAAATAAAAATACTCCTGCATATAAACTCCAAATACAGCTGATGTCATCATGTTAACTCTGAACCACTGTTCGATATCATAAAATACGAGTATTTCTTATTTTGCTGGCTTTCTTCTTCTTTTCACACCATGTACACCAAATATAAATTTATTTAGCTGTTACGTTTATAAGTTCTTGTTTAATTTTCAGCAATGACCATTAATCTTCACTATTACGAGGTCAATTTTCGTACACAGTTTTTGTGTGAAATATGAGACTTGTGCAGGTTTGAATTATTGCTTGAAACTGCAATACGTACTTGAGGAGGATGTATATGCCGTACACTCGAAATTTGTATTTCGACCATAAATTTATTGATGTGAGACGATACGCATGGTTATGCCGACACATATCTTAAAGAATTGTATGGTAGCAGAGATTTATGAAATATATAAAAGATTAATTTGTAAAATATCTAAAAGATTATTTAGCTTTCAACGCTTAAGTTTAGTTGAAATAATTTTGTGAAAGACATTAAAAAAAATATATTGTAGACTGAGAGCAATTAAAAAATAAATTACATATTAATTCACATCTTACAGTGCTACAACCTTAAATTTGTTATCTGTTTTAAAAAGCAATATATCCAATGATTTCTAAGTTGCTTGAGAACTATCGATATCATAAAACTGTCTGCCTTATTCTGTAACTATTTTTCACTTCAAGGCAATACCAAAAATAGAACAGTTCCCTTATTAATTTCTTCAACAATAGAAATTTTCTGAACAGTTCCTGCAGAATGCAAAGGCTTATTTCCTTTCAGAAGTTGTTGATTGTTGTTCGTAAGTAGTAGACACATTTCTAAAATTTAAGAGGATGTCAGTATGTTTTTTTATGTGTTCGTGTGTGTGTTAATATGCGTTTGCAAATATGTCACACTAAACTGATGTCGTTCCAAAAATTTTTTTCAAACTTAAATTTATTGCAAATTAAACCGTTTTATACCAGCAGATATCAAGAAATCTCATAGAGCTCCACAACAATTTATTTACTTATATTTTTTTTAATTTTTGAAAACTTTTAGATGATTTGGCGATCAATTTCGCAAACCAATTATGGGTTCCACTTTTGGCCCAACTGATTGTCGCCTTTCTCTCTGATTCCACTTCTTAATAGTGTACAACAACTCAACTGAGACAACATCAATATCACCTCCTGAGTTCCTTTTATCCAAGATCGAACCTGCTCTTGTGCTTCCGTTAGCCTTCTCATTTTCCAGAATATCCAAACTATTTTGATGTCATGTCCTTTAAGTTAAGCTATAGATGGAATGCGTGCGAGCACACTGACTTTATTGCACTACATGGTGTTATTAAAATTTCAGACTTCCCTCACTGAAACTTTTTGCTGTATAACACCAAAATTAATTTACAACTACAACTTATCTTATTTATAAGTATTCTCTTTTATATGATTGATAAAATGAATGATTGCATCGTTCTAAAGTTCTGTACGGCAACAAGACATTTGTAAATCAATTAATCATAGACAAATAAAAATGAATTTATCTGTACGATAACCATCGCAATCAGTATAAATTAATAACATTTCATAACTTAATCAATTGCCAAAAGCATGTAACATAACGCGCCTAGTCTGGTAAATAATGGCCTGATGATGTCGACAAGTTTGGTGATGGTAAAAATCGAACCACGCTAATGTGCACCTCATAAATTTTAAGCACATGGGAACAGATTTTTGTATGGCAAGTGATTGTTTTCAAAACAATCACTGAAGCATGTACGAAAAACCAAATGTAGCCTACAGTGAATGCTCAGCCTAATACACCCTTAACAGAGTCACATCAGAAACTTATAATTGTATTATAATTTATGATGAAACATTTTCATCAGCAATTCATTAAATTTTCATTACCACACAACCAACACTCAGGGGGGACTTATACATGGAAATTTTAATACCCGATGGCCAAAAATAAATTTAAATGCAAACAAAGTTAAATGCCAAGTGAGAGAAAAAACTGAATTCTACCGCTGCCATTTGCAGCAGAGGCTATAAAAAGAAAGTTAAGTGTTCTGCATGCCACAATGATTACCATCTCGTTGCATATATAAGAGATAAAAGGGAGTATGTTGTATGCGACACAAGACTTATTGCAACTGCAGCTACTCACTCCTTTGGGTAGAAAATTTTTGTTTCGCGTTTATGTTTCATGATCATGATGACGGTGTTGTTGATAAGATTGTATGTATGTGTGTTTTCGGAAATATGATAATAAATCAATTTGGTTTTATGTCAGAAAATATTATTTAGAGTTTTTTTTCCTCTTGTAGATATGGAGTTGAGTTGTTGGCAAAGTAATCACTTGAAGTATGAACAGCTTCAGGCACGTATACATGATGTGGCTCAGAACACAAGGTGTACAGTGTTAATATGTTTTTGGAAATAAATTAATGGTTTGCTGGGAAAATATCTCAACGATGATGGCGTGATAAGAAAAGGGAATTTATTGGAGCACTTTTATATACACAGAAATAGTTAAGCTACCGCCTTGCCCGGTTTTGAAACTCATTTTAAATATATAAAATATTATTATGAAATTATTAAGAATATTTTTTAATGTTTAAGTTAACATATTGTAGAGGGCAAGAAAGTGATCTGGTTATATAGCAAGAAAGAAATTGAAGTTTAAAAAGTCACAGAGGGAAATATTTTTATGAATAGACTAAACCGTGGTCGAAAAGAATTTAGTCAGGAAGAGAACATTGATGATGCTAATTATCTTAATATTACAAGATATATAGTCCGTTTGGTAATGGGCAGTTGTAGTGTTTTATCTTACCATTAATCCGTTAAAATATATCTGTATTATCTTTATGTAGCAACAGATATTATCCCTTATTTATGAGCTGATCGATTGCGCAATATGTTAAACGTCATATTACTATGAATATTGAACCTTACACAGTGCTACAAATACTGCTTTCTCCAAGCTATAATAGCAGATGACACGGTTTTCGAACATACAGAGTCATCTTTACAGAGTAATATAAATTTCAAATGGCGTAAAACAAACCTACAAACATAATTTTTCAAATTGATATTAAATTCAGTGGTCAGTGAGTTCTTGTTATGAATTTTATATTTGTTTTAAGCTTCTCCCTTATTAGAGTGAAAGTTTGAAAAAAATATCTTTAGTTATTCTAAGATAACTTGCTAACACCCCTCAATTGAATTTTTTGGTAAGATTTTGGGAAGAAAGGAATCAACACATAATTCAAATTAAAGAGGTTTAAATTTACTTTATTTCAAAGATATTCTTCTGGCATTATATATGACTTCTCACATGTGATCATCATGCCTGGTTCGGTCGTAAGTCAGAAGGCCTTATTTTAGTTAATTTTAGTATGAGAGTATATCGGCAATTATATGGCAAATGTTGTTCTCCAAATGATCAATCGTTTCAGGCTTGTCAGCTATACTAGTGAAATAACTTAATCCCACAGAATATATTATGGTGGCGTTGATTCGCCAGATCTTAAAGTCCATCTCAAGGGTAAGAAAACGTAAAATTATGCAATTACCAAACGTTTCCTTCAGTATATCAATTGTGGCGTCAGTTTATGACATGTTTCATTGTGCTGAAATCGCAGCTCCTGCACGTACTGATGGTTCTATTGATCAACCAAAAATTCAGAAATCTATAGCGATCACCACTGATTGTTACGCTCTAACCAGCATTGTTTTTAAAGAAGTACGGTTCAATGATTCCACCAGCTCATAAAACACACCAAACAGTATATCTTTCTGAACGTAACAGCGTCTCAAAATACACTTGAGGATCATCATCAATTAAAATCAAAGTGAGCGTCATCGCCAAAGAAGTTGCACGCGATAAATATTTCAAACAGAATCATGGATTTCAAGATTAATTTGCACAATTCGGAATCGTTTTTCAGGCCTTAACATATTCATGTTGAAAACCCAAAATAAAATAAAGGCTCATATAAACTACGCAAGCAGTTTGACAAAGAAGGGAAAATTTTAAGTATGTACAGCAGTTTGAATTGTGTGTTTGTATGAATGTTTGTACAAAAACCAAAATTGTCATTATATATGGCGGACATGTTGAAAGTTTGTCTATCTAGAAAGTAGAAAGTTGTTATCTAGGGTAACAACATATCATTTTCCTTCAAATTCCACAGAGTGTACATTGGAGTACAAGGAGCAGAATAAACACTTAAATATATGCTTGCAAAAAGTGTCACAAAAATATAAAACTTCACTTAACATTTTCTGTGTTTCTTTTTCACTTTAAAAAAGTGCTGAGAGAAAATGCCATCGATCTGTGCTGCCATTTCAAACCTATTAAAATGAAAGCTTCATGCTTGTATGAGTTTCGTTTGTGGGGTTTATTTTGGTTAGTTTACTTGGGTCTTGACAGCTGAGAAAAATGGTCGCTAATTCAAAAAGTGGAGTCCATTTCAAGTTTCATACCTCCATATAAACACCTTTTATGTGTACAATCACAATAATTTTTCTTTTTATGTGATGTACTTTTCGACTTGAGGTCTTTTTAAAAAAAAAAGACCTCAAGCCGGAAAGGACATCTCAAACAAATAGATTTTTTCAAAAAGTTTTACAATAAAACATATTCATTTTTCTTTCTATATAATATAAACAGGCAGCAAATCTGTAACTGATTTAATTAAACAATATTTAAAGTTCTTCCAGTTAATTTTAATGAATATCTCAATGCTGAGCTTTCATCCTTACAAATGCCAATATTTTAAGCAGTTATTAATTATAATCACATATAAAATTATGTACACATTTACAGAAAAATTGTTCTACAAATAAATTTTATAATATATTTCTTCACTCCCATTTTAAGCTTAAACACATTAATCGTGTTTTCGGGCTTTTCTGCAGTTAATCAAAATATCAAATTAACTGTCGTGTCTGCTGCATATAAATCAAACGAAAAAGTAGCAGCAGACGCAGTAATAGCCAAGGCAACAAGCAACAACTACATGTTAAATTGTTACAGGAAAATAAAAAAAGTAAAATATAAAAAATAAATGTATTAACATTATGAGACCTGAATGAATTATTATATCTTGTCGGTTTTTGACTCGTTCAGTTTTGTATTTTGCTTAAATTTATGCACACGTCAAAAATTTCAAGTTGTTTTTTTTTATATAATGGCAACTTCAACGGTTTATACGTACGTTGCACACAATCACATGGAGACATTAACTTCACTTACACAGAAACAAGTTGGCTGCGACATGCAAACATGATCTGGGTTCTTAGATGTTAGAAATAAATATGTATGGGAGTTTATATTTTTGTATGGGTATTTCTATTACTGATATCATTTTTATAGAAATAATTTTATTAGAATCATTTAACAAATAGTAGCAATAGTTAATGGTAAAAAGGACTTCGGTTTTCACATATGTATTAGAGATTTTGAAGTTAACGGCTAATTACTAGAAGTTAGATTTAGACTAAGATAAAACCGATTGACTAGACTCAGCAGGATATACTGCGATACACAAAGCGTATTTTTTAAGGAGTAGCACAAGTTCAAATTATAATAAAACAAGAAAACAGCTTTTTAATATCGATGAAACGGCCTTTAAACTTTTTAATTTTAATTATGTACTGATTCTTTTTTTCCTAAAATCTTACCAAAAAATTTAAAGTGATCAATTGAGGGGTTTTAGCTAGTTTCTATGTGCATTTCACTGGGGCTAATGCAAATAATCAGGGAATCTTTACCCAACATTTCATAGAATAACTAAAGATACTTATTTCAAACTTCTATTTTAATATGTAAGAAGCTTTAAAAAATATATCAAAGTCATAACAAGAACTCACAGGAATTTTTTAGTAAGATAATTAATATTAAGAAGTTTAAAAAACGACAATACCCTAATATATGGACTAATTTGAAACGGCCTTTATTTGAAAGAACATTTTATGAAATTATTGTTTATATATAATTTCTATCTTGTGGCCTTCACGACTGGCTCGTAGGAGGCATGTGCGGTCATATTTCACCGATAACTATTCGAATGTTGATTTCCAGTTGCTCAATTTTATCGACGTAGACAAGTAACTTAATATAACCCCAAAGAAAATAATTCAATGAGGCTAAATCATTCGATCTTGGTGGAAAAATAATTAGGCCACTACACCAAACTATACATATATTTTCTTCAAAAGTTTCTTTGAGTAAATTAATTGTATCGCCCGCTGCGTGGCATGTGGCACCGTCCTATTGGAATTACATATCAGTACTAAAGCCTTGTCATTGAAGTACCGAAAAAGTTTCGAATCCTGTTCCCATACCGTTCACCATTTACAGCAACATTCTGACCATCATCGTTTTTCATTACATATGGGCCAATGACTCCTCCAACCCATTAGGCGCACCAAACAGTACCTTTTTCTATATATAATCGTGTTTCGACAAGAGATTGTGGACTCTCCTCAATCCAAATACGAGAATTCTGCCTATTTACGTTCCCATCCAACCAAAAATAGGCTTCATCTGAATATAAAATTTTTAATAAATTAGTTTGACTAGAACAATTACTTTGATTAAAAGCTTAAATCACTTTTGATCCACATTTTGTAAGTGGATTTATAATGGAATTTCAAAGCAAACTAAATAGAAAGTGAGTGCTCAAATAAAGCAGTGATGACATTTCAAAGTTGTAACATTCTAAAAGAAACATGCTGTAAAATAGGAAACGCAAGTTGTGGACCACCAAAAAGGGAAATATTCTGGGTCGTCCGTTATGGGTCTTCATCACATAAATTTATTTCCTTTCAAAAAAAAAATGGTTTATAAAAATACACTTAATTTGACAATTTCATATTAATTGACATCAATATAAAGCCAATAATATAAGTCTAAATAATAAAATAATTTTATTATTCAAAGATTCAGTCATTTGTGCTTTGTTCACGTAAGACCGGTCTCTCAAGAGACTCCAGATAAAATGATCCAGCGATGGTAAATCACAATATATCATCCAAGCGAGAAAATACACAACCGGGAAATATCTCATAACTCAGTTGTTTGGACTGCTTATGGGGACTGTGGCTCTGTCTTGTTAAAATTATAGATAACTGATATCATTGTAAGCACATTATGGCCACAAAGAATCTGTTATCTAGGCTTGATGTCGCAGACAATTTATTTTGTTGGCATTCCCTTAGTTATTTTCGAAAATATACAGGCCGACGATGTCACCTGATCACCAACAAACATTTTCGTTGTAAGTAACGGATTTTTTGAGGTCTGCTTATGGATTTTGTAACCATTGCTAATGATTATCCCTTTCAAGCCAATTACGTTAAACTAAAGACATGATAATACTGACGTCATGTTCACCAGACTATTGAATATATGCAACATTATGAACTCCTTAATCTATGGAAACATCCATAACCGTTGCAAACTGTTAATATATTATTACAACATTTTCTATTATACAGTTTTTGTGTAAACGTTATAGCAAAAACCTCTAACCCATAGATACACACACACACACACACACACAAAACACTTGTTGTAAAGTGATGATAGATGACCCCCATAATATCGGTATACCATGTCATCCATGTCTGTCACACTAACGTTGCTACATTTGATTGATAATAAATTATTTTTCATAAAATGAAGTAAGAGATTTTTAATAAACAGCAGCTGCTGGGGTTTGAATTGTTAAGATATACACTTGAATAAATATTTATATTATTAAAATTTTATCCAGGTAATTTATTATAAATTCGAAAGCCTCAGACTCCATAAATTATGTTTCTACCTACTGGTGTATTAACAGATAATCAAAAAGCAATATAAAACAGAGAACTACAGTCTTTGGCATTTTTTATAACACAAGCAGTCGGTCTTAAGTTAAATTTTGTAGAATCTTTATAAAATGATCATCATTAATTATTGTGTACGTTTTTGTTTGTCTTGTTGTAATGTTAATTAAAATGTATAAAAAGGTATTTATTACTTGCTGTTGTTAATATATTTCGCTTTATCAAAAATAATTTTTCAAAACTGTCGGCACAAATGGCTACAAAGTGCATAATTAATTACCTTTTGGGCAAACGAAACTAATGATTAGCAGCAACATGAACAATACAAACAACACTCAGTCACTAATTTGAGCCGCTCTCCACCAACAACTTGCACATTTACTTTCTTGTGATATAAATTATGAATTGTTCGCTGCTATCAAATCAAGTAGGTTTAATAAAAGATTATGACTGATTAATGAATGGCCATCATGTGGCATGATTTGAGCAAATGATAGTATTTCAGTTGTGGAATAACCCTTTTGGCTTAATTCACTTTTTTTGGATGATTATTTTTAGTTATTGTTTGTTATAACCTAAATGTTGTAGCCAAGATATATGTATATATCTTAATATATAGTAAAGTTAGGATTTCAAGAGGCTTTTAATGGCTTTCAGGAAATGAAGTAGAGAGCAGAATTATTGAGGTCTTACAGGTTAAAGTAAAGTTGTTTGGAAGTATTAATTAATATTTTGTTTCAAAGCTTTAATGTTAAGTTCAAATACGTAGTAGAACTGAATATACTTCCATATAAACTATGCAAAAATATTTACACATAGAAATTTGGGATCTTGTTCGTAAAAATTCATTGTACAGTGAAACTTAAACATCATAAATTTTTGTTTATCCATGGGTCCGAAGGACCTAAAATATTTGTTATATTAATAGAAAAAAATAGAAAAATGATCCCAAACAAATCGTCATATTGGAGGCGTTAAGGAAGTTTAAAATAATGCAGTCGAATTCAGCTGCCAAAGAAATTTGAAATATATTTTGGAAAACAGGAATTGTTCTTTGGTAGAATACTTCAATGAAAACTACAACTTAGTGATGTTATCTTAAACTGCAGAGGATCATATTTATAATATGATTGATATTAAGAATAATATAAAAAAATCTGTTGTAGGTATAATTTTTAGAAAAAAGATTATCGAGGTGCTGTGACATATATGGTATATTAAACTTAATATGTAGCATATAAAAATGGGCGGCATGAACTAAGGCCGCAAAGCAGAAATGGACGAACACCCCAAAATTGGGACGTACGTTTGGCGTTTCATATATTTTAAAGCACCAATTTTGTTCTTCCTAAGTTATAAAGTTGTTACATTAGCAAAAAACAACGTCTTTTGCTTTTTGATTACTCTTATCAATTCAAAACATAAAACAAATCAATTTCCCACCCCTAAAATTTTAACTTTTTTATATATTTTTACCAATTACAAATTTGTAACCGTTTTTGTCACTTTCATGTACCACAAGATATTGCAGTTATCCAACCCTGGTATCGAAGTTTTGATTTTTTTTGAGTTTTGATACCAAATTTGTTTTTCCTGAATTAAAAAATTGTTTTAATTAGTAAAACAACGACTTTAGTTGTCTTTTTGGTTACTTTTATATAAAAAAATTTAAATTTCCCATCCCTGGAAGCGAAAATGTAATTTTTTTTTGTTCTTTTACACATGCAACTCTTAATGAGGCATGAAATAGTTTCATTTAAGAAAAACTTAAAATTTTTAACTAGTTTGGTCACATGCATGTGCTACAATACCGAAAAATCTTTATATTTCCCAACTCTGGAAGTGAAATTTTAATTTATTTGTTTTTATTATCAATGCAGCTCTTCCTGAGGTATAAAGTACTTTTATTTAAGAAAAATTTTAAATTTTTAACCATTTTTATTATAATAATGTACTATAAAATATTGCACTTGTCCAACCCTGAATTCGAAATTTGGTTTTTTTAATGTTTGATTTCCGACTGACTCTGATAGTCCATGGGTGTGTGTGTGTGTGCGGATGTGTGTATGAATAAGTGACCCGCTTATAGCTTTTGAACGACTTGACCGAATCGAAGTAAACTAATGATGTTCCAAAGTATTTCCTGTGAATTGGAACTATTCGGACCAGTAAATTTCGAGAAAATCAAAAAAGTTCAATATCTAAGAAAAAAAATATTATGGCCCACCGGAAAGAAGGTTTGTGAAGAACTGTCGCTTACCAACCTGCTTCGGCAGCACATGATTTTTGTTCGAAATGTCGCACTTGGTAGGTCTCATTGATTTATAAAAAAGTTATTCTGTGAAAATTACATCCTCAAAAGCGAGAGACGAAGCACTATGAATTTAAACAAATTTGTTTAAAAATAATCTCCGAATTTTATGAACAACAACCGGGAATGTGCTTCCACGAAGAAATTCGTGATACACTTATTTTATTCCTTGCCAAAGTCAGATATATTTTTACTGCGTACTTCAGGTAACAGAAGGTTTCATGTGTTCGAAGTCCTTCTTATTGAAATCAGGACAAAGCTGTTGTAATTTCCTTTTTCTGCTCAACCGAAATCTTTTGTATTATTCCCATTCATGCACTTTGATATTATTATTTAATTAATTATTGGAAAGGAATCTTTAATAATAACTCTTATACAAAGTTAATATAATTAAAATACAACGACCTCTTTACAACGGCACACTTTAGTAGAATCTAAGCTTTGATCGTTAATTATATTAAAACTAATTATTCGCCACCACTGCACAGTTCGAGAAAGTCGCTGTTGATTGTATCAACTTGTATAAATATTTTTTTTCATAACGTTTCTTTTAAAATATTCATGATCCAGCTGCCCATTTTCATATTTTTATCACTGGATTTTATTAATTTTTGCTGTTGTTCTGATGTTCATGCTGCCGTTGTACGGCTGATATTGAAATTTCTATGGCAGCATTATGAAAATGTGAGCAAAAAGAGAAATAAGAAGAAAAATATTAATATAAATGATATTTTATATTTTGATTAATGATATTGATGAGTAAGTTGAGTTGTTGCTGTTGTTTTTATTCTCTTGGACTCACTTTGATATATTTCGTTTTACTTAGTTGCGAATATGAAATGAAATTTTTTCCTCGGCAATATATCAAGAAAAAAGAATTATAATAAAAAAAAAACATAATAAATGTTGGTAATTTAGTTACATCATTTATCATTTATGATTTCGCTTGTATGTTTTTATAGATAAATAACATAATTATTATGATAACTTTAAAAGTTTGAAAGTCATTTATTATTTTCAAACTGGTTTTTATGATGGATACTTTCAATTTGTTTAAACTTCTAGGGATGAGCTCGAACAGCAAACAATAATGGCCGCAGGAGATTTAGGCAAAATGATTTTCTACATCATGTGGCATGGCTGACGCGTTGAAATTATAACTTAGTCTCAATATTGCTAAGGACAGTCTCAAAATAATGTTTTTAATTTCATTTTAACAAACAATTTACTAAAGATAATAATTAACATGCTTAAAGAATTAAAAGATTTTATGCCCTTCAAATATCCTTAATCCTCCTTCTTGAAACTTAGAATTCCTATATTCTCTACACATGCAAGTGAAAACAAATTTATTTAATTTATTTAAATCAAACTGTCTTAATACGATGAGTTATTAAAAGGCATAAATTCAAATATAAATAAGAAAAATAAACCAATTAGCCTCAGTTGTAGAATATCTTAAGGGGATTTTAGAAAACTGATAAATGAAATAAATTTATTAAGCCAGTTATTGCATGCAAACATATTCATATAAATCAAGAGGGATGGTGCGCCAATGAAAACTAATCGACTCAATATAATAATCAAAGAAGCGAAATTATATTTTAGTTAAATACGCTTAAGTTATACAGAATCTATTGTATGTTATACGTCGACTTTTTAACTGACATTAACGAACTGGCTTGACTCATTGAGAACTTTGTTGAAGGCTATTAAATCACTTGTTTCATTTTCATTCTATTTGACTTAAACCTATTTGTTTTTGCCTGATATATTACTTTGGTTAAGTACATCATACAAAAAAATGTGGAAAACGGTTGACTCTAAAGGCCATCCCTGTAACTTTCTCCGAATCTCAACCGCAAGGCATCGTAACCTGGCTTTTGTGTTTTTCTATGCTTTTTGGCTCTTCGAGCTAAAACCCTCATGTTTTTCAAATCCAACGGTTCCCACGTGGTAAGTGTTGACTGGTGTAACTTTCGGTTAATGTCAAAGAACCGAGAGCACTAACTGATCAGATATATAATTTCGAATATTTAGAAAGGAAATCACTTCTTTCGAACTTTATCATTCACAATATCTTGCAAACGGAGAAATCGATTTAACGCGGTTTGCAGTGATCAACGTGGTCTTTAAATATCACGATCAGTTAGTTCAATCTTTCGGTGAAGCAGTCGAATTTTTAATAAAACATGCAAAAGTGCTATATTCGGCTGTGACGAATCTTATATACCCTTCACCAACGTACGCCTGACGTTGCATATATTTTTAAGAAAAAATTTTGTTCTTTCTAGGTTACAAAATAGTTTTAGTTAATAGAAAACAACGGCAGTTGCCTTTTTTGATTACTTTTAATGAATGAAAAAAAGAAAATCAATATCCCACCCCTGGAAACGAAATTTTAACTTTTTTATTGCAAATCTTCATGATATTTAAAGCTATTTAATATAAGAAAAACTTCAAATTTTTAAACATGTTTAAAAAAAGCTTTTAATTTCCCATCCCTGGAAACAATATTTATTTTTAGTTTTTATTTGACAATTGAGGCTTCCGAAACCATGAAAAAGGTTCTAATCAACAAAAAAAAAATTGGTTTTTGGTTTTAATTTTGCTTTAAGCTTTCCAGCTCTGGAACCGTATTTTAGATTTTTTTGTATTTCAATACATCTCTATTCAAGTTCATTTCTAATCCATCCATCAGTTGAAGAACGAATTCTCTAGCTATTTTTTGACAGGCGAACTTCGCTATTCATAAATATCCAGAATATATATAAATTATGAGATCCCATATTAATATCGACTTTCTTTCTAAGTTGTTTTTAGTTATTTTAAAATCTACCAGTTCGAAGCGGTTCAAATTGACAGGAAACATACAAACATGCAGACAGATATAGTGACGCGTTCTTAGGATTAGTCAGGAAGTTTCTTAGGACCTCAAAAAGAGGAGATCTAAAAAGAACTTTACTTTTTTAAAACGGGGTAGAACCAATATCTCACTATTTTTTATTTTTTATTTTAAATTTCCATGACGTATTTTGCCGTGTAATTAGTTACAGCTATAATGGTTTTACAGTTTTCCTGTACATACGGACTACAGTCCCTTCTTCAGCCAGTTAGGAGCTCAGAACACTTTACAAAACTGGTATTGGTAGCTCAGCGTCTACTACAAATTGCATGTAAAATATAGCTTGAAACGCCATTGCAATGATGGCAGACATTGCATGAACATTTCGTGTACCGGTGGGAATGCCTTCCTAAAAATTTTCATTATTGAAAACCAAAACAACAACGCCAACGTACTTGTATACAAATTATGAACCCTCACTTTGCCCCAAAGGTATAAACTAGTACACTGTAAACATGTAAAATGATGAAAGATAATTGAATATTTTATACGAACTTATACATGCATACGAATTTATAAACTGATTTCGAGAGTAGAGGAAATGAAAATGAAATTAACTGCAATTAGGGTCAGAAAATATTATGATTAATATGCAAACTGAACATGTGTATGCATATAATTTATGCATACAGAGCAACTCGCTTGCCGACTAAAAGAACGGCTGAATGGCAGGAGTACTTTATTCAAGTGCGAGGAGTTACTGCATACCAAAATCCTGGATAAACAATACTCTGAGCAGCACTAGAGAGGTATAGCATATATATCATAATGTTATACATACATACTGCAGCTAAAGACGCAATTATTGAAACACATAAAGCAAAAGTGCATCACAAGGATCTGTGCAAGTGATGCTTCTAAAGTGAAGTACATCTCAGGAGGTTGAGCGCCGCAGTGGAGGTAAATTTTATATGCGGTACATTGTTTTAACAGACAATGCATTTGCTTTATGTTTTATGAATGCATTCAAACCGGCACGGTGTTGTGTAAAGGCTTTATAATAATGCAATGCATATCACAAGCTCTCACACCTCTGCCGCAACCTGACAATATTTACAATTCTCATTCTTCACATGTTCATATTTGCACTCACACTTTTGGCCAATATTCAAAAGGAAGACATGAAAACATTTACATATCAACAGCGCCGTCATCAACATCAACAACATTAACATCATCCTCCACCTTCGGCTTCTCCGCATCATGACAGTAGGTTTTGCAATCGTTGTACTAAATAAAGAATATTAACTTGAGGCATGTTTGATGTGGCACGTTAATGTGGCACGTCAACGCATTGTATGCAATTTCCGTTTTAGTATGTGTTATTTAGCTGAAAGGCATCATACTGTGTGAGCCAGTGTCTAAATAATAATAATAATAATAAAGTTTATGTTTGTCAGTATTCGCAATCGTTGTAAAATGAATGACTGGCTGAGTGACTGACTTGCGAGTAATAGAAAATATGATTGAATTTTAAGTGTGGCATGGGGCTGAATAGAAACGTGCCACAGTGGTTTAAGCTTTAAAGATAACAAACATGTAACAGACTTAATATAAAAGAATTAAGCTGAAGTTATTGTATATTTTTGGTAATTGAAATAAATTGAATATAATGAAAAAAATTTATTTAAATTAATACTATTTAAATAAATTGATTATTATCTTCTTAAGGCAGGTTTTCAAATATTTGCGCAAAAAAGCGTAACCACTAAATAATAATGTAAAACATCTTAATTTTTTGATTACTGAATGAAAAATTTTCCAATAATAATGGAATCTACACGTTTCTGAGTCAATATATATTTCATAAGTTGTTAGTGATTACATGGGTTGAACTGTCAATGTATATGCCTCGAGTTTTTAACAATATAAAGACTTTAAATTTAATATATGTAAGTTGAATTTAACTTAATTATTTCAGTGCGTCTAGAAACATGTTGAGGTTTTGAAACCCCTTTTAATTCATCGGAATCACACACAATGTTTCAATTTAAATGTTATTTCATATCATGTGCATAAAACCCACCACTGACAATTGACTTCATAAAAACAATTTCAATTGCTAATTAAGTTAATTTTCTTTTTAAGAATTTCAAAATAATCCTTTTAGAGATGACAATCGAAACCACTGCTCGCTCATTGCCAGGCATGAATGAATGAGTGATGATGTGAGTTTGTGCGCAATCAAATGCCAACTTGCAATACATCATACGTGGTTCATAAATAAGTTAGAAAATGTATTTGCTATGTGTGCGTGTGTACTTAATACGATGGCATGAATTGTATGTTGCTTCAAGTCAAAATGTCTAGATGTGCATAATTCTTTTTAATAAAAACAAACAACCAACGCCACCAATTAACCAAACCCATCAGAAAAAGTATTTGCAATATATTTTGCTTTAACAGACAAACAAACGTAAAGTTTTATATATATTTTACAGTAAAGAACAAAATTATTAATATAATACTGAAAGAAATTATATAGATATCTGATTTATATATAATCAATTTTATATTAATATTTATTATGTATTTTATTTTTATATTTAACTTTCAAACTATTTAATAATATATTAAATATGTCGCATATTTCCTTATGCGACATTCCATCAACAATGGAAATTTGTGAATGACAGCTGTAATCTTACAAAATGTCATGGCGTATTTGGACTGTTTTCCTTTACTATTTATTTATCCAAATATTAATAAAGGGTGGGCAAATTTTTAACTAGGAAATAAATTGGTTTGAAAACATACTTGTTTTTGACAATTTCAGTTGTTTTGCTACGAAAGGAAAGCAGAACTATAGCCCAGCAGAAGTTATTGGAGTACATCAATCGTCTTAAGTAAAAAAGAGTAGTTACAACATGGTCCGATGTAATGAAAACATTGACAATGACTAAAAAAATATTTGGCAATACTAGCAACACATGATTAGAAAAGAATTACCGCAGGGTAATAGTATAAAATGGTTTCGAAACTAGTTTCCTGTGGTAATTTATGGATTAGTGACATGAAATAATTGCAATTGTTAATAATGTGCGGAGCAGTTACATGGACTAGTTCTTGGATTACTCTAACGTAATGTTTTTTTGGATAACATGAAACTCTCCTAGGACTTTGTAATGTAAAATGGATCACGTTTTTCCTATATATTTGGATGGCTTTTGGACTAGTCCCGGTCCCTTGTGAAGTAGTCTTTACACGCGTGTAATGAGTAGTCTCGATTCCTGCAGGGAGGAATTAATAATGAAACATGAGGCGTCCTCTCTTCCCACATTTTGCAACACACTTATTTTATCAATGCAGAGCCAAGTTTTATCTTTCAGAGCTTCAGTTATTTATGGTTTGTTCAAGCAGATAAGGATTTTCAAATGGTGCCAAAGAAATTAGTACAGCGACTTCATATCAAGAGAGCGAGGTTGTCAATTGACATCTGCAAATCGCGAAATTAAGCGAGCAGGAAACCGCGCACGTAATAACTGAATGATTTGCTCACCTGTGTGGTTTGTGGTTGCATCTTCTTTAAAACAAAACGTAACTGGTGTCCTCTATTGCGGTTGGATGGAGCAGAATATTCATGGTGTCGGCGTGATGATGCCGCCTGACCGAAAACCGTGTCACACAGTAACTCTCTTTGGAATGAATGAATGAATGAATATTTCTTACATAAGCGCCTAGTTGAAAATGGCTGATCTTTATTAGTGTAAAATGGTGGCAATTGTTATTTGATATCATATTAACGTTCCATGATTAAAATCTTCCAATTCTTTGTATATAAGAGTTAAAGGATGAGGACTAAGTCCTTGGATCTTCAAAATTTGATAGGAAAAAATTAATTTCGAATCCCAAATTAGCCGAGCTTGTATTTTAGAATTTGCAGGAAATAATTTTTTTGATGCATTTTAATCATCACTGTTATTGCGTTGATTAAAGAAAAAGTTGTGCTGCCAACAGTTAGTTGCCACTGTCAACATGAGTGTATACAAACATCTAGTCAAATTTGCATACATGCATTAATTCATTCATGAAATATGCATGCATTTGTCGTCACCATCGCACAGTTAGTTGTGTCTTTTATGTTGTACAAAAAGTCAATAAAACAACGAGGTGTTTTTCCAGTTTCTAGTTAATTTGCAGTCGGTTTGAATGTGGTTGTAATGTATGCGTTATGTGGCATTAATCCAATAGGGTGCAGACAATTGTTCTATCGTTAAAAGTCTAGGGACCGCCATGTTATAGAAAATAGTTGTTTCTGCTGTAATTATCTATTTCCATATCGATTCTAAACTTTTTGGTCATTTCAAGAAATCGGTCGAATTCTGAGGATAATTATTTCGATATCACAGTTCGATCTACTGCGGCCTTTCTTCGTTAAGTCATCATTTTCAGACTAGAAATTAAATTCTGATGATGAAAAAAATATCATGACTAGTAACAAACTTAAATTATGTCTAAAGGAAGTTGTTGTAGGTTATGAATTTGTTCAAAATTTAATTTTTATTAGGATTTGAGTACTTTTAAAAATAACTCTAATGATCAATATTCCACGTATATAATTTTTCCCTTAGCATTTTTTTAGAGTTATGGAGTGCTGATATCTAATGATTTTTGCTATTTATATCTAAGCAATTGAAGTTTAGTTTAAAGTCCATTGTTATATTATAAATATATTTCATTAGTTAAACTTTTAGTTGACTATATTAATAGCTTCAAAATTATTCAATATATTGAAAATTGCGTTTGCCCCTTCTCCTCTAGCTTTAATGCTTAATATCACTTATCAAATTGAGGTTAATATTGGCTGAAGTAGTGATTACAATATTGCAATGACTCAGGTGCTCAGCTTGAATCCTCATTCAGTTATGAAAATGTTGTAAAACTTGTCTGATCTAAATGAATGTACGATTGTGTTAATTATTGTCGGTTGTTCTCAATGACTAAAGCATAGCACTACTCACGGAGCATTACCGACAGCGATGAACACCGCCGTTTACCAAATGAGTGTAATATCTCACCCTCTTTCGTCGGTATATTTAGCGAAATATTCACCGCCGGCGTAAAAATAAAAATTGCTACAACCAAATTTTCCATCTTTTAATCTGTCCTCTCAACGCTGACCACTTATTCTAGTTCTGCATATGTAGGGGTCATCCCCTAACAGAAAGGAAAAATAATAATAATAATAATAACTTAATAGTGGCTGAAGTAATAACCTTACTTCTGTCTACCGGATCATAACACAGTATTTCAAAGTGAGATCGCGGCTATTGCAGAAGGGATAAAATGGCTAAAGGAAATCGATAACAGACTACCGGTTCGTATATTCACTAATAGTAGGAGAGTTATCGAGGCCCTAAGGAATCATGTGGTTCAATCTCGGTGTGTACTACAATGCAGGGATGAGATTAACTCATATGCGCGATGTGAGAGCATAGAGATAATATGAATTCCAGGACATCAGAAAATACCTGGAAATATTGAGGCAGATAGGCTAGCAAAGATGGGAGCATTAATGGCAAACATCACACTAGATAATCCAAAGCCATTTCAGTTTTTTAACAACAAACTTAAACACTGGGCCATAGAACTGCACACAAGGGATTGGCCGCACTCTACCATAGGTAGGGTGACTAGAATTCTATGGGGGGACACAGATGGTAATAGGACAAAGGAGATCTTAGCATTGAGTAAGCCGGTACTACGGAGACTGGTTCATTTAATAACAGGACATACAGAGTTGAGAACTCACCTGGCACGAATAGGTATCGTTGACGATATAACATGTAGAGCCTATCAGGAGGAGGACGAATCTCTGGCGCACTACTTGTGCTACTGTCCAGCTTTTAGCCAGGTCAGAAGACAGACATTTAATCAGGGGATTATGCAGGAGATGGATTATCTTAGGGGCTCTAACTGGAGGGACTAAAGAAGATACATTGAAGAGACTAGGTTCTTAATGTAATCAGATTCTGAGGTTTTCTTTTGAAGGTATGAAGGAGGTCACATAGAATGGTGACTCCTACTTTAGAGCGCACAATAGGCCTATTTCGGCCTAGGTGTAATCCTTGAGAGGTTTGCGATGACTCATGTCCCTCTTTTCGACCTAACCTAACCTAACCTAATAGTTGTCTTAATTGATTTCGATAACATTTTATAATTAAAAATTTTTATTCAAAAATAATATTCGAGAATTGTACTAAGTTTATGTAGGTGAGGCAGTTGCTTTAATACATGTTGTCTGTAATGCTAAAACATACTCGAAAAAGCTGGCTCTAACATACAAAATAACATTTTTCAAAATCATGGCTCTCTGCTTAACAAAAATATAACTCCGCCCTAATAATTTGGATATTCTTACTTCTATATCTTGCTTTTGATGTTGCACATAAGCATTCTGCACTTTGATTGATTGCGACTGCACTTTGCACCATTATTGTGTTTTAGATTGTTGTTTGAATTGCTTGCTGTGCTATGCCATTTCGCACTGAAGTGCGCTTGTTAATCTGCTGTTGCATTTTATTGCCTTCTATTCTTTGGCAAATCATGTACCCGTTCTGCCTCTCTGGGTATTCAATTGCATGTATTTCTTGTAATTCCTTAGGTCTGTTCAAATGTCTGTAAGGTTGGAATGAGCTGGAGAAGCAGAGGGTGAAGAAAAATTCTACTTTACTAATTATACGTATATAATATATAGAATATTTTCTATCAATATTAATTGATAGCCACGTACAAAGTCCTTGGAAGTGCATGAAGTATCCAGTTGTCTTTTGATTACATTTTACTTTGATCACGAACATGAGCACAGTCATGCACTCGTATGTGTGAGAAATAATTTCAAATAAGTTTTTTATGAAGAAAGAAGACCTGTTTGTAAATTAATTAAAGAGCTCAACCGAAATGAGTTCAGCAATAAATTAAGATTTTTTATGACACTTATTAATATCATGTTTATGACTTCACATTTAGAGTTTCGGAATAAATGTTACAGGATGTGTAGCATTTGTAGTTTTAATAATTTTGATTAGATTTATTGTTTCATACTAGATTAAAGCGATTAATATGTTAAAAGTAATAGAGTGTGTAATACCATGCGGCAGTGAAAAATGCTTAAGATATATAAATATTTTAATAGTTGGTTCTAGCAAAATCTTTCTGAACGGTAAAACCATATATAAACAGTTGGCTTAAACGTTAAATTCCGAATGTATTAAAACCGTGTCAGTGTGAACACACTAGATAGAAGTCATGACGAATATAAAAAAAATGTTTGCAAATTATAAATATTTGACATTTCTGCTAAATATTTAGGAAACCATATTCTTATAGACACAACAAGTTTAATGAAACGCAAAAATATGACCGGTCACAAATCATTGCCATATTCAAGTAATTTTTAATAAAAAAAAGTATTTCATAGAAGTATTAGCAAAAAAAAAAAAAAACAAACGACCAGTTGATACGTAAAACTCTCGTTACGTCTTTTGCAAATACATCCAATATATTTTCTTATGTTTTTTTTTCTTTTCTGCTGACTTGATTGATGTCTGCCTGTCAGCCAGTCATTCAGTCATTTTGATTGTGGTTATTTGCTTGTATGAATTTCTTGTTCATACGGTCTTTGCCTAGCCATCCAGCTAGCAATCATTCTCTCACCCATCTTTAGCAGATAAAAACGAAAAAACAAACGAAACACAAACAACCAGTCATGCATCCATCCATCAGTTTATGTAAGTAATCATTTTTCTTTTAGCATTTTATAAATTGCCATTTCCTCTGGCACATGACTTCTTTGTCTTTTCATGAATTAAGTTTTGCATTTATATTTTGTTTTTTTGCGAGATTCATATGGAATACAGTCACACACATAAGCATATCTACAAACAACCGCGCACACTTGGGATACAGATACACAATTATAATTGATGGATGGTTGGAAATTTGTAACTAGAACATTCATATATACGAAATTGTTGTTGTTGTACTTAAAGGATTTTATCTTGGGGGTTTTCGCTTCTATGCCTTTTTGTTGTTTATTATATTTGTGAATTTTTGTTTGAAAAGAAATGATATATGATGGGTAATAATATAAAAATTACTCGTCAGAAAATGATCTAAGTAAATGCGTTATGAATGTGCGGTTATTTATTTAAAATTTTGTTTTAATAATTATGAACAATTAAATTGCAACATAAAAGAATTTTTGTAATTTTATGGCTTTCGAAATTATTTTTTAGTCTTCATACGTTGTGTCAATATACTTGGGGGCCTTAAAATTATTACTAGATATGTGAAGGTATTTTGTTATATAGAAATTACTACTTTGATCTGAAAATTTTTTATTATATTTTCTAAAGATGCGATGTATTGTGCCAGAACTTGGAAAATAAGTTTTGTGGAAAGGGGATAGCGGAAGTAGTGCATATTGACGATCGATTTGATCTTCTCCTAGATAAGCTTGACAGAAGAAACCTCGAAGTTTATTCTATATATGAAATGTTCAGCTCAAGGACATGTTCTCTCTGTATTGGCAATTCAACCACAAAAGGATCAGTTCAGGCACCAATTCCATAAAATAAGTTCAGCATAATGCCTTGTAGTATCGGTAGAAAAGTGAAGCACATCCCAAATTTCATCGATATTCCAGTTAGTAAATATAATTGATTACCGTACTGTCACCGCTGAAATTTTTCGGTCGATCCTGCACGCGCACGAGTACGTTCTTAATAGACTTCAAAGCACTGGCACATATATGAGATTTGTATTTCACATTTTGATAGGATATATGAGGATATATTGAAGAGATCAGATAGATTGAAGTATGTCTTACACCGTTTAAAAAAATCGAAGCTCTTGAGCGATTCCCTTAAACCATGAGAAAATCGCACTGCTTTAAGTTCCAATAGCTTTTTTTAAAAGTGCATCATTTTTAATATTTTTTATGGTCATCAGATTAGAAGAACTAAATATAATATTTGATGCAAGTTTCCACGTGTAGCCTAATAATAAAACTGTTTTAATACTCAAGTCTTCAAAAGAGTAAGAATGAACAATATATATATTTTCCCCACACCGTGACTCCACCAGGAATCTAGTATGCAAGTCTCGCTAACCAACATGCTTCGGTATCACATGATTTTTATTGGCAATTTCTCACTTGGTTGGTCTCATTGCTCTAGAAAAAAGCAACTTCCTGAAATAATTTTATTCTCTGTGCTTAAAAATACTTATTTAAATAATCATTTCTGGTTTCAATTAAAAACATCCAGGAATGCGTTTGCAAGACGAAATATTTTTTTATTGTTTACAATTATGAAATATGTTGTCTCAATGTTGATGGCATTACAGTGGCAGTTGAAGAATATCGTATCTCTTAATCTGTTTTCACTCTTGGACTATCCCCTCCTTTTTAGTTTTATCACAAAACACTGCTGGGTTGGAGTCATCCCCTGCTCGTTGGTTCAACACAAAGCGATATATCTTTTACATTTGCGCTGGTTACGGTAAAGTAGTCACAAACTTCAATTAGTTGCTGCTGCGTGTCTTCTGGCGTATAAATCGCGCTGCGATGTACTGGAGATATGTCTATATAAGTAAATCCTATATTGAAAATATTCGGCCAACAGCGAGTATGAGTAATAACTCGATGTGTGTGTGGGTGGTGTCCAGCATATATTACTCATACGTAACGGATGGGCAATATAAAATTGTGTTGCCTATCCATGGGCGCTTTTCTTAATTATTTTGATGCAGTTATTGTTTATCCAACAGCTATATAATTTTGTATTATTAGAACTGAGTTTTTTAATATAAGGGAGCTTTATTGTTTAAAGAACTACAAAGATTCAAAATAATTCACTTGAAATTGACTGCAAACCACTATAAATTTGAGAAGGTTTCTCGGTTCTCTAAAAACATATCTTCCCAGTTTCAGTGCATTTTATTGCATATGTAGAAATCGTCTTCCGAGGACTGGTTGCACTTATAAAAAATATAAGCCGCAATTAGCATGATTTTCAACAAGTGTTTGTCGAGTTTCACAGTCCATTCGGTCACTCTTATATTTTACTTGTTTTCCCAATAAATAAGTCCATATGGCGTCAATCGGGCTTAACTATTAGATTGCTATACTTCTATAGTTTTATACAGACAAGACAATGGCTTAAGACTGGCCAAAAGAAATTAATTCAGAGGCATTTCCCCTCGTGAATGAGGGGAAAGTTAGCATGATCTTTTCCGCAAAAAACTTTGTCACTAAATTTAGCTTGCGCGGCAATTTACGCCGCCTGGCTGGAGCCAACTGTCGTTGAAATAAGTGCAATTAAGTGAAAGTGTTTGCCGCTCAAGGTAACAGCAGTTCCTTGCACATTTAACACTATAGTTTGATTGATGTATTATCGACTGCTAAATCGCTGGGGTAAGTGTCATCATTCTAGTCATTCATATTGATTTCAATAGTTCTAATTCAGCTTAAAAAACAACTTATTTAATAATTTTATATAGAGTTCTTTATCCCGATTTGAATATTGTTTAATGGATTATATGACATCTTGGTTTTAATAGTTAATCACAATGTTTACGAGTTACAAATCTGAAAAGAAATATATTGTCTTAATGGTATTCAATTAATGGTAAAATGAACTCACTTGTGTCTAATATGCCATTTCAACAGGACAATCTTAAATATACTATCATACTTAAACTGTTGTAACCATCTTTTCTTATGCTCTTGCAAAGTGTTGCTTCTGACCTTTAACAACCTCCTATTAACTCATAATTCACCGTCTATTTCATTGTAACATACAAGTATTTTCTTCATATCAAACGTAGACTGCCATAAGTGGAAAACATTTTAATCATTGTAACATGATACCAAACAAGAAAACTGACAGGCAGGCAACTCATCAATCAGTAATAGTCTGCCATATCGGCCAGTCTGATATGTTGATGTTAAATGTTGCGTTTATTATTGTTATTATTTTTTATATATATTTCTTGCTTGCCAAGTAGACAAAACAACTTAAAGCATGTAGTTTGCCATAAGAGGCAATAAGAATGTATTAAACAATTTCTAGAAATAGCAGTCATTTATATGTTGGCTTTATTTCGATTGACGATTAATAAGAGAAAAGTGTTGGTTCAAATTAATTGACTGAAAAGGTAAACGCATTTTATTAAACTGTTGAGCATCCGTAAGCTTTATGAAAAAGCATGTAATATTATGAGCTTCTTCTAAGTGATGTCGATATTGGCTGAAATGTTTTATCTATTTGGAAATAATTGTATATTATTATATATAGTATGTGGTACATATAAAAATGAGCTTTCCTTCACTCTACAAGCGGTACTTAATTTTTGTCTGCTGATTTTTTGTATTGATATTCTGTATATGTGCCCTCTCTTAACTAAATAGGGGAAAAACAAGAGCTCGTTGAAAATCTTTTATAAATTTAATTATGAAATTATAAGAAAATTCTAAAGCCTTTCACGTACTCACTATTGGTAAGTCCTCACTTAATTCTAAATATTTTGTTAATATATATTTTGGGTTTTTGGTTTGTATAAGTTTCATATCCTACTACACTTATTATAATGTGATTTTTTAAAATCATTTGTGAGCTTTTATAGTTAATTTATTAACAGAATTCTCAAATGGTTTATAGAAGTCTTTTGATAAGTTAAGAAGTTTGAAACTTTTCAAAACTGTGGTTGAAGTCTACTGACGATTTGGTATAAAGTACCACTGAAATGCATATAGACATTGCTAAACCACCCAACAAATAAATTTCATATTATAATTTATATATATTATTTTCTCTTTTCTTAAATTACCTCTAGAATTTAAGGCGCATCTAGATTTAAGGTAACATGTCCAGCGTGTGATTCGCTATGTTATAACTGTAATATAAATTGTATTCGACTTCGGCCGAAATATGATATATAATTCAATAACCATATAATTGGTTAACTGATTAAAGCTTAACTTAAACGTCGGCGTGCATATTATTCCACCATTACAAGTATTTCATTCAGTTTTTTTAAGATTACTAAGAGCAACTTCCATTGAAGTTAATGCCAGATATTATTATATTAAGGAATTTCTAACTAATTGACAGACTCTCTTCCTTGAAAATGATTGATGTAGTCCAAGCAATTTATAATGAAATGCAGATCAAAAATACGAATGCACAATCATTTATATGGTTGGTAGTATTTGTGTTTGCGTAATAGTTATTGCAAACTTTCCCAGTTGATCATATTCCAGGCAACAGTAAATCGTGGAAGAAATATTGACGACAACTGAAACAAATCGTTAAAGAAAATTTCCTAATAACGCCCGACCACGCAAGTCAAATTTTCTTGCTCCGTATTTTGAACGGTTATGCAAATGACAGTGTTACAGTTTCCTGTGTTATATATCCAACATTTCAAAAAGCGATAGATCATTTCATCCGAATATAAAAAAAGTTTCCATTTAGAAGAACACTATCTTCTGAACAGTCTTAGGAAACTACAAAAGAAAGAAGAAAACTCTAGCACACATCGTAAGGGAAAATGTTGTGTGCGAAGATTTGGCCAACTGGATGTCCATATCAATAATCTTTATACAGGGTGGCGCACAAATACCGATAATGTTTGAATGTTTCACAGCTTTTCAATTTAAAAGTTATTTATAATAATTATTATATTTTTGTTGTTATAAAGAATATTAATGGGGCATATATTTGACTCAAATATGAAACATTATAAGTCGTAGGTGGCGACCATTTTCGGCTTTGCAAATTTGTGCTTATGACTGGAAATTCGTTGCAAATGCTTTGTTTTTGCAATTGCATGGTCGTTGGCTTATTTACGTATATAAGGAAAACAGTCTGCCCTAATTATATTCGATGAAAATGGTGGCCAACTGATATCGCTTCTGTGCCGAAAAACAAAACCCGTTCGTCAAAGAGGTCCTGTAATAAAGCCCATGAATATCTTTCAGTGTGGACGGTGATTCCATTAATTCGGAACCGCAACTGTTGATTGTTTTTTATAACCGGTCTCCAAAAGTTATCCCGCATTGTTCGATATTCAGCACCATTAACCATAACTGAGGCGTCATGTGTCTTTTCAAAGGAATATGGAAAAACGATCCTTTCAAACGATACACCGCACCAAGAAGTACATTTAAGTTCTTGTAGTTGGAATTTTGATTGGTGCAGTGAGAACTTCGTCTGTTTAAGAAACCAGTCATATGAAAATTGCCACAATAAAAAGGCGGAGAATAGCACCTTGCGGTAATTGGTCGTTGATATTCAAAATGAAACTCAACAAATTTTAATCGCTGTTTACTTGTGTGTTGTTCCATTTCAAATAGCCCAAGTTTTATTTACAAAATTTTTAAACATATATACATATAAAATATATATTTAAATTCATTTCAAAATTTTTAAATATTCGAACCCTAACGGTAGTTTTGCGCCACCCTGTATAAAAGTAGATATTTATGTGTGAGTGCAAATATATACATTATTAACTCAGTATAGTAGATGTTTATATGGCTGCATTTTACTCTTAATTTACAAAAAAAAATATATATATATATATAAATATATATATATATATATATATATATATATATATAAAATGTAAATTTAAAATTCTTTTGACAATTGTCATTATTCATTTAATTTTTTAATAAATTTATAATACTATTAAACTGAACTGTAAGTGTAGATAAATGTGTCTGTACAACAACTTACTGAGATCATTTGTTATTATTGCAACATTTACAATTAATTATTGTTATGTTGACATTTCAATGTGCCATGCTATGAAATCTGTCAAAAGATTTGACGTTAATCTATTTTGAATACATAAAGAAATACAACAGCAACAATAGCGACAACAACTATATAACAATTGAAAAAAATAATAATCATAACTTAAACACTGGCATAAAGCTGACAACTGTGCGTGACTGAAATTTAACTTGACACACATGCAGCATATTTACATGTAGTTGTGGATGTGTGTGTTCATAGTTATATCTTTCTCACAGGCATTTATTCAAGTAGATATTCATATAACTCAAGTGTGTTTATTCATATGGAAATATATTTCGCAAAAAAACAGCAACCACTTGTAATGTCTCATCTTGTAAACTTAAAAAAAATATTGAGGCCTTTTAAAAGCCCATATTTTATAATACAACGACATTCGAGTTAGGATTACGGTTACCGGGAAGCACAATTCTAAGCAAAAGCTATTGACCCCTGCTTGCCTTGGCGTCACAAGCTTTTTATCCACAATATCCCTCCAAAGACAACGTTCGGGAATTCCCTCCAGCGAAGCAATTCTGCGAGATGTGCCATTTTTCTACATTTAACAGATATATGAAAGGATATAAGCAAGTTTATCATTCCATGTGTGGTTTCCTCAATATTAACATGCGATCACATAACCTGTAAATATTATTGATCCTTATAAATAAGAACACCTAATAAGAGATGTCTTTCTGTCCGTCTGAAACGTTTTTTGAAGCTGAAAACAAGCTAAGGATTTCTTTCTTGAACTGATGTATTGGCAATGGTCCTAAATAGATTTCTATTGAAAATCAACAAAATTCAAAAATGTTTTTCAGACCTGGAAAACGTAAATCGATATTTAATTTTAAGTTTGTGCCGATTCTCTTAATATCTTACTAAAACATTCAAAATGATCAATTGAGGGGTTTTAGCTAGTTTCTATGTGCTTTTACTAGGACTAATGCAGATCATCAGGGAAACTTTACCCAACATTTCTTAGAATAACTAAAGATATTTATTTAAATTTTCCACTTTAATAAGTGAGAAGATTAAAACAAACACCAAAGTCATAACAAGAACTGACTGATCATTTTTAGTTTTTTTATTTTCTTGCGTTTTATTCTAGAACTGGTTGGTCTTTCGACGACTCAAATTGTAGTTGTAAAAGAATATATATCTTTATAAATTATATGTTTGTAAGTTTCTTAATATTAAATGTCAGAAAAGCCGGAAGGATATCTCCAGAGCATGCCAATAAAAACTTTCTTAATTATGAAAATACTAAGCGAAACAAATCTTTTTTCTCGTTGGTAATAAAACGTATTTTTATATTCGAAAGAAATTACTTGTTAATAAAAATCAGAAAAATTAACAAATTTGTTCCAATCTGGGACATCAAAATCATCTCTGTTTTTATATCAAACAATTTCTTATATTGTTTTGGATAAACATTTATTTTGGAACGATTTTTACTGTTGTCTTTCTTTATATGTCACCAATTACAATTAATTATTTTTTGATAAACAAAAAATTTATATATTGAAATATTCAACTCAAATTCGTTTAATAGAAAGAGCCTTAGGTAACTAATAATTACAATAGAACTAAAAATATATATGTAACATTATATTCTAGAAGTACGTCGGTAAAAAGTATTTAAGATTCGAAGTTGCCGAATTTTCACTTCTCAATAGCTTATCGATATAAGATGTGTTTTCGCTGAGACTTGTTACTTGTTGCACTGTACTGTGCCTCCTTCAATATTTGCTTTTACAGAAGATTGCAAATCAAAGAAACCTAAACATTGAAACTTGTTGGAACGTGGAACTTTCGAGTGCTTTTTTGAATACTGCTTCGCATCAACTGCTGTTTAGATGTACGTTGGGTAGATTGCTTCTCCCTCAGGTGCATAGTCCTTGTCCTTCTGAGCAATATTGTCGATATCATGTGCACAATATTATATATTCAATTATATAAATATTCTTATTTCAAATGTAAATAGTTTGTTACGAAGTTGAAAATTACTTAATTGACTTAAAGCTCAGATCTGTAGTCTGGAAATTACTATTTCGAATTTTTTCAAATTCTAAATATTTTTCTTATTAAAAATGATATATTATTATTAATACTTCTACAGTGGTCAAAGTAGCAGAACGGGTCAGCATAGGGTCGAGGCCCCTATGCCATCTCGTTATTATTTTGATAGACGAAAAGTTTTTTTAATCAGTACAATTTTGTTCATTAAATCCATTCAAAAATAAACTTCTTGTCTATGAATTTATTTTCATATTGGGAGCAAACTTTCACTTTTTAGTTTGTTACCTATAAAAAATGTTCCCTAAGTTCTCTTTAATTGAATACATTTTTAATGAATTTATTTACTTTTTATCCTACTGTTTACCATTCATTTCTTGAAAACTTAAATACGATTGCATTCGTTATAGAAAATCTTTTTGTAGTTAAGCATTTCACCATAATGCAAAAACATGATGTCGTCATTTTGGCTGTACCTTTTTGAACTGAAATGCATGACAATTGCAATTTATTTCATTTTGGGTTCAGTAGTGAGTGGATTTACTGTTTTCGCTTCAGCCAAAAATCTTGTTACTTTGTTTTGCATTTGGCATGTTTTATTATTTTTCGCTACACAATTTAACGCTTTCATGCTTAACTTTGTTTTACTTTTTATTTTTGCTTTTGCTTTGTTATTTATATTTTCAAATATTTCTTAAGATTAAGTTGAGTTCATTTGTTACAACCCTCTTTTAGCTTAAAGTCGTTCGTTTTTGTGATTTTCATCGTTGTTATGTGTTACATCGCTTCTCTTTTTTTTAAGAAGAAAAAAAAAATTATTATAATAATTCTTTCTTGTTGATTGTGTGCATTTTTCATGACAGCTACGTGTTGACAGCTGTCATAGTGTCACATGATTAATGTTTGTCAAAAACAAATGTAGCATTTTGCCAAAAAACAATACAAAATATATACAAAAAACTACAGTGACTAATGACTGTAGAATTACCAGACAAATTGTATATGCTTGGGCTATGCTTACCCAGCACACGTTGAAACGAGGTTCAAGGAAATGCTATATTTCCGATCCTTATGAAATTAACGATTCATTCCTACTTAGGTAACTCAACGACATAATTTGATTTTCTAATTAACTTATTTTATTGGCACTAGATGTCACTTAATTCAAAAAAAAATTGCTATAATAATATAATAATTTTTAGAAAGGCAATATTTGAAAAATTTCATCAATTATATAAATTTTTAAAGTCTTGCAAAACTAAAAATTTTCATTTACTCTAACATATATAAAATAAAAATATATTGCAGAAAGCGCAATCAATTTTCTTTAAATGCGTATGCCTGCAGCGATTTCAATAAAAAATTGTTCACGTATTAACTCCTTTTGGAATTTTATTTTCTTTGCCAGGATTTTTTTTTACTGAAAGAATAGGGTAAATGTATCCCTGCTGCGATTTTATGAAAATTTTTAACATAAATTAAAAGGCGCAAATTTAATTATCTACTTCTTATCTTTAAAAACGTCTTTACTATATATTTTTCGGTGGAAATATTGATTTGGCCCTGTAGAGTTTTTCTGTCAATTGGAAAATATGATATCAGCCAACTACGATATAAGTGTGCACCCGTTTCAATATCCGTTATGGCTGCTGATATGCGTGCGGTTGCATCGTCTTGTTAAAACCGCTTGTTCTCCCAGGTCCACTTATTCAGGTAGTAGGAAATCTTTTATACCGTATTCAGACATGCATTTTTAATTGAGTCAATTAAATTTTAATTGCGCAAGTAAATCTAGTGTTCACTCATACTCAATTTAGCTGACTCAATTATTATTTGACAGCTGAAAAACATTGTTAGTTGTTTCGTGAATAGTCGTGTTTGTAAACTTTAAAAATGGATGCAAATTTTGGTTTAAAAGAGATTTTACTTGCCTATAAAAGAAACATGGAGCTTTTGGAGTAACTGCGACCGATTTTTGATTAAAAATGATCAGTGCTTAAAAAAAAGGAGTACTTGACAATTTTACAAAGTTTGAGAAAGCAGCACCTATTGCTCCAACTCAAAGATCACCTTCTTCACCGGCCATTTCGCTTTTGTTTATTTATTTATTTATTGGAGCTCAGTCTGTTTGAAAATTCAATTTGTTTTGTTTGTATGTTTGCATATTTTTTGAATCTTCGCTCGCCATTATAGGAAATTTTTTCTGCTCACTGAACACAGATCGTAATAAACACTCTTATAACCAGGGTTGCAATTCGAGTTTTACACAATTAGTGAGATGATTAACTATTAATTAATCAATTTAGTAATTAACTTATTGTATTATAAATTGTGGTCAAATAAGGCCTCAATTGCGAAAAATACCCTAATTGCGCAATTAAGGGGTATGTGTGAACACGGCGTTCGCCAATAACAGTAACAGTATTGCCGATAGCGTCCTCCAAAAAATCCTGTCCAATCACTCCTCCCACGTAAACACCTCACCAAACAGTAGTCCTGGGTGGATGTAACATCATTCGTGGTGCCCCAGAAATTAAGATTTTTTTTATTTGTTTGAAACTTAAGTGAAACAATACCTCGTAGTTTATTTTATATTTAGACTCAAAACTTCCCGATTATTATATAAAAATATCGACACAATTATTCTGCACTCTTGCGGAGTATAGAGTTCCATTGTTTTTCTGGTTTTGTGGTGCAGCTATCTGCTTCACAAATGTCAAATATGATTACATGTTATGATCGGATGATTACTTTCGTATACCCAGGAATTTTTTGGTGCTTTCAGTCGCATACTTTAGCTGAAATAATATTTTATTAAAAACGGATGTATGGATGTATGGAACCTACATTCTTTTGCCTCTAAGATATGAGAAATTTTATATATTCAAGATAACTCATATAAATGATCTATGCAATAAACTATCGCCGAAATGCTCGGTGGGTATGCATCAGTGAGTGTATGGCTGGAACAAGTAAAATGCAGTCGTATCATTTATTTTGTCATAATTATTTAGGACTTCTTCTGTTATTCAGTATGACGTTTGATAATATATTCGCGATGTTGTATTGCTTTTAAGACTACTTGCACAGTCTCATCTTATAAAATGATTATAAAATAATTGATTCTGTAAAAAACGAATAATGGAGTGCGAATCCTAACTATTTAAACAAATTCTTTGATTTATATGTTTAATAAAAAAAAAAAAAGTCACAACAAAAACTAATTGCACCGGTCAACAAAAAAAGGATTTTACTTAAGAGATATATATTGATTACAAATACATATAGAAACTGCGATTAAAAATCAAATATATTTGCTTTTTTGATTCGCGTAGCGTTTGACTGCATTTGTTTGCATATTCCAGAGGACCAACGTGGTTTATTCTGTAACTTCTTGCTAGAAAAATTGAAAGTTTTAAAAAGTCGGGAAGTTATTTTTATTACCCTATTTGGAAAAAAAATTTAGTTCTCATGAGATCTCCAAGTTGTGAGATCTCAGGAAGCTTTCTGCAGAAATTCTGTAATCTTATCACTGTGTTTGTATGTATGTGTGTGTTTGTGTAGGTGTGTATATACAAGTATGTGATCCTTTTGCAACTTTTAAATGGCTGAACCGAAATCAAACCAAGTGGTAGCGTTTCCTACTTAAATTTCCCATAAAATTCGATTCGAATCGACAGACTACAGGATATCTAAAAAAAATTTTTCAAAATAAGCACCTTGCAAATAATAGCGGCTTCTATCGAATTCAATCCACTTCAACTAACATAAAACGGTTCGAAATAATTTCTGTTTTTGGGAAACTACGAAAATATATATCTGATCAGTTAGTGTTCTCGATTATTTTAGCAAATGAAAATTAAATCAAAGTGATCAGTGAGTTCTTGTTATGATTTTGATATTTGTTTTAAGCTTCTCACTTATTAAAGTGGAAGTTTGAAATAATATCTGTAGTTATTTTAAGAAATTTTGGGTAAAGGTTCGCTGATGATATGCATTAGCCCTAGGGAAACGCGCATATAAAAAAGCTAAAACCCCCCATTGATCACTTTGAATTTTTTAGTAAGATTTTAGGAAAAAAGAATCAGCACATAATTAAAGTTAAAGAGGTTTAATCAAGCTAAGTTCATCACGAAGGGGCCGGTAGATTGAAAAGTTAAAATAATAGTTTTTTATCTCCAAGATCTCATAAGCATGAAACAACACAAAAACCTGGTCACTTGTATGATAGTCTCAGTTCCAATATATTCCCGATTGTAAACCAAAATATTCACCAACTACAAAAACTCTCAATATCCCTTGTTTTTGCAAATAAATAGCCTTCATTCAATATAGTTTTTGCAAAGTAATAAACCGCACTTAAGTTATTTTTGTTAGTCCACATTCCATATTGTTCTAAAGTAACTTGCACACATTGCAAAAGTTCATTTAAAATATTCTAAATGCCACTTAACTATGAAAAGGGATACCAATTCTCATGGCTTTACTACAGAAATAGCAACCATATTATGGAATAGCAAAAAAGGGATTCGTTTTTACTCTATTACAAATGAAATTTTCAGTTTTTCTATAACATCCTTTTTGTTTGTTACAATCAACATTTGTTAAGTCACTTAACATGTGTAAGAAAATGTAAATAAGTTTTTGTCTAACAATTTTTCGTCCATAATATAGATGTCATATATTCCCTGGATAGCGGTTGCTACATTCTTACTTCAATAGTATGCAGCATGTTGTGTAAGTACATGCAAGTGTATGTGTGAGTGCTGGAATTCGAGCTGTTATTAGAAATTTTACTGGTTCAATGAATAGAGCATAGTTTTATATAAATTGTATTCACATGTTAAGAAACTATTTTTACACTCGATGGCATTTAAACTTTGATTTCTTTGGCATTTATGGCCGAGCTACTACAACACAAACATTTCAACACAATTCCACTTTATAACCAAAAAAAAAAAGTAGATAAAAACAAAACGATTATTGTCTGGGATAACTCTATTTAGCTCGAAGGTTAACAACAATGTATTTTTGCTTCAATAGCACATACTAGAATATTATTATTGCTGTTCAATAGCAGTTGAGTTAAACAATTAGGCATTGTTGGAGTCATCTATTATGGTTATTGTTTCAGATCAACTATAACTGAAGGAAACTTAAAAGTGCTGAAGCAGTCGGGTTTCTACTTGGATTAAATAGTTCTTTGATTATTGAATTAAGTTTTTTGGTTAAATCGATATTGTATTATTTGCACAACCGATTTCCCTGAATTTACATATTTCAATTTATATATGCTATTTAATATTTTTAAATGTCGTTTGTAAACCATAATAAAGACTATGGAAAAATAAAACCTCTAGATCAAATTCAAGCTGAAGAGGAATTAATAAATTTGGAATATTAAGTGATACCGTTGTTGACATGTTATATGTGGTCTTACAATAATGCACGATGTTAATCTTTAGTGAAGTAAAAAGTTTTCAGAGAATTATCTTAATAGTTTTTAAGATCATAATGCGGGGCAAGACAGCCATTGTTTTCTTTGTTGTGTAGCAACGGGAACTATGTTGTAGGAATCATGTATTGTTAAGATCCATATATACAATTTTTGTCCACAAAAAGATATAACGGCCACTATCCAGGACAATTGCGTGGCCGGCCTGAGTGCATCGGTGTTATAAAATTTCCTAAAAATCGAGGTTCTCCCGATTGTGGATACATTTGCACGATTATAGTGAAAAAAAATATATCAGAAAAAGCAAGAAATGCATTTTGATTTGAACGTCCATTTTAGTAAAAGGTTTCAACAATCTTAGCGAGCTGCTCACTTCTGTACCTCTCCATGATTGAATATATCAAACACCAAAAGAATGAAACTCCATAACAAGTAGTGCAAAAATTACTCGCCCTTGAAGTCTTATTCATAATTGATAAAGGGCATTATATATAAATGTATATAAATGGAAAAGGTTACATGAACAAACTATGATCCATAATGAATTTTTGCTTAACAGTGAGGAATATGGCTTCACTGGCGATAACAATAAGAAACTGGCCAATACTTATTTGTGGAAGGTAACTAGGGTTACGAATGAACTAATATATTTGATATTCCTAATTAACAATTTTATGGATTAATTAAAAATGAAAGACCTAATTGTTACAGCTTAACTTTATTCGATTCTCAGATTTTTTCATAAATTAGGTAGAATGATGGCTTTATTTGAGAATATAAAAAAGTATTCTATATTTAAAAATATATAATAATAACAATGAATAAAGTAAAATCAAAATTGAAATAAAGGTGTTTCTTATTTGTGGCAACACTGATTTCTCTCTTCAAAAATATTATTTATTTCAATAAATTGAATTCCTCTCAACATAAAAACAAAAGTAATATAATTATTTTTCTAGTTGTGGCAACACTGATTTCTCTATTTAGAAATATCATAACAAAAATTTATTATAATTAAACTCTTATCAATAAAATAAATATGTTCTTAATCGTGATAGCATTGAATGCTCTATTTTCAAATATTATTTATAAAAAAAACTATAAATTCTTATCAACTTTTTTTATGTTCATAAAAAAATAAATTTGTTAGTTGTGGTAACACTGATTTTTATATTCAAAAATATTATTTATTTAAAATAAATTATAATTGAATTCTCATCAACATAACAATATAACTAAAATATTTATTTTTTTAGCTGTGGCAACACTGATTTCTCTATCTAAAAATATTATGTGTTAAAAAACTCTTATATGTTAAACTCTTATCAATATAAAAAGCAAAATTGAAATAAATCTTTTTATACTTGTGGTAACACTGATCTATTTAAAAATATTATTTCTTAAAAAATATTATATATATAAGTTCTTATCAACAGAAAAACAATATTAATAAAGAAATTTTGTTTAACTGTGGCAACACTGATTTCTCTATCTAAAAGTGTTATATGTTAAAAAAATTGTAATTAAACTCATCAATATATATACAAAATTGAAATAATTTTTTTTTTTAATTTGTGGTAACACCGGCTGCTCTGTTTAAAAATAATATTTATTAAAAAATTAGTAATACATATTTAAATTCTTATCAATATAAAAGAAAATTAAAATAAGTAATTTTCTAGTTGTGGCAACACTGATCTCTCGATTCAAAAATATTTATTAAAACAATTATACATAAATTCTTATCAACAAAATAGCAGAAGTAGATTAAATTTTTTCTTAGTTGTGGTAACACTGATTTCCTAATTTAAAACTATTATATATTAAAAAAATAATGATCATCATATCAATATAAAAACAAAATAAATATTTTCTAGTAGTGGCAACACTGATTTCTCTATTTAAAAATATTATTTATTAAGAAAAATAATATTCAAACTCGTACCAACTAAAATAAATTTTTTTTTAGTTGTTGTAACACCGATTTCTTTATTAAAATATATTTTATAGAAAAACATATATAATAATTAAATTGTTATAAATATTTTTTTCCTAGTTGTGGTAACACTGATTTCTAGAAAAATGTTATATATAAAAAAAATACATATTTAAGGAGAAGAAAAATTTTTTTTAGTTGTGGTAACACTGTCTCATGTATTATTATTCAATAACATCTACCTATTAAATGCCCTGAATACTATTTGCACACACGACAGCATGATCGAACATCACTTGCTTATGAGAGAACACTTACTGCAATAGTTAGTGGGTTGCTTATGATTTAAATACTTTTTTATGAGCGCACTTGTGGCATTTTAACGAACCTGCAAACTGTCTGGTTGCCAAAGTTCGCTAAAGAGCGCAACAAAAGCAGTACATCAACGAACGAACCCGAAAGATGCTCACAAGAGAGGAAGTTTACATTTATGGTGTTAATGAAGTCTATCCACAACTTTGAGAAGTGAATAGGAGGCTCCATGAAAGAAAATTGCAAAGCATGACAATATCAGAGAGCATTATTTTATATGCTTTATTTTACCCTGTTGCGTTTTATTAAATATAACATATTATATATCGTTGGAAAGGTAATGAAGTCTAGTTTTACAATTAGTTTTTATAATTTGGATATTGTTATTTATAACGGTTAAAAATCAGTAAATTTTTAATAAAATACTCTGATTAATTTTCTTAAGGCTAACTCTGTACCCTGTTGCACATTTTACTCTGAGTTTGTCCGATGGTGGATTCAATTCTCCGGTCTGTTTTAAATTTAACAATAATATCGATATGTAATTGGATATATAAAATTTAATAAATATATAATAAATTACATTGAACACTACTTTTGTTGTTTTGATAAGTTATACACTCCAAGCGTAGTGTAGAAAGTACGAAAAGGAGTATTGCACATGATACAATTAACGTTAGCGTTTCTCTACATAACCGTTTTTAATTTGAAGGCTAGCAAAAGATACCTTAGTTTCCCTGTAGAACACCTAAAACAGTATGTTTGGTTGCTTTGGCTTAAATTCTTGTAAAATCATTATTGCTAACGTTTTCCTGATAAATCGGATATACAAACTAATTAAAACTTTGAAAGTAAATTTAAAGCAGTCCCCCGAAAATAATGTCCGACTTATTTCACTGGGAAGCTTATCAATTTAGTTCCTGATATAAACATAATTAATTTATAACATTTAAATTAGATATTTTATTATATATTCAAAATACTTTACAAAATAATTTTGCAAAGTATCGCTGCATTAGAAGCTAAAGAGCGACTTGTCCTTATGTTGCTGATCTTATTAGCATGTATTTGAATGACGGTCAACGGCTTATGGTTTCACTTAAGGATTAATACTGTAGTTCTTCACAGAAAACTCCTTGGAAGAACTGGAAAACTATAATATTATCTGAGGTATGGAAATTCACTAGTGCCAAATAGAATCAGGACTCTTGAAAGAGGTTAAACGTTAACTGGTCTGTCTCCTTTTAAAAGATAGTAGCCAACGTATCTGGATGTTGACTGAATCAGAGATGATTTGCTGCTGTTATAAAATATATATATATATTCCTATTTGCAATCTGCTCGTTATTTGTCCATCACTTTGGCAATAGTATTTAAATGTTTTTTTTTTGCAGATTTGTCTTCTTAACATCTAACCAAATATATTATTTGCATTTACAACGCAACGTATCTAACTGCTGGGTTCTAGTAGCTTTTATTGGACTACGTGTATTTACTTTAAGTACAGTAGAACGCACACGTTTTTATGTAAACGTAAATATACAAACGCAAATATATCCTTATTTCTGGTTCTACTGCTCATGCTACTGCTGCTGCTGCTGCTGCTGCTGCTGCTATTACTGATGCCATTCGTTTTTGTTGTTACATATTTGCAACATTTTATAAATGTTTTCAACAAAAAAGGGATCTACATACTTTTTATTGTCCTGCATACATGTTGTAGTCTTGGAGCCTTGTATTTGTATTAAAGCTGCAAATGATAATATGAATATGAACTTTGTACGTCATGTTTTATTTTCAAACCACAATGTGTGTTTATTGAAGTATGTAAAAATGTAGAAAATTTACTCATGTGGAATGTTGCAAATTGAGATTGCAATCATTGTTTGAATGTTTAAACAGATTATGGTGATGTTGTTTTTTACTTTTCTTCCCTCATTGTATTAAACACCATGTTGCAAAGTAGTGCTGATGGCAAAATAAATCGCAATAATAATACATTTACATATCAGTTATTGGTTAGAAAGGATGCTCAACAAAGTGAAAGGTGTTTCTTTATGAAGTAATTTTAAACCACATGGAATGAGCTGCGGTTCTAATATAAGAACTGCTCCACTGCTAATTGTTAAAGTTTTCAATGAAGACCACTTTAAAAGTTATATTTATAATAGCTATTTAATTTGTGAACGTCCCCACTGTGTTTTGTGATATTGTCGTTACGTTTTAATGCTGAAACTTCTTCTTGAATAGTTTTGGCAATAAAAATTTACATTTGATTAGGAAATGTTTGCCAAGTTAAACTCGGTTTATACAATGTTGTACAACACAATGTAATGAAAGGATTAAGGCATTATAGACTGTTCAAGGCTTAAAACTTTTCTTCAAGTTAAAGTGCTTTTAAATATCATAAAAGAAAAGCGCAAAATTAACACAAAACTTAACAATTTATTGGGTTTTAGTTAATGGGTATTTATTATTTATCAAATGCGTGATAAATTGCTGGATGTATTCTCGCAATCAAGAAGGAGTATGATTGAGTGACGTGTTTAAGTCGATGCTTAGTTGGTATCGACTGAATGTCTCCCTAATTACATATTAACCTCTAAGTTTCTTGTATGGAAGTTTCTAAGTATTATGGTTTAATTAGTTTTTAGGCTGTTGTGATATCGTGAATGCCATGAATACAGGAGATCGCATGTATCTTAGATACATAAATGCCTATTTCTTGACGCAACTTCTTGTAATTGGAAAAAAAATTATTATAAAAACTTTCTGTAGACAAACTAAAATTAAGAAGATCCCTTGGAAAAGTGAACACAAAATTCACGAAGCGTCGGGAAAAATATGAAATAGAAATTGAATTTTTATTTACATTGAACACGGTAGGCCAGTAGCTAACAAATTACTTCCAAGAACAATAGAAAGAAAATTTGGCCATCTATAAGTTATAACAAAGAATTATACAAGATTTTCTGGATTTTGTTTTTTAGCCCACTATAATGGGAGTCGCACTGGTAACTACATGATGTCTAATTATAAATAAACCTCAAAACCCAGCGGGTCTCAACTGCCTAGAAATTAAATATTATTAAAAAATGCAACCAGCAGTTATATACCCAGTGCCAACTCTTGTGACTTAGCTCACGTTGTTTCTGTGCTTTCTGGACAAAGTTTTAGTCTATTTAGCCACATCTTCGTATGTAAATATTAGTACTAAATCTAAATAGAATTGCCTAAAATAGCCTAGAAATAGGTTGTTGAAGTAATAAGGCCTGAGAACAAGAACGATGGAAGGTTAACTTATAGGAGTTTCCTTTCAAGGTGTAACCATAATCATCCACTATGAGTTGTAGAACACCCAACAAAATATGTAGTCAACACTCTCAATAGATTACTTTTATATTACAACAATTATTTGTTGTTGTTGTTCTTTATTTCTCTAACAACTACAATTAGAGTCGGAAAAAAGCCAGCCAATTGTAGAATAAAAACGTAAGAAAATGTTATGACTTTGATATTTGTTTTATGCTTCTCACTTATTAAAGTGGAAGTTTGAAATAAATATCTTTAGTTATTCTAAGAAATGTTGGGTACACGTTTCCTGCTGATCTGCATTAGCCCTAGTGAAATGGGTATAGGAACTAGCTAAAACTCCTCAGTTGATCACTTTGATTTTTTTATTAAGATTTTGGGAAAAAAGAATCAGCGCATAATTAAAATTAAAGAGATTTTAAATTTATTAGTGTTCAATCCTACAGAAGTCATGTGGTGGTTTTCGGTACTTTCTCAACAGAAACTTGGACGATTGTGTGATTAAGCTATCAGAATCACTGGAAGACACGTAAGCACACGCTTTATCAATGATTTAACTTAAGACTAACGTTGTTTTCTCTTGTAGAGAAGAACAACAACATTTATTACACTTTTTATAGAAAATTGCAACATTATGTCTTATGAAAGTAAATAATTTGTTAGAAACTAATCCAGTATTCCTTACGAAAAACAGCTTCTCTTTTGAACCCCTCCCGAACTGCTACTTTTTAGAAAAAATAAAAATTTTTTTTACTTGTTTCGTAGAAAAGAAAACAACATAAGTAACAGTGTCTAAAGTAGTGAAAAAGGTGTCGAAGTTTTATGATTCGCATTGGTGACAGGTTGTATTAATTGTGGCTCATCATGTGCACTGGTCGCTGATGACTCCCGATAACAAATAATACGGGTCATGTATTTACTAAAAGAGCGGCACCCTCTTTCATCCACATTTCTGGCAAAAAACTAACCGACGAAGTAAAAATTAAAAATAACTATAACATAATTCTCTATCTTTTAGTCTGTCTTCATGTGTCCTCCTAACACTATCCCCTCCTTTCTAAATGTGACCCGTAGCACGGCATATGTAGGGATCACTCTCCCTGAGTGCTGGTTCAACAAGCAAAAAAAAAAAAAAATAGCAAGCAAACAAGGAAACGTTTTTTAATAAAAAATCTGCAGTTCACATAATATATGAAAATTATGTTGGCAAAGCACAAGGATATATCTGTTGCATCCCCGAGCCTTCAGAGAATTTCGCAGTGAGCGACATTTCCTAATCAATTTAAGAAGTAACTATAGACGATTGACAAAAATCACATATAATTAACATCAAGAACAGGAAGGACATGGACCACTAAAAAGTTAAAAAAAAATTGTTTCTTTTTTGCAACGACAAAATGCAAAAAGTATTTGAGAAGATCCAGATGAGCACTATTTTTGGTTCATAATTTTAGGATTATATTGACAACTTTGGAATGTGTGTTTTTAATGGGCTGTTGTAAACTATTTCCTTAAAGTTTTAATTTAGTTAGATTTTCTAAAACTTGTTTTCGACTTCCATGCAATTGTCTGATAGATCGATACATAATTTTTTTTTTGAACAATCAGTATTCATTCGGATGGTTCAACGTGTTCAAAATAAGTTTAGATCAATACTACTGATAAAAAGTTCTTATCTTGTACTCCTCCTGTTCATGGAATTCGTATGTAATAAAAGATACCTTCACACTTGTGAAGTATTTTCCTACTAATGAAAGATATTTTGATTCTGATACCTGCTATAATTAAACAATTAAATGCCTAATTAATATACAGTGTGATAGAGTACAATATACTGTTTAAATCAACTACTTTTCTGAGTTATAAACGCTTTGATTGGAATTTACTGTTTACGCTTCTTTGGGCAAGTATTTGATAATTGTAAATGTACGTCAAGATTGTCAGAAAAATGTTTCTGCCAAGATATAAAAAAAAATAAATATGTACTTAAAAACCACTTAAACAAATCAAGTCACATCATTAAGTCCATCCACTTTAATTGTCAGTCACAGTAAAACTTCTTAACTTTAAAATTGGAAGAAGCAAAAAGAAAAATAATATAAAAAAATAAACACAATTTCCAACAGTCATTTATTGTCAAGACTTTAACTAAATAATCCTTTTAAAAAATTTTCAAAAGAATTTCTTTCATCTGTTTGGCCATCACAACAGCATCTACTTTTTCAATTCATTTCAGGAATAAAAGCTGTCAAAGTATTATAAACGCTTTTAATCCATATGCGGCCAAATTGTATTAAAAGACAAATTGTTGCTGTGGCAGATTAATGTAAACACGAGCAAGACAAACTGGAATGTATTTGTAAAGGGATAAATATCACAAAAATACAAAATTTAGCTGTATAAAAGCATAAATAAGCTGAAATTATATATAAAGACTTTAAGACTGTAGATAAGCCTTTTTGCTGTAGCTTTTGAAGTGCTACAAATACGGAATATTATATCACATTATGACATACACTTGGAACCAGTGCCTCTATCTTATTAACCGTGCTCGTTTGTACCGTCAATAGTATTCGCTGCTCTCTAGTTCCATCACAAGTCCAACTAAAATGAAAGGCGAATTCTTAAGTTTCAGCAACATTTCAATATCCTGCCAAGTCCATTTTATAAACGTTAATTTACAAAATATGATGACTTTCGTTTGATATACAAAATACTCAAATCCATTTCAAATCATCATAACAACAGCAGGGCATTAATAATTCGCTTATGCCAAACAATAAAGAAAAAAGCAAACAAAACATTTAAATATAATTTTCCAAAGATACAGCAGCTGCTGCTATTGTCACTGCTGATGACTTTGCTCGATTGCTTGGAGAAATAGCAGCAACTCAAAAGATATGAGAATGAATGACATAATTATGGGCGACAACATAATTAAGAATGACATGCAAAAGTATGAATTATCACTGAAGTGTCACTAAAAATGAAATTAATGCTTCAGTTTAAAATTCAACAAACAAAATCATAATGATAAATTGAAAGAGTTGTGCTGATGAAAAATGAGACACGCACAGTCAGACGGCAGTCAAAGCTAAAGCCACTACAGTACTAATTTCTATATGGGCAGACACGGCGTGTGGGATTAAGTGTACCAAATTTATAATATGAAAAATTGTATTTTTTTTCGAAGGTTTATTTTGAAACAGCCTGTTGATGTGTTTTCTTGATAATTTGGGGATTGAAGAAATTTGTTTACTTAAATAATAAAGAGAAAAGTTTTACAAATAAAAAAAAAAATAAAAAATAAAAAAAACGAGATGACAAATGAATTTTATATGTGACAAACCCTTTACGCGTAGGATTATAAACCGAAAAATGAACAAACTTTGATGTCTTGCCAGATTAAGCAAGAGAAGTGTGTGAGGAACTTTAAAATGATGATGAATGTTTGAAATTTGTTCTCATAATATTATCTGACGTTTAAGCGCTATTTATTGTAGTCAGATGTTAGATGATTAATGCGCAAGTTTTGCTTGTGTGGGAAGGAAGGTGGCTGACAAATAAGTAAAAATGTTTAAATGAAAATATAAGGATTAAAATAAATATATGAAATTATATTCAATTTGGCATAAAATTGTGTTACTTATTATAACTTCTTACCATTTAGTTATTAATTTATTTGATGATTTAAACATATACATACGCCCAGCGGGATAAAGAGGGGGTAAAGGTGAATTTCACAATGCCTCTTTTATTGGATGTAAAATTTATTTTACTCAATTTATCGCTCGCTTCTCTATAATCCTGCTAAGAAGGCCTTTGAGCTATAAGCTGTCAGAAGACCTGAATATTATAATATATTTTCATTTTTCATTAGCAAAATTACACTTTTATATATAAATATATATAAAATAATTATTTAAGATTTACAAATTATTTACAATTAAAAAATATAATCTTTTAAAAGGACATAAATGTTCAAATATACTTAAGAAAATTCAAAAGATAAAAGTTTGACTTAAGATTCATGGGAAAAAGAAATCAGAAAAATCAAACGTGAAGAAAAGTTACACTGGTTTACAGTCAAAAAATACCAAGAACGGCACATTTCTAGATAAGATAATTGGGACTTCCTGAACACGAAAAACGCTGTAATTTTTTATGTTAAGTAAAATTTTTCAGATAACGGTACTTTTATGTTTTTCGGTGTGGTCCCACTCAAACCCTTTTGGAGCACGAGACAAATTACTTACAGTGAAAAATATTGACAAAATACATTACAAAATTAAAAAATCGCAATTGATCTACCTGGGAGGGCAATCGGATATTTTTCATATAGATTTTTTTGCATGAAATTAACTAGCAGCAGAAATATTTATCTACTGTTAAAATTTCAACGTATTCCGATAACTCTTTCATCTCTAAAATCATATTCGTTAGGGTGTGGGTGTAGTGGCAAGTTTTATATAAACAAAAAAGGCTTTATTTTTAGTTATTAGAAACGTTGAAATGTTTTATTATTTCACAAAAATTAATAAACTTATTTCAGGTTTTATTTAAGTTAAAAACACGTAAAAGTGCTATATTCGGCTAAGCCGAATCTTATACACCCTTCACCAATTTTTTTCTTTCTAAGTTATAAAATAGTCTGTTGCCTTTTTGGTTACTTTTATGAATAAGAACAATTAATAAATTTTCCACCTCTAAAAACGAAATTTTAATATCTTTTATCATGGCAAATTTTCATTATGTATAAAGCTGTTTTGTTTAAGAAAAAGTACTAATTTGTAACCATTTTGGTAACTTTCATGTACTACAAAATATTGCAGTTATCCAACACTGGAATTAAATTTTGGAAAATGTTATATATTTGAAATTAATTTTGTTTCTCCTGAATTCAAAAAATTGTTTTAGTTAGTAAAAAAACAACGTTAGTTGCCTTTTTGGTTAATTTATGTAAACAAATTTCAATTTCCCATTCCTGGAAAAAAATTTTTATTTTTTTAAGTTTCTAATAGAAAATTGAAGATTCCCAAAGTATGAAATTTACAAAAAAAAAACAATAATATAATTGATTTTTGGTGTTCACTATGAGTCAAAAAATAGCTTAAGCTTCCCAGCTCTGGTACCATATTTCGGTTCTGAATTTTAATACCACTCTATTTAATTTCATTTCCAAACCATCAGTACAAGAGCGAAGTCTCTAGGTTTTCTGGGGGCCTGGAGAAACCCACATACATCCAGACGGACATCGGTCAATTGTCATCGCTATTCATAAGCATCCAAAATATGTATAACTCATGGGGTCCCATATTAATATCGAAGAAATTAAATACGGAATGACAAACCAGTATATACCCTTTCACTCTCTGTGAAGGGTATAATAAATATATATAAATATTTCTCGCAGGCACCTACTCTTGTACACGTTGAATAACCCCTGATATGCCCATTTCATTAAAAATTTATCTTATTTGTTAAAAGTATAATAAATACATTTTCAACTAATTAAATAAATATATAAAATAGTTTTTAAAATCTCAATTTATTTTTCGGTTCACCCCATAATCAACGTCATTAGCGTGTTGGCAATCGTTGGCTCCCGCCAAGAAAATAACACAACATGTTGTGCTAAACAGTTGTCAGCATTAATTTAAATTCTGATGTCTAATAAAGTGTCAACATCGTTGTGTGTATGTGATCTGCCAATTTTCTCATTGGCAGTACAACAAGACAATTTTGAAAGTGTAAATGTTTAAGAGTATGTGTGCACTAGTATTCACCACACACACAAACATGTATGCTATATATTCGTATGTAAATATTATTATCTCTGCAAGCATATTTATGTTTTATTGCTCATATACATTTAATTTAATTTAAATTTATCATTGCATTGCATTGCAACAACAAAATAATATCGTAACGAATGGTTTTTAATTTTTCGCACCATAAAATCACAAAATATATGCAATTTGTAATAATTTAAGACATGCATTAATATTCATTTTGCTTTTCTATTTCATTTTGTTTAAAATTTTTTAATTAAAATTGCAAATATATATGATTGCGTCTACACACTTGAATTATGATCATTTTTTAAGGTTAAGTGATTTTGTAAGAATAATAATGTTTTCAAATTTAAATTTATTAGACAAGCTCAGGACTATATGGAGATCAGAAACTTGTACATAAAGTTACTAGTTATTCAAGGTGTTGTTTTTAGAATCACAATTTGGAGTTGGCATCACTGATTTATTTGAGTACCCATTTAACAGCTGATAGTTGTTTTTTGTTTAGTTTGCTTTGAAATTTCACTGTGAATCGACTTATACCACAGCAACAATGGGTACGTAAATAAGCAAAAGTATCATATTTGGAGTGAGGAGAATGCACAAGAACCTTTAAGTCCACAGAACGCTATTTTTTGGTACTCTTTATTGGGCCACTCGTCTTCAAAAACGATAATGGTCAGAATGTTACTGTCAATGGTAATCGTTCTAGGAACAGGATTCGATATTTTCTTATACCTAAATAACGTGGCATTAATCTTGCTGATATGTGGATCCAAGAGGATGAAGCCACATGCCAGTTGGGCGCTACAACTGATTTAATCAAAGAAACTATTGATGAAAATATGATATCACGTAATGACCCAATTAATTGGCGACTTAAGTCCATTGGATTATTTTCTTTAAGGTTATGTTAAGTCACTTGTCTGCATCGATAAACCGCAAACAATTTAACACTTGGAAACCAACATTCGAAGAGTTATCGGCGAGATACGGCCGCAAATGCTGCGAAGATTTGTTTGAAATTGGAATTGCGGATTGAGTTTTCTACGCGCTAGCCGTGGAGGCCACATGATATTCAACATATCAAAACATTAATTCCATAAAACTTTCTTTTAATTGAGCCCTGTTTCATTGATATTAAAAATATGTTTCCTTGTTTTATTATAATATAAACACCCATTATAAAAACCCTTAAATAATTGTAAATATATTAAATTGACTAAAGATATATTTTATTGCCAAAAACAATCCCATCAATTATATTTCGTTTGGCCATTTTAATAACAGCTGATTATTACCCCACATATAAGACAAACTGGTGATTTTGACACCTTAATTTCTTAATATTATAAGCCTGAATATAATTGGGAAAAAGGATGATATGGTGCAGAAATAATAATTTTTTTTACGATCCCTATTTCTATAGGGAGCATAATTTTGTTGTAACAAAATATTTTAATGAATTAGCCTAATGTTTGAACTCACTCATCCAAGACAATATATGCATACACTCTACTAACACAAAAAATATATTTTTTAGTAATATTCAACAAAAGCTAGTGCCTGTCAAATCATTGTTTGTTGTGCTAGAGATTTTGATAAATGGGCAGCAAATGCTGCCAACAAAGAATTTATTTATTAAAAAAAAGTATGAATACAATAATAATAATATATTATAATATGTTAAGAAACAGTTTGAAGCGAAATAATAGCTTTTGTGTATGTCGAAAGAAAGCTTTTATATTGTTTGCAATACCCTTTACAATATGGCATAATTAAAAAGTAAAAGTAAAATATATTTCAATATTCTTTTAAAATGGCTAAAACAACAAGTGTTGTAAAGAAAGCCAATATTTAAATAATACATTTAAAACTGCTAAACATATATAATATATGCCTAAATTAATTCGTTTTATTTTAATAACAAACATATTCGACCACCTTTAATTCTTACCATTTAATTATATGTACACAGTTGGCAAAATAAAGAATTCTAGTTATAATTAAGGCTAGAGCGGGCCATAAAACGGAGGCTATCTAATTAGTTTTTTCTCGGCTAATTGCCCGATGAGCGTCTTGAATTCAGAAATAAATATTCCATAGTATAAGGGAAAGTACACATCGGTTTCAAATAATCAACTTATACATCAAAGAACAACAGCTGTTTTCGATAACTGTTACAATTTCATTATCAGTACTCATGGTTATTTAGGTTTATTACCAGTTGAAGTTATTTTATCACAGAAGATGTTAGTAAAGTAAAAACTAAATATATAATTCACAGCATTTAGCTTTAATAATCAAATCATATAAATAGTGATCATTTTGTAATCTTTATGTGTCAACATAAAGTAAACTAGAGCCTGAAGAGTAATTACAATAAGAATTTAAGTTAAAAAACAAGGTCGAATAATATATCAAAATAATTGCTAATTTTTTAATATTTTTATTTAAGGGCCATACAAAACTAGAGATAAAACATAATTTCTATGTAGAAAAAAATAAATATATATTCATATTGTCAAAAAGTTGTAATATTTTAGACCAGCTTAGAAAAGTTGTCGTTATGCTGCATACAAAAAAGTCATAAAATAATAGCACTCTTTTAGGTATGTTTTTGTTTTGTCATAAAATCGCTCTAGAGATCTGAGTCGAACGGCTGAAAATTATTAGTCGAGACGGCGATAGTTATATGTCTGTATATTAAAACAAATTTTTATAAAATAAAAATACATGAACCTGAAAAAAACTGTTTCTCTCGTTTAAGTTATGCAACTGGCAGCCGCTGAAAGTTTTTCCAATTGCCGCCTCCAAAAAGATGTATTTAACTCATACCTAGACAGCAGTTGTTTTAGTTTGGTTATACAAATTCATTTAGCAGAGGTTGTTCACAATAGTCATATTTTTCGTGCAATTATTTTATGACTTACGACCTTATGACTACAGTGTGAATCCCCAAAATATATTATAAGAAATTTTAAATTATTTCATCATTATTTTTCAGGAAAGGGAAAGCACGTGTTCAATGGTAAACTTAGCACCTCAATAAAAATTTTCATGCAGTTTTTAAGAAAATTTTTCTAAAATGTGTTCGTTCCATATGAAAAGGGAAATATAATCAACAGTTTACAATCTGAATATTAACGATTTTTCTTGATATCCTGTTTTAAAAGAACGAATACTTTACTTTTGAATAACTTTCACTGTTTCATATTCGGCATTGACTAAAAAAATTATTATTGCATCATCAAAAGAAGTCCATGGCATCCTTTTAGGATTTAATTATAATATTAAGCATCAGAACCGTTGTTCCATCATCATTAACTTCTTGTTAATTGTATCGTTGAATAGGTCACCACGTGGTATCTCTATTAATATATACGACAAAACAACGAAAACTATAAAATTGTAGAATAAAACCGTAAGAAAATAAAAAAAGGGAAAAGTGATCAGTGAGTTCTTGTTATGACTTTGATATTTGTTTTCGACTCCTCATTTATTAAATTGGAAGTTTAAATTAACATTTTTAGTTATTCTGAGAAATGTTGGGCAAAGTTTCCCTGATGATCTGAATTAGCCCCAGTGAAATGCGCATAGGAAAAAGTCAAAACCCCTCAACTGATCACTTTGAATTTTTTAGTAAGATTTTGGAAAAAAACTATCACCACATAATTAAAATTAAAAAGTTTAAAAGCAACAACTCCCAATAATATTTACTAATTTGAAGAATCAAAATTTTATTTGAGCACGATTTTTCTACTTTTACTTTTTAAGTAGAATCTGGAGATACTCCAGATTTATACGCATAACTTGCATAATGCGTAAGAAGGTAGATTTTACTAAAAAGTGCAGAGTTAGTTTTAATATGACTGTTCATAGTGTGCCAGCAAAGCATAAAAATCAAAACTAGATTTGTTGTGAGCAGAATGTTTTTATGATTTCACAATTTAGACTATAGCTTCATAAAAAAACACAATTAAATAATTATATATACGAAGTGTTCAATTAATACAAACTTGCAATGTCTGCACCGCCTTATTTAATTGCAGTTTGTAAAATATTTCCTTTTCATGTCATAATTCTTGAAAGTGTCAAACTGGCGACAACTTCTTTCGTAAGAGCCGAAGAAAAATGCAATAGACAAATAAATAACTGCATGTAACTTTCAAATTCCAAACAAATACTGAAGTCATAGAACAATAACAACGCCATAGATATTCATTGAGGACTAACTTCAACAACAATATAAAAAACAACCATATAAATATATAAGTTTACGAGTAACTGGGCTAAATCAAAAAATTATAGAGGCGAATTAATGCAATTAATTACAGCTCATTTATGACTATTAATTATGCAACATGTGCCACCTAGTGTCCACAGATAATGGAGCCATTTTTATACTCAAAGTTCGTTTACGTTAAACCCTATTAGAGAGACTTATTGACATATCAAAAATATTTCTTTGTAATCAAACGATATGAAGGGGATTAGGAAAGTAATGCAATTTCAAGATGATATTTGTAGACTAGACAAAAACAACAACATCAAATAATATAAAAGCAAATAAACTGAAATAAATAAAACTATAAGTCAGTGTTTGTTGTGTGACAAGAACTCAATGATTAATGAGGTTATTGAAATGTAAATACACCGAGACGCCATTAAATAATTATGCTAAATAAATCATAAAAAATACAGTGTCCGAATACAATGAAAAGTACACACAATCGATATGGGTGTACGACATGAGAAATTTATGATCATGGCTTTTATTTTAAATTTTATTTTTTACCCGCTGTGAGAACTAACTAAATATTAGGCTGAATCATAAATGCTGAATAAATAATAAATCGTTTAAGAAATAAAATTAGCCGTAAAAAAATATAGAGTTTTTAACACTCACATACCCAAACTCACTTTTACTACTTATAAACTCTCAATTACACAAAATCCATAATTTTTAACTGCTACATAAAATATAAATACATACAGACATTCACAAAAACATATACACATACATATATGTAGCTTAACTCATTGCTAAAGCGCCATCCTTTACTATTGTATTTAGTAAAGAAAAATAATTGGAAAAAATATATATATATATGTATATATAAACAACCAATTTAAACATCAGTAGCTGAGTGTGCCTGATTATGTCTGAAGTTTTGTTATATCAAAGAAGAAAACAAAATACAAACTCGTAAATCAATTTATTTGAAAATGTCAAAAAACTGTCAAATTGTACAGCTACTGATAGATTGAATGCCAGGCAAACGCACAAACTGTTGACTCACTAACAGAATACAGTGGTTTTGAGTATCATATTTTTATTATTTATAACAAAAGCATATCATCAGTTTCTATATGGTACATAGATTTCTAGCAAAAATCAGTTAATAAGTTGTTGTTATTAAAAAAAATAAATCTTTATCGATATTACAAAGTAAATGAGCTGAATATTCCCAAATATAATATATAACAGATGTAATAAAACCTTTGAGTTTCATTCAAGTACAGAGAATTTAAGTTAAATCCTGTAAAGCAGGGACCTTTGCAAAATAGTTACCTTTCAACTTATAAATAAATGGGATTTATTTTGCCTTCATAAAATAAATCTGAATTTTATTTTAAACTCATTTGAAGAGTTTTATTTTTCTCGTCACAAAATAAAACTCACTATAGGAATTAAGACCCCAAGTAGTGCAATCTAATATAATTCCTTTAATGTATTCGCGGCTTTGAATTTGTTTATTAATGGAAAATATATTTTTGTCTGAAGTAAGAAAATTATATCCCACATATGATGGCTATTTTCGGCTTCGCAAATTCGTGCTCTTTATAATATATTTTCCTAAAATTTCCTGTGTTATGGCTTGAATGTCATTGTGCATGATTTGTTTTAGTTATGGTACGACCGCTGGCTTATTTACTTATACCTTTTTCCGAACATCTTTAAAGAAAACAGTTTGCCGCTGTTAACTTCGGTGAATTTGTTTGAAAAAATGCGTTCGCCAAAGTGGTCCCGTAACAGATCAATTCTATTCCTCGGAATATGAGCTGCAGCGCCATCCTGTTGGAACTTCAACTGTGCATGGTTCTCTATAGCCAGCCCAAAAAAATCGTTTGATATTTATCATCTTTTCCTGTAAATGGGACGCCATGTGAATATGGACCGATGATAAGACGATACACCGCATCAAACAGACCACTTAAGTGGGTGTAATTGTTACTGATGAACTATTTGTTGGATTCTTCGTACCCCACATCTTTAAATTTTACTGGTTTACGAAATCATTCAAAAGGATATATGTTCATTGAAAAAACTTGCCGCGTGAATTAACCGTTGATTTTTGATATAAAATTTAATAAGTTTTGATGGCTGTTGTGTTTTCTATTGTTCCATTAAAAATCTCCAAAGTTTTTTTTGACAAAATTCTGAAACAAAAAAAAAAATATATATATATATATATATATATATATATATATATATGTATATATATATATATATATATATATATATATATATATATAAATTAATTTTTTTTTAAGTTATTAAACATTCAAACCCTCACGATAGTCTTGCGCTACCGTATATTTTATTATCAGCATTCAACAGACCGTGACTTCTTCTCTAAAATTTAAAATAGTGTAAAGAGTCCAATGCCAGGACTTTGGCATATCTTTGTTGTGATATAACCCAATCTCGAAACATATTCATTGTCCAACAGAAATAGCATAAGACGTATGACATTTAGTGTCACATTATTGGATTCATATCGCTTTAGTATTGATATTTTCAAGTTTTTGCGCCAGTTCACTACTTATTTTAAAAAACAGTGCTTGACGTTAAAAACATGGATTAGTTTATTATCAAAAACATAAAATCAATAAAATGTTTAGGAGCGTAGCTCAATTGCTCAGTGTGCCAACTTTTGCTCATGCCCTATATTATGCCGGATGTTTGGAAAGTGAAATGATACTCTTCAGAGGATATATGGCAAAAGTAAAAAAATCGGTGAATTTACTTCTGACAACGTTGTTGGAAAAACACTTGAAAGAAGTGATAAATGGCTTGCCGTAGACAACTACGTTGAGGGCCCAGACGTGGGCACATAGAGAAGGGTCCACTTTTAAAATGTTGGTTGGGCCTTCGCGAAGTAAAGGAGAAAGCGCTTCCCTGAAGGCTAACACCAGAAAAAGAGGGAAAATTTTTCTAGTGGAAACACCACTCACCGCAGCTGGCGACGGCCACTGTAAGTGCGAAAGCATTTTAAACCCTCCTCACACACCAAAAGGAAAGAAAGAAAAACCATATAACAAGACCACGGAATTCGATTTAATTATTTAAGGAAACATATTCTCATTTTACTTGGATTTTGATTTTTTTCACCACCTACAAGGAAGAATGCATTTTGGTATATGACAGGGACAAGGGTGTCGGCTGTCATGATATTTATATTAAACAGGACTACAGTAATTAATTGACGTATATTGAATAAATTCGTGGCCATGAAGTGAATGAGTCCTACATTGTGTTAATCTATTTATCCAAGTGATTTTATGAGCATTCTACTCCAGATCTTTAAGTCACATTATGAATGACAAACAAAAATTGGAAAAAGAATGGCATTTGCTGATATACTGATATCTGGTGATAAGTTTCATTATTTATTTTTTTACTCTTAAACAACTTAACTTCAACACCTTAAAGAAGAAAAAATTTTATATTTCGCAGTGCGGAATCTTTACAACCGAGCGTGGGTCGCTTTTGTGTACCAAATAATGTTTGAATTATCTGACCCTGGTCTAGATTTTGTTTGAGTTAATAAATTAATTTTCAAGATGATTTCATGTTTCATAAGTGAACAAGATGTGCGTGTTGTATGTCATATATGTGTAACTGAGTTCTTAAAAATTGTCTTAACTTTTAGTTAACAAAATAACGTGCACTTCACTTCAATAATTTTCACACGAATGAACCACTGTCCTACATCATTAACCACCACTTGAAATGGAGACTGACCACAAACATTCAAAAATTTTTTGCTGCCTTATATGAGATTTGTCAAATGATTGACGACTTTAGGTGTCATTAAGTTGGTAAAAAGTAAAAAAAAACACAAACACACACACAGCATGACAAAAGGGTCTTCTGATTAAATTATTGGCTACTTGTAATGAAATTGTTGTTGATTTAAAAGGTTTTCAATCATTCATATTTTGTTTTTTTCCTTCATTTTGTGTTTTAAATATTAGGCTGTAGCGGCCAGTTTTTATGGCCACGATTAGTGGGCAAGCAAATAACAATAGTGAAAGTTTGTTGAGGTTTCTTTTACTGCAGACGCCTTGCAGTGGCGCGTCACAATTGACACTTAGGATTTATGTCACAAGATAAAAAACAGCAAGAAAAACCACATAAAAATCCATTCCAAATTCCTGAAAAAGAAAACAAAAACAAACAAGCGCAGCTCAACCACACAATGTTAACTAAAGACAGTCGATGAAATTTATTTTGATTTTCTATGCCGTCGCGATAAACTTCAATTACAAGTATTTCAATGCATGTTAAATAGATTGTTATAACGTTTTTTCTTATAGTTTTTGTTGTTGCTATTTTGCTGTAAATGACCAACGTCTACTTTGTAATGTAAGATACACGGGATTTAAGCTGTCAAACATGTCGACGTCGCCATCGTTGTGCCTGTCGTCAACAACGCTCTCTCTCACTTCAGTGTCTCCAGTGTTACTTGGCGTGTTTATGTTTTGTATTTTAGTGGCAACATGAGTGTGTAACCAAATACTATTTTTAATCAAGCCTAAATGGCTGTTAGAAAACTGATTGACCGTCCATTGATTAAATTTAATACATTTTTTTTTTCTTATGAAAATTATATATCAGCATGCCCGCTGTTTGATGTCTAGTTTTTCGTAGGATATTTTTAATAGCTCTTTATAAATTTCATAACATTATCTGTAGTGGTTGTGAAATCTTTTGTTGTTGCTTTTCATAAGATTTGGATATTTTTTTGTAATTTAGAGATTTGTTTGAGCATAAATATATTGGGCGTAATTAAAAACTGATTGCATAAAAAAGTGATATAGTTTTCAATTAATTACTGTTGATTTCAGAAATTAAATGGATGCATGAACACTTTTTAAATGGTTTTATATAAAATGTTAAATCATAAAATTTTTTAATCTATTAAAATTTTTTACGACAACCATTTGATTTCTGAGTGTCTGTGTAAAAAATTTCTTATTAATATTGTGTATCAGCAATTAGATATGGATTATATAAATACCAGGAGGTGACACAGGATTAATTATCCTGTTTTGCTTTTGAATACGAAGAAGCTAAAAAGACCTCAATAATAACTTTGAATGTTTTAAAGTTTGGGATTAAAAAAAAAATAAACACCAAATTCGATTAATTAAATGCACAAAAGAACTTGAGATAATGACAGAGACATGCGATGATTCACTCTGAGCCGGAACAATTTAAAACCCTTTCAGAAAGTATGTGAATAATAACGCCCCAGTACTCCGCCAAACTATGAATGTACACTGAAAGTGAGGCACAATTTTAAGGAGAATCACACTGCAAGAAAGTTTTGGTAAGATGTAGGAATGTCTGTTGGCTCAAGCCTTGCAAATTTTTTGCCAAGTGTGAAATACAATTTTTAGCTTTTACATATCTATAATGCTCCTACTCACTTGTCTTTTTAATAGTTTTTTTTGCTACAAACAACATCATAATGACGCTTTAATAACCATATTTAGCCTCCCTGCTTTTATGGTCTTTCCTATATTGAGGATCGCGTTTTGCGACGATTTAGAAACTGAAGGTTATACTAAAAGTATGCTCAGAATTTTTTTCAGAATATGATAAGACACCAGCAGAAGTGTATTTTATCTGTGTGGCACTATTCTAAAGGGTACAAAATTTGAATTCAAAAATAAATAAATATTTTTCTCAGATACATTCTAATTCATCTGATATAAAAACAAGCAAGAGTGCTATATTTGGCTGTGCCGAAACTTATATACCGTTCACCAACGTGCGTCTGGCGTTGCATATATTTTAAGGTACCAATTTTGTTCGTCCTAAGTTATAGAATAGTTTTAGTTAGCAAACAACATTTAATTGGTGCAATTAACAAATAAGCTGTAATTGGTTTTTGTCATAATTTTGCGTTGAGAAATAAGTGTAAGCTTGCCAGCTCTGGAACCGTACTTCAGATTTTTCTTAATTTAAAACTTTTTAAGCTCATTTCCAAACCATCAATTCAGGAACGAAGTCTCTAGCTTTTCTGGGGGCTAAGGATAACCGATTTTATGTACATACAGACGGACATCGCTCAATCGTCATCGCTATTCACAAGGATCCAGAGTATATATATATATATATATATATATATATATATATATATATAATGGGTGATTTTATAAGAACTATCGGAAATTAAAAAAAAAGAAAACACACAAAATTCAGAAAAATGCATGAAATATTTATTTGGATTGATAGTTGGGTCGATATAATTTAATGTTTGAAGATTATTTCATGCAAATGTTGGCCGCGGCTGCGCCTCAAATGGTCCATCCGCTTAGTCCAATTTTGGCATACTCTTTCCAACATTTCGGCCGGTATCTCACGAATAATGTTGGCAATGTTGGCTTCCGGTGCGTCAATCGAAGCGGGCTTGTCGCTATAGACATTAGCCTTAACATAGCCCCACAAAAAATAGTCTAGAGGCGTTAAATCGCACGATCTTTGCGGCCAATTGACTGGTCCCAAGCGTGAAATAAACTGTTCACCGAACTCGCCTCTCAATTGGTCCATTGTTTCGCGTGCTGTGTGGCATGTGGCACCGTCTTGTTGAAACCACATGTCATGCAAGTCAAGCTCTTCCATTTTGGGCAAAAAAAAGTTTGTTATCATCGCACGGTAGCGCTCACCATTCACAGTAACGTTGTGATTCGCATCATCTTTGAAGAAATACGGCCCAATGATGCCGCCAGCCCATAATCCGCACCAAACGGTTGTTTTTTGTGGATGCATTGGTAGCTCTTGCAATGCTTCTGGCTGCTCTTCACTCCAAATACGGCAGTTTTGCTTGTTCACGTATCCATTCAACCAGAAATGAGCCTCGTCGCTGAACACAATTCTTCGATAAAAAAGTGGATCTTCATTTAACTTTTCAAGAGCCCATTCACCAAATATTTGGCGTTGTGGTAGGTCGTTTGGCTTCAATTCTTGCACCAGCTGTATCTTATAAGGCTTCACACCCAAATCCTTCTGCAAAATTTTCCACGTAGTGGAGTAACAGAGGCCCAATTGCTGCGAACGGCGCCGAATCGATAATTCACGGTCATCACCAACACTGGCCGATACGGCTGCGATATTTTCTTCAGTTCGCACTCTACGTAAGCGTGTTGGTGGTTTAATGTCCAACAATGTAAATTTGGTGCGAAATTTTTTTACAATAGCCCGAATAGAAGCCTCAGTAGGTAGATTAAACTGACCATAAAATGGAAGAAGCGCGCGATGAACTTTCTTAACAGAGCACGCATTTTGGTAATAAAATTCAATAATTTGCAAGCGTTGTTCGTTTGTAAGACGATTCATGATTAAATTATAGACCAAACTGAAGATGTTTGACAGTGACACAAGATACAAAACGTGCGCGAGCTGTCAAAACTAGTGTTGCCAAAAAGATAATAGCAAAAAAATCACTCGTTATATATATATATTATGGGGTCCCATATTAATATTGAAGAAATTACACACGGATTGACAAACTTGTATATACTCTTTCACTTTTTTGTGAAGGATATAAAAATGTATGAAAGAGAGTGCACGATTCAAATGGATGCAGCATTTATGCAGCGAAATTTATAACGCCAATTGCGCTATTTCGTTGTGTTACTGTTCAATTCAGTTTGTATCTTCTTTTGGTTCAATAAAGTCTTATATTACTGTTTATTATGGTTCATGTTAGAGCGATCAAAATTTAAATTAACTAAAATCATAAATTCATGTAACAGGTATTAATTTTATATCTTTCGCTGAATATCGCAATTTTATGTATCGATGATTTTGAAGCATTAAATAGGTCATATAAATAAGTGCTGATATACCGTCGATTTCCAACGATACTTCAGATTTCAATATCGAAACTCCTATCGACTGCATGTTTGTACTTGTTCTTTAACTAGTTTTTTAGCCGGATACACTTTGTTGTTTCTTTCACAGATTGTGTGCAGTTTTACATATTAATATAATTAATTGAAACAAAAATATAAAGCCCGATTAGAAATTTGTTTCTATTTATAACACACAAAATATGTAAACAAGTTCTTAATCGGGCTTTATTTCGTTGTGATTGTAGCTCTTTTAATTGTTTTTAAAGCGATGTTGAGAATGATAATATCGATATATTCTCCCAACGACATATTGGATATCTCAAACTGTCGAAAGCATCCCAGCATATAAGAATGGGAACTGTAAAACAACTGATATTTTTCTAAAAAATCTTATTTATAATAAAATTTTGGGTACATGTAGATCTCTTTGATAAATCGCATATTTTTAGAAATAAATTATTAATGAATAAACAAGTTTTTATAACTCATATAAATTCTGTAGAACATTAATATATCAACGATCATGTTTCAGTGATCATTCATAATCGTAAACGTGAACCATCTCTATTTCACGCACGTTTTCATAAATCGATATCAGAACGCAAAAATCTAAACACTCAAACATATTGTGCACTCAAAATGTCAGTCAGTCAACGAGAATGTGGCTCGTTTGTTTTTCATCTTCTATTTCAGTGTCAACATTGACATGTAGTCATGCAAACAATTTCAGGAAAGAAAATACTGCTCTGACCAACAATAGCACACAAAAATTGCATAAAGTGTAAAAAGTTCATGACTAAAGTTTTTTTATTGTAGCATTTTAAGTGTAAACTGAAAACTCTTTTAGTGAACGAGTAAAATATTTGTTAAGGAAAACATTGGCACACAAGCACAAAGGCATTTTTAACACTCAACACTGTCAGTCACTTGTCTTTTATTGAAAGAAATATAAAAAACTAAATAAAATATGTATGTATTTGTGTATATCTAAGAAAACGAGCATATAAATAAAATATATGCAGCAACATACAAACATTCAGCAATACATAATATCAACAGCACCAGCAGTAGTTACTTGAACGAATGATAAACAACATGTTGCTTTGACTGGCTGTTTGCTTGATTTGACTGTCTGACTCTTTCGAAAAGAAACTCATCAATTTTGAAATCCCCTACAATTAAGACAACCTTTCAACATTTTTGTGTACAACATTTTTCAAATACTTTGCGAAAATTGTTTTTTTTTTGTGTTTTTTCCGTTTTGTGTGTGAATGAAAAGCATTTCAGTGTTTAATGAAAAATGTCAATTTAATGAGATAAAAAGGGAAGATAAATAATAAATGCATGCACAATAAGGAATTTGAAATATTTCGAATGATGTATAGGTAAAATGCATTAAATATTTAATATGACTTGTTTTGGGTCTGAGTGATGTAAATTTGCGTTCATTATTTTTTTTAATAAAAGCCCACTCATTGCCAAAAAGATCATATTTTTATTTGTTTAATTTCGAGTTGTATTAACAACTTCAATATAACTAATAAAATATTTGCACCTACGCTGTAATTTTTGTCCTCAACTTGGCGCAATTAATCAATTAAATAATTAATAATATGACAAAAAAAGTAATTTTAACTAATGACAGATGATAATGAAGCGCACGCTTATCCTTTGGATTTTGAAATTTAACTCTCTTATTAATAAAGATGATTTACGGAAATGCCCTGTCAAAGAAAAATATGGGTATTTCAGTTAGTTTTATATTAATTCAGCTGATGTCAACCAGACAATATCTCAGATTTTAGACACAAACATGAAGTGCTGATATTTTAATTTTTTTTACCCTTCACAAAAGAGTAAAAGGTCATAAAACTAATGTTAAGGATTGCATTTCTAATAACTTTTCCATTTAAAGGCTAATTATAATTATTTTTTTTTTGTTGGAAAGTATGTTAATGGAGAGTATTTTTGGCTTAAGTAGGAAATATTACATCCCATTTGCAGCTTCGAAAATTCGTTCTTTTTCCAGAACATTTTGAAAAATTTTCGTAATACTTCCATTTCATTGCAAATGTCTTGTTTACGCTGTTGTTTATCCGCTGGCTTATTAACGTACGCCTTTTTTATAGTCCGTCGATGCGAAATCCCGTGAGAGTGGACATCGCTCTTGCGCAAAATAATGCGTTCATTATTCACAACTGTGGCTGGGTTTCTACTGCCGGGCTCAAAAAACTGTCACGGGCATTTTCAAAGGAATATAAATCAGTACACTTAAGTTAAGTACAGTTAAGTATAATTGTGGATGATGTTCTTGCTTCTGGTATAACTACCCGTTTTTGTTATTTTAAAGACTTAAACTCTTGCACAAGCTGAACCTTCTATGAGAACATGTGCAGTGCGAAAAAAGTTCTTTGAACGGTACTCCGCGACAGCCCCAGTTAAGTCGAACGTATTGTTGTTGATGTTTCTAAACTGTCTTGCACACTATACACAACACGTTAAATATTTTCTTGTGTGTGAACCGTTCGTGGTCTCTCGGTACATGGTGCGTACTGGACTTTCAAGTCCAGTGCACACATTACAAAAACTACGATACGCAGCCTGCGTCAAAATAAAAGTTGTTGTTTATTGTTTAAATTCAAGTTCCCCAAATATATAAAATAGGAATTAATTTAATAGTTATTAAAGATATATATTCGATTCAAAGATTTAATAGTTGAAATTTTGTTTATCAAACTTATGAATTAAACGTTGTTGTTACTTTTAAAAAATTAATTGATTGAAATATTAATTTTTTTTAGTTATTAAACATATTTTATATTTTACAAATTAATTCATTAATTAAAAATCTTACGAAATTTATATAATGCTTTCAAGACTGGAGAATTGATACTTTAATTGTTGGATTGACGAATAGAAAACAGAACATATCTCAGCAAAATATGATTGCAGAGCTGGCAATTTAACTTTGTTATAAGGTATATAAAAGAGACTATCTAAATCTATGTTCTACTTCTTTAATTTTTAAGGTTTTGTAGAAATTCAAATAACATCAAAGCGAAAATTTAAGGATTGTATAATCTAAATTTTATTTGTTATGAAAAAGTAACAGATACACTTTGGAAAGGTAAAACAGATTCGGTTCAACATACGATTTTGTAAAAAGTCTATATTTAATCGTATATTTCGTATTCCTAAATCCACCCCCATCAGGTCGTAATATTCCAGGTATTTTGCCGATAATCGGTTTATAAGTTTTGCACTCCAAATGATAATGTTCACATGGATACCTTTATAATTACAGATTATATAATTGAATGATATAGAAATAATATATGCTTAACCATTTTTTTTCATTCATTAGATAATTTTAGTTATCGTTATCCTATTCAGATTCTTGTTTGATCTCAGTGAATGATGCTCTGCCAGCTGAATGCGCCTAGAAAAGTATTTTGATATGCATGAAAAAAGAAAAACTTTTTGATAAATTCTTTAAGTGCCATTGCATTTCGAGATCAATGGCATTTAACAAATCTTTTAACAATTTCAACAATTAACAGACAACATTGGGTTGCTTCCTCTTTGATTAAGTAGCCAAAAAATAAAATATGTGTCTCGAAAATTTGCTTTAGTGATGGATGCATCGACTAGTATATTTTATAGTACATTAAACGAAATCTTTTTAGAATTTCTCAGAAAAGGTGTGCCAAAATTTGTTGGGGTTCTTGCAAAGTGAAATATTTAAAATATTTGTGAAGATAAAAATAAATTGGTTTTAACAGTCGATTTATTTCGTATATAAACTTAAAAATTTTACTAGTTTGGAAGTTATTCAAAATATATCACTTCTTTTGAACTTTTTCACTCACGATATCTCACGTACTGGTTAAGCAATTTTGAGCGGAGATCGACGCGGTCTTCAACTGTCAAGAGCTGATGAGCTTGTGAATTCGATCTGTGATGCCGTTTAAAAAAAATACTTTAAAAATGATTTTCTCTTAAGTTTTTTGGAATCTCTTAAAATCTAGCGCTTTAATACGGCTCAAATTCACAGGAAATTTAAGTTCTAGAACGTTCTTTACAACGCTAGCAGTTTGTTTTAACCATTAAAAATTTATAAGCGGTTCACTGACTTAGAAACACATTGAATCTTAGTCTAGGGATCGTCAAAAAAGTCAGTGAAACTTACAAGGAATTCAAGAGGTGGAAATCTGATAAGACTAAAAATTTTCAAAGCGAGGTAAAACCAATAACTTCTTGTTTTTTGAAAACTTTTAATTTTACTAGCGGGAAGTCAAAAACGATTATTTTTAAGCGATTGCTCGCTTTAATATATGTAAGAATATACTTTTTAAATGTAGAGCATCATATCAGGAGCATGGAAATAAATCCTACTGTATATGAAACGATTTACAGCACTTGATATAAAATAAAATAAGCAAATATCTCATACTCTAACAACTAAACTTTTCATTCTGAAGAACAGCAAAAGTAAACTTCTAAAATGTTTTCTATTAAATATTTACATTATAAAATATGAAGTGCTTGTGAATAGACATTGTAAAGATATATTCCAACTTTATTGCACTCATAACTTATAAATATTATGGCGCCTACTGGTATTACATTCTAATCAATATCACAAGTAATCGATCACACGTCAATGTTGTTTTATTTGTATACGGAGTATGAAAAATAAGTTAAATATTTACCCACTTCTTGCTATGCCTCTTACACAAATCATGCCTATAGAAAACATATAAATTAAGTAGGAAAAAAAACACTTTGAAGATAATGAAAATAAACGTTCATACGTACATACACTGAGTGTAATTTGTATGACTGGAAGTGTTAAAAAAAATATATGTTCGATTACATACCGACTGCAATAAATTCTTGCTTAAATGATACATCATATTGAAAAGCTATCAATCAAATGTTACACACAATATTTTGTGAGACAGTTAAAAAAATAAATTCTATATCATACACTAGTATTATGTACACACAGAAATGTATCTTCGCTTATGTGACCAATTCATTTAAGTAGCATTTTCTAAATGCTATTGGAGACACTTCTATTTTAAATAAAACTAATATTTGCATTATGCCTCTCATTTCGTTTTGGTAAAAAGTTAATAAATTTAAAACAAATCTATCACTTCAACATATTTAAACGTTATTTTGTATAAAGAGTTAAATTATTCAAATACAGGATTGTGTGTAAATAAATAAATGATATATATTTTATTGCATGAACCGTCTGTCTTCACAATGTTGTGTGTTTATATATAACGCAGTTACCTGACAATTTATAAATATTATTCTATTAGTATGAAAGTAATTGATTCATTTAATATGCAATTAATACCTTGACTACGCAAATGACTGCGTTGGAGAAATTTGTATGTTCTCTCCTCGTTAGCTTTTAGTCTAATTAATTAAATTTTTCCAAAAAATTTAAAACGTTTTGAAGTACAAAGTAACTTATTGAGTTCTTTACTTTTATTCGATAAAGAAATTGTGTACAAAACACGAACCTATTTATAATTATGTAAGCAATTTGTTCTTTTTAATTGCATTAACGCAAAATTATTTACAAAATTAGGACTTAATACTAAAAGGAAAAAATTTGCTTGATGTTGTGCTGATTACACGTTCCTTTATGGTTGGCTTATTAGAAGACTTCAATATTGTTTTTAAAAGACTCAAAATAAATTTAAAAATATTGAAGAAGTTCTACAAAATGAAATATATAAATAAATAATATTAACAAAAAAGTAAATGATATAATAAATATTTGGAAAAGCAAATTCCTCTAACTTTTCGAGAGTTTTAATCATAAAGTTTCCTGGTTTTGATACATGTTTTTGAGTTCTTCGCACTAAAATACTATTATATTAATTTTCAAATCTAGTGATTACCACGTGATAAGCAGTGATTGAGGAAGCTCTCGATTACTTTAAATAGATCGAGAAGACGCAATATCAGATTAATAATTCTTTTTTAATAATGCTTTTCGAAATGTATCAGTTTGATACCTTGACCTGGCTTGAGGTGATCGAAGTGTTTATAATATTTTTATTTTAAGTCTTAATATCGGTTAAAATTTATGTGAAATCTAAGTTCAGGAAAAAAACTATTCTTCCGATTACCTTAAGATAATCAAGAACATAACTGATCAGATATATAATTTTAGAGTTTAAAATAATACAACAACTTGTTTCGCATTTTTTTTGGTCACGACATTCCAAAAGGGAGTAACTGGTTTCTTTTTTGGTATAAATTGATAAGTTTGTCAAATAGAATGAAAAAAAAAAATTTTTCGAAAAAATAATACTTTGAAAAATCTGTTTTTAAACTTATTTTGAGATATCTTGAAACTTATCGATTTAGTTTGCTTCGTTTTACCATTTCAAAAGTTATAATTGGGTCAAATATTCCACACACACACAAGCCGATTGCCAAAATTACTCAGGAAAGATTACCAGGATTTTAAAGAGCATAGAGATATAATGAGAGCTTCAGTTTTCGGAAACGAAGTAAAACCAAAAACTTTCGAAATATAATGTCAACCGATATTGGTCAGTCTTATTTAAGTCCCATTAGTGTTGTATATAATATGGAGAACATCGTAGCCTAGTTTAAAGGACAAAAAGGATAATGTTTAGTGTACCGTACATAAAAATCGAAAAAATATTTTTCGTGTTCCATAATGGTCCTATTGATTTATTTCACATCATATAGATATAGAAAATCAATTATTAGATGTGGTGTTTTTACCAGTAGAAAAAAGGAAATTCAAAACAAAATCCAGAAAATAATACTTTAAGTGGACTTAATCGTTCGCTCTCGGGGCGAAATATGGCAAGTGACATCAGCAACATCCAATAAGTTCCAGGCACATTATTATGGCTGGTAGTGTTCTTAATGCTGCCAGGACGACAGCCGTTAAAAAAAAATCTCCTGCTAAATATTAGAATATAACATGGATCATCAACGAATTATATGTCACCAAATTGGTAACTCATGTAAATCACTTTTTGTGACTGTCAACAGATTAAGTGATTTCAAACACTTAATTTCATTTTAACCTAAAACTTCTTTCCTGCAATAAAAAATCATTGGCGAAGTAAAAAGTAAAAGAAGCTGCAACAAACTCAATTTTCTAATCTGCCTTTAGCTATCCTTTTCACACTATTCCCATCTTTTAGGTCTGCCAAAAAGCGTCATTCCCTGAGAGCTTGTCCTAGACTAAAATAGTTCTCTCCGTTGATTAAATTGTTTTCAACAAAAGGAAAATCTCGCGTACACAAGATACTTCTAACTTTTTAAATGTTATAAAAAAACTATATGTCTTTAATGCAAAACACTAGAAACAAGCAGGTGATTTTATTTTTAGCTTCCACATATTAAATTAGTAAGAGAAATCAATTGCAAGAAGCAAAAATATAACTAAAAATAAAATAACTGCCAATATGGTTTTCTTTAGTATAGAAAAATTTCATAAGATCCTAAAAATATATTCATTAAACATTTTGATGGCGAAGAAAACAAGTTAAAGTCTCAATGAAAATAAAATAAATTTAAACGGCGTCATTTCGCACCACAACCTTAATTACCTGTCATTAATCATGTTGATCAATATTTCTGCTAAAAGACATCCATTTAAAAATACTCTACACCACATTTCTGTAACAACATGTACTGATGCCATGGAAGCCAGCTAAATGAAACAACAACAGCAAAATGTTTACATCATGGTAGTGTTATATTTAAGTATGTTCAAGGAAATATATATATATATATATATATATATATATATAAACAAAACAGGGCGAGTCTAGGTTATCGCTTCAGCAATTTATTAAACATAAAAATAACCATCTTTGGAGTCTTAATTTATTTAGAAATCTACAATGATTTGTAATTAATATTTAAGCACTTTTGCTGCACTCTATTATTATTTTAGCTCGTCGTCATCCATCCACGGTAATAAATAACTCCCCATCGAAAATACCTCCCCAAGTTAAATGAACGACTTGTTTGCCATATAAAACCATCATATTCATCATTATTCACTGCCTTGTATTGCAAACAGACATATTTAAGCGTTGGCTTATTCTGGACGGTAACGAAACAACATTTTCGGTTATTTATTCGGTTATTTTTTGGAGTTTTAGAGTACGAAAGTCTCCTAAAATTATATAAAAATTGAAGCTATTTTGGAAGTATTGCAAGAACTAATACTCGCAAGCTAATAGAAAATGTTTTAACTGGTTGTATTCGAGTTTGATTTATTCCACAATTGATATTCGAATATTAGCCAACACTATATTGTGAATAAAATCATCATGCCGACCATCATGCCTCAATTTCAATCAGATAACTTTAGCACGTCACGCAGTGCAAAATTAGTATTCATTGAATTTTTGATAAATGTGACAGCAACAATTTCAGCACATATTGTTGCTCCTTATGTTTCGTGGTAAATTGCTTGCAACGTCCACCTCTTTATGAGTTGTAACTCATAAGCTGGACTATCTTCTTGTTGTTCTGTTCTTTTCTCTGCGATGCAGTTTTGTTGCTGTTATTTTTTTTTTTTTCCGCATAAAATAAAACAAGGGTAACGAGTAGACTTAAATGGTAGTGTTGTGATATTGTTGTTGTTGTTGCCTTAAGCCTTTTTTCAGTTGAAGTTTTCTACTTAGCTGTCAAAATTTTGTTGTTTGATAAGTTATTATCTTTATGCAACATGCATGCATGAATGCATCACTTTACTGGAGGCATATACTCATCAATAAAGCTGCTTAATGACCATGATCGATTGCACCTTTTTTTGTGCTTGTTTTATATGTATCTTTTTTTAACCATCCATCTCCTTGTTTCACAACATGGTAACATTCACTTGGCCTACGGCGTTTTAATTGAAGTTTTATGCTGAGAAGAGTTTTAAATTGTTGACGTTAATGTTATTTTCAGGGTTTCAAGTGGTTTTATTTTGGTATAAAGAGCCAATTTAAAAAAAAAAAATTCTTTATTTACAATATCTGAGGATTATATTTTAAGGAAACATATAAAAATCTCAATGGTGATTGAAAGCTTATTATATTATACAAAAATAAGTTTTTGTGCTACTTGGAACTTTTACCCCCCAACTATACTTGTAAAATAAACTCTGTTTGTTGTCATCAGGCATGTTAAATTAATACAACATATTTGAACATTAATGTTGCAGCCTTATGTCCAAAATAAGTCGGCTTTTCCACACCCATTGTCCAAAAACTGAATTTATATAAAACAGAAAGCAACAAAATAGCAATCGCATGAACATTTATAATCACAGTTGTTTAATGTTTAACCATCATTACAATCTAGATATACAAGCCTTCTACAACTGCCACCAAAAACAAGAAACTAACCAGGCAATCAGGCATTCAGCCAACCATCCATCTCTACCAACCTAAGCAACAGACTTGCTGATTGATGTGTTTAATAAATAAAATTGTTTCTTTTGGCCTGTGTTCGATGTGTGTAGACATTTCATATCGTCTGCACTCTTGGAAACTCACGCACATGTTGATTTGAAGTCATCTGTCTTATAACTAGAGACCTCAGTTGTTCGTTCTTAAACGAGTTTGTGGTCTTAAAATTGAAATTTTAACTTGAATTTTTTACTTATATTTTTGTTCGTTTTCTTTTCTCAAATCTATGTAAGCAGTCATGTAAATGGGATTATAAAAATCAATTTGGAAACTAAAAAAAGAAAAATTTAGGTTATTGAAAGTATTTTTAAGTCTCACGAAATTGGCGAAAAGATAAATTTCTTTATTCTAAAGAGTTTTTGCTTTACAGGGTAGAGACTTAACGTCCATTGCGAATGGTTAGAAGAATTTATAAACTGGAATCAGCAAAAGTGTTATTGTTGTCTAGTTCCATTTGCTTATGGGATTTTTATATATGCAGTTGTTGCTTCAACAGTTATGAATTTAATTTATATGTGTCTATATCTTTTTAGCACTTATTTCACTATTCAAAATATACTGTGCGAATAAAGCTTAAGGCTTGCCAGTTTTGGCCTAACAAAATCTCCTAGGCAGGACGAAGTCCTGGTTAAACCATTGCGTTTTGGACAATTAAACAAATCTGTTCATTAAACAAATATGTCAGTATATGTGTGGTAAACTTCCAAGGTATTTTGGATATTTTTAAACTCTTTAATTTTAATTATGTGCTGAATCTTTTGTCACAAAATCTTACTGAAAAATTCAAAGTGATCAATTGAGGGGTTTTTAGTTAGTTCCTATGCCCATTACACTGGAGCTAATGCAGATCATCAGGGAACCTTTACCCAACATATCTTAGAATAACTAAAGATATTAATTTTATTTTTTATATGTTGCTGTTGGCTGAAATAGTGAGAGAACTAGCCCTTAGATACCGAGTTCGACACCCCACAAATTCTTCAACATGGTGTTGAATTTTTTGCAGCTGCAGTAGTACAAGATTGTGTTAACTCTTGTCGGCTTGTTTTAATGACGAAGGCGTAGCACTAGTCGCTGAAAATTACCGATAGCAATTAGCATCGTCATATAATCCTTTGTCGCTCTCCTGTGAAGTTAGAAGTACAAATATTAACAACTGAATTATCCTTCGTTTAATCTGTCTTCATCTGTCCTCTTATCGCTTTCTGGTTATGGCACAATACTCTTCAATAGGGGTCATCCTTTGAGTCCTGGCCCAAGACAAAAATAAAAGCACATTATTAACTGGCACATGGACTTTAACGTGTCCAACTTAATATGACATTTCTATTTTTCAATGTTTGTCAAATTAAATCATAGAATAGGTACAATATCGATCAGGGCAGCTCTAAAATTAAAATAAGTTTTGAGTACTTCTTGATTTCTGGGACACCATAATCCTCCGAACGTGTTAATAGTCGGGAGATATGTGATCAAGTTTCAGCTGACCGGGTCCGTGTGAGAATTGTGCATGCTCATTCCGATCTTTCTCCGAAAAACATTGTTGTTGTTCTTGGAAGTTATATATTAGCTACTGGTACTCCATACTACTCCTTACACGCGTATAAGGAGTACTCCAGAAGGGACCGGGACTAGTCCAAAAGTAACCCAAATATATAATAAGAACATGCTCCATTTTACATTATAATTTTCTAGCAGAGGACCATGCAATAAAAAAAAAATTACGTCAAAGTTGTCCAAGAACTAGTCCAAGTAACTACTCCGCACATTATTAACACTGGGTTAGTTTTGAAATTACTTCATGTCCCTACTCCATGGATTACCACAGAAAACTATTTTTGAAACCATTTTATACTATTACCCAGCGGAATAGGAAATGAAGGACAATGTTTTTAAATTACTCTGATGTAAGTACTCCATAGTTGTCTATATTTTTTAATCATGTGTTGCGAGTATTGCCAAATATCTTTTTTTTAGTCATCATGGTCCATGTTTGCATTACATCGGACCATGTTGTTACAACTCTTTTTTACTTAAAACGGATAATGTACTTCAATAATTTCAGCAGGGAAGGACTTGAGTTTACTTGAACCTGAATAAATTGTGGTTCCAACAAGATGGATCCACTTGCTTTAAAGCCAATGGAAAATATGTCTCTCTTGCATTATAACTCATGCTAACTAATACTGTGGCGATGTTAATTGGCCGATCATGTTAAAACAGTTGGACCTCTTTAAGAATTATTAAAAGCAAAAGTGTTCTTAAATTAGTCAAAAACAATTCAAGAGTATATTAACAGCGTTCAACCTCAAGTATGTCACAGAATCATTGACTATCGGATAGTGCTACGCTACTGAATCCGCCGCTAGCATTTGGCCAATATAAATTATCACTCATATTAATCATATATTTTTTATTATAATAAAAAATATAAAGATTTGATTTTTTTATAGATTCTGCAATTATATTTTCGGTATAATATGAGCAACTCAAGACCACATTAACCACGTTAGAAATCAATTGTGTCTCAAAACGCCTTTATATAATAGGATCACCGGATAGAGATCTGCCACCGAAGCGAGCATTTGGCCTATATTTTGGTTTACAAGCAATTGTCTTGGATATTTCTGTCATTATAAAATATATGAAATAATTCTCTGCAAACTTTTTGTTTTATTTACAATTAACAACGTACATTTTACTCGGACTACCAACTATTACTCGCATATTGAAATATCGCATGTAAAACAGGTTTCTTGGACGTTTATAAATTTCATTTGTTATAAAGTTTAATTATAAAACAATAAAAAATAGTAGCTTTTTTTTTCTGGCTTTCAAAACCACCGACTATGTGTCGAGGCAATATTTATCGTTATGAATATGAAGGTCGTCTTAACAGCTTTCAACAGTCGTCTTAACACATTTTAACACGTATTGTAATTATACTGTCTGAAGTATTTTAAAATGATATTGACATGTCATAAAAAGACAACTCCATATACACGAAAACAGTTGGTGTAAAAAAACTCGTGTACGCTACACCGTTTGCAAAAGAATTTGTAAAGTTATGCTTTAAGTATTTTATATTATGGATATTTGGTTTCCATTAACAGATTGTATTTTTTAAAAACTAGACTAAGACATTAAGATTCTTTATAAGAGTATCTAATATTTTAAGTTTTTATATAATTCTTATTTATTGCTCGTGGTTTAAAAAATCAAAGCTTTTCATCATAACTCCCATCACGAAGTGTGATTTATTGCAACTGATAATTATTGATAAATATAATACATATAGACTAGCACACACAGACCGACATAAATTGCAGTTGACATACATTTCTTTTTAACTATATTCCTGCAAATGGTGTCAGCTTTGTTAACAATACCTTCACACCAGACTTAATGCCACTGCGGACCTTAAGATATTGAACGAATGCAATAACAATACAATGACTATAAATTTTCTCAATACTAAATTATAAATTAAGTAAGAGTTTCATACATAATTCACAACAATATATCAAAAGTGTTGTGGTCTTTTCGTTTTCATATATATATATATATATATAAAGGGGGCATAAAATATTTAGACATATTCCCCACCTTCATTTGATCTCCTTTTTTGCCAGCCAAACCAATCAACGATCGTTAATATTCCACAAAAAGAAGAGGAATCAGAAGAAGAGGAAGAAGAAGCAGAAGAAATAATAGGGAAAATATTAATATAATAAACAACAAATATTACAATAAAGCCTCATGAGTTTAGCATCCAAGATTTTGTAGGCATGAGTGTATTTGATAGTTTTGGCTTAAGCACTGGTGTTTGGCCACAATAATAGTATTTATTTGCTTGCAATATTGAAATTCGCAAAGCCAAATGGTTGCAATCGGAAAGTATAGAAACGAGGGTTGTTACCAAGTTTATTAAAGTTTGAAAACACTGTATTTTTAAACTGATTTCATTTATATATGCAGTTCCTTAACTACTGCAATTTTATATTTTAAGCAAATTAGTTTAGATAATGTGCCATCTTTATTCGCTTATTTATTACAGTTGAATGATTATATGGTAGAACATGGCAAAGGATCATATTGTAACCAGTACAAATACAATAACATATAAGTAACCTTTCAACTTTATATGTCAACTGAAAATATAACCAAATTTTCTTTTAAAGCCTTCCTTTTCTAATGACAATTTTTTCTAATACAATAACTCCCGTCCACAGTTTACATTATTGGCTACAAATATGCACATTATTCTTTATTATTAAATTATCCTCGTCTCAACACAGATATCTTTAACCATATTTACAATGCATGTTAATACATATAAATTTAACATACCCATTGTAAAAGGAGTAGAGAGAAGGATGTAAAGAATACCTACTGATGATATTTATTGCAAATACAGCAATAAATTTCAAAACACCATTCGCTAAGCACCACATGGGGTCTTCGAAATTGAAGATAAATTTTAAGGCGGCAATTTATGATTTGTGAGCATAAGTGTTGGTACATTTTGTATAGAGAAGCGAACAATTGGCCATTGTATGTACGAGTATGCATTTTGTTCATGTTGTTAAATAATGATTTTCGACAGTGGTGTAGGTGTGAATTTTGTTTGGGTATGACAGCGCCTTGTTAATGTGCCGCTTGACAGTAAATCATTTGTGTGATATATTTTAATTTTAAGCACGAGGAACATCTAACCATACAGGGGTTTTATTAGACGATACAGGGTGTATTTTTTATACGCTTCATAAAAAAGTGAAAGGGTAGGGTATTGGTTTGTCATTCCGTGTGTAGTTATTGTGATATATAATATGGGACCCCCAAAAGTATATATATATTCTGGATCCTTATGAATAGCGAAGACGATTAAGCGATTTCCGTCTGTCTGAAATCGGTTTTCCCAAGTCCTAGAAGAGCTAGAGACGTCGTTCTTGGAGTGATAGATTGGAAATGAACTTAAATAGAGTGGCATTGAGATTCAGAAAAATCCGATATACGGTTGTTTATAAATTGAACCTATTTCATGCTTTAAGAAGCCTCAATTGTCTATTAGAAACTAAAAATTAAATTTTTTTCAAGGAATGGGAAGTTAAGTTTTTTTTTTTGCCACATTCAGAGTTTTGTAGTACATGTGATAACTAAAATATTTAAAAATTTCAAGTTTTTCTTAAATAAAACCGACTTAGAAAAAATATTAAAAAGAAATTAAAATTTCCTGTCCAGTATGGCAAATTAATTCTTGTTTCTTTCATAAAAGTAATTAAAAGAGCAACTGACGTTGTTTTTAAACTATTTTTTAACTTAAAAAAAGTAAAGTTGATACTTAAAATTACTTGTAACGCGAGACGTACGTTGGTGAAGGATATATAAGATTCGGCACAGCCGAATATAGCACTTTTACTTTTTTAATATATATTTATTTACGTTATTAATTTTATTAGCTTGAGAAGAGAGTCCCGAGTTTTCAGTTGGAAGGTGTTTATATCTGAATTGCAACCGATTATAGGAATATTAAGTTTTTTCAAGTTTTTAAGATCCTACGATCTGTCTTCAATTATATTATTTCATTATACATGTTATAAGTGACTCATATAATCTGATAGATCAGAGACTATTGAACAGCCTCATGTTTCAAATCCATTTTATTGCATGAACAGTTTTATAAAATGCATTTTATATTGTCACATATTATGAATATGGTGGTTACAGAGTTGTTGTTGAAATAATGCCCAAATGGTTTCGAAATTTTCAAAAGCTAATAGAAAAATATTTGAAATAATTATATTTTCATATCGTAGTCTCATGATACAGTGGCTCGATTTGCTCTAAGACTATAAAAGCTAAAAATATAAATATGAAAAACGTTTAACCCTAAAAGTCAGCCCTGCAACTTCCAGCTGTTTTAAGCCTCAACGCAATCGCAATGTGGTTTCTTGTAATTTTCTATTCTTCTTAGCCATTCGAGCTATAATCCTAATTTAATAGTCAAACTGCTTTAATATTTTTATAAATCAACCGAATTCTACTTAATAAGCAGAGGTTGATGTAGTTTTCGAGTCTCGTAGAAGAGCCAAAAGCACTAACTGGTGCCGTAATACCACATTCGATATCTATAGAAATTTTTTTTATAACTTAAATGGCAATTTCAATCGATATCGATTGCCGTGATTCATCGCCTGATCATAGGATGTTTTTGTACATTTTTCGATCACGATGTTGACTTTGCGAAAACGATTGGAAAAGTTGATTTTGAATGGGAAACACTCTAGATTTTTTGAGACTTCTCAATATCTGCTAGGCTGAATTGGTTCCTTTTCACGGAAAATCTAAGTTCAGTGGAACTTGTTAAAACGTGACTAGTTGGCTGAGATCTCAAAATTCATAACAGATCGCTTACTTACACACACATACTTACAAATACACAAGTAAATATGTAAAATCACGGTAACAGGTTTTTAAAATTAGTCAGGGAAGGCCATTGACATTGTAAAATTTGAATATTTTGAATTTTCCTAGCGAGAGACTTATTTCCAAGCTCAGCATAAGCTCAAGTTATGAAAATATAAAAAATTGTTTCAAATTTTTAAAAACTATTTACGTTGGTTTATATTTATTGAGCTTATGAGTTTATTGTAAAATTAATCAAGCTAGTGGTCGTTTTTTATAAAATTTTATTCAGTCTAATTTTATAAAAAACGACCACAGACTTGTTTAATTTTACAAAAAACTATTTACTCCTCTTTTCTCTTTTTTTTAACTAAAATTATACGAATTTCTAGTTTTAGCTGAGTCTTGAGCTCTTTTCCTTATGCTACGTTTCTGTTAAAGATTTCTTAAGAAATGTTTTTCACCATCAATAAATTATATAGAAGCAAAAAAAAAAAATATCCTTTCATGGTGGCGGCTTCATTATAAAATTTTTTTTTCGTTACCCGCTACAAGAGTACACTGTAGAAAACATATTCAGCTAATTTAAACTGATTGGTTCCTTTGAAAATGTTAAGGAATTAAGAGATTACATTTCAATTCTCCTAGTGTAGAATTATGTGTACGCTCGTAAATAAATAAATTTTCAAGTCCTTTTGCTCGTATGTCTGTCGTACTTTTTGAATGAAAATTTATGTTGTCGGTGAACACAGGAAATTTTATGAATGCTCACATGAAATATGGAACATCGTTAAGGGCAATTCATAATAAAATATGAGTTTTATATATAAGAAGAAAAAGAAGAAGAAGAAGAAGAAGCGCACATACTCACGTACTTAAACGTGTATAAACACTTTCATAGTGGCGATAGTTCCAATAAGCCTACAGTACAATGTTGTGATGTGTCTAACTGGGAAATGTGGTAAATTGCATGAGGAAAGCAAAATGTTGTAAAGAAGTGGAAAATAAAACCTTCTTCTGGCGCTGCCGATTCTATTACGTGCTGGAGTTTTTTATATCTATTTTTTCTGTATTTTCTGTTTTTGTAGAGAAAAAAAGAGTATTTAAATTATTACAGCAGGCAGGATGTTGGATTAAGAAATAGTGCCGCTAATAAAAATGTACTGTGATAAAGGGTGCATCCACGTGAGGTACAATGCAATGTGAGCTGTAAGCTTTTAGAAATCCGTTTATAAGTCTTTTAATGTCATCAGCAGTAGAAGTGACAGTCGTGCACTGCAATGTGGAATCCCAAGTATAACCTGAAGATGCACAATTTTCAGTCAAACACTTCCCATGTCCTTTAACGCCCTGCAGTGAACAGATTAAGATTCTTTATAAACAGCTTGTATTCCTGATGGAGTTCGCTGAAAAATATCATAGTAGATATGAAATTTATTTTTTGGGTGGTTAAGAAATGTCTATATGCATTTCATTGGCGCTTTTACCAAATCGTCAGTAGATTGATTTCAATCATAGTTTTGAAAAGTTTCAAACCGCTCATCTTATCAAAAGACTTTTATAAACCATCGGAGAATTTCATATTATAATAGTATAATGACAGTATGTCAAAGAGTTAATTTATTAATATAGTAGATGTTATTATAATTTATAATATAGTTTTTTGGAACCGCAACTCCGCGTAGCTCATTTAATTTACTTTGACGAAAACATTCACAACGAAACAAATCATTATGTCGCTCTAAGACTAAATTAAACTCATTAAATAACGAAGGCTGCTTGATTAGTCACTGACTATTAAAAAATCTCTAAGTTAGTATATTATGTTTTAATATATTTTTAAATACATTTATTGTAGCGTCACTCAACACTTTTATTCCCCCAATAAGAGATGTTTTATAGACCCTAAGAACTGCTAGTTATTTTGTTATGATCTCCCCATGTTGTAGAAATATCTCAACCCCCTCAGTTCATCGGACTTGGAAAAGAAGGTATTTTCACCCCTGGGTGGGGTAGCAGTTCGTATTAAATATTAGAGATTCTTACCAGAAATGACTGACAAAGCGTGCATTTGAGAAATGCCTTAAGATTCTAGCACTAAGTCAAATTATTAGATGATGGATAGTGGCAGCAGTACTGGATTCCAGGCCACCGAGTTAACAAATAGCTCCTGTAATTCCATTTTGATATATATCTTTTAGGTTTTAGAGAGAAAAATTGGAAATTAAAAAAAATCCGGATATTATTGGTTTTATTATTTTTTTGAAAAAAAATCTTGAGTTCTTATTAGATCTCTACGTTTGGAGTTTCTGGGAAGCTTCTATGACTAATTCTAAAAGCCCGTCTTTATGTCTACATGTGCGAATGAGAGTGTGTATGTATTTGATTACGTGACCCGCCTCTGACTTTTGAATGAGTGAATGGAATCAAGCTGGTTGCGTTCTGAAGAGCGTTTCTCAGCTTAGATCTCTATGAATTCGATACGTTTCGAGCCTGTAGCTTTCAAGGTATCTTAAAAAAACTTTAAACAAATTTTTAAAGTGGTTTTTTAATAACTTTCACTATACCTATTGATGCCAAAATTAGGAAGTAAAAGTTCGACATATTTGGCTTATATACTCTTATATATCCTTCACCAACGTACTTCTAGCGTTACATATATTTTTAAGTACCTATTCCGTTCTTTCTAAGATATAAATTAGTTTTAGTTAGCCTTTTTTGATACTTTCCCAACACTGGAAGCCAAATCTTAACTAATTTTTTTAATATCAATGCAACTCTTTATGAGGAATGAAGTAGTTTAATTTTAGAACAATTTAAGATTTTTAACCATTTTAGTTATTATATGTACTACAAAGTACATCCCTGAGAAAAAATTTTCTTTGTTTAGTTTTAGTAGCCAATTGACACCTCCCAAATAAATTGAAATAAGTTCAATTTACAAACAAGCAAGCAAATAATTGGGGTTTGGTATTAATTTCGCGTCGAGAAACAGGAGTAAGTTTCCCAGCTCTGGAACTATGTATCGGATTTTTCTGAATTTCGATAATATTTAAGTTCATTTCCAATCTCTTAATTCCAATTCTTTAGCTCTTCTGGGGCTTGGGAACCCCGATTTCACGTACAGACAGGTGGACGTCGCTCAATCGTCATCGCTATTTATAAAGATCCAGAACATATATACTTTCTAGGGTCCCTTATCAATATCGAAGAATTTTCACACGGAATGACAAGTTTATATATACCCTTTTCACTTATTTGTGAAAGGTATGAAAAAAATTCTCGACTACTGCGAATGGGGTTAAAATCGGTTATTCCGTTCGTAAGATATAATGATCTATTCGTAATAATGAAATATATTAGAATAAAGTTTGATAGATTAAGCTCATCAGAATTTATATATATAAATAAGTTAGTGTTTTCCATTCTTTTAAAATAATCGATTACTATATTCATAAGCGCTTATCACATGGCAACCGATTAAATTGGAAGTTGTTATTAAAAAGGGTTCTTCCAAATTTTATTTGAATAACTTCTAAATGGCTTCAACGATCGATTGCACAAACAAATCAGTATTGGTCGTAAAAATCTATTATTCTGTTCGTAAGATATTAAGAATGAAAAAAATTCGAAAATATATGATTTTTTGAGAAAAGCTGCGAAATCATATATCTGATCAGTTATTGTTTTCGATTATTCTATAGTAACCGAAAACACTGCTTGTCGCTTGGGAATCGGTTGATTTTAAAATCAAAATAGTTGTGAGCGAAGAGCTCAAAATAATAAAAAGAATAGAACAAAAATAGGCTGTGCGTTTAAAATTATCGGAAAGTTGCAGGGATCTCCTTTAGGGTCAATTGTGTTTGAAATATTTTTTTTTAAACACCAGCCTACTTAAAATTACAATGTATAGCGAAAGTTGATGCTGATAATTGTTATTTCTATAAACTTAACTTTGGTCACCTCAACAGTGTAACCTTTTATATATTTCAGATCTTAATTGTGTAAATCAATTTACATTAGTGAAATCTACGCAAAAACCTAATTTAAAATATTATTACCATTTTCCAAGATTTTTTAAAAAATTACAGCGTTAAATACTTTCTGAACTTTCATTATGTGTTTGTAGCCAAAGTTTTTGATAGAAAAAAACGTATACAAATTTGTAAGATTGCCAGCAAGTTTTCAGTCAAGTGCAAATTAAACTACAAAATATATTCGACTACAACTCATAATTTAAATATTTTCCATGTAGACTTATTTTGAATATTATCCTTTCATTGAACCTCTGCACTCTCAAGCCATTTATTATAATTTTACATTTATTTTCTTAGCCTCAATCTTCAGTTAGTTGTGGTTAAGAAGCCAACTGATGTTGTATTAGTAACTTTTGTTATTTTTTTTTTCGTTTATATATTTTTAATATTATTTTCCTAAGCCATTCATATATTAACAACATGAAATTGTTATATATGTTGCCTGTTTGGCGTGTCGGATACCGCACACCATCTTTTCTCCAGCATACAAATAATAATAAAGTTGTTGGTCTTGCCTTTAGCATTCAGAAATATTGCAGGAGAGAAAAATGAATTTCGCAAAGCAAAAAAATATATGGATGGCCGGGCATTATTTATGATTATATATTTTATGTTGCCATTATTATTATTATTATAATGATATTCGTGAATAATGCGTTGATTATTTACAATTGGTAAACGAGACAATTTGACAGAGTGTTGTTTTGTACCGCTAATTTTAGTGGGTTTCGTTTTTAGTTTGTACAGTGGGATCGACTGAGAAATAAGTTGTGTTGAATGCAGATTTTCGTGGCGAGATCTGAGTAAATTTTGTGTCATTATTCAAGCAAACAGGGTGGCTTGTTTTATTTTTAGATGCATGAGAAATTAATTTGTTCACACAAAACAGATTTATTGTTGGAAGATAACTTCCAACAATAAATCTGATAATTTCATGGTTTTTATAATGTGAGTATGCGTTAAGTTTAAAACTCATTTTGGGGCTTACATATATATTTGTCATCAGTTAATAAAACTCATTTTACGTTGATTGAGACCCAACGCAGTATAATCCTGCATTGCAATTCTATTTATGATTATTAAAAGAATTAAAATATTGTTGTAAAAAGAGAAAATAAACAAACAAAAAACGAGTATGATCTTAGACGAAAAAATCTTATATATCATAAATATTAAAATTTCTTTTCTAATTGTGTTTTCTTTTCTAGAAAACATGTAAAATTTTTTCATTTATTTTCTAAAAAGTGGTGGTTTGGAAAAGTTTTAAAATAGAAATTATTTTTCCTGAGGAATGTTGGATCCTTTTCTAATAAATAATTTATTTCGAAATGGCAAAATGTTGCAATTTTTTGTTAAAAAGTGTGGAAAATGTTGCATTATTTTCTAGAAAAGAAAGCGACATATATCTAGAAGTTATTGAAAAATCGAGTTCACATCAGATCTCCATGTTAATAGGCCTTTTATAACTAATTCTGAGAGACCGTTAATGTGTATGTGTGATCCGCTTTCAACTTTTGAAAGGCTGAATCGAATTAAACCAGATTGAAGGCGTTTTGAAAAGCATTCCTAAACCCAGATCATTATGAATTTGCACCGATTCAATTTTGTATCTCTCAAAAAAGCTTCGAAAAAAATGTTCAATATTCATTTTAATAACTTTTCAATTGCCTCACCCATCGATTACACAAACTAATCACCTTTTAATACTAAAAACCACGCGGCTCAAATCAAACCATGTCAAAATCTTTTGATTCGTTGGTTAACCAAAAAATTCGAATAAAAACTATTTATTTGAAAATCGAAGAAAGAGCTTCACTGGGCTTTGTTCTCCTGCCAATTTGAACCGATTCGAACCGGTAGATTTCAAGATATCACAAAATATTTAAGAAAAAACATTTTTCAAAGTGGGGATTTTTAGAATAATTTTTCAACTGCTTCAGCTCTTTAAATATTTTATAGTAACCGAAACCATCATCAATCTCCGCAAATCAAGTGGAAATCAGATGATTTGAACATTAAAATTATACCGTTTTAGCTCGAAGAGTCCTAAGGCATTAAATACCTAAAAAGCCACGCTACGATTGCTTTGTGGCTAAAATTAGCGGGTATCTACAGAGATGGACTTAGGATCAACCGTTTTTTTAATACTTTTAAGTGAAATGAAATACCCCTTTAAAAAGAGTTACTTTTAGATGGAAAAATAAAATACTTTAAACAAGTTTATGACTTTTAACTGTTTCATCTGGAAGTTTATTGCTTCTTTGAAAATAGCTCTTAAACGTGGAGTTGTGAGCATTTTTAAGATCATCATTGATCCTGAAAGAGCAGGTCAGTTCGAATCTATTTATATATGACAATAGACATATCTGACGACACTAAAATGAAGTTTTAGAGTTAAATTTTCTTTGCAATCTCTGTATTAAAACAGTTAATATATATTTTGAATAACAATGAAATCAGTTCACTGTCTTCGATTGTCTTCAATTATGTGAGAAATTTTCTTAGAACACATCAACATGCTGCTATTTCTCTGCTTCACTGTAACAAATATTCTGTAAATGTACGATATATTCAATAAGCTTATCATATAGATATTAAAGATGAACCAAACTAAATATCTGCCTACTCCTTGACTTTATCAAATAAATTCGAAAATTTAAGTTCAACTGTTACAAGTTATCGTTATTCTTGTTATTCTTTGCAACACAATAAATATATATTCGATTGATGCGATGGTAGGCAGTCTGTAGCGGCATCATGGACGGATCAATTTAAAAAACGATTCATGCGCATGAGAATAATATAAATTATTAAATACATGAATATAAAGAGTATGATGATAGTTTATTACTTTGCAATGGTCGTCGGCTGAACTCGTTAGTTTCACTTATTTTTATTTCAGTTAGTTTTTTTCTATAGACATATTTTGTTCATGTTCATAAGCGCAAAGGAAAACATTATTTGTGTAAAAGAATATTGGCTGTTGGGTCCACTATCAACAGGGGTTTTATTTGCCCAGTGTTGTGAGCAGAGTTAGTGTAGTCAGATAGAGTAACTACGTGCATGAGCATTTTATATGAAATGATTTTTAACAATTTCTATGGTCTTCAATTTGGCAGACTGATGAAATTTATAGAGTTTGTTGTTTATGATGTCAGGTGAAATAAATAATAAATTTGTTATTTCATCTCATCCCGTGGGGGATATGGATTTAAAAGTAAAAATGAAAACAATAACAGCAACACCAACAATGAAAACTATATCGACAACATGCTCTTTTAGCTGTTGCAATACATATTCATTCAATGCAATCATAATCATCACAGTGAAGTGGAAAAGGCGAAACTTTGGCACATAATTTTTTATCGTTGTGAGCAGCACTCAATGTTTCTTCCGCTCAAGTATGTTGTTAGCAAAATAAAATGCCATGAACTGGCTGTGGATATGAGAGGGTGTCGAAATGTTTGGTTATTTCCTTTTTTAATATTTTTGGCGGCTATTATTATGTTTTGCAAATGGGCGTTGGGAAATTTTTCCAGCAGTTAATTGTTTTTATTTTAGTATAATAGATGGTTTTGTCTTATATAAAGTCAAAACTTAAACAACATCTGTTATCGAAAGTGCAAAGGGGTTACATATTGATGGCAGCTGCTTATTTGATGTTTTTTAATGCGCTAATCGAAAGAGGTGAAGAGGCGTCATTAAGTACAGATCGAAATATTCCTAATATATTATTTGTTTTTATATATTTCCTCCTTTTAACTCTGAATATTGAACATATCAAATTACCCAGAGAAAAAAAATTGCAAATAATATTTTGGGAATTCCTTTTTCTTAATTTATTACAAAGTTATTTTACTTGCACAAAAGTGGTAGTTATTTTTAGTTTCTGCAAATATTTTAATTTCTAAAATATATAATTGAATTGAAGACATAAATTAATAATACATTATATATCGTTAATCATTAAGATTAACGCGCGAACTTACAAATAGTTTTTTATAAATGTTTGCTATGAATTTCTTTACTATCTTAATAATTATGTGAGATTCAAATAAATTAAATTGATAAAAACAAATTACTACTGACTTTTTTGATTTATAAGCACTATTTGGTAGTGGTCTGAGGTCGATTTAATATATAAAAATTACTTTGACCAAATGTATGGAAATACATGTTGAATTCCTGAGTATTCAGAGAAGTTGCAGTAACTGACTTTTCATAACTCTACAGAAAAAAAATTATGATGTACAAAAATCAGGTTTAATTAAAATCAGTAACAAGACTTCGGATGCATTCAGAATGTAAAAAATATATCATATTTGCAATTACAGCCCACTGCAAAAACAGCCAGAAAAGATCACTATTTGCGCTACTTCCTGATCACAAGCTAATAATGTTATTGACTTCTTTAGAAGTAGTAAAAAAAAACTTAATATATTATACTATATTAATATTTATATAGGCTAAATTGTTCTAACTTAGTTAAAATCTCAGAAAGACATGATGATAAATATTCCTAGGCACAAAGGAAGTCAACATCAGTTTTATTCAACTTACACAGCAGAGCAGAACAGCTGTTTTCGAAAGTCGCAACACTTTCATCTTCAGTGCTCATGTGTATATTGTGTTTATCACCACTGTTTAGGTGGCTTAGTTGAATGTGATAACAGTTTTCTATTTACACAAATTTTATTGTGAAAAACAATCCGAGAACTGTATCAACCTGATGTTAACACTTGTGTGTTATGATACCTGTGTTACCATTTGAATATTTTCTTCATGTCTCATTTTTCTGAATTGTTTGTTCCATTATACATTAAGTCAAACTTTTTTGGTTTGAATTTTATACTTAAGTATATGTGAACCTTTTTCCAATTTTCATTGGTAGCTCAAATATATTATAATTTAATAAAAAAGATACAGTATAAAGAGGGCGTTTCAGTAATTCAATATAGTTTTCAAGCTCTATATACTTTGTCCCATTCGTCTCCAGTTTCTTTTTGCTCTTCCGAAAAGCGTTTATTCAAGGTCACCAGAAAAACATTTGTTTGATAAAAAAAAAATTAGCCGATTACTTTTCGAATATTAATTTCCAATTGTTAAGTTTTTTCTGGTCTATCGACGTAAACAACTGCATCGAAATATAACACCAAAGAAAATAATCAATTAAGGGCTAAAGCACACAATCTTGATGGGCAATCGTTTGTGTCATTACGTGAAATTATTTTTTTATCAAAAGTTTCTTTGAGTAAGTGAGTTGTATGGCATGTGGCTTCCTCCAGTTGTAACCACAAATTAACAAATTCAAAGCCACTTAATTGAAGTAGGAAAATGTTTCGAATCATGTTATTATAACGATCACCATTAAGAGTAAGTAACCTTTTGGCTATTATTGTGTTTGAAGATATATGACTTCGCCAGCCCACAAAACGCGCCAAACAGTTATTATCTATGGATATAATAGTGTTTCGAAAAAAGATTATGGATTCTCCTTACTTAAATAGGACAACTCTGCTTATTTATGCACCCAATCAAACAAAAATAGAGCTCATCTCAAAATAAATTTTTAGAGGAAGAGTTTGACGAATAGAACAATTATATTGATTGAAAATTTCAATAATTTGCACGCGTTGCTCTGGTGTAAGTGTATTCATAATGAAATTTAACAAGAAGCAACTACCAGCTGTCAAATAGATGCTCAAATTAAGCAGTGATATCAATATTCTAAAAATACTCTCTTCAGCTTCTTGATTGGAGTCATATATCTCACCGTTGACACATTTCTTCACGCATATATAAAAAATCACAGTCACAGAATAAGGAAAATGAGGCACTAATTGGTAGACTAATTTACTCTCACGAATGGGTGTGACCAACTGTAGCTACGGATTCCACTTAAAGGAAATTGGTAATCAAATACTGCCAACTTTTTTAAAACTCTTTAATTTTAATTATGGGCTAGTTCTTTTTGCACAAAATCTTACTAAAAAGGGGGGTTTTAGCTGGTCCCTACGCGCATATCACTGGAGCTAATGCAGATTATCAGGGAACTTTTACCCAACATTTCTCAGAATATCAAAAGAAACACTATTATATTTCTTTCGATTATGAAGAACATAAATTTTTTTTGTTGGATGCAAAGCTTTTATTAAATAAATAAAACATCAGCCTATAAATTTTTAACAGAAAGCAGCCTTCTCACAGCGGCAATTTTGAAAGCACCATATTGATAACCTGTAGACTAATTGATTTTCTACGTATCAAAAATCTAAATTTTTAATACAAAAAAATTTATGTAATTATGAATTGTAACGAAATATCAAAATGATTAGAGCTTCTCCCTTTCTGACAACAGATTTGGCACGCTTTCTGATAACAGATTTGCTACGCTTTAACATTAATTCTTGCCATAAGACCCTAATTGAAGACGGTCTTGGTGCCGGGTGAAGTTGAGTGACACATACAGATAACAGACCTTTACTGCTGTTTACCGAGCATGAACTAACTTTCCACGTACAATATCTTGATAACTTTGTGGTTCAAATTAGCGGGGAGTTGCAGGGATAGCCCTTAGGATCAAGCCCTTTAAATGCTGTTACTAATTATTTTTTTAATGAACTCATGTTTCTCTTATTTGTAAGTCATAGAAATATTTTAAATAATGAAGTAGGGCAAGCATTAAGAGTATATTTACAAATATGTTTATTAAAATTGAAAACAACGAATTTACAATCGCTATATTTTAGTATTAACCACTAAAAAGTTGTGGAGTTACTAGTTTCAAGATTTTTAATTCTATAATATACAAAATTTATAATGCAACTTTGAGAATACGGTGTCCTTATATATGTTGGATAGTCAATAAAAATTGTGCACTTTCAGCGTTCATTAAGATTTTTATGTAAATAAGACCGCAACTATTTGACAGCAATAAAAAAGTTCAGGTTAATTCTTCATGTCTGGGTGCAAGTTTCATTAGAATAGTACTAATCAAAACTAATGAAAGGTTACGTATATATAAAAATATTAAAATCGTATATATAATGAGACTAATAGGATCTACAACAGCAGACAGGAACATGCGGTTTCTTATTACTTTTTTGACTACATAAAATGTGTGCTTAAAAGTCATAAATTCACTATTTTGCTTTACTTTTGGTTACATTATCTCTTCTTTTGTTTTCAAAATTCATTGTTACTCCACCACAAGTATTCCCGCATTAAAAAATTTTTGTTTTATAATCATTTTGCCATTGTTTTTTTCAGTTTTATTTTAGCTTAATGCCACATTGCTTTAAGCCCTTCATTACAATAATATAACAGCTTATCTGATAGCAAATCGTGTCGGTCGACGCCTCTTCTTAAATTTGAACAACACTCTTAACTCAGGGGGCATTACCACAAGCAAGCCCACAAATTGTTACTGCTCTGAAAAGCAACGTCATACATCCAATTCAAGCATTATTGTTAAATTTATTTTAATTTTTTTCTACGTTTGTCGATTTTAGCTTTTGGGCTGCATTTAGCATTTAGCAACAGCATATCAAATTATGAGTGTTTTGTTATGCTATATTATGCAGTGCGCAGGCGCGCACGTTTCCTTGTAAAAATGTTTAACATCTTACTACAACAACAACAACAACAAAAAGTAGGTGTATCCCGACAAAACAAAAACTACAACAGTCTTCATAACTGCACTATTGTTTGCTTGTTTTACAACTTATTCGCTAAAACCAATTTTGAGACATAAAGCAAAGCAAAAAAAAAAAAACAAATGCAGCTTAAAAAACCAGACAGACAGACAATCATTTACTATACGAGATTGCCAGCCAGACGAACTGTAAAAAAACACTATGAGGGAGATATCTCAATTTGGCTTGTTTTACTTATGCCTGTCTTATAAAACCTTTCAAGCCACATGAAAAGATTATAGGAACAAAAAATCAAAAGCTTTAATAAAATATTGCAGTTTGATATCGTGCGCGATTTTGGCTAAAAATAAATTTATGACAACCATCAATTAATAATACCAAGTAACAGCAGTTGGTTAAGAAAAAATATTTTCTAAACATCAGTGGCAGCTTAAGATGTTGTGAGTATGATTTTCTAGTTTCGTAGTTATTCTTTGCCTTAAAAATATTTGCAGTAGAATGAACTTTGTCCAAGTAATTTGGAAATTTATATCTGATAGTTGGATTGTGGTTAAGGTTGTTAGTGATGTACAGGGTAACCAAAAGTTTGTGCAATTGTCGGTTTTTTATAATCTACTAGCCCTTTCATCCTCTTTTCTCTTGTTCTTACAGTCCTCTAACATGCTGCTCGACAATTTTAATAAAATAATTTTTTTTTCCCTTTCACTCTAATACTTCATTAATTCCTGCTTGTATTTAGAGCCAATCAATTTAAGGATTTCTAATGATCAACTTCTTATTTTTCGATAGTATTGCGGCAGGATTCCATATAAAGGGTTTGTATTTGAGGTTAAATAATAGTTTAGCTTGAAACCACACATTTTTTGCTAAACTCAGATAAAATGATATCAATTTAAAGTAGAAATATGAGAATATAAACAAAATATTGTGTGGGGTAAATGTCTATAACGAGCACAATATCTTTAACCACATTTTGCATTAAATCTTGGCTTCTCTACTTCATGCAGTGCCGAATTGAATCTTTCTTAGAGCATTAGTTGTTTGTTTGCTTACATAACCCCTATTTTTCAAACCGACGAAGAGAAGTAATCCAGCGGTATGAAATCACAAAAACAAAGCTTCCAATTGATATCGTCCAATTTATATTTGATAGTCCAATAAAACGATCGGAAAATTTCTAATAAATTAATAATTGTCTGGTCGGCTGTGAGGCTTGTGGCGCAGTCTCGCTGAAACCAAAGGTCACAATTAGCTAATTGTAGCCTCGAAAATGTGGTTGTCATGTTTTGGTAGCGCAGAGAATTTATGTTTACAGTGTTTCCTCCCTTATGAAGTTTTATTTTCTAAAAAGAATGTTACATTTCTTACACTTTTTTAATAGAAGAACGCAATTTTATGTCATTTGAAAATAAAGAATTAATCAGAAACTAGTCCAACATGCGTTACGAAAAATTGTTTTCATTTTAAAACTCCTCTAAACTGCTGCCTTTAAGAAAAGAAGTGAAAGTATGTTGCACCTTTTCCAGAAGAGAAATCTCCATTATTTTCGATGCAACCACTATTATTTTTGAATCAAAGACCGCACCACTTTCTTTGGATGTACAGAATTTCTTAAGGCTGGTTGCAGATTTTGTTAGTTCCATATGCAACAATTTTAATTGACTGCGTTGTTAAAGACACTTCTTTTCACCAGTGAGATGTTTTAGTTCAGTTTTCCTAATAGTGAATTATAATAATCAAGGTTATGGACGTTTTTTATTAAATTATATTTAGTCTAATTTATATTCGATATTTCGTTAACAAAAGTTATAAGCGGGTTCAAAAGTTATAAGCGGGTTCAAAAGTTATAAGCGAGTTCAAAAGTTATAAGCGGTTTGCATACTTACACACACAAACATACAGACACAATGACGGGTTCTCAAAATTTGTCTGAGAAGCTTCTCAGGACCTCCATATGTGAACATCCGATAGAACTTAATTTCTCCCGATTTCTTTAAACTTTTTATTTTCGTGGCAAAAAATTTTAAATTAAATTGGCAACTCTTTCTTTAAATATCCTTAATTAAGATCTCAAAAGTTTGTTGTGGGTGAAAATTCGATTTTGCTTCTTTTGCCACAACATTTCATTGCCTGAGTCTAACAATGGAACAAACTTAATTTCCTATAACCAAAGGCAAACTTTTGCTAGATGCCAACACCAATCCAATGGCAAGCATGCAACATACAAAGTATTTATTGACACTTAACATTTTATGCTGCCAAGTATTACAGTTCGTTGCTGGCTGCATTCAATACAAGTCACTTTTCCATCCACTTTACAATTCAATTCAAACTGAACTCGACTCAATTGACTGCAGTGTTACAACAATGGACAACAAATAATTGTTTGAATTGTCTATTAGCCAAAACTATTTGCAATAATTTGTGGTCATAAGGTTATCAACAAATTTATTAATAATATTTTATTATTTCAACTATTACATTTGTCTTCACAACAAAAGAGATTTTAAATTAAGTAAAAAAAACAACTGGCAAAACTTTATAGACAAGTAATACTAAAAATAAATTAACCGCTGTGATTTGTTAATTTAATAGCAATAAAAGTTGGATTAGTGCATAAAATATTTATTATATTTTTGTAGTTTCTGGCACCACAATATGATTTCGGCAACAATCGCACAACGTGTAACAGTATCTGGGTAACAGCATGTTGTTTATTATGACCAAGTTTTTAAATTATTACTCATAATTAGATATATGCTGGCTGATAAAAGCGGTCACGATCTGTTATTAGAAATTAGTTTTGGCTGTCAAATACTTTTGGCATAATATTTTTCTTATAATTAATGATTACTATTTAAATAATTTATTATACTATTGATCAAATCTTTTATTTTTGTATTGATGACTTAATTGGTAAAAATTTTTATTCTAATAAAATGTATACAACTAACACTTGGCAGGCTTTACTAACGCAAACCTATAAATTTTGTTATTCTCAAATAGTCTTTTGTTTAGGATTTGTGTATTAATTGAAACATATTATGGTGTTATTATGGCAAATGGTGTTATTAATGCAAACAACAAGCCTAAGCTATAACGAGGGTTGTTAAAAAAATATAAGTGCGGTTGTGTATCATTTTTCATAGTTATTGTGGCAGTTATACTGGCTGACCTTTTAGATGCATCAGAGATCGATCTAAGTTACCCGTTCGATAACTCAACGAGATGGGTTTGACTTGGTACAAATAACTGGGATGCCTTTTTGAGCCACTTACGTGTCGCAATAATTCATTGTCCAGTTCACAAATTGATAGATTTATTACTCATGTATACTCGAATTAACTCTGGTATTTACTCAAGATATCAAGTGATATCTCGAACTCGACTATTAATTCGTCTGAAAGTTTGCTTTCTTTTTAGGGATGGAAAATTTCTAGGTTAAGAAGAAAACACACTATTTTTCGACAAATTTATGTTTTATGATTACCAGGAAATAAAGGAATTATTTTTCGAATAACAATTCTAAAGGCATCCGCTCCTTTCATAAAATGTTGAGTGACATGCTGCAGCAAAGCTTCGCTTACCTTCTCGAATATCTTCTTTCAGAGAATCGGTTTTATTTTGTTTGCTCACGGAAGCCTGGTCTTCTAATTGACTCTAAATAGCGGCGTTTTCGTTATATTTTCCAAACATTTAATTCATGTGATTGCAAATTTTTTACAATTGAAATAATTTATTCAAATAAGTAACGTTAGTTTAATGTTAATATCGTCATGATTCTTTCCTCTCAAAATTTTATTAAGAAATTCACAGTGATGAATGGAGGAGTTTTACGTAGTTCCTATGCATATTGCGCTGGGGATAACGCAAATCGTTTACCAAACATTTCTTAGATTAACTAGAAATATTTTTTAAACATTCTATTTTTAAAATTACCCAAATAAAATCAAAGAATGGCAGCTCAATATTTGATATTTCATAATTTAAGAGACAATTTGTTTTCTAACCTTAAATTTGGACCTCTCGTACCCAAAAATATTTTTAGATTTTCATGTAATAATTAAATACCATACGAATCTGCCTACAGTCTCTCATCTTTAGTCAGCTGTCTTGGCATTTCTAATTCAATACCACAATCCATTGTGATTATGAGTTTGGGTCCGAAAAAAGTTTGAATAAATTTCGGTCGCACGATCATATCAACGTTAATTCAGAAATTGAGGCATAACTTTTAATATATTTAAAATTATTTCTAGCACTAGTCTGAAGCACACAATCAATTGATGCCTCCGCGTGAGTACGATTATAATTCTGTTAACCTTCTTCTTAACTTTAAACCAGGTGAACCAATACATGCATCTGGCCAACAATTTTTGTGTGATAAACAGTCATCCAATCCCCGGATTGCAACATGCAGGAAAGGCCCAAATCAAATGAGTTAATACCTGGTGTTTCGTTCATAAGAGATGCATATTCTTAATATTCTGGTATTAGCACTATAATCCCTGTAAGTTCCAAGGCCACTCAAGCAGCCACCATGACAAATTTGTTCCTTCAAAGGAATTAATATATTAAAATTATGGAAATCGTGATTCAGAATAAATATATGTTCCGAAAATATATTAATTTGATATAAAATCGTGAAATTCCTAAAGGAAAAAATGCAGATATAGTGGATTTTTCTATGTATTAATATAATTTTAATAAATAGAAAAAGCGCGACAATAACGATCATGTTTTTCAGTCTAAAATTTTAGTTATGAGGCAAAAGAATGCTGACTGACAAAATGGTTCAGAATACAGACATTATCTTTGTCAATAACTATGCAACACTTCTTCCTCTATGAACAAATGCTGGTTCGTTTTTCCTGGCGGAGCTGAGTCAAGAGGGGGTCATACAGTGAGGTTCGAATACATGTTACATATTAATATGATATAATATCATACAAATTCTGAAAGAAAAAATTTAGATGTAGTAGATTTTTCTCTGTATTATTTAAATATTAACAGATGTTTATCATATAAAAGTTGGCAGCAACGACAAAAACAGGGAAAAAGAAGGTTGCATTTCATTAAGCCAAATTAAAAATGGTCTTAAGCAATTTGATTTTTTATGGCAAAACCAGGTTTTAATAATTAGCTTTAACGTTAGAACCAGTCTTAATATGTCATAACATATAGACCAACCCAGAATGAACTGGGAACTCTTTTGATCCTTTACTAGGAGCTGTAAAATTGGGATAACAAAATTCAAAGTTTCTACACAAAATTATTTACTTTACATTTCCTTTTTGGCATTAATTTAAATCCAACCTGGATGTCAACGCGTGTAACCGATTGAACAAAACCTCGTAGAGTAATTTGTTCAACATTTTCACACCCAACCACGCTGAAAAACCCTGTAACGCGTTTATTGGTGCTGTTTTCACCATGATTATGGTTTGGTTCGGAAGACATTTTTTTTTTAATTGTACATTTCAAACCGTTTATTATGGCCGGAAGACCATATGAGACCTTAAAATAATATTTATGAATGCAATTTATTTAAACAAACGCACACAAGCCCACATTTATGGTACTCTGTATTTTGAATATCAAAATGTACAACAAATTTCACATGCCTAAATAAAAAAAAAAATAAACTTTGCGAAATAGATTTATAGTCATTTTGTTGGTAAAACTATATTTTATGAAAATACAAACATACTTTATAATCAAACAAACGCTTACTCATGCATACACATACTCATGCATATACATACTCACACACACACACACAATATTGCAAATACATATGCATACATTTACATATTGCTGAAGTTCCTACTTATGGAATATATTGCCGGCAATAATTCAACATTTCAGTAGCAAAATATTATGTTTCTGTTGCTGTTGTTCTTGGGATTTGCCTGCCTGTTTGGCTAAATTGTTTATGACCTCACGTTTTTCCTATAGAGAAGATTGGAAAGATTTTTCATTGCATGTAGTAGTTAACGCATGGTTCATGTTCATAACATACAAGGCCAGAGTTAGGATACATAATAATAATTCAACAATGAATCTTGTTTCTGTGTTGCTGTAGATATATAAGACTGCAACTGTTGTTTGGTAGCTCCACACTTTATTAATGTGGAATATTTGCATATCGTTGTAAGTTCTATATTAAGCGAGCACTTGTATGCTTTTCATGTGTTTCGTATACAAAACACAGATATATTCGATATAACAATTTTAATTTAGAGACGTAACAAACGATGTCCTTTAGATATTGCACAGATCGCTGGTAGCTTTGACTACAAATATCTAAGTGAACTTTATTTCCTGTATTACTATTCCAGAGTTTCTTGTTGCTCAAGCTTGTGTTCTCAATCGCAAATATCAGAATCTATCGAAAGAAAAAAACTAGTTTTGAGAGACTAGAAATAGGGGAAGATAAAAGAATTATAATAAGACAAAGAGTAGTTATCAATGAGTCCTTGTTATGACTGATACTTTTCAAACTTCTCATTTATATGAATTGAATTTTAAAATTATATCTTTAGTTATTCTAAGGGATGTTGGGTAAAGGTTTCCTAGTAATCTGCAATAGCTTAATACTGACAGTATCTTTGACAATAACTATGCAACACTTCTTCCTCTATGAACAAATGCCGGTTCCTTTTTCCTAGTGGAGCAGTGCCATGAGGACATCGCACAGTGATGTTCCAAGTAATAAGTGGCTGGATGAAGTAACTAGAATTGGCTCTGTTAAAAGCACTACCAATGAAACCAGGGCAGTTCACACGTTTTGTGTTTTTATAGAACTATAAAACTTTAAGTTCGCAACACTTTTTTTAAGCTGGCATCCATTTCGTCAACTGCGAACTGATTTAAGTTAAGTTGACGCCTGAACAACGTTTTGAAATTGTGCAAATTTAATTTAAAAATCATATTACTGTTTGAAATACGTTGTTGGTCCGTGGTGGCCACTATAGGGTCATGAGTACAGGCAGTCTCGTTCGGCAATTGAAGAACAATAATGCGCGGGAGTTGAAGTTTCAACAACATGTCACACAGCTTGCGAACCAGTTGTTCTGCTTAAGAAAACGTTTGGTAAACGCATAGTATCATGTTTTGGGCCCATGAATTGGCCGTTAGAAATGTGAAGTTGCAGATCTACATCGATAAGCTCGATATGATAGACCACCTGGAGGATAACATTCGCCGCAATATGGCGGATTTACGGCCACATACGTTGGAAAAAAATTTAAGATTAAATCTCGAAATTAAACTACGTCCAAACCAGCCATGGCGGCTGCCAAAAGTCATATACAATTCTTCAAAAGATTCTACAAACTAATTATGTCATGAGAATTAAACACCAGGTTGATAACCGCGAACTGGATGAAAATCGGTTAAGCTGTTCGTTAGATATCGTTTATGAAAGTATTCGAAAAACTTAATTAAATTCTTCTCGATCCTGTTAAAGTAATCAAAAACTACATCAATCACAGCTTGAGACGTGGGCTGATTGGAAAATTACAATAATATCTAGTGTTTTAGATGGAAGAGCTCAAAAACATAGAATAGCTCGAAAATAAAGGTTACGACTGTTTAGCGTTTAAGATTAGCGGAAAGTTGCAGGGATGACCTTTGGAGTCAACTTTTTCGATACTCTTTTCTTTTTTGTATCCACTGCCTAGTTTCTGTAAATGATGTGAAAAGTTCTCACATCGAAAAACTAAATAATTATGGTTGTCATGCTTTTTATTGTATGATTATCCATAGAAAAATATATTTGTTATTATAAAAAACCAACAAAATTTTAAATATATTAAGAAATAAATTCTGACTCATTCTATGTTTCACAGAGTGACTATAGTTTTTTCGATACGAGAAGTTCTCACTTCAGTTACAGAAACGAGGCACAGAACTTTTTAGATTTCAAAACATACCGCCTGTTTTATATTAATTTCTTTAAATATTTTCCATTAAGTGAGCAAATTTTTTATACATCCCAGTTTACAAATAGTGTTTCACTGTTAGCGTGCGATTTACTTAACTCACTGGACCATCACCAATTTCAAACAACTTGATTACCACGTTAATGGCCATTGTTTTATCGATTCTTTTTTAAAGCTTTGCAAGTTCAAATTGTTCCTTTATTTAATGCTATTATTATTATTCCTATGGTGAATGCAATTTGTTATTTGCCTACTAAAGGATAATAAACTATTGCATTCAATACGCCAACACACACAAAGTCTCTCTCTCTCTCTCTTTAATACTACAACAGCTAAAAGGAAGTTGATGGTGAAAACTTGGCACTGCTTGTAGTTTATAAATGTGTAAGTACTCGTAATATATGGGCAAAATATTAATACATATACCACCACATGTACAATAAATAATGGCTTAACAAATTCATAAATAATATTTTACTATAAATTGTACAATATTTATGTCCATAGAAACATTATAGTCATTTGTGTGATAATTTATTATGTTCTGCATACTCGCATAAGAAGTATGAGTAACTATACCACGGCACAATACACTTTCGTAAGCATTAAATTATTTATGTCTGTTTAAATTCTATATGCATTATTTTTTTAATACCGACTCTCGAGTGAACTACAATGCTTGGATTTACGTTAATATATTCGCTTGCAGTTGGCCTCATACACATTATAAAGTTTGCACTGGCATTGTTTTAATAGATTTGTTGTAAATTTTCATAGTCATATATCATTATTGGTATTATTGAATAATGGCCAGTGCGGCTTGCCCGGCCAGTTGGTTCTTTATGTTTGCATATTTTTATTAATGACCTATGGAAAATATTTTTTAAATGGATTAGCAGCATTGACAATAGATGCAGTTTATCTGAAATGCAATTTGTTATACTCTATAAAGTTGTTTTTAAAGTGATAATTTATTGCATAATATTTAACGAAAATTAGGCAATTATCTCTGATGTATTGTGAAATTTTTTAAAGTTTATGAATGCTAGTATGCAATATGAGAAGTAGATTTCCAGCAAATAATTATATTGAATGTTTAATATGTGGTATGAATGGCAGCTCGTGAAATTGGCACTCAAGAAGCTTTTTGAATAGACCAAATTAAATTGCGTGGTAGTTAATCCTAATTATAATGAATTGGAAAAAGCATTAAAATGATAACATATCGCACTGATTTCTCATCGATAGTTACCTTTTCATGAATTTGAGCTGTTTTTGTTCCAGAAATTTGCATGTATAGGGTGTTTTTTATAGAGTGATACAAGTTTAAAACATAATAAAACATAGGAATATATTTTAATATCAATAAAACGGTCTTTATTAGATACAAAATTTTCTGACATTAATGTTTAAATATGATTTTGGCCATGTGACCACCACGGCCAAGGCGCAATCTGAAACACCAGTTTTCACAAACAGTAACATTCTGACCATCATCGTTTTTGGAGACATATGGGCCAACGACTTCACCAGCCCACAAAGCGCACCAAACAGTAATTTTCTGTAGATGTAATGGTGTTTCGACAAAAGCCTGTGGATTCTCCTCACTCCAAATGCGACAATTCTGCTTATTTACGTACCCATTCAACAAAAAATGGGCTTAGTCGGAAAATAAAATTTTGAATGGACGAAGTGCACGATAAGTTTGACAGAACCAGTATTTTGATTTAAAATTTCCCCAATTTGCATGGTGTAAGTCAATCCATATTAAAATGTCAAAGCAAATTAAACAAAAAGAAACTATTAACTGTAAAATGGGTGGTAATATAAAGCAGTGATGTCAACTCAAAGTTGTATCACTGTATAAAAAACGCCCTATACATGAAGGGAATGACTACATATGGACCAGAGATCATCATTGAGTACGGAAAAAGTGAGTACTAAATAAGCGAATGGAGTTGAAGCATAACCAACGTTGTCAACTCGTTGTTTGATTCATCGATATGAAAAGTTAGTTCTCGGTGTTTTTACTATAAATATTGGCGCTTTTTTGGTCTTGACTCCAAAACTAAGTTTCAATATAAATAATTATCTACTTATTTTGCATAAATTTATATAAACAACTATTATCACATGGAACTAAAGTTTGCTTAAATCCGTTTCGATGTTCTTTCAGAATATTTTACAATTTAAAACAAATAAGTACAGCCAAGGGTTAATAGAAGACCATTCAAATCTCTAATCAGTCTCTATTTCTTTGCATGTGAGGCAGCTGCCTCTTATGCGGTGATAATTGTAGCAAATATACACGAGTACTGATGGCGGGAATATTGTGACTTCCGAGAACTCTGTTCTCCCATGTATCGTTACTTAAATTCATGTTATTGTTCTTTTGCTCTTCGGTATATCGATCACTTTGAATTCTTACTGAAAATTATTAAATGCGAAATATATGATAACTATGGGTATTTTTCATACCTGCAATTAGCCTGTTATATATTTTTCAATATCTCAAAATTTATGGACACATTTCTTTTAATAAAATGCCCAAATCTATGATTTTATTCATGGAGGTATATTTTTTTCTAATAAAAATAAACCTGCTTTAGTTTCGAATTAATTCAAACACTCACTTTTGAACAAAACGTCTGCTCAATTCTATTAGACCAGAAGTTTTCTATTTGACCATAGGTTTTTATCAAATACAAGCTTTTGTATAGAGATCGGAGTGATGTGGGCTTCATATCCACTGCAACTCAGATTATTAAAGCTTTTGTCAATATAATTACATCAGATTGGTTTTGTTCAAATGACTCATACCCTCTCATACTTAAGACATAATGAAAAAAATTATATGCAAAAAACACATCTCGTTGCGGGTCTCTAATATAAACCGATCGCAGGATTTTTTAACGGGCAATTTTATTAAAACTACACTTCTTTCAGCCGAGTTCTTTGATAATAATTATATTTATATTTAATTCCTAATTTACGAAATTGTTTTTTGATTTATAACAGGTTAATAAAACAAACTTAATTTAGAAATAATTCTTTCATGAACATCGTAAGGATCACATATATATATATTTATTCATACCACACATTCATTTTTTTCTATCTCATTTGTTGCAAGTCCTTGATCGATTTTCATTAGTTTTGCTGGGAACAATACGTAGATAAACTAAGAAAATCACAGCAAGTTAGCTTCGAATTTTAATATAACATTTCTATAACACAAACGAATTAAAAAGAATTTGGGAAAAACCCTCGAATATATTTTTATGTAAGCATAATTTGTTTCCTGTCAATGGTCACAAATAACATAAAATGAAAAATCCTATAACGATACTTTATTGCACTTGAAATTAACACCTTTAAATTGATGCCTAAAATGTCTTGTATGAAAAGACTCCTTAAAGCTGTTGTAAAAACTGTATGTCATTTATATCGCTCAATTTTATAATCAACCATCTCGTTATTATAACAACTTCGCAATCACCGAATTTTTCACTGAAGTTTTTGAAATTCCCTCTTCCTGCAGTTAATTTTTTTACGACTACAGAAAAAAGATTAAAGAAATGAATTCATACACCATCAGCAATGAAGTGTTAAATTTAAAAACATATATGACAACAAATTTAATAATGTGTTTCTTAACTACAAGGATATAGTCTTTTCAGTATAAAGTGTTAAGATAATCATTCCGTCAACAAGATCATCTCAAAACGGTGCATGTGTGTGCAATCTATATACATTGTAAATGCAGATGTTTCCCCATCTTAAGGCAAACATGACTTATTTGAAGTATTTGACATTCAGTCATGCCACAACAAGTGTAAATGATACATGAACAATACAAACATGAAATTTTCACCTGCCCGCTTATAAACATGTTAAATTGCAACAACGAAGATGTATATCTTTTTAGGTCGATTAATGTGGTCAGTTATTTTGGCATGCAATGCTAAATTAAAGACACCAAAAACTGAAAAACAGGCCATAAAACAAAAGCTAAAAGTAAAACATGAAATAACTTAAACATCGTGACTCCTTGTTAAACTGATGTTATGTAGCAAACACTGCAACACTGCAACAAAGCAATAAAGAACCAACAATAATGAAAATAAAAAAAAAAACGGCAGCAATATTATCCGTTTAGATGAGATATAATACAATCAGCATAAGAAAAATATTGTAAATAATTTTTGCATATCACTTGAACTGATCAGCTAAGAAAACTTTTTCTTTTTCCGTCCCCATCTGATCGCTGGGGCTATTACGGCTGCCACATACCACAGGCCGTAAATCATGATGATCAAAAATGAAAAGATATTCAAGATAAAAAATTGTATACAATTTAACTTCGGTTATAATTTTTCTCTCTGTCTCTATTTTTAACAACATGGAAACATTTAAATAATTTGATGGCATAAACAGGTTTGTTGTTGAATAAATTTTCAATAGTCTTGGGAGTTCAACGCTGTAATTTCAAACTCAGCGGGAGCACTTTGTTTAATTGCCTCTTGAATATCTTTATATAAATAATATTCGATTGTTGCTGCGTCAAACAGTTTATTGTGTCAGTCTGTGTGCCTGCCTGTCTGTCTGTCTGCCTGCCTGCCTGTATATTATGTTGTGGCTGTCTATCTTACGATTTTGTTGATGCCATAAGCTTGTCAAGCCAATTTGACACTGCGTGTTATGTGACATTAATGTTTATACTTTTTACTTAAACTTAATGCAGACATACATTCTTGTATGTTTAATTTATAATCAAGTTTCGGAAATAAATAATGTGACCAACTAAATTTGAGAACAATGGGGCAATATATTATACGAGTATAATGAAATATATTCAATCAAATAATATCCTTAGGGATATCGTATGTTTAAAATAATCATTCATAGTGAACCTTGTGATGATTAAAAAGTGATTGATATGAAATATTTTCATGTATGATTTATTTTCAATCACTTTTTTTGTGTAAAACAATCCTTTTAGCACAAAAGGCTTAATTAAAAGAATTTTATTCAGAAATTTAACATATTATAAGAAGCAACTTATATTAGAAAAACATATTTGGGCCATTTCCGCGGAAAATATTACTAATGTGCATGATCAATCATAACACAATTTGCTAAATAAATTTTTATGTGTAAACTAAAATAGCTGTTGCCTTAACTTGAGCTGAAAAAAACTATTTTGTCGGCGGCAAACAGAAAAAGGTTGAGTGGTCGCCAGTTACTTAAGCTAAAGCAGAAACATTTTCCTCTTGAATATGTTCACATTTTGCAAATAAAATCTCTTTTAATTATTCTGATGTTACATAAATATGATTCAATGTGCAGACATAAAATTATTAATCAATTGTTTAGCCGTAACGTCGGCAAATATATAATGGAAGTTTTAAGTTTATATTATAAAAAAACAAGAGGATATATTTTTAGTACTAATGAAACCTCCTTTATTTAAAAAAAAAGTTATAAAATTAATGTTTTAATATGATATCTTCCATGTGGCATCTACGGTTGGCGCGTAGAAGGGACAAGCTGACAGTTTTCGCAGCATTTGAGGCCGTAATTTGCCTGTTGTTGTTTGTCTTCGCATGTTGATTTCCAGACGTTCACTTGTTAGTGGCTTATCGATGCAGGCAAGTAACTTAACAGAACCTAAAAGAAATATATCAACGGGGTTAAAATACACGATCTCGGTAGCCAATTATATGGGCAGTTATATTTTCATCAAAATTGTCTCTTAGTAAATCAATTGTAGCGCCCGCTGAGTGGCATTTAACTTCGTGATATTGGAACCACATACCAACAACTTTAATACCACATAGCTGAGGAACGAAAAGAGTTCCAATCATGTCCATATACCTTTCACCATTGACAGTAACAGTCTGACAATCATCGTTTTTGAAGACATATGGGTCAATGACCCCTCCAGCCCATAAGCCGCACCAAACAGTGACATTTTTTAGACTAAATCATGTTTCGACAAAAGGTTGTGAACTCTCCATACTCTAAATAAGACAATTCTGCTTTTTTACGTTCCAATTTAAGCAGACATGGGCTTATTCGGACAACGAAATATTTAATGGATGAGTTTGACAAATAGAACAATTATTTAGATTAAAATTGCACGCGTTGCTTTGCAGTAATTCGATTCATAATGAAATTTCAAAAGAAACTAAATAAAAATCAATTATCAGTTGTTAAGTTTGTGCTCAAATAAAACAGTGGTATCAACTAAAATATGTGGCACTAAAAAAAAACACGCTCTACTGTCTCTGTTTCGCCCAAAAGGGTTTCAAGCTTTCGACTCAGATTTGTAGAGTTATTTTTTTTGGCAAAACAAATATTTACTTGAACGTTCTCTATTTTTTATGACTTTTTGTGTGCAGCACCACAACGAGTTTTTTAAACAGGTTTAAAATATTATGACAATGCGACTAAATAGCACAGAGTGTGAGTACCCCGCGTAATTTACCGACTACGATAGTTTCATCACCATAGACTTAGAGTACCAACAGCGTTGCATGCCAGAAAATACCTGATGGTAAGTTAATAGAAAATGTAAAAGATGTATTTTTTTGGCAGAACAGATGACGTCATTCGCAAGGCCAACATGGTTTGTTTTTATTTTAAAATATCTTGTACTATTAGAATTTGATCTTTCTAGCAACAGCAATTGAAAATAGTACGAATATGGATCTTACCTGACGCTTTCGAGGACCATATTCCTATTGTGATTGGTGTTAATAATATAATTTATTGTTATGAAAAATTATCAGGTCAGTGTGTCCTGGAAACTTCTCTCATCAAAAGAATTGCTATTATAACATTAACTCAATGATAATTAATTATATGGTAAAAGATGCAAGTGAGGCATTATTATTAATCTTCTATCAAAATAAAATTTTCTCACAAGTTGCAGATCATTAAGAAAGGAAATTTCATTGATCCCGACTTTGTATTTGTCCTTCTAACACTAGTCTTTCCTTTCCAGTTCTAACAAAAGGCACTGGATAGGAGGGGGTCATCCCCTGAACTCTAGGCTAAGACAAAATAAAATAAATGTAATGCAAAATAAATAAACTTTTGCTGCAACAGTGAAGGCCAATACATAGATTTTTAAATTTGCTCTCCCTCATATAGTTAGTCGGTCACACTAGAGAGGATATGAAAACCTTTTTTTTTGGTACAACCACTGTTAGTATAGACCAATAACTTACACTTACTCATACAGTCTTTATCTTTTGGTGGAAATAATTTATTTTTGAAATCTTTGCTTTTCTTTTTCAATCGTATGTTTCTCGTTGTTTCTTGTGCTGTGGCGATTAATAATTATCAACAGTTGCCTCGACGGTGGTCTCCCACTTTGAAAAATCACTTTGCTGTTTCCATTTCTTTTAAATTTAATTCTCCTCTGGCTGTGGCACATCTTGAAGAAGTCGTTTTCGTAAAGGCTGTTTGTCTGTATATATTTGAGTGAGAGCAGCACTCCACTGATCGTAGTGTTTTAACGTCTCAGCTCTTTAGTAAGTGTTTGTGGACCCCTTCAAAATATTGTGTTTAATGATGTTTGGATGTTGTTTAAATTGGCTGCCGCTTTTCTTTATTTTTTTGTTGTTGTTGTTGCTGTTGCTACTATATGCATGATATTGTTGTTGTTATTTCACCATATATGCCCTAAATATATCCCTTGACATTTAAATTATTGCCATTGCATGTGAGTTTATGTATATACGGTTGTGTATGTAAATATGCATGTTTTTCCCCAATTCTGCTTTTAAAATGGTATTTATCATTCAGATGTATATACACACTATATTCTTAAATTTTTGGACGCAAGTTATTATTTTGCCTGTCAGGTTGTCTTATTTTTTAACATCTTTGAGTTGTTTTCATTGTAATTTTTTAAATGAAAACCATTAATTAATTAAAGTTTACTGAAATGTTTAGAATGCAGTGCATCCACGTTCTTAATGAAAAACTTTTTAGTTGTAATAGTTTTATTATTGTGAAATATATTATTTATGTGTGAAATATATCAAAATATATTTAAATATATCCATGTACATATTTCTCAATAGCGTTGTATATGTGATAGTCGAGCTGGCTTGTGGTATAATAAAAAGCAATTTTATTAGAGAAATTAATATTTTAAGGGAAAAACTATTTTGTTGTAATACTCAACACACATTTAAAAAGTTTATATCTTCCCGTCAGTAACTTTAAATGTCAGTCAATCTCAGACATATAATTTTATTAGATTGAAAAGTATTAAACGAAATAGTGTAGCATTAAAAACTCTGGCAAAATGTGTAGCAGGGAGCACATGTAGAGTTTTTTGATGACAAAATATCTGTCATAGAATCATACGTGTCTAAATGGTATATCAGTCGTAGAATATTTATTGCTGAATTAAATCTAAACGAATTTTTTTTTTTAATTTCATAAGCAACATAACGAAAGTGGTAAAACATATTAATTTGTTACGCAATCGCTGATGCTCATATATAAACAATTAATTGTTTTTAATTTCCCACTAAGAAAATTTTAAATTCTCCAAAATCGAGAAGATATTGCTTTTACCCTGTTTCAGAAAACATTTAGTTCTCCTCAGGTCTCCATGTTTTGAGATCCTAGGAAGCTTCCCCAACTAATTTCGAGAACCCATCACTATGGCTTTCTGTATGTGTACGTATGTGACCCGCTTAAAACTTTTAAGCGGCAGAAGCGAGTTGAACGAAAGTTATGGCGTTTTGAAGAGTATTCTTGAACTCCGATTTCAACTGGTAAATTTCAAGATATATGAAAAAAAAACTAAAGAAAAACATTTTTCATAGTGTTTTTCTACAAACTTTTTAATTGCTTCACCGATCGATTCCACAAACTAATCAGCTCTAAAAATTGTAAACCACGTCGATCACTACAAACAGTGGGTTATGGTGAGCTATCTTGAACGGAGAAATTAAAAACAAGTATTTTTTTAAATGCAAAGTTTAAATAGGAACAAAATAGGAGCATTTTTGAACTTAGTTACCCTCTGAATATTATCTGATCAAACCGGTCTATTTTAAGATATCCGAAAAAACTTAATAAAACGTAGATAAACTTTTAGGGACAGATAAAGATATATAAGATGGGAATTTCTTGTTGACATTTCCTTCTTTACTTAGACGGCAAATTTTTACTACAGTACCGGTGAAAGAGGGTGCGGCAGCATGCGTCAGACGTAAATTATTTTTCTGAAAATCATGAATCTAATAGAACATTTACTCATCTTAAGATAAAACTACTTTGTACTATCTCTAGTACTCTAAGAATTTCAGTTTAATGTTCTGTTGGCTGAATAAATTAACACAAGACTACAAAGCCTTAGATCACGAGTTGAACACCTTACTCACTCAGTCATGGAATTTGTTTAATATGCCTGAGATCTGTCATCAACTTGAGCTTAAACCAGATTTCTATCTTCAACTGATTTTCAGGAATGAAAGTCTTTTCTATCTTATCAAATGTGCTGACAAAAAAATTATAGTTCCGGGTGAGATCAGAGTCCTCATGAAACTCTTAGGGGTGCTTTATATATATAAAAAAATATATAATAATAAGAAATCTACGATAGCAAAATTGAACAGATAATAAGTCCTCCAAAAAATCACTTCTTGGCGCAAGCTACTCCGTTTTAGGGTAGTAAACACAAGACTACAATGCCCCAGATCGCGTATTCGCTTCCGTACCCAGTTAACAATATGGTGAAGAGGTTTTTAGGTCTTGCATTAGTGCTGGATTATGTTAATTGTTGTGGGCTTGTCTCCTTGGCGAAGGAACATCACTGGTCAGCGAACGCTAACGAGAGCGACTAACATCATCAAGTATTTAGAGAAGCAGAATGCAGCACCGTCCCACTTCGGTACCTGTAAAATATTCACCGACGAAGTAAAACGTAACAAAATCTTTATCTGTCTTCGTTGTACTCTTGAAAATATTTCCTTCTTTTTAGTTCTGGCATAACGCATTGCATATGTAGGGATCTTCCCCTGAGTGCTAGTCCAAAACAAAGACAACAAATAAACTTATGGTGCACAATAAATGTGACCGTGGTAAAAGGTGCATCTTGCAAACCCTGAATGCTGAATGTTGTTCACTAGAACAACATAAAATTTGTGCATAAATAAAATGAATTCTTTTCAACAAACGATATGCCAGTTTAATTTTTGTTTTCGTGCTGATTCTCAAAGTTCTATTAACATTCAAAGTAATCAATTGAGGAGTTTTAGCTAGTTTCTATGCGCATTTCACTGGGGCTAATACAGATCATCAGGGAATTTTTACCCAACATTTCTTGGAATAACTAAAGATATTTATTTCGAATAAGTGAGAAGCTTCAAAACAAATATCAAAGTCATAACAAGATCTCACTGATCTCTTTTTCTTTTCTATTTTCTTACGTTTTTATTCTACAATTGGCTGGCTTTTTTCCGTCTTTAATTGGAGTTGTAAGAGAAATAAAAAACAACAACAACTAATAATTGTTTTAATGAAAAACAATTTATTTTGAGTTTCTATCAGTTATTTTTCTTTATAAAATTTTTAAAAGATATTTCCAGAACTAAAAAACAATAATTATTTATGTAACTGATGAAACCATATTCATATATTTGACTCATTTTAAATGGTTTAAAAATGTTTAAAATATTCTATTGGTCGTCTTCATGAACTATATAAATAGGATATTTTAACGATTTCTTCATGAAACAAATTTTTTTAAAGCAATTTCAAAACACCAAATCATGTTGAACTTAATAACACCTACAATTTAAGATTTTCTTTTAATTGTTATAAAAAAAAGTAAAGATTTTAACTTTTGTAGTTCGACTACTTTCTAAATTCGAAAGCTAACACTATTTTATTAAATAAAAATCAATTACTTTTCAGGGCACTTCCTTTTAAGAAGATTTTTCAGATTGAAACACAACTATCCTTTTACAGAGCAACTATTTTTAAGAAATAAATACGGAACATCAAAATATAGTTTATTTTTGTAGAATGAAAAGAAGCATTAAAGTTGTAAAATAACTTCAAAATATATATTAATATAATAACTCTAACTTTTTAAACTTTTTTTTTACTTTTCAAAACTACACAACTGTAAAATACTACAGCATTTCCTCAAATACTTCCCACTTGAATACTTTTTACTCTCATTATAAAACAATCTCATTTCAGCTTCCCAAGAAAGCAGTTTATAACTGATGGATATAAAAGACACATGCAATAGCAAACATATTCCAAGAAAAGCAAATAGTGTTGATTGTTTAAATAGTTACTGGAAAAACATACAAATCAAACTATTATATCATTCCAGCTTTGCTAAGAGATTTATGAGAATTTTAGCACATATTTTTTTATAAATATGCGATTTTTATGTTGTTATTTCCAACTGAAAATTACTTGCTCTGTTAATCTCATGTTTGTAATTATAATGATTTACTATAGATTAAAAACTTGCTTTCATGTTGCAGTAAAGTAAATCATTTGTTTCATTCAGTAAATAGCATCACATGCAGCAGAAAAATAATTGAAACAGCACAACAAAATTACCTACAAAAAAAGAATTACACAAGTATTGTGTACATACGAGTGAGTATCACTCGGCAGTCGCTGTACAATTTCCAATGATCTCTTAGAAGTACAAGTGAACCACTTGCATACTTGCCATCACTTGTTAGATGCAAACATGTTGAAGTATCAGGCAGGAAAATGCTGACTAAAGAATTTCTTTTTTCTTATTTTCTATTTTAATTTTTTAATAAAGTACTTGAAAAAATGGTCCCCCATAAAGGGCGTTCGCTATCAACACCTGCAATAAATATTTAAGTTTAGTACTTATGTTCTCTTCTCCTCTTTCTTGCTCTTCTTTTTATTGCATTTTTTTCGCTGACTCGTAGTATAAATAATTGTTATGATTTTAAAATTTCTTTTGATGTTGCGGCATATTTTAAACATTTATGAGTTTATAGTTGCAGAAAACATGGCAGCAATAATAGTCAACAATATAATCATTTTTAATGCTGCATTATATTTAAACTAGTCAATGTTGTAACACAGCCAGCCAGCATTTCTTTCAAAGAGCGCCACGCCATAGTTGGCGAATGGAAATATCAAAATGACCAAGATAATTGGAAAATCTGCCGAATGTAGCAAAAATAGTCCCATTTAAATGCTAACAACAAGAGCTGGCCGTTGATATCATTATAATATAAATCATGTCGGAATTTTTATTAAATTTATGTCCACACTAACCGCTGGAAATTTACACAAAAAGCCCTGAATATAAAAGTACAAAATGTAAATTTTAGGTTTGTCAATCCGTGTTTAATTTCTTCTATATTAATATGGGATTCTTTCGAATTGCGATGACGATCGAGCCATGTCCGTTGGTCTGTCCTTCTGTTCGTTTGTCTGCACATTTTTCCAAGCCCCACAAGAGCTACAGACTTTGCTCTTGAAATGATGGATTGGAAATGAACTTAATTAGAGTCGTATTGAAATTCAGAAAAATCGGATGTACGGTTCCAGAGCTGGAAAGGTTACACATATTTCTCAACTCAAAATTAATACTAAAAACTAAATATATAAAAAAAAATTTTTCAGGGATGGAATATTAAAAGTTTTTTTTTTTGGTACATTCACCATTTTGTTGTAAATATAATTACTAATCTGTTTAAAAATTTAGGTTTTTCTTAAAATCATCAAAATTTGCATTGGTAAAAAGATAAAAATTTCGTTTTCAGGGGTGGGAAATTAATTTTTTTCATTCATAAAAGTAACCAAAAATTAAACTCATGTTCTTTTTATAATTTAGATAATAATAATAAATTAGATAATTTTTAGTGCCTCTGTGGCACTACTCTAATCAGGAATCAGTCCTATGAAATATAGTAACTTCAATAATGCCATTATTTATGCCACTTGCAACATAGTTTATATAAATATATTATCAAAATATATAATAGCGTATTGCTTAAAAACTTAAAGCCTTATTCATAAAACATTTTATGCTTATAAGCTGCTTATAAAACAATTTGCCTATATAAGTCTTTATAACATTTTATTTCATTTCTGATATCATGGATATGTTTACGACTGAACTTGTTAAAAAAACCTATTACATAATATATATTTTTGCTCTTCCTTTCTCCGAAGTAACATAAATTTTAGTTGTTTATATATCAGTTTTTATGACGCTTGAAATAATGTGATAATTAGCTTAGACCAGAAGAAAAAGCACCGACATCTTTTATAGTTCTTAGATGTGTTTTATTTATATATCTGTTATCGTCTTGCAGCAACCCAACGGTAAGCACTAGAACAGGAACTAATATTAGCAAATATATGCCCAGAATTACAGAACAGTTTAATGACTATGCGCTGACATACAATCATTAAATTTTGTTTTAAATACTTAAGATTGAGATCAAGCAAATCAGAATAATTATTTTGAGGCAGCTGAACTTTATTAGAAATTTGAAAACATTATGGTGATGCGGCAATCAACAGTGGAGAAGGTAAAATATTTTAGGGAACTTAATAACTTCCAGTTGGCCTCTACTCAGTCCTTAATTTTCAGAAATACCTAAACATGTAGTCTTATAGCCAGTACTTGGAAGTACTCGTATGTATGAGTATGAATGAGAGCAATAAAATTAAAACAAGAAATCATCACAAATCCTGCTGCGTTTTATTTATCAATTGTATATGTATGTATGTGTTTCTGTGTCCATTTGTAAGTTCGTCGGTGGGACTTCAAAGGTTATGGATTGTAAAATAATTGTTAGTGTTTGTTGTACATTTTTAGCATGTTGTTAAGAAAATATAGGGCCATAATTTACATTCGTTGGATTTAATGTCTTTTTTTAAATGCTGCTATTTAACTACAGTGGGACGTCGCTTAGAGAAACATATTCAGTTAACAGAAGTTGTAGAAATAGATGATATCATGGCATGTGCAGTGCGTTAAACTTAAGGTAATTTCCACTATTCCGCTATATTAGACATTTTTGTATCAGGAATATATTTTTACTCGAAGAAAAAGAATTTCTTTTTGTTGTCACAGGAGAGCAAATCAGCTGTTTACGAATCGCCCTACATTTCTATCAACAGAACCAGGTGTATTTTGGTTTATTACTTATTTTGTTTATTACTAATTGTTGGTGATGAAGTGTAGCGGTTCTTGAAAACATGTGGTCTGCTCTGCTGCATATCTTGAATTTTAAAGGCGTTATACTCCGTTACATAAATTTTAATACAGAATTTATAATATTAATAAAGAAGATACAATATTAATGTTCATTAAGTCCCAGTTTAATTTAAGCCTCTAGAAAAATCCTTCGATTGTATATATTGATGTATATTGGATTCATAAACAACTGCATTAATCGAGGGCCCACTGCTTTCACATTTCATTAATGAATTTACGGACACCCACCACATACAACAATGCAGTTCGTGTACGGGGCCATGTCTGCGTTATTTATAGAACTCGTTATGATTTATTAGCAGATTACATGTTAAGGAAACTTGTTTAGTTTATTTTTTAAGAGATTTAAAAAAACAAATTCACAAAAAAATTTCCAAGAAATATTTATTTTTTCAGCTTGCATACTGATGCACATAAATGCTTATTTGAACATGCAATATTTTACAGTTGGACACAACATTATAAATAGTTTTTTTTAAGTTTTTATAATATTAAAGGTATGATATATAAAACTAAAATAATTAATATACGAAACAGCGCAGAGTGAAATGAAAAATCAGCATTCCATATATGCTCATAACAAATTAATAGAATAGAATATAAACACTTTTACCTGCTTTTATAATCAAAATATGGGAGATGTAATAAATATGGGTATTACCAGGAACAGGTATGTAACTAAGAAATCGTTTTTATAACTTCAAAATTTTTAAATGAATTCGCATACCTACCTAGAAAATGGCGTCACTATTTCACTGTAATATCGTCAGTGACCTGAAAGATATACTAAGAGAGCATTAAACTGTCAACAGTTTTAAAACTTTCTATGTTAGGTTAGGTTGAAAAGAGAGGCATAAGCTACCCTAATCCGCTCAGGATTACACTTATGTCTCACAGGCCTGTTGTGCGCTCTATCATAAAGAGTTCCCATTCTACTTTAGGGAGCCTCAACTAATACCATGGAAACCTTTGAATTTGATTTTATAATCAATTTATCCTCTTAAGTCCCTCCAATTAGAAGCTCTAAGAAATGTCATTTCCTGTATAATCTCTTGATTAAATGTTTGCATACTGACTTGGCTAAAAGCTGGACAGTAGCACAAGTAGTGCTTCAGTGTTTCGTCCTCCTCCTGCATGTTATATCGTCAAAGATATCCGTTCGCGCCAGGTGATTCCTTAACTCTGTATGTCCTGTTATTAAATAAATCAGTCTTTGTAGTGCTGGCCTACTCAATATTAGGATCTCTTTTGTCCTGTTACCATCTGGGTCCCCCCATAGAATTCTAGTCACCCTACCGACGGTAGAACGCTGCCAATCTCTTGTATGCAATTCTAGAGCCAATGGTTTCAGTTCGTTCTTAAAAATCTAAAATGGCTTTGGATTGTCTACTGTGATGTTTGTCATTCCTGCTACCGTATTCCTTAATGTACTGTAATCCATATTATCTCTATCTTCTACAGTGCGTATATGAGTTAATCTCATCCTTGCATTGTAGTTAAAACATTTTCTATATATTTTAGGAGATAATTATTTATATTTTTCAAATTCCCGCGAGAAAAATTTAAGACTTTACAAGATCGGGAAGTCATTGGCTCGACCGATTTGAAAAAAAAAATCGATTTCTAAGCAAATCTCCACGTTTTAAGGTAATAGGTAATAGGAAGCTTCAATGACTACTTCTAAGAGCCTGTCACTACTTCTGTATGTATGTGTGTGTGTGTTTTTGTATGTGTGTATGCTAGTACGTGAACTGCTTGTATTTTTTGAACAGATGAGCCAAAACAAACCAAACTGTAAGTGTTCGAAGAATCATTCATGGATTTAAGATCCTTGTGAATATTAACCGATTCGAACCGGTAGATTTCAAAATATCTCAAATATATATTACGCAGACACTATATTTTTCAAAAAGTTTTCTTACAATAACTTTCAAACAGCCCCACCGACCAACTTAATCAGCTCTTGACATATTAAAATCAAGTCGATCATCATAATCCTGATCAAAATCGGTTTATCCGTTCGTGAGATATCGTGAACAAAATAACTAGCAAAAAAGCGATATATCTTTTGATAAGTTAGTGTTCTCTATTCTTTAATAGGTAGCGCAAAACAAACCTTTCTGAGCTTATTATTTTAAATTTTAACCGATCTGAACGAGTAAATTTTAAGAAATTTTAAAAAAACTTAGAAACCAGAAATATTTCGAAATTGATGACTGCGAACCGGGTCCAAATTGGTCCGTTCGTGAGATATCGTGGACAAAATATTCCAGAAATGTTATTGGGTTTTTTGAAAAGCTCTGACATTTCAACGGAGGTTTTTGAAGTGATCGAAAACTACATATATCAATCACTACTTACCACGTGGGAATCGCTTAATTTTAAAACTAAAATAAAATTATTTTAGATCCATGAGCTCCAAAGCATAGATAAGCCAGGTTACGATAGCCACGCATTAAAAATTATTGGGTAGTTATAGGAATGGCCTTTTGAGGCAACCGTTTTCCATATTTTTTATAAATTATTTTTGCAATATTTCGTTACAGTTATTATAGCTTCTTAAGGGAAAATATTCTAAGAATTAATTTATAAATTTTTTCAAATATCTCTATCTTCTTATCTGCTCTCCTAATACTGTACCCTCCTTTTCAGTTTTAGCACAATGCACTGCGTATGGAATGGTCAACACCTGAATGCTGGTCCTAATACAAACAAACAAAAAATTGCGAATATAACTATCCCAAGTGGATACAATCAAACAGGATGTAGTCCTTTTATCCCAACATAATCTGTCACAGTATATTTTCCTTTTGTTTTTAAAAGTAGTTAAAATAATTTTTTACTATAAAAATATTTTTGTGGAGTGAAGTGAAATTAATATGAATAAATAAACAACATTTATTTTCAATACTAAATGAAAATTTATTATGCAATAAATCTCCTTTGGCTTTCCAGTGTTTTTGTACATGATCATAATTTATACACTTTTACCGGATGCTTAAAGTTATAAATTAGTTGCACTAGTTTGACCATGCAGAAGTAGCATAATTATTTTAATGTTTTTGTATACATGCACGCCACTGTTTAGTAAATTATCTGATAGCCTTCATTAAATACAATTTAAAAATCATTTTTATACGAAGAGCATAATTTTCATCTATAGTTTTGTAAATGTGTAATAACTTTTTTGCTCTCATGAATTAAGTTTTAAGTATTGGGATTGTGTTTTGTACTATGGGAAAATGTACAATTATTTCAAGTTTATGTATGAGCGTTTATGATGTATTTCCATATAATTATTTGTATATGTTAGTTATCATTCTTCTGGATAGAAAAAAAGTTCATGGAACCTAATGCTATGCCAGAGGATTATGCGGCCCTTTAAAACCCATGTCGTCTATAACTGGAGACATGTCTAAATAACTAGAGACATGTCTTCATAAGCTAACCGACCTTTTCAATACAAGCCAAATCGAAGTTATTTCTTGAAATAGTTTCAAGATCTGTACCACAAAATAATTCAATAATCATCTTTTAATTGAATACATTTTGAAAGACCTATTAAAGGGTGTTATTTTAAGTGCTAAGGGTCAACTGTAAAACGACTCAATATATCTATTTCACTTACCTTTTGTTATATAAATCAGCATGAATGAATTGACCATCGAAATACGTTAATAAATTTATCAGCAATCAGTTCACGCTACAAAATAGTGACATAAGTTCTTATTAAAATTTTTTTTAATTTGACAACATATTCATTTTTGAGTTCTGTACACCTAGTTCAACGCTTCTCTAAGATTTTCGTCGCTTCTCAAATACATGATATTTCGTGGCCACCAAAATAGGTATTTTTAGTGCGATAATTTCATATTTAAGATCAAATCTTTTTCCACGGAGCCACTTTTTCAAGTTTGGGAAAAAGAAGTGGTCACTCGAGGCTAAATTTGGAGCATGGGACGAATGATGAAGAGATGCCCATCCCGATTCCTCCATTTTTGTCACGCTCACGGCACATTGGTTTAATCAAGTACCGTCATATTTTTCCAATTTTACATCGAATCGAACCAATGAGTTGATAAAATATTTGCCGTTGAATGTTTTTTATGAGTAGGACCAGCACTCAGTGGACAGTCCCTACATATGCAGATATGTCAATAATTTTACGTCAGTACCTGCCGCTTTGGCTCACCTGACGGTGCTCCCAACAGCGGGTGATATCACCAAGACGAAGAAGAGCTCAAATTCATAAGACTAATCCCTCCAGACAATCCCAGTTCCAACAACATACCGCCCCTTCTGTAACATTTGCTGATTCGCAAGTAGTCCATAGAGACCGCTATCAGCTGGGTTGAAGTCCCAATATACACCGATATGCCAGAACATCATCCTTTATCTAACATCTGTATCATCGACTCTTGGTATCAAACTACAGCCACCATGTGGACTCCCTGAAGAGACCTCATCCAACATCTGGCAACAGAATTAACTAGTCATGGGGAAGAATGAAATCCGCTACACGGATCAAAATAGGTTTGTCACCTACTATTGATCTTTAATCCTTTATATGGCTGGACCCAGCTATCCTTCCACCTTTATTTCTTATCTTTTCCAAAGAAAGCACTACAACAAAATGTTGCGACTCACCAAGCTGTCCATTGTAGCCCGGGGGGACCCTACAGATTCAGAAGAAGAAGGGTGGTGTATTCTGTTCCTTTGCTACATGACGGTGTTAAACGCTGTCGGTAATGTCCAGCGACAACTGTCTTCGTCATTGAGATAAGCCGACATCAATTAATAAAATGCATCATTAATGCAGATCAGAAAAATTCGATACCATATTCAAGACTTAATGCGGAGTCGAACTCGGAATTTAAGGCATTGTAGTCTAGTGTCTTACATCCAGCCAATAGCACCTTCTAAAGGTGGTTTTAGTTTTATTTCATGTTGACGTTCAGAGCGCTCAGCATCTTCCGCGCTAGGACGATCACATCGAACTCCCCATTAATAATATCTAGCAGTATTATTCTACGATATGATGTCTTAGATTCCGGGTTCGGGAGTCGTTATTGAAATACATGTGGCCCATAATACGAGCATTTTTAGATGCCCCTGTATTGCTGAAATGTTTAATTGAAATAATTTGCTTTTGGTAAGTTTACTACATGGGTCAAATTGTATTATATTTTAGTCCATACAAATTAGCCAAAAGTAACACAGTTAGTTGTTTGGCTAAAATGTGCATGCACAAACACTATTATCTTAATAATAATCAACTCTCACAACAGGATATTAAGCTACTAGTTTCAAAGCGCACATACACTTGTAAGTGTGTGAGTGCATGTTTACTCATACATTTATAATCCATAAATAATTTAATACGAAAACATGTTTATCATAAAACAAAATTTATGTACATGTTGTAAATTTAAACATTCCCCATTATCTGCATAAAATATTACATGTTAAATAACAACTAATATTTTGATTTATGCTTTAATTTTATTTCAATACAAAAAAAAGCAACAATAAATATGAAATAAAGTGTAATATATGGCAGTAAAAGAGGTGGTAGACGCTAATCTAACAACGCAAACTAAATTGTTTTTTACACACATTTTTAGTTTGTTTTGTGTTGTGAGAAATTAAGTGCATTTTGTGTTTTAATTTAGGCTTAAGCATGAATAGACTGTGTATGATTTAAGGATTACAATTATTTTTGCTTAAAAAAGCCGTGTGCACAATATGTTGCTAATCATGCAATTAGTTTATTATGGTTATCATGCAACGGAATGCATAAAAGCTTACGCAGGTAAATGATTTAATAACATTTTTATATGGAATGCGAATCATAAAAATTGGGACTTTGTAAATGTATGCTCTTGGTTTTATGCTAGACAATTCCCAAACTATAAAAATTTTTATCATTAAAAGTTTTGAATATTTTTTATAGAGTGAGACAAGTTTAAATCGTAATAAAATAAGGATATATATTTGTAATATCAATGAAATGTTCGTTATTTCAGAGAAAGTTTTATGAAATTAATGTTTAAGTATATTTCTTGCTATGTGGCTGGCACCTCTGGAGCATAGAACGCTCAATCTGGAACACCAATTTTCAACAACTTCTAAGCATTTGTGACCGTATTTCGTCGGTAACTCTTCTAATGTTGTATTCCAGGTGTTAAATTTTTTTTTTGTGGCTTTTCGTAGTAGACTTAACATAACCCAAAGATCTATCTAATGGGGTTAAATCCTATGATCTTGGTGGCCAATTAATTGAGCCATTACCTGAAAATATTGTTTCATCAAAAGTTTCTTTGACTAAATCAATTGTAGCGCCCGGATGTGACTCCAGCAAGATTAATGACACTTAATTGAGGAACGAAAATATTTCGAGTCATGTTCCTATTCCATTCACCATTGACTGTAACATTCTGATCATCATCGTTTTTGAAATCATATCGGCGCACAGAGCAGTAATTTTCTGTGGATTTAACCGTGTTTCGACAAAAGCATGTGAATCCTTCTCACTCCGAATACGATAATTCTGCTTATTTACATATTAGGAAGTATTTTTGGGAATTTTCTTTAATCTTAATATTGTGCTGAATCCTTTTTTTCCAAAATCTTACTAAAAAATTCAAAGTGATCAGTTGAGCGGTTTTAACTAGTTCCTATGCGCATTTCACTGGGGGTAATGCAGATCATCAGGGAACCTTTACCCACCATTTCTTAGAATAACTAAAGATGTTATTTTAAACTTCCACTTTAATAGGAGAGAAGTCTAAAACAAATATCAAAGTTATAACAAGAACTTAATGATCATTTTTTCTCTTTTACTTTCTTACGTTTTTGTTCTACAATTGGTTAACATATTGCCGACTCTAATTGTAGTTGTAAGAGAAATAAAGAACAACAACTAAAAATTGTTTTCAATTTATTTCGAGTGTTGACAAAATATGTCGTTTTATTTCGAACTAGCACTTGCTTTTATAATGTTCAAATTAGCAAATATTTTTGGGAACTGTCGTTTTATAAACCACTTTACTTTGAATTTTGTGCCGATTATATTTTCCCTTTCAACCAGACATGGGCTTTATCGGAGAATAAAGTTTTGAATGAATGAGTATGACGAATAGAACAAGTTCCTTTGGTGTAAACCGATTCATAATGAAATTTCAAAGCAAAATAAACAAAAAGAAACTGTGATCTGTTAAATGGGTGTTTAAATAATGCAGTGATGCCAACTCGAAATAATAACACTTTAAAAAAAATCGCTGTATATATATTTTGAACTTCATACAACAAAATAGTGTTAAACTGAAACGCCACTTCATTCATTAAAACATATCAAAATTCAAATACAACATGGTTACCCAATAGCGAAATATTTGTTGATTATAAACAAGTATGGGCAAATGCAAAATGAAAATGCAAAAAGAGCGAACGATGTGTACATACACAAAATTGATGAGCGAAGTAGAGAACGAAATTGTGCTTAGTCTAACAAAAAAACTCCGAACGAAGCAGACGTTCGTCGGATGTCATTAAATGAGAAGAAAAACAAACTAATACCATGACACACATGCCAAGCTTTCAATGTAGTGGTGCCCATACCTGATTATAAACGTAACAAATTGAAATAAATCTATAACATACTTCGCAGCGTAAGACGAATTTCGTTGCCGCCTTGATTGAGTAGATTTTCTTATACATAAATACGATCTATTATTGAAAAATTCTTCCTGCGTTCCACTGGCGGTTTCTTCATTATTTGAAAGCTAAACCTTTTCCGAATTTGTGTTTAACTTAAATTATTAAATTTACCTGATATATTTGTATGAAATTATGTAACTCTATGACTCCATAGTGAATTTCTTAAATCATTTAAATTTATTTTAATAAAATCTCATTTGTAGATTCCACTGGATTTGGTTCACACGTCTAAGAATATTATATCATAAAAAAGCGGAAATCACTTGAAGCAATTTATTTAAATTTAAACGTTCAATTTAATTCATCATACCGATAAATTTTAAATTTATTTGATAGGCTGAAAAATATATTTTCAATTTTTTCACATCATTTTTTAAAATTTGAAAGCAAACACTTGAAATGCCATGACAGAAAAACATCATCTTCAAGTCTTAAGAAAACCTCTCAACACTTAAATTGTTGAATAAAATGAACTTCAAGGGAATTTTCAAAATATTGTGAACACATCATATAGCACATTAACAAAATCAAAGCTCCAAAGATCCGTGCTATTAACACATCAATTGTTAAGAAATTTATATTGAAAAAGAGAAACAACTTAGAAGTCTTAGCTGGCCAGTTTCACCCTACACTATTTTGCTGTCTCGTATACAAAACAAACAAAGAAAGGAACTCCTTAAGAATATGAAGAGTTCAGACATTCATGGGAATGTTTATTTTATTATACTATTTGTTTTATATATAACTAGTGGCATTAATATTGTTAACTTATTAAGAAAAGGGAAGTAAGAATAACAAATCCTATAGTTAGACTCTATCAGAAATGCCATCATCCAGACATCGATTAGAATATATCTACAAACTCTGCAAATAGATAATGTGATTAAAAGTTAATAAAAAATGCATTGATATCAGCGGTATTCATTGATGAACTACAAATCGCATATCTCATCATTTCCCATCTACAGTCGTTTGCATACAAATTTAATAAAATATAAAAACTCTCGAACGTCTTTTGATTAATTAAGACTGTTTGATTAGAAGAAAAGATGTGTACGCACTACTCGTGTTGTATGTGAATGAACAATAATGTCTAAAGCATTGAGTGATTCCAATCAATATATACATATATTTGTTTGAATTGATAAGCAACGAGGCAACCACACAGCAGAATCAACGTCTAATTGCGTTCAATTGATCTCCGCGTAGCAGATCAAATAGAAAGACACTTCAAATAACAAGTTGAAGTAAATGGTTGTTAGTTTCAGAGTTGCCAATTTAATGAAAATACATACTTATTTGTGTATTGAGTAATGGAAAATTAATATTATTTAGGAATATATTAGAGCTGTTTAAGATCCTCGGAAGCCTCCCTGATTATTTCCGACAGCCTGTCATTACATATGTAAGAATGAATGTGTGTATATATCTGAAGGTATATGTCCCGCACTCAGGGGACGATCTTTACATATGTAGTACATTGCGCTGGAACTAAAAAAAAAGAGAATAGTGTTAATGGGACTGATGAGAGGATAGAGAATTTCGTTGTAGCTATTTTTGCTTTTTTACTTCGCTGGTGAATATTTTTGCTGGAGGTGCCCACGAAAGATCCCTGCAGATCTAAATATATCAGCCGAGAGTTCATCTATCCGCCACCTGCGGACGATGGGAGACTTCGATGACTTTACACGGAAATGTTTTGATATCACGTTATTACATCAAACACAATAATACTAACACCAAACCATCAACATTAATATGAAGACAATAATACTAAATTAGTATTATTGTCTTCATATTTATGTTGATGATTTGGTGTTAGTATTATAGTGTTTGATGTTAGTATTAATGTTTTGGTTTATATGTTAATGTTTTTATATTATTACTAACACTATAGTGTAAATTCCTATGGTGTTATTACTAATGTTATCGTTATTGTTCTAATATCAATGTCAAAATTTGGTGTTACTGTTATTGTTTTGGTGTTAGTGTTTTAATTTCACTATTAATGTTTTGACGTTAACAACAGCTAACACAAAATGCTGCACTATTGCAGATGAAAAAATCCAACACCATATTCATGGCTGAGTGCGGAGCCGATCTCGGTACCTAAAGCAACGTAGTCCTGAGCTGTACTACTTCAGCCAACAGCACCTTCCAAATCACATCAAATTGATAGCGCTCTGAAAAGCATTCCAGAACTTAAATTTTAATTTTTACTGATTCGAGCCGATGAGTTTCAAGATGTTTAAAATAAGTTACAATTGATTTTTTAATAACTTTTGAACGGTTTCATCGATTGGTCCTACAATCGAAATAATTGTTATCATTTAAGAATCACGTCGATCATTGCAAACCAGGACAAAATTGGTTATCTGTTGGTAAGATGTCGTAAGCGAAAAAAAATTATAATAATAAATATTATATTATAGTACCTGAACCGTTTATCACGTGGGAATTGGTTGATTTGAAAGTTAAAATAATAGTGCTTCAGCTCAAAGAGTTTAAAACTATAGAAGAGCACAACAACCAGGTTACAACAGCTTTGCAATTAAATTTAAAGTCAATCTTTTCCATAATTCATTTCAGGATTTAATGAAACTCACTTCCAAAATCTTTAATAAGACTTTTTGTTCTTTCTGTGTTGATATGCCCGAGATTAATTTTCTTCACTTCGTTTTGTAAAAATAATATGGGCAAGGTTTTGAAAGCCAAGGCGAACTCGATTTTAAAAATTAAGTTCTAGATAACGATCTATACCCATATCTCCATTACAAAGCCTAAAAATAAACGGGCTTTGTTTCAGGGGCCAAATTGTCGCATTCGATATCAATCGATATTTGCATACAATTTATATAAAAATTTTATCGATATCGGTTGCCATTATTTGTCCCCAGTTTTTTTATATTTTTCAAATTGTGAATAGGAAGGAAGTCAAGTCCGTGAGATATATTTGTACAAGAAAAAATATTAACATACAATAGTTTGCTTGTATTATAATGATGAATGAAATCTTCATACTAAAAATTAAATGGTCATTTGTTTGATGATATAAAATCACCAACAAATCGTTGCGGAAAAAATATTTTGGCTGTATGAAGTCTAGAGATTATTTTAAATATTTTTATTGATTAAATCTAACTGTTTTTGGTAAATAAATTTTTGCTGCTTAAAACTTGGCAGCTCCGCACGCTTGAATTTTTTTAATTGAAAACCAACTGTCGATATGTTGTACATATTGTAATACTAACTTGCTGACGATGTTGCATCAACTGATTTAGCTGCTGTTCATTTTGTTTTGCTTTGGTTGTTACAATTACTTTAAATTGTAAGTTGCCTGATGTTATAAATGTTTTTCTCATTTTGTTCACTCAACATGGGCGCTCATTCAATACCTGCCACCATACAAACATGCACCGCTTGCTAGCAGTGTTGTATGCCAACACTATAAAACAGCAAATACAATATCGTACTACATACTATACAACTTAACTACAAGCTAAACATATTACAATAACAACAACAACAACATTAATATAAAACTGCTTTGATCTTTATGTTGTATGTTTCTGATCTCTTTGATTGATCAATTAAATTAATTTGTAAACAAGTATAAAGTGACTTTTGACTTTGCGGCTGGGGATTTATCACGCTGTCTGTTCTCTACCAAACGCACTTTTTATTTTAATGATTAAAAAATTTGTAATTGTTGTTGTAGTTGCTTACTTAAGAGCATATAATTAATTTTAAAATAAATACACACATTTTCATATCGCTTTCTTTGTACTTTTGTATCATGCTGAGGCATGAGGAAGCAAAACAAATCAAGTCATGAAAACAATTTCAAGTACTTGAGAAAATACATGCATTTATGTTGGCCAAATATATATTATTTTTAGTGATTAATTACAAAAACTTGTGATTGATTTGTGAATCGCAGGCATGCATATTGATGCAGTTATAAATCTTAATTTTTTGAAATAATTAACGAATTTAAAAATATTTTCAGCAACAACTATTGGGAATATAATAACGAAGAGAACGTGGGAAATTTTGTGTCAAAACGAAAAATTTTTATTTGATGTATTCCAAGATTGAATAAGAGATTTAAATAAGTTAATGCAGAAATGAAGCATTCTTGATTTCAAAATAAATTCACTTATTTTTTAGTTTCTTCTTTCACGATATCTTACATATACATTAACCGATTTTGGCCCGGCTTGCAGCGATTTGATATATTTTGTCATGTCAATTCTTTTCGGAAACGAATTTTATACCTTACTTTTATTCTTCAGAAAACGAGTTCCAAAAATTTTTTCTTCGGCATGAAATCATTTTCAATATCAGGAATAAGATCGTGTATTTATTATATTACATTTGGAGCGTATTTTCGGAAACTTTTATAGTTTTTTTTAATACGCAAAACAATTGATCCTAAGTGCCATCCCGCTGGAACATCCCCATCTAAGTGGAACATCCCGCTGAATTTAACCACAAAACTATCAAGCTGACATACTTATAGTTTTATATTTAGACCAACCGATTCATAGCTCATAACCGATGATTGATGTAGTTTTCGAATACTATAAAAAAATATAGAACCCTAACTGATGATAATATCTTCCAAATAGATTAATCGATTTTGACCCGACTTGCAGCGATCGACGTACTTTTTATATGTTAAGTACTTATTAGTTTGTGGAACCGATATATCAAGCTTCTCAAAAGTTATGCTAAACAAAACACTCCGAAAAATGCGTTTAAGAAATGTCTTCAATGCCTTGATATCTACTGATTTGATGCGGTGTAAATTCACAGAAAATCATAATACTCATAATTATGAATTTTTATTATTATTTAAAACTTGTCGTATTAAATGGTAATCAATGCTGCAATACAGTGAGTTCTTTAAATGAAATATGGATATCGGCAGGACTTGTTAGAAAGGAGTTCACCAAGTTTCAGTCATATATAAGAAAGACAAGTATTTTTAAAAAAGTGATTCATAGTGGAGTAACCTTAATGACAATGATGGAGGTAGAGGTAGTCAACCCTCTTTTAATATGTTGGCACCCAGTCGTACAAGATAACAAACTGCAGCAGTTCATATCAGCGTTGCCAATCCGTATATATCAATCGTTAAGGAAGTGTGTTATTCAGATATATTTTATCAATAATCGAATAATATGTGTAAAGTTCTTTATGAGTGATTTAACACCGTGACATGATTAAAACCATAAATATGTGATTTCGCGTTCACATTGCAGATTTAATAAATTCAGATTTTAACATACAGGATAACAATATATTAAATTTCTCAATGAAATACTGAATTCTTTCTTATTTTCTTCTCTTTTTGTAACACTTAATTCAGTTTGTACTGCAGTAATACTTTAAGAAATTTTCTTTGGCACTCTAAAATAGAAATTCTGTTAAACTTTTCAGGTGATTGCTTAAAATTAGGAACAAAATAATAAAAAGTAAATAAATGCTTGGAATTCACATTGAGTTAGATTTTTCTGATGTTTCCTTGGTAGCACTCAATTTAGCACGGCAGTGAAAAGCGACAATGTATTTCCCAAAAATTATTCTAAAATTGTTTCAAGCTCGTTTCACAAAAATCTTTTTGTATGGAAAAATCAGGTTAGAGCAGTTGGTTTTCACGTTAAAATCAGAATTTATGAAAACGATGTCAGTGTGAAATCACAATACAAATTAGGAAACATCTGGAAACCACCACTGTTAAAGGATTGTGGATGAAATCCTGAAACCAACTTTACCTAGATTGAGTTTTGTCAAACTCGCTACTCCTTTTCATAACATTTTTGGAGCAAATACATCAAATGATTGGCAACTTAAATTATTTGAACTTTATTATTTATTAAGCTATAGAACTATAAGAAATTTGTTTTGTTAAAATATATATACATTATATGTGATTTTTATTTTAATGAACATTTTATTTTTGCTATATTAATATTTATATAAGCTAATTTTTCTTAGTTAAAATCTCAGAAGCACATGATGATAAATATTCCAACTTACACAGCAGAGCAGAACAGTATTTTCGAAAGTCGCTACACTTTCATCTTCAGTGCTCATGTGTATATTGTGTTTATCACCACTGTTTATGTGGCTTAGTTGAATGTGATAACAGTTTTCTATTTATACAAATTTTATTATGAAAAACAATCCGAGAACTGTATCATGTCCTTCTGAGATTTTAACTAAGAACAATTAGCCTATATAAATATTAATATATATATATATATATATATATATATATATATATATATACATTATGTTTCGATAATTGGAAATCAAACACCATCTCATACACCCCTTGGAGGAGAAGAAAACAGTTAAAATAATATATGGGCTTGCAAGGCAACACATGTAAAAGAGTTTTTAAGTGTCTCGATTTTCGCAATGTTTTAAAAAGTTTTTAGGCCAACAATTTTTTTATACTCTGCAATTTAGTCTCTTAAAACCCTTGCTTAAATCTTTTCATACTGATGCTTCTTTTGGCGGCAACGCTAGCGCATGAGTATTTTATAAAAATATATAAAAATACGACAATAAACTCATGCCAACAAACAAGATTTATAACAAACGAACTTGTATAAGTGTTTGTGTATCTGTAACTAGTTATAGAATATTTATTTAACAGCCCTGCAATAAATTTGCCATAGAAAAAAAAAATATGTGTAAATTATAAATACGAGCAATTATTTAAACTCCACTTAACAAATTACTTTACCGCATATGGGGTTGTGTTTAAAAAATAACGATTTGGAGATACTACAAGTTTTCTACGTATACATGTATGGATGTGTGTATGTATGTGCTTTTAAGTGAATTGTACTTTTTCATATGTGTGGAAACCATATATTTTCACAGAAATTCTTTGTCAAACGAAAAGAAGTGTTAAATGTTTATTTGTTTCTTTACAGAAAAACGACTCAAGTAATTTAGATATTTTATGGCAAGACAGCACCATATAAAGAGTTCAATAAGTGTCAAATGGTGATAAATATTTAATTTTTTTTAGTAAATTTACTACGTTAACGAACACTTTTACCCTGAAGTGATATTTCACTTACACTGGAAAGTATGGAACATCAGCAGAATGTTTACGGATAATAAAAATATTCTTAGAGGCGAAAGCAGTAAACTTCTCGCTGGCTCAAAGGAATATAATTTCTGCAATATATTCAACGCGCGGGAGAGGATTCGGAACAATAAACGAATACTTCATGGAACCGAAATATCAGTTCTTTTCTACTGCTAAATTGACTAGAAAAAAGCAGAATTTGTTGGAGCATAGATTTCTATTAGTTAATATAACCTTCATTCTAAGTCTTTTAAACGTTGTTGCCTGGTTAGGGTTCCGGTTCGGATATATAAACTACAAAGTACTATCCCAATTCCTTCAAAATATATTCAAAGAAATTATGCTGATTTCGGGTTAAGTTCAGAACCACGAACTTACATATTATTAATTAGCAAGAAATTCGATTTTTTTACTGAGATTTTAATAGTTCGAATATATATTATTATTATCAACCAGCAGAAGGAATCAGAACTGACTTCGACGCCGCTGCGCCATCTCATAACAAATATTATAAATTTAATAAGAAAACTCGAATATAATACATTTTAGAAACAATTTCGTTCGAACCTGAATGAATCTTGTGTTAATATTAAATCCTATAAGTTCGAATAAATATTTTTGCATTCATGAGAATCTTTTAAGAAGGAAGTTCAGTACTTCCATTGTAAACTATTATTCATAGTTGATCATTCCTTACGAAAACGAATCAGTGTTGAGTCCTCAAGAACAAGCTAATAATCAATGCTTTTTTTCACAGGAATATCATTAAGAATATCATCTACTTATCTAATGATTTAAGACCATATATCTATATAAAAATTCTTATATTAATTTCTAAATTAACTTCCTTTTGCTTAGTGATATATTCTCCAACCCTGATAAATATAATAAATAATCTATATACTCCCGTTTTAAAAATATATAATAAAACATAATATTAACAACTGTTTTAAGTTCGCCGCCTTAAACTTGAACCTGGATACTAATTCTTGTCTTAGTGGTCTTAACATTATTAATTTTATTGTATCCATAGACCGGCGCATAATTTTACTTGTTCCTATAGCTCCAACGAGCGAATTGTGTGGGAAAACTCGAGTACTTGGTAATATCACTATCCTTAAGTCCCTGTCCTTCCATTGCCTCTTTATCGGCTCTTTATCTATAGATTCGGAGTATATTATTAATATTAGTAGTATTAATAAAATCTGGCTGTAATAGTTAATTCATTACAAAGGCTTATAATATATATCAATTTGGAAAGTTTCGGAATGTTAATCAAATTTCATCACTGAAGCCTTTTATAAATTCAGAATTACTCCAAATTTCATTGAAAATTTACTTCAACTTTAAGAAAAATAAACTAATTTGTATAAGCTTCATGCATGTATGTGTGTATTAATTCAATAAAAAAATTAACACCGCTGCCATTCAACACCAGGCCAGTAGTTTAAGCCGACAAATGACTGTAATAATGACTCACATAATAACGAAACAACCAAACAGCAAAAAACACATCAACTCTACTTTTTTTTGTTGCAGTTGTTATTTATCTTATTTCTTTTTTACAGCTCTTAAGACTTAAACAAAAAATAAAACCATGAAACAAAAAAAAAACTTTAAACAACTGACATGACATGCCATCAAAATACAACAGCCTCAATTTAAAACTGTCAGTTTATATGTCAGTATTAACTGTCAAAGTAAGCGTCATCTCCTTAAGCTTTAAAGCACAAACAAAGCATGCTGATGAGGAGATATAATAAACACACATCCAACAACCAACAGCAGAAATGAATGATGTGAGTTTTTACTGCGTATATGAGTTGAAGTTGAGTATAAAAGAAAACCCCATATGAATTTATTTAATATGGTGTTTCTTTTATACATATTATTTCTTGACAGATAACGACTAAAAATTGTTGCGTGCAGATTTCAAGCTTAATTTATAATTATCAAAGATGTGCACGTGTTGCCGCATATGCAGGAAAGTTAATATAATTTATTTTCATCGTTACTTTAGACCAAAATGGGAAATATTCCTTAACACTTTTAATTGTTTAAATCATGTTTGTTTTAGCTACACGCGATATCGGTATTAACTCATTACAGAGGTATTAACTCATTACAGGCGTTCTTCGGCCGAACGGTTGGTGGGTGATTTGAACTTTGTAAAAATGTCTTAACTACCAAGTTTAACTTAGAGAAGGTCAAATCAGACGTCTACAGGTACTACTCGCTCTGTATCTTTTTCTACAACTTATTTTCTTAGTTATGACACAATTCGTCGCTTATATAGGGGCCATCTCCTGGCTATTGAGAATAAGAGAATTTTTTGACATCTTTTGCCAATGACATTTTTCAAGTTATCTTAATAGACCAACATTTTTCAAAATTACTTTAAAATAAATAAAGCCGTTCGTAAAAATCATTTACTTCTATCTCTAAGATCCCTTAACGAATCATAGAGGCACTTGAAGTAGTTTATCGTCATTATATTACACAATCTTGGAAGCCAATTCCCGACATCGAAAAAGGATGAGAACATTTCAATAAAACAATTGCAACACGAGCTGTGTGACATGTTGCATCGTCCTGTTGAAACCAAAACTGGCAGTTCAACTAATGATCAAAAAAGTCAATAATCATGGCTCTATAGCAGTTACCATTAACCAGCAACCATGATTCCATCAGTCCATCAAACACACCAAACAGTCAGTTTTTCGGGTTGTAACGGTGTCTCACAAAATACTTGATTATTGTCATCAACACAATCACGTCAGTTTATTTAATTGACATGTCCCTTCAATAAAATATAATTCTATGGCTAAACAAAAGTCGCGTGATACCTGATAGAGATTCGAAATATAACGTAACTTTGCACAATTTGAAGCGTTCCTCAGGCGAATGTCTACTCAAATTGAAATACTAAACCGAACTTAACAGCAGACAAAATGCTTGCAACCGAAAAAGTTTACTAATTTAAAATTGCTGACTTCTTTAAAAACACCCTTTACAAACTGCAAAATTTTAAAAGTAAAAGCTATTAATTTATTGTTATGTTGTGTCCAATATACAATTTGCAACTGCAATAACATGAAATATTGTGCCCATGTGACTGTATCAAACAAGTTACAATGGGTATTTTTAAGTTAATTAAGTTAATAGCAAAATCTGTGACAAGGAGGCAACACTGGCATCTGATTGTTCCCATCAAATGTGTTTAATTTTGATCTCACAAGAAAAATAATTAAAAACTATGAACGTGCAAAATAAAAAAGGCCGACAAACGCTAATTATTTTCAATTATCCTCAACTGTAAAGTAGAAATTATTTATATCTGATCACTTGTATCCTCAATCAAAGTTTTTACTTATATTTTTTTTCAATATAATGGTTTTTAAAGTAGTGTTCTGCTCCTATTAAAAGCTGTCAATTTACTGTCAAAACGTTGCTATAAAATAATCGAAGTGCCTTTAAAACTTATTTTTATTACTTTCTGGCCTTTAATATTAATCAATTATTCTATTCAATTAAACTCAATAGGTGTTGTATCCTACTGTGGAAATATATCATTTATCCGAAATACCTTCACTATTTCGTAGTGTTTTCATTTGTATTAGCTTGTGTGTGTTCTAAAATAACCAACAATATAGTAATTTTTCATTTATCAGGTTAAACAAATTCCCCATAATATCTCTTCATAATCTATTACTATTGATTTCAAATGAATGCAGTTTTCCATTTTTATTACTTTTTTATCTCACTGGCATATATTTAAGCCTGTACTACAGCAAGAACTATGCCTCTTCTCCTGTTTGGAAAAATGAACGCCATTAATTTTTTCTGATAGTCGATGATAGATGACTTGTCAGTAATTTGAATTAAACTAACAATAAAAACAAAAACTGCAGGAGAAATTGGTATTGATTAGGCATATTTGTCGGAATTGTTGGATTTGAAATAAATAATTTTACTATGAAGTAAAACTAATGGAATTGTTTGATGATTTATCACAATGCAGAGATGGATTGATGGTTGCATGGGAGGCTTTCAATAAACGAATATAACAAAAATAAAATGATTTGGGGGAGTTCGAAACAAATATCATAAATATATTATTAAATACCTTCTGTTAGTATACTTTAGCTAGATTTTGGCAAATATATAAATAATCTTACAACTCCACAGCTCACACAACTAAACACGAAAATTTTATATAAGTGTGAAGTATAAGACTTCACACGGATTCATCATTGTTCCAGTCTTTTAGTACTATTAACACGGCTCGTCTAGTCAAAACGGTAAGTGTAACAGTTTGGCTTAACAAAACCAACGAAACACTATAATTAAATTTGTTTACAACTGCAACAAAATCTTCATAAGTCCAATAAAAATTTTACAATTATTATGAAAAAGCTCCATCGGAATTGCTTCATTGGACTTCATAGTTTCGTATAAATAATTCATTGGCCTTATGATAACAACTTTTTATAGCTTCAGTAAAAGCAAATGGCAAATAGCCTAGTAGAAATCTGTTGGCTGTTTTTATTTTTATATAAATAAATGAAACATACTTTTATGTCTTCACAATAAGTTATTAGCCAGCAACTTAGTAACTGTTTAATATATTTTAAGAACAAAACTCATTATTTCTGTTTGAAAAACAAATTACAGGATATTTATCCAGTATTTTATTAAACTTAATTTCCTTGCATGTCAAACAAATTTATATAAACCCTTACCAAATCCATACATACATATTTCTTTTTACCACTATGTGAATAAGGCTAAGAAAAGAGTTAAAATGTGTAAAAATACTTTACAAATGTATTTTATTCGATAACGTTATTAACAGAAAATACGAGTATAACAAACGACTGTATTTATAAAACATACAATTCGATATAAATTTTTATACAATTCCTGCTGGTTAAACTCTATTCAGCTGGTTGAATTATTATTTCATGTTCAGTTGTATTGACTTAGCAGAAGTAAATTTACAGTTGGCTACAAATTACTTCCGGTTTTTAAGTTCTCATTTTTGCTAAAGTGTTGTGTACGAAAAAAAAATTATAAAAATAAAAGAAAATAGAAGGAAAATAACAACAGCAACATCCTTCTAAGAAATAAGGAAACATTTAGAAATATAAGCTACAAAGAAAAACACAAACCGATATAGAAATCACACAGGCAGACTGAAAAGTTTACTTAAAAGAAGAGAAAGAGGCACTAAATCACAAGTATGAAAATACCAAAACAAAATTTTTAATAATCACGAGGTTTTTATGTGTAACTAGGATCGATATGCAGGGGTCGCACCTGCTAAGACTACGCACCAATGCTATGAATTGAATGGAAATAGATGAGAAGAATATCATAATAATATTTTAGTTTCAACTGAATCAAGTAAATAAAAATGATTTAAATGAATCAAAAATGATTCAAATTAATCAAAAATGTTTCAAGTGATTTAAATGAGTCAAAACTGAATTATTTTGATATCATTCAAAAGATTAAAATATTATTCAACTAATTCAAAAAGGATTCAAATGATAAAAAGTTTATTCAAACCATCTTTGATTAATAATGAATCATTTTTGAATCAATTCATTCATTTTTGTTTATTTTGAATCATTTTTGATATATTGGCATGATTTATATTATGTTTGAATCATTTCAACCATTTTGGAATCACTGGATTAATTTTTAAATCATTTGATTGATTCTTGAATAATTTTTGAATCATTTAATAAATTGTTTATATAATTTTTTAATCATGGTCTTAACTGTAAATATCTTTAAAATTTATGCTTTTATACTTATGAACTATAAGAGGTACACACTGTGGGTCCTTAAAGATCCTTTGGCTCTGAAATTTGTAATATTCTTGATTCTACGAGGAGTCTATATAACATGTCATATTGAATTGGGCTCCCCTTGATTAACAAACGCATTCCCCACTTTTTGATAACAAAATATAGATAATTTTGCTATTCTATTAAATGAGAGTTAATATCATTATTAAATCTTTGCTTATACTTATATATTTTGATGTTCCATTCAGCATACCTGAAAATATATGCTCGACACAAAAAAATATTCAGCAGAGAAGAGACATATAGAAACAATTTGCCAGATTGACTATAATGGTGAAAAGTTTAATGGTAACATTATGACTTTTAATTCGAGGGCAATAAATCTGAACTGAATTTTTTGTTTTTTCTCGTTTAAAAGTACGAAAGGATACTGCAGGAGCGACTTTTGAAATGTCTTCCGTAACAAACTACACCAACTCATTTCGTTGTATAAAATTAAATATTTTGCGGTTGCTTCCAGTTGGTAAATAGAAACATCAATAAAATTTATAACTTTGCATGTTCAACTTATTGTTGTTGGTTCACTAAAATTTCTAAGCACTCAAGCATAAATATCTATGTATATTTGTAGGTGTATGGGTAAACTGTTATTCTTATTTTACCCGCTCCATATTCCTCATTTATTGAATTTATGGTGGCAAAATAAATTACAGTTGATATTTATGGCCGCTACCAAGGAATGGGATATTTATTTGGTGTTAATTTGGTAAGATTTGTGTGTTTCTAAGGAGAAAAAGATTTTCGAACTTAAATAATTCGACAAAATAATATATAAAAATGGAAGGCTGTTAATGATGTCATAGTCTTAAGTATAGAACATGTTGGAAAACAATTGTTTAGTATTGGAAATATGCCAACATCAAAAATGAATGGGGATTTTTTATAAACACGAGTGTGACGCTCACATAGCTTCTTATATGTAGAAAGCGTAATGGCTAGTTTAGTAGTAGATTTAATCGAACTGTTACTCTTAAATCGCAAGAAAAGTTTTTAAAATCGATTGTAATCTCCTAAACCCCAAATGTAGGCAACATTTTATATTATCGTCAACGTATGAGTACTTACGAGCAACGAAGTTGTTATAAAAATATCACTCATACGTACATTGTACCATTTTTTAAAAGGGCTTTTACACCATTTTTCAAATTAGATATCCATCATATAGTAAAACGTCGTAAGTCAAAATATATTTATTTGCCAGAAAACCATTATGTTTATGTTTTAGGCACAAGTTAGTGGAAAAAGAACTTAATACTCTTCCACTATTTGAGTAAATAAGAAATTTCAATGAAATATTTGCACAATACCAACGATATGAAAATTAAATCAGCATCATTATGTAAAATATTTCATTCCTTGAGTCTTGAAGTTGTTTGAGTAAAAGAGCGATATGTATTTAATATATAAACACAATTTGATTAAAAACTTACTCCTAAAAATAATCATAAAAACACATATTTTTTAGTCGCGAGAAAACTTAAAACAACACTGATATATCTTTAATGGGAATCAACTGTTTCATTACGCGTTTAATCTGACAGATAGCTTTATAAAATTTTCTCCAAAAATGTTAAAGGATATACAAAGTAATATTTTTCACTGTACTAATAAACATCATTCAAGTGTCTGGGATGTGCGCATGTTTGTAATAGAAATCGGTTTTCGGAAGATCGCAAGAAAGGTGGAGACTTTGGTATTGGGTTATTTTATATAGAAAATTGATTATGTCATTAATTTTCTGCTTTCTTTCAGCAGTAGACTCCTTGATATTCACTGTTCTTTTAGAAATAACAGAAGACGGTGCAATAAATTCTCTTGGGTAATAAAACATTATTGTGTTAATTATCGTTGGACTGTTTGAAAAACGAAGTTGAGGGACTTATCTGAAGAATAAATACTTACATTTAAACTATCCTGTACTAATGAGCAAAATACAGACGCATTTTTTGTCCCTATTCTAGAAAAATAATAAGTACGAAGCCTGAAATATATTATTTACTCTCTAGTAACTTTTTGATTATACACTCAAATCCCCTTCTTTTAAAATCGGGTATACAGTTTCAGATCTGGATATATACATTTATATTTGGTATGCTGGAGTTATTTCGTAGAAATAATTTTATTTATTTTCTTAATTAAGCCCCATTCCTTAAGTAATGAATTTGTATGGAAAATCAAACAATATCATGCACATGATTTCAAGTTTCTATAATTGATTATTTTTGGTACAACCATAACAAATTTCTTATTTTTCTTCAAAAATCAAACCTATTTGATATTTGTAGCAGAAATTTATAGGCATTAGAAATAAAAACCCCAAAAGGACACCTGCGGAATTAAATATGTTTATCTTTTGGAATATTATTTATGATATTCTCAGCGGTTGCCAAAAAATAAATCTTCTGATATGAAGAGTGCTCCTGTATATATAAAATGCTCCTGTATATATAAAATACTCTCGATATCTTTAGCTTTGTTCATAAGAGTATCTCCTAAAAGGGTTTGTAATTAATTCTCGAAAATATTTTTCTCTGCAAGTATTGAACTAGTAAATGTTTATATATATTGTTTTAGAAGTACAGTGTACTCTCCATAACATGAACTAACTAAAACTAAAGCTGTCCAAATTTGCAAAGTGGCTTACATTTAAATTATATCTCTCTGAAATGTTTTCAAATGTAGATAATAGGGTATATATTATCGCATTCGATATCGATCTAAATATTCACTACGTTAATATATTTTATAGACCACTTCACTTGCGCTCATTCTAATTAAAGTTCTAAGAAAAGCGCTTTTTTTCTCTCCAGCGATATGCAACATAAGTCAACAAGATAATCTATCATTTGCTCAGTATATAAAAGATTTTTGCTTGCTTTCAGTTTTTACTGAGCTCCCTTGCGGATGATACTACGAACTTATGCAAAAACAAATTCACCATTCTAGGTCCTTGGGTTTCCGCCATAAATTTTATGTTAAAATCATTAAGAGACTGAAGTTATAATAAAAATTTCTAATATATAAAAACTTCAAGCCATCCATCACCGGCATTGAGCTAGAAGTGGCTAAAATGCACGTAAATGGAATCCTAAAAAGACATGGTAACCTTTTTGCAAACACTGGGTCCAAAGGGCGTAACTGATAGAAATATATACAGATAGAAATATTTTTGCTGCAGAAAGGTTTATTGAGTTCCAATAACGTTGGATTGTAATGCACTTATTCTTATTTACTAACGAAATTGATTCCCTTCAGAAAAATGCATCAATATCAAAATATTTCTCTTTACTGTCTATGGGAAAATATTTAAAAAGTGTGACCACACTTGAAGAGGTGTCTATAATTGGCTTGTGGCATATATAAACGCCAAACGTTTTAAGGCACCAAATAAACTCTTAATTTGGATTTTTCTCTGAAAAATTTATAAATTATAACTTATTATTCTTGGAATTACTTCCAAGTCAAATAACATATTTTACAACTATATAGTCCATAAATTAGTCGCAAAGCAGCCCTAAGTCAGCCAACATCAAGCCACGTTGGCAATAATATTTTAAGTGCAACCAGACCACTGATCGTTTACTCTCTTTCGTGAGTTTTGCGTCTTACTGCGCTAGTTATTTCGATGTCTCAAATAACTGCATTGATTTACAGTTCTTCTGAGGAATTTTCCATAGTTAACTACGTTGCTACTTCCTATGTGAAGGCATAGGTCGTGTACAGTCAGTCACAGAAACGGATAAAATTAACAACATCACCGGTATATGGTCTCAGTCAACCACTGGCATCTGCGCACCAAATACTTTATAAATTTACTTTGTAAAGTATTTTATATATAAATACAAAGAGAAATAGTCATTAAATCTGTGGCAATCATTTTTGGAACAGCAAGGAGATATAAAGTGTGCTTACGGACTCTATTTCATAATGGAATCTGTAGAAGCAAGAATTACTATGACATTAAACCAAGTCACCTAAGAAATGGTAATAAGAATAGAATACATACGAGAAATTATAATGAAAGTGTAGTGGCTTTGGAAAACGTCAGTTCTGCTCTGCAACATAAGTTGAGTAAATAAATTGGTGGTGATTTTTCCTCCTTTATTTTTGGATTTTTTAATTGTAAACTCCTTACGGTCTTTAGTCTATCAGGCTTGATATAATTTTCAGTTCGAAATTAATATTCACGTTTAATACGTGTATTTAATTTTCTTTCAGTTTATGACAAAATTAATTCAAGTGTAATTAAAGCAAGACAAATTAGGTTTATAGAGCGTAATTAACAGCATTTATATCGACATGTTGGGTACAGGATGGCATACATAATTTTCTTAATTATTAGGAAAATTATTGAATTTGTTCAACGAAGACTTGCAATAGAAGTAATTGATGTATCGCACTTAGAACTTCATTAACATCAACAACAATAATTTGTGTAGCGTACAATTTCACAAAATACGTCATAACACCACAAGCACTATAAAACTAGAAGAAGACAAAAAAAAAGAAACACATAAAAACTCTATAAACTAGAGGCGGAAAAAATAAAGTTGTGAAAAGCCAATATTTTGAATGTTGTATGAATGCGCTTTTAAGATTTATGATTATGGCTGAAGCTATTAAAAGTTTCCTGCACCTTTTTATTACATTTTTTTACGACAGTTCAGCAAAATAAAGCAGTCAAACAAACGCACTTACATCTATGGAAATGGTCTGTCTATGTGCAACAAGCACACGCACAGATACACATAAATTTTATAAAAATATTGGTTGTTAGCGAAGAAATACACTCGGAGAATACATACAATTTACTGGGAATATGTCTATAAATTCAAATTCAGTTTAATGTTCAAAACATCGTTTATTTATGAACGGGAATTTGTTTTATTGTGCTTTTTTGTTTTGTTGTTGCTTTCAATTGGTTTATGGTGTGCTGCATTGTTGGGTATATCAGTTTCCAGATACCGCCTTTTTGAAATTGTTTATTATATCTCAATTGTTTGTTGGCGTTTGATTTTATGTATGCATTTTTTTATGTATTGCTTTTTTGTAATTTATTAGATTTAGTATTATTTCAAACATTTACGTTGATCTTGCAATCTATTCGTACACACTTAGTGTGTGTGTGGCATGTGTACATACACACGTATACATATATTTGTTATTATTTTTATTTATATGACATTTTTAATAGGAAGTTCGTCAATATATTGTTTTTATTTTTCTTTTGTTTTTAAAGTTTTTTATTTACGAGTTTTGTTTCTCAATTGCTGAGCCCCCTTTTTAGTAAATTTTATCTGTTCATGTCAAGTTGCAATGACATAAATGGTAAATATCAAGACGTAATTCAGCAATTGATAAAAATCATTTTATTAATTAAATATTAATTGACAGATTACCCAATATTTTTGCTTTAGTTTTTGAATCCAATTAACTCAATGTCGTTAAAATATTGTTGTAAAATTATTGTTATAAAGTTATTGTCAGGGTAACAGACACCAAGAGCTTTTATATAAATTTCATTTGGATATATTTTCTATGTTACTTCTTTTTTTCAAAAGTTTACTTTATAAACAATATATGAAAGCTATTATTAGTGATAATACCAACCATGTAAACATTTATGGGATCCTTGAAATCGCTGACTTCGGCATTTTTCGGGTCAAATATGATAAAAAGTTGAAATTATTTATGTTTATATGTTGTCAATAAAGAAGAAATTTTATGCTATAAGTTTGTTTCAAATAAAATATGTGTACATGATATAACAATATTTTATATCACATGTAATTGTTTAGAGAGACACAAAGTGGCTAAGAATTAAATCAGTGCAATGATATTTTAAAATTTATACCATATTTTGCATTGAAGTAAGTTGTAATCTGGCTTTATTGCGTTATATTATTCAGTTATTGAGATATATTTTAGTTGTTATGAATATATGATACTCTAAAAGGACTATTTCTAACAACCTCTTGCCTTAAAGGGAAGTTACAAGCTGTCAGAAATAGTGAATTGTTTTCCACCTTCGTTTGATATTCTCTTGATATAGTAACAGAATAAAGGGCGCATTCTAGATTAAGGATAACATAATTTTTGAACCGCCTAAACGGACCTACAAAAATACACATCTCTTTTGTTACACAATTAAGATAACGTGATGAAAACAACGCACTGTAGTCTGATAAAAAATTAATTAATAGGATTCTAACAAGTCATACGTACTATTGATGTGTTGAATCAATAGTATATAATTCTAATAAAAGATTTCATATTGGAACATGTGGTTCTTGTGTATGGTAATAGTTGCACTAAAGTTGCCCGTAAAAATCCAAAAATCACAATATAATTATGAAAAGTATTCAACAAAATAATTAATTAAATGATGTGGCAATAATATCTCTAATAACTCAAAAGTAACAACTTGATAAAAGTAAAATTAGTCAATAATTATAATTGTTTGCAACAACGGTTGTATGATTCACTAACTCCATCTTAAATTTATCATTAAAATATATCTTTATTCGGCGTCTCTACGAATATTTACGATATATACAAACGGTTGTTTTACTAATCTTAAACAATATAAATTGTATCCATATAAATATTATATATAAAAATATTTGTATTTGTATACAAAATACTTTACAAAGTAAATTTTTTAAGTATCTAGTGCACAGATGCCAGTGGATGACTGAGACCATATACCCTCTATTTTATCGATTTCTGTGACTGATTGTACACGACCTATGCCTTCAAATAGGAAATAGCAACGTAGTTAACCACTGAAAACTATTCAGAGATTTTTTAATCAATACAGTTATTTGAGGCATCGAATTGAACTAGTGTGAGTGAGACATAAAACTATAGAAAGAGAGTAAACAATCAATGGTCTGGTTGCACTTAAAATATAATTGCCAACAAGGCTTGATGCTGAAGGCAGCTTTGCGACTGATATATTAAATTATGATTGCAGTATCATTTTAGAATTTTTATGCCACTCCGCCAAATAGTTGTTGTCATGATAGATTAGCAAGAAACGAAATGCCAAATTTAACAACATAAGAGATACAGTAGTTTGCTTGTCCATAAGTGGAAAGGCAACCAAAATAGCAGCTGATTTCAAACGATATCGAATAACGTTAAAAATGTTACAGAATACCAATACCGGAATATTTTCGTTGTAGAAATTTTATAGACACAATTTTCATAGGAAAAGTTATTGGAATTCACTATTGATTGTTTCAGAATTTTGGCAACCTGCTCGAAGGAAATATATGGGCTAAATTGAACAAGCAGAAATAGAATATTTTTCCCAAACTCTCAATGAATCGCACAGTTTTGGGGCAAATTCGGGATCCTGTGCAATCAAATCTGTTACATTTGAAATAAAAAATAACTAAAAATATATCGTCTCAAGCAATAAAATAATATTCGTCTTAAAATTTCGGTGATTTTAATAAACAAATTTTATAATAAATTTGAAACGTTTAATAAAACTAGTAGACAAATCAAATCAATTATCTCTTACTTAATTTCCTCGAGATCAAAAAAATAAAAAAATATATATATGTGGACATGTACTGGAAATCAAATATAAAAAGGATGTCGATTAGTTTATGATAAAAATATATTATATCCACAATATTATTGGGGTATTCACACTTTGTGTTATTTCGTCATATTGTCATAGTTATAATATTTTAGACCGGTTTAAAAAGTTGTTGTTGTGCTGCAAATAAAAAGTTCGTAAAATAATAGCACTCCTTCAAGTATGTTGTTGTTTTGTCATAAAATAGTTCTAGAGATGTGAGTCGAACGGCTGAATATATTTAGGCGAGACGGCGATAGTATATGTTTACCGCCGTTACTTATATACGATTCACGACTAAGAAATGGCAAAAAAAATTTTCATACTTATATGTCTTATAAATCACATTCTTATTATATAAAAATATGTGAAAGAGAATTAAATCGCAAAATCTAATTATAAATTAGGCGAAGATTTCTCTCGTTTAACTGATACAACTGGCAGCCACTGAAAGTGTTTTGCAATTGCCGCCGACAAAAACTTGTATTTAGCTCATATCTAGGCAGCAGCTATTTTAATTTATACATACAAATTCATATAGCAGACTAAGTTATGACGGGACTTTATGACTACAGTGTGAATCCCCCATATATCTTTCATTGTCATATTAAGTTTTCAAGCAGCTCAAAACAAATAACAAAAATACATATCGCTCATTTACTTCCAAAGTGCCGTAACTCAAATAAATTTTGAAATTTACAAACATTTTAATAGAAATCTAATAAGAAATTTACCCTCAGGACTAAAGTATAATAGATATATTAATAAAAGTTTTAAACAACAACAGAAACGATACACCATATAAATTACAGACTAACGGTGTTGTTAAAAAATTATTATTAAAATAAAAGTTGCTTTAAAGTATGGATTTTGTATGCCTAAAGTAACTTTAAAGCATTCATTAACTTTAACAAACGTTTGTGAACTAGCACCAAACGAAATAGTGTACAAGAAAATTTAATGTACACCTTCAGTACATTATACACCCTCAATACATCTTTCGTTGTGTACACCTTCTGCTTGTGTATTGACTATGGTTGTACAAAACAAATATAATGTGATCATTGCCGCAAATGTGTATACTACGTACATAAGGTGAATTCAAAAGTCTTCAATGCACAGTCTTGTACACTCAAGACGTGTTTATGTATAAAGTGTGGTATGTATACATTTTTCAATGTCTTCTTTTTCGATGTCGTTGATGTAAGCTTGTGTACACAAAGGATAAAAATTTACACTATTTTGTTCTCCGATTAGCACCTAAATCATCATCATTGACTCTGAAAATGATGTTTCCAAGTTAAGACGTTATACAAGTGAACGAGCGATATGCACAAAGCAAATATGTATATGAGGTTGGTCTTATTGGTATAACATATACAATAAATTTTTTTTAGCTATTATTATTTTCAAGTATGGCACTCAATATCCATTATGTTTATCAAATATGAAAAATATATAGGAGTTAAATATTTGGATCTACACTTGTCATAGCAACACATCAAAATATATAAAAAAAATTTTTCTAATATATTAAAACATAAACTTTTATGTAGTAATGAATATAAAAATTTTTAAATTTCATACCACAAATAACAATTAAGATGTCATGTCATAGGATTCATACGATTACACATAATTGTTGTTTACCAAAAATCCTCTGCACTTCATTGAAAACAGACACAATAACACCAAAGCTTGTCAGTCTTAGGAAATAATTACTTTCCCTCGTATCCAGTGTCGAGACATCAAATCTCAAATAAAATCATTTACAACCACATGTCAAGCAAAGAAGAGTCAAAATCAATTATAAATACAAATAAATTTCAATCCATAAATGACATTCTATCAAACAACATCGCCATTGTCATCATATACAAAAGTCAAACGCAAGACAGCATTTATTTTTAAGCTTTTTATTTCCGTCATTAAAAAAAGTTTAACACAAAATGTGAAAAAACAAAATCATCAGTCATTGTAGTGCAGCTAAATGTTTCTAAAAGCGAAATACTCCACAGTGTCACGTGTACAGCCAGCGAATGCTGAACTGATATGAGTACTCATCCACAAAACATTTGCATGTTGGCAGTTTTAAGTATAATCTGACATTTAATTAATATTAAAAGCGACATTCGTCGTCTCAGAATGTGACAGCTATAATTGAGATTTGGATGTAAGTGATTTTTTTTGTCAGTGTTTGTGTGTATTTTTCAATTTTGTTTTCTTCTTTGTTAAGCGGTTTTTGCCTGATATTGTTAATATATTTCATATTCTATAGATCAAATTAAAACGGAGTTGCCTTTGATTCTGATATAATCAAATCAATGAAGGAAAGCATCGCATACGACTGAGGCAAATACCCTACAGCAAATATAAAGAGAATTCTCATAGATCGACTTCTATTATATATGACATTTGAAAGTAAAATTTTATATAAAAATATAGTTGTTGTTGTTCTTTATTTCTCTTACAACTAAAAAAAGCTAATTAATTATAGAATAAAAACGTAAGAAAATAAAAAAAGAAAAAGTGATCAGTGAATTCTTGTTACGACTTTAATATTTGTTTTAGACTTCCCACTTATTAAAGTGGAAGTTTGAAATAAATATCTTTAGTTATTCTACGAAATGTTGGGTAAAGGCTCCCTGATGAACTGCATTAGACCCAGCGCATAGGAACCAGCTAAAACCCCTCAATTAATCACTTTAAATTTCTTAGAAAGATTTTGGGAAACAAATCAGCACATAATTAACATTAAAGATTTTAAAAATATTTATTCTTGTAGCGGTTTGCAAGCGAATAAAAAGTTGCGTCTAAAATGTTGCTTTCCACTGGCTAAGCAAAGCAAAATTGCATATTGCTTCTCTTTGTTAATGTAGGGTGTATCTAAGCGCTTGATATAAAAATATTTTATCACTCTACGATCAAAACTACATACAAGTAAATGTATACGTATATGTGCAAACATACAAACACATAAATGGAAGGAACAGATGAAATATACAATAAAAAAAAATAAAAAACTAAAATTGTAAAATAAAACGATACCGTTTGTATATGACATAAATTTCAATATGTCGCAAAACTGTCATGACGATAAATTAAGAAATAAATTTCAATTTCAGTTGACCATTTGTTAAAATTTAATTCTGTCGTCCATGCAACACAAATTGTTGTAAATTTTACATTAACTTGAATATATTGTTGTGTGCAGCATACATTTGATTGTCTAGTCATAAATTTTATTTAACTTTGAAATATGTATGCACGTACGTACGTCCATACGTAGTCATACTTGGTCCAGTGATATGAACTAAGTTGAACAGAATTTATAAAAAAGAAGAAAAAAGTTTTAACTGAAAATATTTTGTTTTAATTTAAACTACGGTTAGATGAAAACTATGGGAGTGTTATAGTTTATGAAAAAATACTTGTAGTTGAAATATTTTTGCACGTAAATATTTATATTGAAAGCTCCTGTCATATTGTTATTGAATTTTTGTTGTTCTTAAATCTATAAAAATGTATGAGTTACTAAATAGTAGATGTAAAAGTTTTTGTTATATTAAGGAATGGAAACTTTATATATACGTAAGTTTTTTTATTAATTGTAAATAGAACTGTGGAAGCGTTAAGACTACTGATGACGATAGTTGATGTTGTCACATTTTTCCATGCATTTCCCACAACACTTCTTTACTTCTGGAGTCCGAATAAATGTGCATTTTCGTCATATCAGGTCCCCGCTGTTCCATTTGCACCACTATTTATTATTTATATCTGAACCGAAATCATCTGATACGCAAATCATGCAGTTGCCATAAAAAAGCAAATTCGATTAGTTGCCTCAATAAATATATTATTGAAATTATTTAATAACTCTATATGCCAGTGAAAAACTTCTTGGAAGTTACTAAATTTAATTCATAGAGCAACTTGTGTAGACCCTTTTGTCATATATAGAACTTCGGTTGAAACCTATAAATTAAAAGTTCTCGATAAAATTCGATTATATATTTGATGTTCTCATATAGGAAATAAACAGGACTTCAAACTGACGTATATATAATTTCAAATATGACAAGAAATATATATAGAAAACAATTAATAATAACCGCAAGACCAACGTGCCCTGGTTTTTGTGCTTTTCTAGGTTTTGGAGCTCTTCAAGCTAAAACACTTTCATTTTAATATTCATATTAACTGATAAGCGTAGGTCAAAAATTACATATTTGATTACAATTAAAGAATCGAGAAAACTAACTGATCAGGTTTCTGGGTTTTTTAAGGGATTCACTTGTTTTGAACATTTTCATTCACGAAGGCGTTTATCGATTTTGATCCGAATTATTGTGATTGAAGTGGCTTTTAAATGTTAAGAGCTAATTAGCTTGGGGATATGATCGGTTAAGCAGTTCAAAACTCATTAAAACACTTTCAAGAATTAAAATCCAATTCCTTGAATCGCTTTCATAGTTTAAAAATAAACGTCTGAATGCTTCCAGGTTGATTTCATTCGTAGCTGTCTTTCAAAAGATAAAAGGTCGACATATTTTCACATACATACACACATAGAGACATAGTCAACGAAGCTTTCCAGGGCCTCAAAACGTGGAGATCGGATAAGGACTCAATATTCTTTAAAACGGGGTGTAACCAATAACTTCAAGATTTCTTAATATATTATATTTCCCTATCAGGGAGTTAAGATATTATGACCTGTTAAATATACAATATATGAGAGGTCATAATTCTTAAATTTAATTCAAGTTGATATAAATATTGAGAAAAAAATCACTTCTTGGTCGATTTTAGTCATTGAGGCACTCTTAAGGGTGCTTTAAAACAAAATTTGGGAGAAATAGGTTTTCAAATAAGTTATTAGAATAAATTCGGACCAAAATTTAAACATTTTGAACACTCCAATTTTTGTACATGTTAGACAGGTTATAATTATTTTGTACTTTGTTTGAACAATTTCGTCTGCCTTCTGAAAGCATTTTCGGTTCTGTATGTAAAAATTTTAAAAAGTCAAAAATTATTTTGTTAACTCGTATATAACCACTTTATGACCAGTGGAAGATCACTTTAAAAGTATATTTATTTATTTTTTGCATCTGTCTTAACTTTAATCATAATTATATTCAGAGTATAAAAAAATTTCTGGTGCAAGCATTTCCTACTTTTAAACTACAGCGCTATTTAAAAATGACATGAAACTGTTTTATATGTGTTCATATACACATTCATTTCAAAATAAAAGCACAGTTCGTTGTTCTACAACTGTTTGGATAAAATTTTATAATCAACTTTATGATTTCTTTGATGTTAATTATGTTTAATTTGCTACTAAAATTACGCAGCATAATTCAAATTTAAAGCCCATTAACATAATTCACGTGCCATTTTAAATGTGTTTCATACATACGTACATACATACAATTTTAAATATATATATATATATATATATATATATATATATATGTATATATATCCGATGCAATGTTTTTCTTAAATTTTTAGTCCAAAGAGCTTTTATAGTGCGACATTTAAATTCTTTATGGCCATAATACGAACAGAACATTAAAATATTTTACTTTTATTTTTTTAAATACTGTAAATTCAAACATGATCTAAAACACGCACGAGGGTTAACTGAGAAATGTAATAAGTTTTTAGCAAACAAATACACTTTTCAAGCATACAATTGATTCGGGTTTATCGGCGTGGATTTTCAACTTCAGGGACATACAATCGCTCGTCGTTAGAGGTCTTTTCGTAGGACCCATGCAAATAGTAAACGACATGTTGTGCTGTCTTGTTGAAACCATAGATCTTGAATATCATTTCTTTGCAATTGCTGAACGAAGAAGTCCATAACCATGGCTCCATTGTGTTATAGTCAGTTTTTCTATAAGTACAAAAGGATTAAAAAGCGTCAGTTTTGCTTATTAAAAGAAAAAAAAACGTGAACCATTCAAGACTTTCAAAAGAAATTAACTCACTGTGGCGCCAGTATTCCAAAATGCGAAGAAGCTAATTTTGATAGTGTAATCTTTAGTTTTATATCTTCTGTATATTATATCAAATACATATAATTTAAAAATTCATAATAAAACAATTATAGTTCCAATGAGTAGCAGTACATGCGATCAACATATATAGTATGAAATAGCTTTAGTACGTCAGCGTTAAATTTGAAAATTATTTCAATAGTAATTTACCTACTAGCTTTTAATGTAGATCGGCCCTAATGTGCAGACATGTTGTCAAAATTATTATCAGCTTCGAAAACTTTTGTCTCGAGGTAACACCAAATAAATCCCTATATTTATTTTTAAAGTTCTCCCCAGACGGCTGTCGTTTGTACTCGACTGCACATGCGTCTTGAAATTAAAAATACATTTTTTATTTATTTACTTCTTGAATGAGGTATCGGAATGACGAGAGTGCTGTGTCATTTTTGTGGTTCTTTTATTTTGTTTTAATTTATTTAAAATTTGTTATTGAAATGAGCACAGGCACACTCTCGTATCTGCTACCCCCATGAGTTTCTATATGTTGTTGCAATTTAACATGGAAATGTTATAATTTTTTATGATTTTTATCTAAATATTTGCCTTGCCATACATTTATTTAACGCCATTTTAAGAAAATTTAACAATGACTTGGATTACATTCGCGTTTATACATGGCTGATAACATAAATGAATGTATTTCCTTAACTGTTTTTAATATATTTTTTTAAATAATAAAAATTGCCAAGAGTGCGCTATAAAAAATGTTTAATGGTTATATATCTCTTAAAATAAATCTTAAATCTTAACTAATTTATTTACCAATAAAAATTTATTTCAAATATTTATTTGCACTGCCAGACAAGGAATTACAAACTCAGTTCATGATATTGAAAATGACTTCATTCCGAAAAAATATTCTGGTTTTTTGTTTTCTGGAGAATCAAACTAGAGAATTGTACTATATGACTAAGCTGATTGTAGTTTTTAACCAAAATTAAACTGTTAGAGGCTTGTAAAATTATTATAATTGGCAAATTGTAAACGTATTATTTCCTTGACAACAGACCGCATTTCGAAATAGTTCACCACAGTACGGCAGGGTAGTCACACCAGTCATATTATTTTATTGCTTATAAATTTATGACTGCAGTGTGAGTCCCCCAAATAATAAGAGAAAATTATAAAATTTTATTTTTGTATTCTAAAATATTTTATGGCCGGCATAAATTGCGTAAACACACTCATAAAGAAATCATTCGTTTGTAAAGTGCCCTGTCATATTAATGTAGCATTTATATCACGTAGATGAGGGTGATGTTGATAATGATGTTGATGGTGTTCCTTTAAGTTGAGAGAGGGGGGGACGAGTCTAATTCCGTTTGACAGTAAGAATGAGTTGAAATTTGTTTCAACTTAAAATTTATGGTTGACTGATTGTTCGGTGTGTGTAATTAGTTAAAACGGAAGCTAATTTATGTTTTGTCAGTTATGTTCAAATTAATGTAACAAAGAATTAAATGCTCATAAATAACTTTATTTAAATTTTTCAACAACACCAGCAGCTATAAAAACAATAATAAAAACCTAAAATTAATGACGAATAAAAGCACTGGGGACTGATTAAAAACCTTAAACGGATCGTAGCGCATAAGAGCGGGGAAGAGAATACCAAAAAACAAGTTGGCTCAAATTGGTAAAATAGATCAGTCAAAACGATAAGGAGAACAACATTTTAATGATCATAAATTAATGAATTTTCATTAAGGATTTTATTACTCTTAATATGTTAAAAACAAAGTTAACGATTCTAATTAATTTTGTAGTAAATTTCGAATTACTTATTTTCGTCTTAAATATTTCTTTTATATTGAGACTTTAAATATACAAAAACACATTTTGAAATAAACTTGCTAAATGGGCAACCCTTACGATTTATGGATTTTTTTGTTTTCTTCTTTTCGTCCATTTTAGCCTCTCTGGCACATCATCTATCATTTGTTGCCTGTTTTCTTGAGGGGGTTTGACATGGGGTTGTTGTTGATGGCAGTCATAAATTATTTTGGCTGCTTTGAGCAGCTGTTTGATATATGAGAATTTACGAATGCGATGAAGGAAAATGAAATGAGGAATACAGTGTGAGTCGAAATAGCAAAATGATAAAATAAGCTGCCAGGAAATTAAGTTCTTTTTTCAAGTTTTATATCTGCATATAATAAAATAATAAATAGAAATTAAAATAGTTTGTCAGTTGAGCAGGTGAACAAAGAGGCAACGTTTAAATAATAAAATCATATGATATCACACAAGCTTTCAAGAGAGTTTTGGAACTTCAACTTTTTAAATAGTAATATATTTAGGGACTTTCAATTTACTTTTTCATTAAAGAGACATAATATTGAAATCGCAAAGTTTTTTTTTACAATATATTGAATTATAAATGACAAGCAACTAATTCGCCTTCTTGCTTGATCTCCATAGTGTTTGAATTCTCAACAAGTTTTCTATTTAATGGTTAATTATTATAATTATTTGTTTGCTTTAAAGTATATTAATGAGAAACATTTTTCGTTTAAGTATTAAGAATTATGTCCAGCAAATGGTGGCCTTTTTTGGCTTCACAAATTCATGCTCTTTCCTAAACATTTCGCAAAACTATTCGATTAATATTCGTTGTGATGGATTGAATTTCATTTCGAATGTTTTGTTTAGCGGTGGTATAATCATTGGGTTATTTACGTATATATTTTCTTTCAAATAATCCCTCAGAAAACAGTTTGTAAACGTCGGAGTCGACTTAAATCGCTTCTGCGCGAAATAGTGCGTTTTTAAAATACCACCCTTGACAGAGTCATTGTATCTCTTTCAGTATGGACTGTCGCTTCATATTGACGGAACGACAACTATTAATAGTTTTCTACCATCGTCCTCAAAAAATTGTCCAGCATCGTTCGCTATTCAGCGCCATGCGCCCTTGAAAATATATATGAATCCATGATCCTTTCAGATGATACAACGCAGCAATCAGAGCATTTAAGTTGGTGTAATTGGCCCTGATTAGATGTTATTTGGATGCTCCGTGGCTCATATGCTGGAATCTCGCTTGTTTGTAAAACCATTCCAATGAAAATGGGCTGCATCACACATTATCAAATTGTTAATGAAATTTGTTTAATTTTCAAAACATTGTTTAACATGTTTTAAGAGCTGTTCTGTTGTGTATTCTACGATTTGAAAAAATTAATTTAAAAAGTTATTAAACATTTAAACCCAAACGGTCGTTTTGCACCTCCATGTATTTCGGAGGCTCATTTGATATATTAAAACTAACTTTTGTTAGCAACAAACTTAGAGGCTAATATAAATAATTAGTTTTTAATTTCTTTTAGTCTCTTGACCCTTTTTTAAATAAAATTAATAACTAGTATTTTTAAGCTCAAAGTGTCTTGATATCATTTTATTTCGTGAAGAAGTCACATAAAGTAGCGACGAATTATTAAAAAAATACATATTTTAAACATAAAATAAAGAGATATTAGGCTTAAAAATATTAGTAAATGCATACTTTTAAAATAATAGCCATCATCTAAATATCTAAGTAAAATATTATTTATATTCTAAAAATTTTCTTATACCAATTCAGATTCATTTGATAATGTCATTATTCATCTATATATTTTCATTTGCTTGACCATTTCAATTTTTATTCACAATTTGAAAATAATAAATTATCCAACTGCCATACAGCGTTATATATTTTGGTAGTTAGTGGATCTTTTTTTTAAATTATCGTTTGATATTTATCATTTATTCAGGCGCCTATTTCAAAATTTCTCTTTATCCAATGAATACATTCACACACACACATAAGAAACAGACTTATAAAGAAAATTAATATTGTTAATTTAATACCGCTACTAGCTGAATAGTATTTTATCATACACAGAGCCATCAAATAAATTATGTAAAATTATCTTAATACTTTCATCTTTAATCAAAAATAATTTTTAAACATCAAAACATTCGACTGCCGTTGAATGTCTAGAAAAATATCTCTTGTTTTGTTTTTTATGGTTTTCGTTATACTCAACTGAACTCAATTAAAAATGACAGCCGACAAATTGGAGTGGAAATTGAGATACTTATTATATTTCTTAGGATAAAAATATACAAAAATGTTTGTAAACTTTTTTTTTTTTTTTGAGATGAAAGAAAAGTTTTTCAAGAGGCGTTAAATCATACAAAGCAATTGCTTTATGAAACAGAACCCTGGGGTAAGACGATGTGTTGTTATAAAGTGCTGCAAATAATGATTTTCATTTTTTAATAAGAAGTTAAACTTAACTGGTATAATGTAAGTGAGAATATTGTTTTGCAAGTAGCAAAAATAGACGAAAATTTATTAAAAAATTTTTATTTTGAAATATGTTTGTTAATAATCATTTTTAAAACACTTTAAATAAAATAATGTTGTGTACTATATTTTATTTCTTACCTTGCGCCTTTAATGTTTTTGTATTATATAAACTAATTTATAAAATATATTACTTTAAATAAATAAAAATTTAACTCTTTTTTGGTATTTCTATATTCTGTTGAAATACTTTTCTAGATCAATACTAAAATAATTAGTATTAATTAGACAGTGACACATAATGAAAAACAATTAAAATACTTTATCGTAGATCCTAGAGCTATTTATTCAGACCATTTTCTAATTTCTAGGACTTTGATTACACTCTCCAAGTCGAAAGTTATCGACAAAACATGTGATTTTCTTTGCCATCATAAGCTAAATAATTTTTAACTTTCTTCTTCAAAATTTCAAACAAACTTACATAGAAGACAAACAAGGCTTCATCATGATTTCTAAATAAATAACCTGCTAAACAGAAAAACATGTTAATATTTCTAAGCCTTAGCCCTAATTTATTCTAAAAAGTAATTCGAATTTTAATTATTTTCTCTACAAACATTGAAAAACAGAAGGATAACAGATAATGCTACAGATCATCCCTGCTGCTCTCCTTAATTTCTTAGAGTTATACTTACTATCGTTAACGATAACTACATTTTGATAGCCAAGGATATCGCAATTTGATTATATTTTGGCTCAAAGTCCATAGTGTCGAAGTTTGACATGAAATAATAAAATTAATATTGATAATAATTTTACGGAATTTCACAGAGAACTTCGCTTGTTTTATGGTCATATAATCGTCCCAATGAGCTAGAAATTCGTGAAAGTTGCCGCATATTGTGGTTCGATATGAAAATATGACTGCTGAAGTGGAAGTCGCGAAGATAATGGTTGGTGTTTGCACATCTTGTGGGGCCAGCCGCAGCGTGGCCAACCGCAGGGAAGAGTACTAGGATGTTGGTGCTGATCCTTGATAGTTTAATGTTGCTCTAACAATTGTAGTAGACATCGATCATCCAGAGCAAGACAAATCAGAATCATTATGCTCTTCTTCTCTTCCTCTTTCTCTTGTTAGTTCCAGTCAATGCCTTTGGCATGGTTTGCAAGAGTGTAGCCAGCAGAACACAAAGATGCCGTTTAGTAAAATCCATAAGATTTCTAGTTCTGTTAGGAATCAGTCAATTACATTGCGCCCTCGCTATAGCAAAGGAAAGAATGCTTTGAACCACCAGATCTGAGCTGCTTTAAGAAGAAAATCGTCAAGAAGTCTCCAGCAGGAAGTGAGTGGTAGTCAATATTGGCCTGCTGAAATAGAGTCCATGCTCTTCCCTAGATCATTCGAGTTGAGATTATTTAGAATAGACCCGTATTTCAGCTCTTAGTTTGACATATTCGTGAATGTTCCACAACTCGGTTAACGGTGTTGCGGCATTCTTGGATAAAGTGCAAATAGGTTATCCATAGAGGAACCTAATTGTACATTGACTGTCGGTTGTTATTTGGATGTCTTGACTTGATAAGCGATAGAATCTTAGCCACAGCGTTGCTCTTCGGATTTCTAACTCTGGTATGTCACATTCGTTCGAGAGTCTAAAGACAGCTCTAATCAGAATTTTGGATTGCAGATGCTCCCACCGGTAGACGTAGAAGTTTTGAGTTATCCGTCAAAACATGTGCGTATCCATGCAATGGGAGAATCTCTAAGCCAAAAGAGACTTTGTTTTCTTATCTGAATGTCAAGAATGCATACATGTCCATAAATTCGATAATTCCAAGTGCCTATATCGGAACATAGCATCAGCTCTTTAGCCGTTAAGCCCACTGAAATCAAACATATCACAGCAAAAAGTTCCTTAATTGGCGCATTTTAAGTACCAGCCCCTTCTATACAAGAACATTATTGGCTTAAGTAGCTGTAAAATTTATGTAGTTTTCGCTTTATTTTTGATTATTATGCTCATTTGAAACTGACCGGAAATGAGTATTTATATAAACAACTTATATTTTATTGAATGGCTTCAACAGTAAGTAAAATTTCAGGAGAAGACAACCACGAACGATTCAGCATAACATCCATCACCATTCTCAGTTCTGTGCGATTTATACAGACGGCAACAAGGGTCGTTATATCTTTCGAAATCTTCAAGGACATGCCATCATGGAGAGCCTTCAAGCCATTGTGATTAAATCCTTGTTCCTAAAAATAGTTCAGCCAATAATCAACAATATTTAGTTAATCAATAAATAACATTTAACCGACGATGCTCTTAACAATCGATGTATTGCAAAATCAAGTTGGTGAAAACTTTACATCAAATAGTGCATCTTATATGCTTATGTCAATAACCGGAAAACTTTTTAATCATTAGAAATGAATATTTAAGCCATCATTGATGTCGTATCGTCAGAAATATTCGAAAAAAGAATTTAATATCGTATAGATAGAATTGGTATTGTAAATCGGAATCAAAGCGGACATGTGCTGGAAATCATATATCCAAAATAAATGCCATTAAATTATACATAATCTCAAAGTTCTTTTGCAGACTAAAAAACACCCAATATATAATATCTCTTTCTCACGAAAACACAATCAAAATGACTCTCCTTTAATATTGTTTTATACAACAAAATGAATAAAGAACGAGGAAAACGAGGTTATAAATATCTACAGCCACTGAAGCAAGACATGCGAAGAGTAGATACAATTAAGCCGTTGATGTTAAAGTCAAAGATAAATAGATAAGATTATAAATGAAGAGTGACAAATTTCATTAACTTCACCATCAATTATCAGCGTCAGTTAAACACAAAAAAATAACTGACCATTTTTTATGTATATATATATATATATATATATATATATATATATATTCAGAGGCCATAAAAGCTGAAATAGGATTTTTAATTTTAGGTAAGTTTTTTTTTGGGTTGATTGATCATCTATTGAAAACAACGACACTAATGAGCAGTAATAAATAATAGCGCCTTAGGAGTGGCACAACCTTATATATCTACATATGAAAGCATGCTAATGATTTAAAATTGTTTATATATGAAGTGATGACAGTGAAGTGTTGTTTGTTGTTATAAATTTGACTTGGAACGTTAGTTTTAATTAGAATAGTTTTGATATCGTGTATCTATAAAAGAACAATAACATATTAAATTGTTTATTTGCTTCAGTTATGGAAATTTCCTCCACTTTTATAAGAACTTTTATAGTTTTCATTTAAAAAGATTAATATATATTTTTATAAAACTAGTTCTCAACAGGAAGTAGAGGAAACATGCCGTTCTAGCTTTTGTAGTGACGAATAACTTAATTTTATGGTTTATTTTCCGTTGTATACATTTTTGAAAATTCTAATCAAATAACAGATTATTTTCAGTTTTTATTTCTCTCTCATTTAAAAAAATCTACAAAATTTATTTGTTTATTATAGAATAACAAACTAATTTATTTAATTAATTTCAAAATGCTTTCGTGTATAAGAAAAAAATATGTCATTTTAATTGCCAGAAGTAAAATAATTTTGTAAACTATTTTGTTGTTACAAGGCGTTAGTACATTTGATAAAATGAATACCCTGTTGCTTTTCTTCTCATTAAACATGATTTGTGTCGTTTAACATTTTTATATTAATTCACAACTTTGTATTTAAATAATGTTTTGTACAAACACTGTGTCTTAAATTAAAGAATAGATTATTTATATGCATGCAAACAGTGTTTGATTAATATTACGAATCAGTTGACAAATAAATGAAAATTTAATTAAAAATTCAATGTTTCGTGCGAACACACACAAACTGCTTTCAGGCGGCGCAATGGCCAATTTAAATATATATTACAAATATATCTTTACACAATAACAATGTAGGAACGATCAAGGAATATGGGACAGCTATTTGAAGGTATTCATTTATAAATCGAATATTAATAATACCGTTCATTATTTACTATTTTTAATTAGCTAAATGATGTAACTTTTTTTCCGTTAAATAATATTTAGAATGAATACCCCTATTCTAAAAGGTTACGTGCTGCTTCTTGGAAACAGAAGTGCGAATTACAGAATAAATATATTAAAAGATCAATTTGCAATATATATTTATCGCTGTAGTTCATATAAAAACATAATAAGATTAAACACAGATTGTTTTATATATCATTATTATTTGTTAGATAACATATTGTCGTGTTACAATCTATGAATTTATAATAATATTTTGCTATTTCACAGTGTAATAATAGAAGTTGTGTGGATTATTTACTATTTTTGTTACATATTTTTAAATGGTTATGGTCTGAAATCAGAAGAGAATATTTTTTATTTCAAATTTTGTTTTAAAAAACTATTCATAGTTAAACCTGCCGTCTTCATGTTCAATTTTATATTTTAGTGTATACTAGATTTAGTGTAATTAAATATTAATAATTATATTTTTATTATACATAATGTAAAGTAGCTTTCAATTTTTTTCTAATATAAAAATATTCCTTTTTCTAAGTATAAATATTATTCCTCAAATGTTCCTGGCAGCATCATCTAACGTGAAATGCTTTTTATTCATTATAACACTTCTCGATCACAAAAGTTTATAAAACGTATAAACATGGAAACAATAACAGTAAAATACTGACGAAAAAATAACACGAAGAAGTAATGCCGATGTTCAGTAATTCAATATGTTTGTGAGAAGTGCATAGAAGGCGCTGAAACACCTGACACTGTCATGTAAGAGAATGGTAATAATCCTATAACTTCTTAACTATGCAACCGACAATCAGGCCTTCAAAAATGTTTTACTGTTGATGACTCAACATTATAAGGACAAGAAGATGCTCATGGATCAGATCAAAATTGCGTACGATTTTAACGACTGGTGGCTGTTCACAGACAGCTCGAAACAAAGTTTAAAATTAATATATAAGAAATAAATACCGAAACAAAGACTTTATTAAATTATTCTCCAAAAAATGTATACAAAATTATAAAATTTGAGTTAAAAATTAAAATTTTTAGTCATAAGGGAGTTTTTATGACTTGTTTTTGGTATCTAAACACATTCAGATTATATCTGAATGTTCGCAAAAGTTGTTCAACTTTACCGTGGCTACAATTTTTCCAAATATAGTGTATGAAAAATCAGGATTTCCCAAAAGTTATGATGAAAAAACTGAAAAAAATGTTTTTTGTTCTCTAACTTTTTAAAAAGTCTCTGAGATAAAATACATTTCTGTCATAAAATTTAAGGGAAAAATATTTATCGTACTCTTGGCTACATTTTTATCAAATATAGTTAAGCGATATCTTTCAGTGCTGCTTAGTATTTTGGACACCATGCTAAAATTGGGAAACTTTGGAGGCCCATAAAAACTGACAAAACTGAGTAAAGGGTTTTACTACATTTTGATAGTATATTCGAACCCATATAGTCATGACCTTGCACCTTTTTCCCTGTTGCATAGTGTAATTTAACCTTAGTCTTTCATATTAAATATAATAACAGCATATGGTATAAATATATATATATATATATATATATATATATATATATATATACATATATATCCTTTCTCATCCTCACGTATTAAAGTTATTAACTAAATTTGATTAGTCTAAACTTGGTTATTGTAAAAAATCCCCACTAAGAAAAATCAAATCAGTTATAAGAAATTATTTACTGAACATTGTTGAGACGATTTAACTGACATTTTCATTTTATTTTAGCTCAAATCTTAATTAATTATTTATAATTAAAAGTTTTGATAAACAGAGAAAATATTAGCAAAAGACATGAAAAAACACTAAGAAATGAAGACGATGTTTATTAATTCAATTTATTTGCGAGGCTAAGCGCAAGTATGAGAAGTGAATAGAAGGCTCTGAAACACCATTTACTGTGATGGAAGTGAACGGTAGTAATCCTATAACTTCTTAACTATCTAACTGATTTTTAAGAAACGAAACCATACAGTAACGATCTACAAAATCTATATTTACTCATATATACCGAATAGCAACACACTGTAGAGTTTCAAGGCCCTTGAATCTGACAATGTCAATTAAAGCGATATACAAACTATAGAATTGGAATAATAAATGAATTTAATTGTGAATAATAAATGATATTAAAGAAATAATATGTTTCGAACCGAAGATAAAAGTCGAGAAATAATTTGTTATATCCAGTCGACAAATAGAACTCTGATGACAAAAATAGAATCAAGAAATACCTTTTATTTTCTGTGGCACAAATTCAATTTAGAGATTATTAAGTTAAGTAAAGTTTTGAAATAACACTCAAAGAAATCAATTTTAATGCGTAGTATGTCGCTTCGATTTTGATTTTTTCGTTATAATATATAATTTTTTTGAACGAAATTGTCCGCCGGAAAGATATCTTATGACATGGAATGACCATTTGACAATTTGTTTTCCTTTATGCACAGTTTGCCCTACCAGAGTGCGGCCAAACCAATATTTATTACATGCTATGAACAGCCTGTTTATATATTTAAAACACACAAATTGTTTCTTTCGAAATAAAAATTAATTTTTTGTTTGTCATCATCATTATCACCCTGACAAAAAAGAAAAATAGACATTTTGACATTTCCTGTATGTCTTCCTTTCACTTAAGCATTATTGTTTCGTTAATGTTGCCACCACAGAAATCAGTATTATAAATATATAATAAAACAACACAAACATAAATTTAGTCTAATTAATAAATACGACAATATATGTCTGAAGTACTTTTTTTGTCTATGTTTTTATATGGTCAGCGGGTGACTAATTGTGAGATAAACATTTACACAGAACAAACTGCACTAGAGCCACAATAATTACAATCATGATAGCAAAAACAATAACAATCATCCACTATATGACACATGTGTCAAAATGACATGTGTTTTCAAGTAGACATCTTAAGGGTACATTATCACACCACTTGGCATACATACACATATGCAAGTATGTTTGTATAACTTATACACAAATGAATTATAATGCTGTAATAAATAACAATTATTCAACTATTTCTTTTTTCACTAGCCGATACCATCGGCCATTAAAACGCAAACTGAACGAAAATGTGAATGCATCGGAACACATACATGCTCCGACTTATGAGTGTCTGTATGACTGCAGACTGTTTAACAAAGTAACACCCGCATAGATTTTACTTTTCTAAATGTTTTTAAATCACAAATTTTCAAAATACTTGTTTGTAGCAAAGTCTGTTAGGATTTATATCGTCTGCTTTTTATTTGTATTTTTTATAGTTGCCCATAAAACACTGTGCTCGAATATACAATTTTTACCCCATAATTTATAATAACACGTAACAGCAAAGTACTAACGAAAAAATATGAAGAAGTAAAGCAAACTTTCATTAGATCAAACTATGAGTGAGTTTAAGCACAAGTATGAGAAGTGCATAGAAGGCTCTGAAACACAAGACAAGAGTAATATCTAACTATATGCGACATTTTATATTTCACATTCTGTTATATTCTTATTTTGTAATTATTTGTATTGCAAGGACATACTCTACAGCAGATATTGGAGTACATGATCCTTTTTGAGTAAAATGGGGTAGTTACAACATGGTCCGATGTAATGCAAACATGCACCATGATGTCTAAAAAATATATTTGCCAATACTCGCAACACAGGATTTAAAAAAAAAGAATAGACAGAACTATTTAAAACCTAGTCTTTTGTTTATATTCCGCGGGGTTATATTATAAAATTTTTCCCAAACTAGTTTTCTGTGGTAATCCATGGAGTAGTGACATGAAGTCATATCAAGACTAACCCTGTGTTAATAATGTGCAGAGTAATTACTTGGACTAGTTTTTGGATTACTCTGACGTAATGATTTTTGGATGACACAGCCCTCTCCTAGGACATCGTAATGTAAAATAGAGCATGTTTTCCCTATATATTTCGATTACTTTTGGACCAGTACTGGTCCCTTGTGGAGTATCCTTTACTTGCGTGTAAGGAGCAGGGTATTCTAAAAGGTTTTATAAATAAATATATTGCAAATGTATAAGAAAAAAAATCACCATGAACAGCTAAAGCGTTATTAAGTTCATACAAGCCTGGAGAACACAAAACTGTGAGGACTTAATTATAATTTGAGGATAGTGTAATGACATCTATATGTTCCGATGACTTGTCATTATTATTGGCTTGCACGATTGATTCATCCGTCACTGTTGGACATATAACAAAATGAGCTACACTGGGTCTAACACGAATGCCTATGAGCTGGACATACAATGCAACCGTTGTCCTATAGCGTTGCTTATATCAAACCATCATAAGCGTTAAAATCTCTCCATAATTTTATTGTTGCACTGGATCTCTATTGAACTCCAGCATAACACTGATGGATAAGAGCTGGTCTACTTGCACTCCTTTAGAGAAAACGTAACTTCTGCAGAGCTAAACAACACAACATATATTATTGAGTTATACTGGAACCAAAATTATATACTAGATAATATAGTCCAACAATTTATACAATTATTTTATCCATGTGACACTGTGTAGTTGTACTTTCGTTTAGTTTCGGTTTGTATTAAAACACACAAAAGTGCATTTGACAAATAACATATCAAAATCTGTGACAAGCTAAATAAAAACTGTCAAATGTACGAACAAAGACATGAGAGACAAAAATAAAAATTAAATTTATAAGCAAACAAACATGATGTTGTGTACAACCAAATACACAGACGGTTTTGTGTGATGTTCTTGGCAGGCAAATAATAAAACAATTCTAGATGTACGAATATACAAATTTAATGATTTTAATTTGTCTTATATATTCAGCATAACAATAATTTTGCATGTGATAGGCTTTCTTTGTGATAAATATGTCTTCTGCCATGCACGTTTGTATGTAAACATTCTAATTACTATTGCCAAATATGTTGGATATAGTCGTCAAGAATTGGTCAACCAGATTACACTACGTCCAGAACAGCCGTGGGGGTCATATGGCAGATCTCATATTTCAATTAAAATGCCAGCAGATTATTTTTCAAATAATGTAAACATCATGTCAATTTAATAAATTCATCTTTGTTTTATTCCATTTCAAAGCTCTATCCCTCTTTAAAAACATCCTTTATTAGTCAAAAAATAAAGTTCACAGTTAAGTATTTGACGGAGTGTCTGTCCTTAATGTTCGAAAATTCGTCAAAATATATAATTTTCAATAATAGTTTGCGCGCCTTGGGGGTTGATCAACTTCTAATGGGTGTTACAATTTATTTACCGAAAATTGAACTCTTAAAAAGTCCTTGCAATATCCTTTTGAATATTGGATAAGTTCAGTGCGATATTAATATTTCACATGCCATATTTTGCATCAACTTAAAAAAGACTCAGAATTATCTTTCAGCACTCGCGCTTTTTTAAAATATCACAAGTTTCAGTTGGCATTACCACTTTATTTGAGCATCCATTTAACAGTCGATAGTTGCTTTTTGTTAAGTTTGCTTCACAATTTCAATATGAAGCGACTTGCACCAGACCAATGAGTACAAGTTGTTGACATTTTCCATCAAAATAACAATTCTATTCGTCAAAGTCATCCATTCAAAATTTCATTTGGGGTATTCACACTGCAGTCATAAGTCATAAAACAAAAGCACGAAATATATGACTAGTGTGAACAATCTGTAATAAATTAGTATACTAAATGAATTTGTATGTATAAATTAAAACAGCTGCTGTCTAGATATGAGCTAAAACACCTTTTTGATGGCGGCAATTGGAAAAACTTTCAGTGACTGCCAGTTGCATAAGTTAAACGGGAGAAATTTTTGTCTAGTTTATTTTTAGATTTTGCGATTTAATTCTCTTTGACATATTTTCATTATATAAAAATTTGATTTAATGTATAGACATATAAGTATGAATAGTTATTTTGCCGTTTTTTAGTCGTTAATAATATATAAGTAACGGCGGCAAACATATCGCCGTCTCGCCTAAACACTTTCAGCCATTCGACTCTAATCTCTAGAGTTACTTTATGACAGAACAAATACATACCTGAAAGAGTGCTATTATTTTATGACTTTTTTATATGCAGCACAACAACAACTTTTTGAAACTGGTCTAAAATATTATGACTTTATGACAATATGACTATATAGCATACACTGAATACCCCAAATATATATCGATGAAGCCCATATCTGGTTGAATGGGTACGTAAATAAGCAGAATTGACTCATTTGGAATGAGGAGAATCCGCAAGAAACTCCGTAACATCCGCAGAAAATTATTGTTTGCTTCGACTTATGGACTAGCGAAGCTATTGGCATATATGTCTTCAAAAACGATGATGGTCAGAATGTTACTGTCAATGGAGAATAGTACAGGAACATGATTCGAAATTATTTCATAACTCAATTACGTGGCATGAATCTGTCTGATATGTGTTTCCTATAGGATGGAACGACATGCTATACTGCGGGCGCTGCAATTGAGAAAGAAACTTTTTATGGAGAAATCATTTCACACAATGGCCCAATTAATTGGCCTCTACGATCGAGGGATTTAAACCCATTTGATTATTTCCTTTGGGGTCACTTGTCTACGCCGATAAAATAGTTGTTCCAGATTGCGCCTTTCTACGCTCCAACCGTGGCGGCCACCACATTGAAGAAATCGTATTGAAACATTAATGTCATAAAACTATCTTTCAAATAAAGTCCATTTAATTGCTATTAAAATTATATTTTCCTGTTTTATTATGATATAAACTTGAGTCTTAAAAACTAATTTTCAATGCGAACGACGCATTAAAGGTCACCACTAGACACTGAATTCTTCTTAATTTAAACATCCAACGATGTTTAATGTGACAGTGAGGAAGCAGTTTATTTTTCCACAAGTCATCCTAGTATTCCTGAATGCAACTCCTTAACTTCATGATATTATTAATCTATCAACTTCGGTTACACTTAAGTTCGAAACCTTTACTGACAACGTTTCTATATCACAAATCCTGCACAAGTGTTTTCAGCATAAAAACGTTTAACTAAAACTATTACACATCAGTTGCCTAAAAGTTTTTATACTTCTGCTGAATTGAATAAAATATACAAGTTGTTTCTTTCTTAAAGTTGAGATCAAGTTTTGTCATTTCATCTTCATCTTCATGTGCATTTTGTTTCTGTTTAAATAACAACAATGCAAATTTGACTCCACCATTCCATTGTAAATGCAGATAAAATAGTAAAACATATCGTTCTGACAGTAACCATTAATTTCGGTTACAACTCTACACTCTTTTGATTCTGGTAAATGGACTCCTGCTACTTCTTCAATACGCAGATGAAAATCTTGTTTTGTTTTGTTGCACAGAGTAGCAAATTTATGAAGTTTGTCTTTTTTTCTATGTTTTATATCTGCACTCCATTCACGTATGGTAAATATATTTGCTTGCCATTTTTCTGTTGCTTTTAATGTGTTGGAGTCACAATTTGTTATGTTGCTTCTTTCGACATTGCATGCAGTTTTTTATGTCATTCCAAGCCATGCCTGGTAGAGACGGCAAGTGCACTATTGAGAAGGAATTAATTCATGAGATTTTAAAGTCATATTAAAACCAAAAAATTATTAAAATGCTGGTCACATATTTGAATTAGGAACTTTTAGGACAGCAATTTTGTCTCTCCTAAGAAAGAACTCTTTCAAAGTCTGCTTGAGTTTTCATATTTGTATTGTACATGTTACAATTGCTACTGTCACATGCAGTATGTCACCCACTGTTTCATGAAGGGGACTAATAACATTTTTGCTTCACTATGCATTGTGACAGCTCAATGACATTTTCTACATTTTAGAAAATTGCATCTCGTTCGTTATTTTTCTTGTGACTACATATTTTTTAGGTAAGAGAACGAGAGTGCTGCATATTTTTACAGAGTGTATTCGTATTGAGATGCTTTATATGGTAGCGCTTGTAGTTGCTTGTATTGTTTTTGACAAGTTAAATGTGTTTATGTACATTCATTCCATCAAATTTTTTTTTAGTAGACAAGCATCATTGAATTTACTTATTTATTTTTTTTTATAACAAAACTTTGAACTTTGATTTAAATACATGGAATATATTGCAGTATATAAATGTAAAGTTAAATTTTTAACTTGACAAGTTCTTTGGCAATATTGAACTTTGATTGGATTTTAAAAGAGTACAAATCTTTATGTCCTCAACAGAAATGAAAAAGAAAAAATACTTGTCAATCTGTGTGAAATTAATTTTATTATGTGAGCTTGTATATTATATATATTTTGCGTTCTTAAGAATAGAGAAGTCACACAAGCGGTATTCGTCTGTCCATCTCGCTGCCCGTTAAATAGATATTCTGAAATTTCATAAGGTTTGAAGAACTAATTCAAGAGTGATGTGTTGAAAATGATTGAAATTGAAAATCAGATTAATTCAATATATGGTCCCAGCTCTCGACAATTAAAACGACTTCTTGTACATAAAAGTAACATGTTATACAACTTTTTATATATATTAAACATATAAGATATTTTTGAGAAAAAATTATTAGTATTAGGCATCAGAAAAGCCATAAGAGCAGCTCCATAGTAGAAGTTTAAACTATATATTTTAATTTAAAAGTAACTCAATAATATTAATATTTAACCACTTATCAAAAATTGATAATAGTTTTCTTGAACAATTTCCAATGTAATTTCCACATTATTTATATACGGCCAAATAAACTTTTTTTTTTTTCATTGTGAATCCTTATGGATTAGAAAGTACATCTGCTCATTTCTGTCTTGGTTTGGTTTAATACAAATAATCCTTTATTGATTGCTATCGCATATCAGCAACTTCCATAATACGACTCCATAGCTGGGATATTTTAGTTATTTTTTATTATAATTACAAACGTAACAATCTAAAAGCATTTCCAAACTATCTATCTATGGTTTCGCAAATGATTTGTTGATATAATTTCGTTTGCTACCCCGTATTTCATTGGTTTTTACACCAAATCATCAGTAAACTTTAAGTAGTCTTTGAATGTCTGTTATATCCCTAATAATAATATGTACTATTTTTGATATTGTCTTGAGGTGATGTTGACACATTGTTACAGAATAAAGGTAATCTTTGTTATTTTCAAAAGTTTAAAAGGTTTTAAACTATTATTTAAGCTCATCGTCAAACAGGTAAAATTTAAAAATAATTTGTATTAAATTCCAGTTTTTTTTATTAATAATGTTTAATTACCAGCACACGATTTCTACTAAGGATTTTGAGACCTTTACGCTATCTCATCACTACTGTTCTTTATTAAATTTTCCCACTTTTGAAAGTGGTGCAAACACATACATTAACAAGCAACTTCAATTCGAGACGTAGTTGCTCAGTGCTCAGGAGTGGCTGCAAAATACTATTTTAGAAAATCAAAAGACTATCAAGTCAATTTGATAAAATATATTTCACTTTCCAGGTGTCAATACAGCTTTAGAAAAATATTTTTTTAACGACTTTCATGAATTTTCATTGAAAGCTTTCATGAAACAAACTGAAAGGCTCATTCTTAAAATCTTGGCGAAGGATAAGCTTTTAACTAAAATAATTATTTTATATAAAATTTTTATAAGATCAATATAGACATTTTTAACTTCCAGCTAAAAAAATTGAAAGTACTCAGATATTGTGAAGTTGTTGGTTTTACATCGAGTTCTAATAAGATCTCCGCGTTTCAAGGTTGTAGGAAGCTTACCTGACTGATTCTGAGAGCCCGTCAATAAGGCTGTATAAATATGTATTTGTGTCTGTATGCGTACGTGTGTGTATGTTTGTTTAATAGAAGTGTGTGAAGCGCTAATACTTCAGCGGCTGCACCAAATCAAACCAAAAGAATTTTTATTGATTCCAGCCGCTATATTTCAAAACGTTTTTAAAAAGCACTCTCCCATCGGCTTTATTACAACAAGTTTTGAAAGGCTTTACCGGCTCTTTAAATTCGAAATTCACATCGATCACCATAAACCGGGTAAGAAACAGTTAGTGATTGTTATGATATATCATGAACGAAAATATTCCAAGGAAGTGTTTTATTTTTTAAACTCCAATATTATATGTCAGTTAGTCCTCTCTAATCTTTTATAGAGATCAAGAACTACATCAATTACCACTTACCACGTGTGATTCGGTTCGGTTTGAATATTAAAAGAAGACCTCAATTGCACAAGAAGCACGATTACTCTGAGGTTAAAATTACCGGATATTACCAAAAATTTACAAAGATGACCTTTAAAGTCAATTGTTTTCATATTATTTTATAACAGACATAATATTTTCGATAAAAGCTGCTTGAAAGTTGTCTGCTGTTATCAATATTATGCAGAAATAAATGAAGACCAATGAGTGTATTTTGACTTACAGTTTCAGTTAGTATGTTTACAAATTATTTCTGTCAAATTGTCCTAAAAATTATATAATTGACAGACTCTTACTTCGATTTAATTTAAAGCTTTAATGAATTCCGATGTACTTTTTACTATAACAACTGCCATAATTTACGAAATTTTTGAATTGGAAAGTCCTAAGCTATTCCTATTGCAGCAGCAGAACTCAATATATTTTAAATTAATTTTTATTTGCAAATATAAAGAATCCATTCGTTGTAACAAAAACCATTGTGAACTTTATTCCATTTATAATTTCTATAAAAAATATATGACATAAATATGATATGTATTATATAGTAAATGATTAAATATTCACAAATTTTCTCTTATCACTTGCTTGCAACTCAACATATTTCCAGCAAAAAAATTATTATGAAAGATATTTTAAAGAATTGTTTAATAAATTATTTTACATTTTTACTTCAACTGCTTAAGTTAAAGGATGTTGTTTAGTATTTAAAATAATCTGCTCTTGTTAGTTATTCCATTGCACTTTTGTTCTTTCCAATGGTAGTGAAGCCAAAAGAAGTATCATATATCTCTGTTTTCCCAAACATTTATCAAAAGTCATAATTTTACTTTTAAAAGAAAACCCAAATACAACCCGATATCATTTACAACACACACTAACTCTCTTTTGTATGGCATTTCATTCATATCCGTTCCCTCCTTCCACTACGTGTGTATCACAACGGACAAAATGTCAAGCGATGACTTATGCAGTTAAGTGACCATCATAGAACACATAACATGACACACTGGGCATCATCAGTCATGTACAGTGACAGCTAAAAAAAAAACGAGAAGAACAGGCAGCTATCACAAGTAGAAAAACTTATTCTGCTGCCTGTGCTACGGAGTAAGAAAATAAATGTATCAGCAAAATAAGAAAGAAAAAAAATACAAGAATGTAAAAAACTAAACATTAACAACTACAACTACATAATCTAAAGGGAATACAAGAACAAGAACTAATAGGACTGCAGTCAAATATATGAATGGGAATAAACTCCAGCAGAAAAAGTGAGGAAAAATAATAGCAACAAATGTCAAAATGTCCACCCAAATTTCTCGAGCTTTTGCTCATTCTCTCGGACTAAATAAATGTTTGTTCCTGCTACTCTGCAAATACAAAATAAGAGCAGCTACGGCTTCATAGTTGTGTTAGACGTAAATGTCTAAAGAGGACTTTTTGAGTTCAGGCATGCGAATATAAATTATGTCCTGTGACAGCCAGTCACTCAAACAGGCAACTTTCTATGACTGTAGATGTTGGTAGCATGCAATGCGTTCTACGCTGTTGATGATACCAGAAATGTTGTTACGTATGTAAGAAAACTGCACAGTGTCTCAGATCGATTTTCTGATGTTAGCAACAGCAGTAAAAACAGTTCGATTAAAAAATTCTGGTATAGACTTTTTATTTTAATTAGGGATTAATTTACTTAATTAATATCTGAAAAATAACAAATAAAAAGGTGTTTTTATTTGTTATATGGCCAAATGCTATTTCTTGAATTATGGTGCTGTTTGAAGTGGTGATTTTTTCTTTATTTCTTTAACAAGATTTAACTTTAAAACAACTTTGAGTTTGTAAGTTTTAACATAAACAAAAATTACGATAGTCTTTTAGGAATTGTTATATGACGTAAATTGCACTCCAGATTTACTTAAAATTTTCATATCTCATGACCAAATATTGCTATGAAATCGAAACTAAAGTTCAATGAGGTGGTTGGAACAAAAAAACCAAATCGCTGAGAGAGCTCCAGGACATGTCAAAAACTTCGTGCCAAAATTGCTTAAAGGATTATGAAAACACGTGCGCAAGGGAATATTTTTGGGGGACAAGAGAGAAATATATAAAGAAATGACATACTGTTATTGTACAATTACAACATAAAATAAAAGTTGTTGTTTAGTTTCATAAACTACTACCCGTATTATAATGAAATTTTTCAAAATCTTTTGTTAGTTTTAATTTAAAATCTTATATGGTGTATAACATACACTTTTGATAAGATGAACGGTTTAAAACTTTGCGAAACTGTAGTTGGAGTCTACTGACGATTTTGTAAAAGCGCCAATGAATTGCATATAGACATTGCTTAAGCACCTAATAAATAAGTTTCATATTTATGATATATTTATTAATTATGAAGTTTTGTTCACTTTGCCATGTGCACAATGATTTGGTAAAGTTTTATAACTACCACGAAAACGGCTTTACTGCTTTGGAAAATTTTTTTTTGTACCTTTCCTACTAATTATTATATAACACCGCTACGACTTGAACAATTCTAGTTTTCTGCTGGTCATTAAATTTTAGTTTAATTTCAATACCATTGCTTCCACTGTACTCTGTCGTATTAAGACACTTATACAAGCGTACATACAACTGCAACATTTTGCATTCTAATGCTCGACAATAAATCAAAATGCAATGTCATGAAATACAACATGCAGTGCTGACATTTATGTCATATTCTACGATGAAAAGTCATCAGGGTGAGACAAGGAACACGTTGTTTGGTTTAATAGTTCAACTATGTTGCATGCACTCATTTCATATGTACGAGTATAATAAAATGTGTCTCTCTTTCTATTTGCATGAGTATGTGTGCAGTTTGACAGTGTTGGTTATGTCGTTTAAGAAACATTTTCCAAACAGGAATAAGACAGAAAATGTTGCATATGATGGCTGGAGATGTGATGTATGACTTGGAACCTGTATTTTAAAATATGTTGTATTAGAAAGTCAACATTTAGCCAGCATTAACTTTGGATGTATACAATGAGAATTTTCTTTATTTTTACCATCAGAATGAAAATTTGAAGAACTATAAGAATAGAATAATGTGGCCTATTGTGCACTTGCAGATCATTCAAAACTGGAAGAGACAAATTTTGTGAAAAACGTTTTTTTCAAAACGTGGAATGCAAATTAAGAAATATATATATATATATATATATATATATGTCGGTCGTATTCATAATACTTTGCAAAGCTTAGCTCGCAGAAGCGACCTTCTGCTCATTTCGCTACAGTAACAATATACTGGTTGGTTCGCATAAATGTCTCACGATCACAACACTATTTGAATAGAAGTAATTATTTTGTTAATTCAATGTGAGTCTGTTAGCACCAGGAAAATATATTTTAAAATTAACAGAACAAACTTTTAACGGATTTACTTGAGTTTTTTGGGACAAATGTGTCCCCATGGTCGTAAAGCGCACATACTCATGATTATGAATTAAATAAAATAAAATTATCACCCATTCTTGTTTTCTCTATACAAATATTTAATATACTTGTATAGAGACACCGATGTATCTATGGTCGTCAGTGGGTTAACAGGCTCTAAGTTCAAATCTGCCATCGACAAACTATTTTTGAATTTGTGTAAATTCCATTACAAAAATTAAATATATTGAATATATAATTTTATAAGCATTTAGTTACCAAAACTGAGCGGCAATGATTTTGGTGCAGCTGCACCTTCTTGACCGTATTCTGCACTAAATTTTGTAAATAGGTATCTTATTTCAATTATTCCGCCATAAATAACAAAAAAGTTGACAGCTCTGGAAAAAGCAACGAAAAAAGTGAAATATTTGGAAATATTTAAAAAATGAACTTAGAAATAACTTCTCATATACAATTTTCTTTAAATATTTTGTACTCCTACTGACAGGAACTCACCTTCAAAGGATACAAAATTTATGAAAGAGCATAATGACAACTCTAAAATATTAAAGTTTGATTTAACTCAAAATATAATACGACGATGGTAGGTTTGAACTTGAAGTCTGCCAAATAATATTCATGTTAGAAATTTATTAATTAATAATTCAGCAAATTGCTTATTCACTAGACCGATTATGTTGATCATAAAATGGATGAAAGATTTTTAAATTTTCAATTGTCCAACCCTGGAATATGATTTGTATATTTTTATTACTTGTAATGCCAGTTTAACTATTTAACTTTGTAAAATAGATTTATATAACAAAAGAACTAAAACTAGCATTAGCTAATTACTTCTATACACCAAACCTCAGTTTAAGTTTCCCAGTACTAGAATGCCATTTTCAATTTTGCTGATTTTCAATACCAATCTTTTTAGGTCTATATCTAATACATAAGTGTACGAATGAAGTCTTTAGCTCGGCTGTTTGTTTAAAAAAATTACGTTAAAAGTACAGACAGACGGAAAAACATGCAGACGGACATCACTTATTAGGCTTCACTATTCATAAAGATTGGGACCCTCATAGGGTCCCTTAGAATATTGAGGAACTTATCCACGGAATGATAAACTTATATATACCCTTTCGTATATATTTAAAAGATATATGTAAAAAGAATTATTCATTTAAGCAGGGGTGACACAAAGATCTTTAGAATTAAAAAAATGTCGAAAAAATATAACGATATTTTTCACATAATCCATCATTAATTCCATAAAAAGAAATTTCACAACTAATTACAATTAATTTAAAAAATCATCTCAAATAACGCCAATTGCTTTGTTTTATTATTTCATTTCCATGTTTTTATAACAAATAAAATATCATATTTCATCAACACCTTAATATAATTCCACAATATCCTATACATCTTCATCAATGTGATAACAACAACAAGAGTTATAATAAATAAGCATCAACACATTGTCAATCACAATAACCGTCAGTTTTACTTTTTTGAAGTAGATTTGAAAGAAAACAATAAATACACGAATGAAAGTATTTATATGCCACAATGCATGTTCACGAAATTAGTGTACATCATGAGTATAAAAGCGCACAGATAGATTTATTGATATTCGTAGCACTATGATTACGTGCATCTCAACCAAACACATTTCCTTTCAGCTCCTTTTATTTCATTTACAAACATGATGGGTTGCAATGCGTGATGAATGACATGTCGTTTGTATAACAAACATCTTTTGTCTATCACTCTTATGGTCTTGACAGTCTGTCTTATATGTCTTTATAAATTTTTCTTATTAATTTTGATGGCGAGACTCCTCTTTTACAATATCAGCCACTTCATTTGGCTCTTATCTTTGGCTTGGTATTCTCTGCTATTCTTATAACTACTGGAATTTTTAAATACTTTTTTATCTCATCGATGTTGTACCATTTTTCATGCATACTCATTTCCGCCTTCAAACTCTTTTCTTTGCGAGTATTACATCCGGTTTTAATTTTCTATTTGTTAACAAAAAGGACACTTGAGAATAAATATATATATAAATTCCTATTTGTCAAATTGCAAATACGATAAGAGCTTTATAGACGATTTAATAATTTTAATTTTAATGTTTGCGATTGTTAAATGAGTTGTAATTCTCTGGCATATTATATGTAAAAAATTCAGGGGACAGAACTGTTTTTTGAAATGACCGCTCCTGTGAAGGCATGTTTTTGTTTAGAATAAAGTTCACGTTTTTGAATAGCGTTTTATTGAGTGCAACTTTATAGTAAATTTATATAAAAAGAAACATATGACTGCAATATTTTCCGATTGAATCCTTATAGAAAATTAATAATCGCCCATATTCTATTTGGCAGCGTCAACATCGTCGTCAATATTATGTCAACATCACTTTTACTCAACATCAACACCGCGTCAACACTAATTTGATATTCTATAAGGATTGAAATGTGACGCTGCCTGTTTATTGATAATTTAGATACACATATCTAACTCTTGGAACAGTTGGTTTATTTTGTTTAGAATTTTTGTGGAAAATTTGGTATAAAATATGAAGTGCAACCAGACTACTGATTGTTTACTCTCTTTCGAGATTTTTTGCGTTTTGTTACAGAGCATATTTTGCTTAAAAGCGATTTGCATCAAAGACTAAAAACAGTATTGGGTTGCATTGACGCTCCCAAATAGAATATGGGCGAATAACTACAGTTTTCGCAATCTATAAAAAGCTGGTATAATCTACTTGCTAATTTATTTCGTTGTTATCAGTATGCAGCAACTCAAAATTTTATGTGGCAGTGTAACTTATTTATAAATTTAATATTATTGGGGTATATGCTTTAATTTAAAAGGACAAGTATCAGTTTTAAATATTCAACATAAACTGCAAAACAGAACAGCTGTTTTTGAAAGCCGCTACTGTTTAATCACTGGTACTCATGTATATATAATTTGGTATCAACCCTTTTAAGGTTAATCAGTTTAAAGTGAATAAAGTTTCTATATGTGCTAATATTATTATAAAGATGCATACGAGAATTACTTCAGGCGATTGCTGTTTACAATAATGACATTTATATATGAAAATGAATATGCTTTTCTTAATGACTAAAACGTTGGCTTAACTCTCTTTCTCAATGAAAAGGTTTGGAACCTATAGCATTATAACCACAATAAAGTTAGAAGACTCAACAAATTTCTTATCTAAAAGTCATATTTTCAGTGTATTATATATATAATATAGTAACAAATTTTATTATGGAATAAATCGTATAACTCCTATGCCAGGCGTACTTATGCCGGACATTATATATCAAAACTTAACGCTATAAAACTATCAACAGCAAAAAAAGCTCGCAGTAAATTCAAGTTACTTTGAGCTCGAGTTGTACGAATAACTTTAAAAGATTCTCCGAATAAAACAAAAAATATTGCATTGGAACACCAATTCTAAAGTCTTCCACAAATTAGTAAAAAAAAAACTAATTAAACAATTAATTATTTGGCACTTGATATACGAAAATCCGATCTTACTGCACTTTTAATTTTTAGTGTACTACAGTTTTGTTTTTAAGGTTTAGGCGCTGAGGCTCCTAACGAAATTCGCGCGATAAGTATTTCAAAGTTCAAAGTATGGCCGCCAGTTAAGAGAGAATTGCCAAATGAAAGTTTCATACTTAAAACATCCTTTAGTTATTAACAAGTTAACCAGGTCAATGATTAATCGATTGGTAACTTAAATATATTAAAACTAGCGGAACTATTTAATAGCTCCGTGATTGCTGATATAGCACAATCACCAGGACTGCTTTAAGATTGTAGAACATGGAAAATGTTTGTCCAATTCATTAAGTTTTCGCAATTTTGTTCTATATGTAAATTAAAATGAAAAAAGAGAAAACAAAACTTGATCTATATTTTGATGGAACTGTGGAGTAAAAATGAATATATTAAACTTTATCAAACACCAAACAAGTCGTTTAAGTATATACAAAAACCCATTAAAATAAACAGGAGCTGGCACAAGAATACCACACAAATCTTGCCATACATGGAAGAAAAATAAGTATAAAAATACATGTGCATGCACACACACACACACACACACATTTTGCAAAACCACACATGAATAACCGCAATGTATTCCTTCCGTTTCCGAGAAACCAAACAGCGAATATGATAAGGCAACAAAGAAAAAGACTGACAACACGAAAAAGGAAGATGAAAAAAAAAACAATTTGTTTTATACTTTATGATGTTGTTTCTTAAGGTACTCGCCTCCATCCTTGTGAGAATTTCCAGCAATTTAATGCAATACCTGAGGCGTTGCCTGTAGACAATGGTACGGTGACAATTGTATTCATACGTCAGTCCTTCAAAGTATTGTGAAAGAAATTAAAATAATTTATCTTATGTATTGTGTCAAGACGAGTTCTTAAACTGATTGTGTCTATAAAGAAAAAAAATAAGAAGGAAGAGAAAATAAAATAGGGAACAAAATAACAAAACTGTTTAACAGCTTCTGTCAGTGCATTTAAAAATTCCACTGTTTATTATTCCCTTGTAAAAATTCGTACATTGAGAAAGATGATGTTGACGTTAATGGGGAGTACGTACAATGATGGTGTTGTTGTGTAGCATTTAGAACAAGAACGTTTAACATGTGCGTATCTACCCGTTTAAAAATGTAAGAATATATTAAAAAAGAAAACTACTCCGAGCAGTACGGCTTTTGCTTGTCATCTGTTTTTGTGTTAAAGAGAGAACAAAAAATTGATAAATTCAAACAGCTCTCGCTGACACCTCAACATAAGCACGCAACATGAATGCAACACGCCTCTTCAACTGACAGCGCCCTGACAGTTTTGTTGTTCACGCGAATAATTCATTTTGTGTCATGTGAAGTGAAAATTTTTAAGAAAAAAAAAAAATAAAAAGCATGAACGAATAAATGAAAAAAAGACGGCAGTCAGGCATCACCAACAATGCCAGGATCAACGTGGCAAGCAATTCCAAAAGCATGAAATTTGTCCTCGAACTAAAACTCATACACATATACACGTACCTGCATATTTATTCGTGCAGTTCCATAAAAGAATTCATGCATGCAACGCAAACTAATTTAAAATTTTTAAATGCTGGTTCCATCATACACCGATGAATTGACACAAGGAACACATAACTCGCCCCCTTGCTACGGCCTAATTTAATTAAATCGTTTGGTTGGTTGTAGGCAATCAACTCTTTCAAGTTCTGTCATTTTGCAAATTTCAATTTTGAATATGTGCATAAGAATGTATAAGTACGATGGCATAAGTGTGTGTGTGCATCAACTCGGATATCTATTTATTCATTCCTTTGCTCAGCACTACTGACTGGGTCTATCCTTTACAAACATTTGCAATTTTTTGGATCCCTCTGTTCCTGTCTGTCACCTCAATGCCAACATGCTGACATGTGAGATGTGACAAGTGACAGTGAAGTTGCTTGATGGGAATTGTTTAGCGGCGTATTGTTGCTTCGCGTGTATCCCTTGTATGCAATTCGATGGCACAAAAAAGTTGTTCCACTAGAACAGAAAACGAATACAAGAAAACGTACAAAACAGCAGCAGCAGCAGTAGCAGCCAGCAATCACACATCAAACTTCAACAAGAACATAAGCATACAGTCATAAGAAATACAACAAAACAAAAGGAGGAAATCTACATACGCCAGTGTTATCAACAGCAAAAGAACAGCAGCAGGAACAGCAACAACAACAACAATAATAATGGAAGCATCAACATTAACATAAAGAACAGGCAAACTATAGAGTGACAATGACAACGACATCACACGTTAAATATACACGTTCATCACAAGTCGTCGTTGCAGACGTAGTCATACATTAATTTTGAAACGTAAACTCCATCAGTCATTTCTGCAGGATGTAAATGACGCAAAAAGGAAATATATTTCGCGCGAATAAAGTAGAATTTGATTATACGTGGTTGAAATGTAATTAAATTTACTCCATACTAAAGTTTTACGAGGTGCCTGCTATTCAAATCCTTATGCGGGTAAAATAATCAATTGAGCGAGTGAGTGAGTGTAGAAGAGCTAAACAAATAACAAATGATTTTCCCTAAACATGTATGACTTCGCAAGAGCGATGAGTTTTGTTTCGAATGTGATTGATGCCATACAATGTGATTTTTTTCCTTATCGCTGTTATATTTGAATTATTTGCAATATCTAGGGCGAAATAAGCAAACGTATTCCTGCTGAGACACACACATACAAGATAAAGAAAGAGCATAACAGATCGCTATATCAAGCAGGCAGGATACACAAAATCGAATCACTTGTGCGATCATTGAACCATAATTAAATCTATCATGGCGAATTATTTTGAATAACAAAAATACTTTAATGTACAGCTGTTTCCATTAAAATGTCAATATAATGGAATAGGAAAGATGCTGCACGATTATCCTACTTTGGTAAACTAAAAATAGTTTTACTTGATGTTAATAAAATACCCAGAATTTAATATCACGGCCTTCTAGTATAAACATTTTTTTTTTATATTTCTACAAAATTAAAGAAAACTTTTGCTTAAGTGAAGAGTAGAAGGATGTTTTTCTCAAAGTAAAATACTTGTTAATTATGAAAAGTACTCATAATATATGAGAATTTGTTCTTATATTTTTTACTAACTTTCAAGTCCTCTACAAATACTTTTATCCCAAGTGTTCATAAATATCCTACTGTAGTCATCTTCAGAAGCTTCAAAATATACTCTGAACCGAAATGGTCAAGTAGGTGAGGGTGCTGTTAGTTGAAGCAGTTATTGGGCAGACTGCAAAGCCGCAGATCACATATTCGATGCCACGCTGAGTTGGAATGTTGCGTTTTGTCGACATGTTTAAATGACATTAAGGCATAACTGTACCTGAAGCAAAAATTTCACCAGGGAAGTGCAAAATAAAAAGAGCTACAGCAAAAATTCCATCTTCTAATCTTTAGAAGTAGAATTAAACTACTTCCTGACACAGTTTCTGTCAGGACAGGCGTTGAAGACAGGCGTTGAATCAGATTGGTGAACTCACTCCCGGAAAGTTGTTGGCAAAATGCTTGAAGGAAGTGATAAATGGATTGCTGTGGGCAACTACGTTAAATCCATTTTACGGAGAAAGAAAAGGGACATTGAACAAGTTTTAGAAGAACGGATCCATCCTTTAGATCCTTATCATAACTAAATAGAAGCACTACAACGGTTGATTATGGCGGGCCTAGACGTGGCACATAAAGAAGGATCCTTTTTCAAGACGTTGATTCTAGCACCACAATGATTGCGTATGGCGGGCTCAGGCGTGGGCACATAGACAAGGGTTCTTTTTCAGGACGCTGATTCTGGGCCTTCACGAAGTAATGCAGAAAGCGTATCCGTGAAGGCAAACACCAGAAGAGGATGGGGGATTGTTTTAGTAGAAAAACCACTAGACGCAGTTGTCGACGAACACCGTAAGTGCGAAGGAATCTTTAACCCTCCTCACACTTAAAAAAAATGAAGTAATTATAATAATAATAATAATAATAATAATAATAATAATAATAATAATAATAATAATAATAATAATAATAATAATAATAATAATAATAATTATAATAATAATAATAATAATAAATAAACAAAATATTGGCCGAATGTACTTTCATTACTGCTGGAAATAGGCCACCGAGAAACGGCTTCAAAAATCCGACTATTCCTTGAAGATGACCAAGTCCATGGAAATTCCGATTAGTAACTTGGATCTTTTATTATATTTTATTTTGCAAAAGCTTCCACTGTGCAATTGAAATTTGATGGAAATTGTTGCTGTAATTGAGGCTTTGATTTATAAAATAATAGAATTATTTAGTAGGCATGATTCAAAGTAAAACAATTATATAAAAATCAGGAAATAATATTTTGAATATTTTTAATTTATCCCTTAAATAATGCAGTGGGTGACTGTACTCTGGATACTTGCTACTTAACTTTTCTTTACGGGATATAACATTTCCCTAGATTCCTTTAATTTTTAGCATCTGAATTGTAAAGTTTTTCACTGCAAAATGCTGGTATTTTGTAAGTTATTTGAAAATAAGTATTTTATAGAGTTCTAAGCCTTCTAACAAATTATTAATTTAATAATCATGGACTCGGCTTCGGGTAGTGTTACCATAAAAAAATAATTGGAACATTTTCAGTCAAAGAAGAAACATTCACATTGATGCTTGCCTGCAATATTATTAGGTACTGATATAAAGTCTATTTTATTCTCTAGTTCTAAGTAAATTCCAATATTAAAGTTCATGTTGTTAACAACGCACTTGAATTGTATTAATTCATGATCTACCATAATAGTATATGTAAAATTTCACGGTATCAGCGTAATAGAATTTCACATTAATGTCACAGATTTCCGAAAGATATTGTTCTGATTTTAGTATATCAGCAAACAGGCACATCGATAACGATTGTAAATGAAATGGCTAAACTAATAAACTTAAGTATCGTATTACTGCAACGCTTTATTTCCTGAACAGCTATTCCTTGCATTTCATACAAAATTCTCTACTAAACACAAGAGCTGATATCAGTTTACCACAACAACAAGAACTCATATCAGTTTACCACTTAACTTCCAAAATTATATTCTTACTAAAATCTTTATTTTAAAATGCTGTCAGTTACTAGTGTACGAAAACATTAATATTACCATAAAACTACAGTTGGAAACATTTAAATAAGGTAAGATAAAAAGTTCAGGTGAACCGAATCAAATTGATGAATATTCTAAAGAGTTTTACAAAACTTTGGTGTCCTGTAAAGTTTAACCGATTCAAACAGGTAGATTTAAAGAAGTCTTATGAAATCTTTAAAAAATTCCTACTTTTTTGGTTCTTAGAAAAACCTTTCAAACAGTTTTATCGATTGATTTCACAAATAGCAGTTGAAGAACCACGTCGATAACGGCAGAGCTGATCCTAATAGGTTCACTCCCTCCTTAGAACCGTTCGAACGGGAAAGACTATCAAAATAAGCTTATCTTCAAAGAATACAATTTAATGATATTTTTGGTAGAATAAAACTTTAGTTGTAACCCTAAATATAGCATCCTGAGTGTATGGAATTGCAAGCCAATGCTGTTAACAGATTGCCAGCCAATGATACATCTAGACTAGGAGTATTTCATTAAATATCAAGCTTTAATGCCACAATGAACAACAAATATTACTGTTAAACAGGGACAGTAGCAGCAATTTTAGGAGATCAATAAAAACAGTTTAATAGAGCTCCCCATTTAAAGAAACTTCCATATATCCTGTGCTTTACAACTTTTGCTGATGTTAATTAGCTAACATATGCCAACACATAATTTTGAAATGAATTGACACAGACTACTTTATTCGATTATAAAGTATTAAAATAATTGCTTTGAATTGAATGCTGCATGGCTGTAAACAAGCCTCCATTGATTCCTCTACTGTTGTCGGTGATGTTCATGACTGCTTTGTTATGGATGATGTTCTATTTTCGTTTAATTATTTATTTTCATATTGCACTTATCACAAACTTAACTGATTGTAAACTTGAAATATTTATATTCATTGCTGTTCTAATTTTTATACTCTTCTAGTTGAATGCATTATCTCTTGCTTGGCGATGAAGACCAACATTTAATTCTACGTCTTTTATGGTTATTAATTTTATGAAAATTTATGATATTCTCATTTATATGAAAAGTAATTTATAACACCGCAATCTTAATATATCTTAAGCTTGTGGAGATGTTGGGAAATCTCAACACAAGGGAAACAATTAATGGTTTTTTTTCTTCAGTTTAAAGAGAATTTTTCGTTGACACTTGATTAATTTGATAATATGAAAGTGCCAGTATGGGATGAATGGGAGTTGTTAAAAATTTTTTTTGGTTAGTTGTAAAGAAGAGATATATTCTGTCTTTTAGCTAGTATATCATTTAAAAAAAATCATTTTTTAAATTCGGATTAAACTGCAGTAAAAGAGAGTCTGAATTGCAGAGTGAACATGTTTTTTAAAGTTACTTGCTAGCGAAATCAAAAAGTATTTTATTAATTTGCTTCCTATTAATATGTTGTACGAGTTGTTCATTTCAAAGCTTCCATTTTCTAACTGGTTCTCTATGCTTAATAATTTAATATTAAAAGTTTTGGGAAGAAATAATAAGCATGAGCCAAGACTGGCTCGGAAATAGAATAATCTGAAGGCCCAATTTCGATTACTTACCCCGACATATGTGATCGTATTTGGACAATAACTCGGCGAATGTTATCCTCCAAGTGGCCTATGATTTACGGACTATCGGCGTGCACCTGCAACTTCACATATTAAGTTCCACCATTTTGCAAACTAATTCACGGACCCGAAACGTAAAACTATGCGGTTACCAATAATTTACTTCCAGAATTAATTGTTGCAGGAATACTGTCTTACGTTGCGGGTTCTTGTTGACAGCACACCTCCTGCTCATGATGTTTGATCAATTGATGGACGATAAAGTCAGTAACCACGGCCGTTACCAGTGACTGTAACGTTCTTACCAGCATCGCTTTTTCAAAAAGTACGGACCAATAGTTCCACCAGCCCTTAAATCACAGCCAGTTTTTTTGCATTCCGTTCCAACATAAATAATCTCTATCGCTAAAAGGGATTTGCGCGATACGCACTTCGAACAGAAGCGTGAGTTTCAAAATAAATTGGCTCAATTTCAAATGTTCCTGAGGTGGAAGTCTATTCATATTGAATAAACCACTTGCCAGCTGACGAAAAAGCCGGCATCTAAATAAGTATTACCTACTTAAAGTTTTCCACATCTGTAAGAACACCTTTATGTGTTTGAATTTTTAAATGTATAGAAAGAAATCGTTTCTATAAAATAATACAACATTGTTCACAATTTTTAACAGAAAATGGCAAAATTTTCCATTTCAAAATAAGGATTTTATTAGAAATTAATCCAGCATCCCTCACGTAAATTAATTTCTGTTTTAAAACTTTTCCAAACCTCCAGTTCTTAAAAAATATGTGAGAAAATGTTACATATTTTCCAGAAAAGAAAACGCCATTAATTGAAAAGCAATGAAATGCATAATAAAACCGAGTATGTTCTGATGTACACAAAACTTGCTGTCTGACCCACGAACAAAAACAAATTGAATAATAGTCCTTGGAATCATTATTACAAATTCATGTGAGACCCATGAAAATATTATCTTTGTAACAAAATTTCTTTGACCTACTGGTAGGTTGAACTTATCTTAAATGTGTTCTTCACTTCAAGATTAAATAAGTTCTGATCATGAACAACTTTCTTTACGTCCGATAATATTTTACGTCTAACTGACACAAAGTTGAAATAATAGCCCTTAGTTTTCTTCATGTTTAGGTGCACTTTTCCTTCTGAGAGATACCGAAAGATATCGTGGGCGCGGCAATTAATTTGCTACAACTTTATATTAATATAATCATACTTTAAAAGCTGCCCATATATATTAATTAAAACCTATCACGTCATTTCTATTCATAGATTTCTCAAGAACCTATTATAAAACCAGGCACATTTAACTCGTCTTCTTTAGAAATGAAAAATAAAATCTTTAGCAAATGTCAAGTTGTCACACACCACATAAAAGCGAAATGCTAAGACACTCAATCACAAAACCTTTCTGAATATATAATTTCTCTCGTACATTAAGATGAACAACAACTACAATAACCGAAAGAAAACATCTTGAAATGTAAGATTCTAAAAAAAGCTATACGTTGAAAACAAAAATGATGAATCGTTTTCAATTTCATTTCAAAACGTAATGAAAAGAAAAGGAAAAACACAAGAGCGAATACACAAAACTGTCACTTTCGTATCTTGTCAATTTTGCAATTACACAGAGAACAGAATTGTTGTTCATCAAGATGACACAAGATAATAATAAGCAAATATTTCAAAATGAGCCAGCCACAAGCAACAACAACAACGAAAAAACTATCTAAAAAAAATTTTTAATAAATAAAAACAACCAGAAATACTGTGAGAGTATATTCAGCCATTCATATAATAATGCTGAGATTTGATTTGACAGTTTACAGCAGCTGCTACTGTCCATTTAAATCATTGTCACTTAATGCCGCATCACATCACATCACAACCCATCACTATCATCCATCCACATCCATCCAAATCAACATCAGTTTTTATTCAGTTTGTTGCGTTCACAATGAATATGTTGTTTGTATGTTGAATAAACGGGATGTTGCTGATATTGCTGCTACTGCTGCTCATTCTGCTGATGTTGCTGCTACTGCTATCAATATCGCTGTACATAAATGCTTCAGTGCATGTTTGTAGAAGTGCTGTGTCCTCTTGTCTTTAACTGAAAGACGAAGCAAAAGGAAGAGCAGGCAAACATAAAGAAAAAAAATTTTTATATTTTATTCTCTTGAAAACTTGACAACTCTCATCCTTGTTGGGGTTTTACAATGATATGACTGTCATTTTTTTCCTATTGTCCTCTCCTTTCTTTACGTATTTGGTTTTTCTATCTGTCATTCACTGAAGTGAAGAGTTACATCAGTTGTGACATTATTATTGTGTAGAAATTGTGATGAATAACTTTGGTTGTGAATATGAGGTTTTTCGGTTATATAATTGTTTTGGAAATGCTTTAGTTATTCAATAGAAATGAACTTAAAGGAACATATTATGCAAATTTATGCGCAGTCATTCCCACAGTTAAAGATCGAATAGTTTCCTTATTATTTGCTCGAACCAGCATTAATTTATAATAAAGATTATAAGATACTAAAGTTTGTAGTATCCTTCTCTTGAGTTTTTTATAACTTTGATTAAAATAAAGATGTAAAATTATAAGAACACAATTATTCTAGTGATATTGTGGAACTTTTTTTCTTTACAAAAAAGTTATCCAAGCTTTTATTTAAATGGTTTTAATTGAAATGGTTTAATATTGTTGATTTTAATAATTTATGAATTCATATGAGAATGACGTAGGCATAGCACTGGTCACTTAACAGTACCCACTATAATTGACACCATCATGTGTTTAAGAGCACAACACAACAGCCTCCTTCGTCGTTAGTCTAGACAACAATTGCCGGCAAAGCAGCAAGTCAAATAAGTACAACAAGTTGTCTACCTTTTAATCTTCATGCGTCCTGTCAACACTAAGTCTTTTTTCTAATTCCAGCGTAATAAAATGCATATGTATGGGTCATTCCCTAAGTTTTAATTCTACTGGATATAAAATGTAGAAAGCTTCAAGATTTTATGATACCTAACTATAATTCTTTGAAGTCTTCGTGTAATAGCTTTTATAGAAAAATAACCAGCCATCTGTGTATCCACTTATATCTTCAACAGAAAGTTCAGGAGTGGCTAATTTGTTAGAAAATATTTTAAATTAGCCTCACTTTGTTATATCAAAATGTGATCTGAAAAAATGCTGATTTTGAAATATCTAAGTGTATGCTATTATTTATATGGGGCGTTGTGGCCTCAAAATATTGACTACGAAACCAAAAAGATAAAATTTTTCATCAGCCCTATATTCTATTAATTGTTGTAAGACTTTATAAACGATCGTTGTACCGACGGAGATTGACTTTATCTTGTGGTATATATCACATCACAACATCATTCTGCATCGGAATTGCAGCAAACTTGCCGCGAAATAATATTGTAAATAAAACGCCTGCTAAAAATTGCTACTCTCTTACCTCTCTCATCTCACAACAACTCTACACTCAAAAACTTGAGTACCGGTCTTACAAGAATAAAATTATAATTAAGAACTAAACCAAAGCCTTAAATCTAGTCATAACCCAAAGCTTTGATCCTTATCTTAGGTTTTTCATAGCAATCCTATGGGGTATTGGTGTTACAAAATTTGGTATCGAAAAGTATGTTGAATTAATTGAAATTAATTAAAATAATATTTACAGTCTCCATTACAATTTCTTTAGAGTTTTCAAACTAAAACATTTAATATATTCGACTTTTGTCAGTCGCTTAAAAAACTAGCACAATATCTAATAAAAATTTCAATATTAAAGTCGATCTGCTTCAGCTCTTAAGTATTCGATATACCCGTATCTTCGATTTGAATGAACGACAATTTAAAATTTGATCGATATCTAGCTAAGCTCTATCGCAAGCATTAAATAAGTCCTTGAAACTGAATTGTGCTTTAATTCAGCCACATATACGATCGAGTTTTTAATTATATATGCGTGGTGTCTCCTTCTTAAGACTATTTTACTCCTTACCGAATGATATGCACTAAAATGATTTCGCTTATGATTTCACTTGCTTATGAGCGCTGACTCGTATTTATTTACGACTGACATTAACATAAAGGGTGGACCAATCATTATGTAAAATGATAATTCGGAACGTCAAGTTTCTAGCCCACTTCAACTCAACATTTCCATGTTTTAGAGTATGACAAATTCAACCATCGAGAGAGATATAGTTGAGCTGAGCGTTAAGGTTATTGAAGCCTTTTAAGGAAATGGGCATCCAAATCAAAATGTCTTTTATCGCTAATCGAAAAAAAAAACTGTCCACAACCGGCAGAGTTGTGCGTAATTAAAAGTAAAGCCGGTCTGTAAGAAATGTGGAAACTCCTGTGCGTTCTGATAATAACAGACTACTTGTGGCCAGATATAAAGCATTTGAATCTGAATGATATGTAGTTTCAACTGGATGGTATCACTTGCCACGCAGCCAACGGAACAGTGGATCTTTTGAGTGACAAATATTATGATCATATTAACTCAAGTAGTTGCGATAATAATTGGGCGCCACAACCATGTGATTTGACAACGTTGATCTTCACCGTTTTTGTGCTACCAAACGCACATTTGTGCGATTTGTGCAAATAAAAGGAATGTTATTCGAAAAATAGGAATAATTAAGATTAAATTTTGTGTTGAAATAATCTCTTTCATGAGCAGGCAAATAGTAATAGGCCAAATTTAGCGCAAATATGGAAATGAAGTAAATATTTATCATCGAAAGCGGGATTTTTCTCAGACAAAATAAAAATGAAAGCCTCTATACCATGGCCTCCCACGCGTTAAGCCGTTTTCACTATAACATCTTGTTTTTGAATAGCAGTTATTCTCTGCAGCTCTGGCTGTTGCTTTCAAATACATCTCCACCATTACGATTGTGACCGTGGATGGCGCCAGAAAGGAGAATTCAATACTCTACGCCACAAATTTAATGTAGGTAAATTTGTTCTATATATATATCCTGAGATTTATATGAATTTACATGATGTATTACATGATATTCTTATAAAATCTATGATGTGCTTAACTAATTTTGGCTTCCACTTGAAGGAGGCTGTCATATGTTTCCATTCACTCAGAATTGAAAGGTACTCCTAGTTCGCCATCCATTCTTTTATAAAATGAACAAAGGATATGTTTTATTATTCTCTATTAATCAGTTTTTAGAGCACCAATTTTACGATATATTAAGTTAAAACGTTCAAAGTTAAAGAAATAAACTGTTCATCAAAGCCTGATGGTGCTAAGGACAAAATTCCGTTGATCCGCGGCAATTTTTGGTTTGTAAACAGCATGGTTTCAAGCACGTGCTAGTCCCAGAATTGCATATTATTTTTGGAAAAACGAAAATAAAGTTCAGACATTAATTCTTATACTTTGAAGATACATAAAATTTACCCCCAGTGTCAGAAGGCTTTGCTTGCAACATATTTTACTCTTAAGAATTAAAGTCTTTAAATCACTTCATGCTTCATTAAACAAGAAATTGGATACGTTCACATCCACAGAATAAATTATTTTTCCAACCACCACAATTAATAATATTCAAAAACACTCCGATATAAAAAACGTTTAAACAATTCACATCAATAAAATCTCTTAACTTCAGAAAGCATTTAAATAAATGATTTCATTAATCTATAGCTTCCTTAAATTATATACTTTATATTTATAGCGAAATAGTTCGAAATAATGAAAAGCCATAAAACACTAAACAACAAAATCAAGAAATCGATGTGAAGAGAAGAACTCAGTAGACAGACAAGAAAGACAACAACTATACACGATTAAAAACATGTCGATTAGACATCAATTTCACAAATGAAAGCAAAAGAGACACATGCCCGACATCAACCATTAATGAATGTAATACAATGCCACGCAAAGTGCTGAGAAGGGGTTACAAAAAAAAAAAAAAAAACTAAATAAAACAAGTCATGGATGGTTAAGATGAAAATGAGAAATCTTAAAGATACTGACATGCAGACAGGCAGGCAAACATGTACCACTTTGTTACACACGCTTGTTTAGACATACGCGATGTGGCATATAGAAAAACTGGGGTTAGACTGACCAGAGATGTGAGCTTTGCTTGCGGGTATGAGAACTAATGTATCATGGAACTAAATTATACAAAATAATCTTAATATTTTGACATCTTTGGCAACAATAATGTGGTGGTTGATGAGTTAAGCTAAAAAAGGTGCTGATAGATAAAGAATCCAAAGAAGTAACTATTAGGAGCGTGGACTGAATTGAGAAATTGCTTCTCTGGTATGAACCTCCACAGGCCATGTACAAGCAACTTGTTGAGGTGTTCGGCATTATCTTAAAATCTAGGGGATATACGCCATGCCGCCATGTTCTTTTTTTTTGTTATAGGAAAAACGTGCATAAATTACAGATGAGAGCAATACTGGCCTTCCTCAGCATTGACATTACAGCGCCGCCTTCGTATCTTCTGTTGAATTCACAGCAGCACGTTGAAACTGCAAATATTGGATAGATCATAGTCCAGTCCGTATACGCTACTACAAGATGGGCCAAAAGAAGTCACCCGATGTTGTTTGGCCTTTAGAATATCGATTGTGGCTCGCGCAGAGTGTGCCGTGGCTTCGTCCTGTTGCACCCACATGTCCTCCAGTCCTAATTCGTTCAATTGCATTATTAAAGTTGGTTAATGTGGCCCTATAGTGCGAACGGTCTACGACTGTTGCGTCCTCGAAAAAAATGGTCCGATGACTCCTCCAGTGTGAACAGCTCACGATGCAGTAATTTTGAACGGTTGTAATGGCTCCTGGTGCATTTTCGTGGATGCCCCGGAAGCGATAGTTTTGCTTGTTCACGCACCCGCTCAGGTGGAAATAAGCCTCATGGGTCATTATAATATTGGTCGAAAAATCGTCGACTTCGGCTATTCCGCGGTCCCGGAGCGTATATCCTTCCGTAGCTTGTTCACTTGTATTTTCAATCTGTCTAGTTCAAAAATGTCAAAGCAGATTTGATTCCAAAGTTCTGCCGTTATATAAAAGCAAATGCAAGCTGCAACTTACATCAACAGTATTCCATTTCCAAAGTGTAGGGCCTTACAAAAAATATACAGGCAATAATGCGGCTGTCAGTGTATCGCAAACAGAAAATAAATAAAAATTTTCATTCCGCTTAAGTAAAACAACAGAGATACAAACGACATTAAGATGATATCCTGCTGTTGTTTAGTTGGCTGTTTAGTTCGTTAGCTGGTTGGTGTTCAGGTATGTGTCCCATGTCAAGATGACCAACCAGAAAAACAGCAACAACATTGTTAAACCTCACTAAATAGTCTGAGTGGAACTAAGCTGCATGCATGTGTATGTGTGTGCTGAGTCCACGAAAGTTTATAACTAAAAAACCACCAAGTATGCAACCATCTAATTTATGACTTAATTATCGGGCCATATTTAATGTGTCAAATAAACTAAAAGTATAAAACTTTACAATACATACAAACACACACGATGAGTTCGTTTGGGGCTTTTTCCTTTTTTTCTTATATAATTTTTGTACGAGTTAAAACACACGATACAAACGTATGTGGCAACCAACATCAGTGGTGGTGTCTGTCTCTGGGTTGGTGTTATCTGGACTTATTAAGCATTGGTTTTATTCTTAATGTTGTTGCTGTTGTTATTAAATAAGCTACAAGTCAAATTGCCTTGTTGGAGACCATTTGTTGGTAAGTATGTGTCGGAGTAGTTGTCGCCCGGTCCGTTTTGTTGACTGCTTGTCAGTCGGTAATATATTATGATGACAACAACAATGCTTTACTGTAGTTTGATAAAAGGAGTTTTCGACATTCATTTCATAGAAAATTTTCGTTTTATTTTATTAGCACATGGAACCATGTAGAATTTTAAGATATAAGAACTGCAGGGTGGGCAATTCAAATTATATTTTAAAACAAGGAATAAAAAGTTAGTGGATATTTTTTAGTTTTTAGTTTAATTGAAAAGACTGAAGTTTTTGGAAAACAATATCATTCTTATGATTACGTTTGGCTCGGCAGTACCCCATCTAATCAACCCAAGTTTTAGGTACATATATCTCATATATTTTCGGCTTGAATCTCTGCAATGTCAACATTGATTTCAGGCTGCAACGCTTTCAATGTGTTTGAATGATTTGTATATCCTTTATAGTTGATTTATACTCACAAAGAACAATCCAAAGAGCTCCAACCACAACTTTAAAGCGGCCAATGGAAATAATTATTTCGACTGACTATTTTTGCTTTCAAAACAGTGCGCAAAATATCGATAATTACCTTGGATATGAGATATGAGGCCCCGTCTTGTTGATAGCAAATATCCTCCATATTTTTCTTTTTAAATTTGTAAACAAAAATTATGTAACCATGGAAAGGTAACGCTCCTTTTTGACGCCACCCGCTTCTCCTTACTCACCTTCGAAGACAAATGGCCCATTAATGCCAACAGACAATAATCCACAAAGTTACAAAGTAACTCGTTGTGAATGCATTAACTTCTCAATTGTCTCGTGTGGATTCTCTAAAAAGGAAACCAATCATTCAGGAGTTATATGCTAGTTTTGATATACATCAAAATAGCATATAAGTCCTGATTGATTGATTTCTTTCTTAGAGAATCCACACGAGACAATTGAGAAGTTAATGCATTCACGTTATATGTGAATAAAGCCCAATTTGAAAAAAATTTTTTGTTGGCAAACTAAAACACTTTTTAAATGCCCATTCTTGAATTGAGCTGTTGAACTTTTATGTTCCAGTTAAAAATATTGGAATTTTTTACTTCCAAAGTTTTAATTAGTTTGTATTTTGGAGGAATTAGGAAGCGTTTACTGACAATATAAAGACCATTAATTGAGAGTTTGTTTTACTGATGCAAAGTTGGAAATTATTTGCAGTTCTTATGAATATAACATTTTTGTTAAAAAACAACTATGTTTACTCATCAAAATATAATTGATTTAAGAGACATCAATGAAAGATTTATATAGAATTAATTGATAAACATTAATTACTAATTATTATTTGTTTATATGAGCGCTGTTTAGGAATGATGATTTCATATATGAAATTTATGGTGGCAAATTATACGGATATATCAATTGCATCCCTGATCCTTCGAAAAATTCTTAGTAAAGTACTTTTTTAATTTAATTTAAAAAAACTATTAAAAATAACTTAATAAATATCAAGTTTAAGTTACATCATTAACATGACCTTAGATTCACTATAAAAGTGACAGAAAATAGAGAATGAAAAATCATTGATGAAAGCCTTGAAAAATATAAGATTTTCATTATTTCCAGATCATACGCTTAGGATCTCATTGACTATTTTGGAAGGTCTTTTTTTATTGGTATGCAACCAAAATTTCGAGGTTGTTAAGCGTGCTTTCTTCCGAATCCAAAATTTCTTGATTGAAGCTACTGAAATAACTTGCCAAAGATTTCTTGAACATAAGCAATAATCTAATCTGATCATGAATAATAATATATTTGTGCAGATGACAAAGTAGTATGAGAGGTATGGCCGTATTGGCAGAGGATTTAAATTGAAGCCACTAATTGAAAATTCACTTAAAAGTCATAATAGATAAGCGCTTTTAATATAGCACTTCAGTGATTTTTATTATCACTGCAAATATCATTTATTATAATTTTCTAGTGTGTATTAAAATCTGCGAATCTCCGAAATCCCATTATATTTAGCTCTTCAGTTAAATCAAAGCGCTGCGATTCTTTAGAAACCACTGTCTTATCTGGAATTTTATGTATCTAAACCTTCATGTATAAACAACAGCAATCCTTTAGTTGTTGGAATTAAGTCGCACCTTAAGTTGTTAGCTGTTGTTTTAGTATCCAACACGACAAGGCGTCATTGCTTGTATGAGAATGTATGGACATGCCTTTAAGCTTTTTGAGCGTTAAACATATAACAGCCAAGTATATTTGCTTTAAAGAAAAACAAATAAATAAAAAATTTAGCGGACAGACAAACAGCCAAACAGACAGACAGGCATTCTTATATGAACGTTTTTATATAGTTCTGACTTTAAACATGCTGCGCTCTTTTATTTCTTTATATATTTTTTTTATTGTGGCGTTGTTGTTGCAATAAAATTCCATTTAAAGTGGCAGCGATTATATCTCAACAGACCATTAAAGTCACTCAAATGACAACTACTATTCTACCCACCACCACCATCGTCGTCATGAACATCATTTTCTCCATCACCAACAGCAGCAGCAGCAGCAGCACCATTCCGTATCATCATCTCTATCAGCCCATACCTTTTTCAAGTTCGTGTATATTTTTTAGCTGGTATTAAGTAAATGCATGTAAATTTCTTTGCTTTAGAGAATACATTAAAAAATTTATTGAGATTTTTAAAAGTTGCTTTTTTACGACCTCAGATGCTTTTTATATAAATCTTTTTATGTTTATATTTTTTTTACAGCTTTTTATAAATTACAAATTTCAGTGGTTTTAAAACCTTTTTTACTTAAGTGTTGAATAAATGCTGCGTATCGCTTTGATGAAAATGTGTTGATATATTATTTATAAACAGCAGTCATAAAATTAATGTAACGTAATACGATTGCATATGTCATATCAGCAAGTTTATATTGTTTAGCAATTCGAAGAAACAATTCACTATCTGCGGTATTGTTTGCCGTTAATAAAAAACCGTTTTTTATGAAAATATATAATGAAATATTATGTATTATGCCAACCAGCGGATCATATTATTCATATACGATTTCTAGTAAAGATAAGCATGATGTGGCCATTTCTAGGACAGCTTGATTGTGTTGTTCAAAGTAACTAAATTATTTAGGAAAACTAAATATTTAACTTTTATATTGTTGCTTCATAAATCTAGATAAATAATTTCTTTAGATATACATATTTGACATGTTCATAGAAACTATCGGAAATAAAATACACGAGTATTGTGAAAAGAATCATTGAAATTGCTTTATTGGTTTTCATACTTTCGTAAAAATGTAAAAATATTTCATTCGATTTATGCCACCGGCATAAAATCCAGTTGATGCTTAAGATTATTCACAAGTTTGTTTTGTACAATGAAGTTTAATGTTCAATTCTGGAAAGCTGAGAATATTAAAAAACAATTTTATAATTTACTTTCTGTTCAACGATATCGCAAGTGTTGGTTCGATGGAATAAATAACATTTCAAACAAAAACAATTTTAAAAATTTAGTTTTGTCTTAAATGTTTTTTTCTGGATCGAACAATTGCTTGCGAAATTGGGGAAGAGTTAAAATTTCATATTACTTAGGATAATATTCGCTCACCAATTCACTGATATATATTATCAAAGACATTATGAAAGTCCGATAAAATAAGTCAATAAAAATGTTCTGATTTATTTAAGCAGTTGTCAATCAAAAAGCGTCATAAAAAAATTGATATAGTGAATTAACTTCACTATATCAATGAAACTATTATTTTGCCATTATTTTGTTCTATTTATTAAATTTTTTGCTTGTATCATTAAAAATATATCTTTGTATTAAAGATTTTATTTGCCAGCATCAACGAAAATTATTCATTCGTGAATCAAAGTTTTCATTAAAGTAATTTCAACGAAAGTTTTTCATTAATCAAATGCAGCATGATGTTGGTTTAAATTTTCATGAAATATTTCCCTGGACTAAAGGCGAAATTCATACAGTTTATAGCAATAGTTCTGTCAGCGTAGATACGAATCATAGAATAAACTTCAAAACAATTTCTTGCGGCGTTGAATTGCATTATATAGTAAGATCAATAGATGTCGAATAAACTTAAAATTTTATATGCTGGCAACTTTTCGTGCACTGATCCCAAAATTAGTTAAGTTTTGTGGGTCTTTACAGCGTCTAGTTTAAGGCCACATACCATCCAGACTATGTTGTTTAATTGTGCGCCAAAGACACGACATCCCGGAACATATAACTACTGAGAGTTCCCTGCAAGCGACAAGTTCGGGTTATACGCACCCATTCATTAACAGAACTATACCGTGTTCAGACGGCTTAGGAAATTTTTCCAATTAAGGCCGTAATTGACCACAATTTATCATACAATAAGTCATTAATAAATTGAGCAATTACTAGCTATTTGTATCACTAATTCCGTAAAACTCGAATTGCAACCCTGTTCATAAGTATTTTTATTAAGAACTGTGATCAGTGAGCAGAAAAGTTTCCTATAATGGCAACCCAAATGTCAAAAAATATGCATGCATATAAACGAAACAAACTGAATTTGCACACAGACTGAATAAATAAATAAATAAACAAAAACGAAATGGCTGGTGAAAAAGTGACCTCTGAGTTGCATTTTGCTGGAATAATGAAAGGAGCAACAGCTGCTGCTTTCTCAAGATTGTTAAGTTTTCCTTTTTCTTTTCTTTAAACACTGATAATTTTTAATAAAAAATCGATTGCAATAACTCCAAGAGCTTCACATTTCTAATATATGCTAGTAAACTTTCTTTTAAACCAAAATTTTTAAGATTTACAATCACGAATATTTACGAAACAAATAAAACCAATGTTTTTATCAGCTGTCAAACGATAATTGAGTCAGCTAAATTGAGTATGTGTGAACATTAGATTTAAATGCTCAATTAAAATTAAATTGACTCAATTAAAAATGCATGTCTGAACACATACACTTGCTACTCTGGTCAGCAAGAGTGATGACTAATTGTTTTTTCTTTTCCAAAATTAAAGAGCTGGACTTAATTGAATTGTGGTTTCAAAAAGACAGTTCCAGCACGCGAAGCAAATGCTCAATTGAAAGGCATGTTAATTTCATTGACCCCGAGTTAACCACACTATGATGTTATGCTAAGGCCCACATCTATAGGGACAGCATACGACGGTATAGGCACTGGAAGGCAATATATGTTTTTTAAAGCCAATATTCTACTCAGAACATGAACCATTTGAAGCGTAATTTGAGTCAAATCATCACACTGAATAATTTAGATCGTCCTTTTATCAAATCTGGAAACTTTTAAGAAATCAAATATTATTTCACTAAAAACTTAGATTAATATATATATATATATATATATATATATATATTTTTTTTTTTTTTACCAACAAATTATTGAAAGAACTGGTTCTGAAGGTCATCCCTGAAACTTCTCGCTAATTCTAACAGCAGATTTATCGTAACCCCAATTTCGTGCTATTCTACGCTATTGAGCTCTTCAGCGTTAAAAAGTATTATTTTAATTTTGAAACTGCTATAACTTTTGAATGAGTATAAGTATTCCCACGAAACAAGCTTTGATTGATGTAGTTTTAGATTTTTTCAAATTTTTTCGTTTACGATATCTCACGAACAAATTAACCGATTTTGATTCGTTTTTCGGCGATCGAAATCTATGTATAATGTTTCTTTCTAGGTTATTTTGGGAACTTTTAAATGTCGATGTTCGACAAGTTTCTTTAGTTTCGTTTGATTCGATTCAGCCGTTCAAAAGTTATAGGCGGGACACATAAATACTGACATGCACACACACACACATACACACACACACACACACACACACACACACACACACACATATACACACTCTATTACACACAGAGTCAAGATCTCAAAAATTAGTCACGACATTTCCAAGGAACTCAAAACTTCGATATATGATGAAAACTCTATTTTTGCAAAACTGTTGAAACCAATTAACTTCAGAATTTTTAATATGTAAAATTTTCAAGCGCGAAATTTAAAAAAATTATTGAATTAAAGAGATCCTTAGCTTTGCTCACATATATGAACCAGCATTTACCTTGGCTTATATGAAATTTTGCGACTTTGGTTTCTTCCAAATTCTACATTATTCATGTAAATTTCTCTTGTTAACATATTTTATTTGTTTTTATATTCATAAGCTGTGAAGCCTAGTAGAAAGATCTTCATAAATTTTCAATATTTAAAAATTGAATTAGCTTCTGATTCCCTAATGCATTAGCCCCAGTGAAATATGTTGAATCAATTGATCACTTTGAAATTTTTAGTAAGATTCTGCGAAAAAAAATCAGCACATAATTAAAATTAAGGAGCTTAAAATTAGTTTCTCTGCATGTGAAAAGCTTCGAAGGTTTCATAATTGTTTTACAACTATCGAATAAAAGTCAAGGAAAGAGCGCTACACATTTTTTAACTTCTGCCAAAGGTGCCATGAAAAGTTTTACAGGTTATGTAAACTACTGCTATATCATATCGGTATTATATTTTGTGTAACGAAAAATTGGATTAACAACTCACCCTGCCTGAGAAGTAAGCAATTCAACAATTTTGCAAAGCCAATTGCAAGGAATAGCTCACAAAGTCCATACAGAATAACGCCAGTTATGCTGAATTCATTATTTATAAATCCTTGTAGTGTATGAAAATAAATTACATTCCAATATTTTTACAAGAGTTACTACAATTAATCTATCATTGAGTTATAGTCTCCTGATGCCTCATTATCAAGTTGAGTATTTTTCCAAGACTTTCAATTTCTCAGTGCGACAGCTTGACAATGGCAACGAAGAGAGAAAATTAAATAAATCTCACTTTACAGCGGGTGTTTTCATTTCAATCATCTTCAAGTTGCATGGCTGCCCAGACTTTTTGCCTTCAATCCTGTTAAAATCACAGCTTGAAACTAGATAAATACCTTTTTGCAGTAATTTATTATATATTTGAAATTTTTTTTCTTTTTTGTCTTTCACAGTTGAAGCCTGCGTGGAAACCAATGAATTTGTTATTAACAACGTAGTAAAAATGAATTAATATGATAAATTATATGTTTCTGCAACACACATCATACGACATGCAACCTGGTATGCTGCGAGTATGTACGAATATGTGCGATGAAAATGGAATGTGTGAGACCAGAGAAAAGCCCTTCATAAAAATTAAACGTTTACTTTGAAGCAACACAAAAAAAAAAACACTGATTCGTTCTTAAGACAGCAGGAGTTCAAAAAACAATCATGCCGCTTTATTTGGTATCAAATAAAATACTCATACTCCTTTGGAATATTTTGTTGAAGTTAAGCCAGAGAAAAAATTAAATATATTTTGTTTGATTTAACTGACATGGGCAACAGCGGGGTGGTACCACCTTGACAATGATAGGGCTCTGCTTCTATACGTTCTGCTCTTGTTTCTTTTTAGTCCCTTTTTCCGCTTATTTGACTCTGTCGACTGATTTAACAACCTTAAGACCACAAATAACAGCAACAAGAGAATTAGAGTTTAACTTTGCTGACACGACAGGAAACCTTCTAAACTTTTTTCTTTTTTTTTTTTTTGCTGAGTTCATTTCGTACGTCCATTCAATATATGCTGTGAAATTATTACTCCTCTTCTGTTCAGTTTATTCTGATGGTGGCTGGCTTAAATCATTTTGTGCGTTGCTGTGTCTTACATGTATGTATGTATATGTGTATGTGTGCAAGTAAGTGAGTCTTTGCTTTAGAGAAATTGTTAAAGAATTCTGAGAAATCTGCAAATTGCCATGTCATTATTTGTTAACATCAACAACGTGAATTTATCCCCTGAATACTCAATTGCCACCCATTGACATTAGATGCGTTAGACATCTTTTGAATTTATTTGAAGGCGGTATTTCATTCAAAATGCGTATGTGAGCATGGGAATGACGACTGACTGTGTGTATTGAATTTAGTTCGTTCTTAAGCTGGCAGTTGTTTTAATGTCTGCATTAATTTGGCACATGGTGTCAGAATTTATAATTGGCAACATGAATATAGAAATATTTTTTTTCTTATGGTAGATGGTCGCACATTAACGGTTGATTTACTGCGTAAAATGTATTAGAATTTGCGCGGAGTGTAAATGGAAGGACTTTTGAAACTTTCTTCAGATTAAGAGGAATTATAGTTCAAATATTTTAGAAATTTTTTACGTCGAAGATTTGTATGACATGCTAATTGCCACGGTTCAAAATAGTTATATGTTGCCTTAGACCTATTCTATAAAAGTGAAATAAAAGTGTTATTCATGTGGGAGCAATAAAACATTAATTGGATCCAAATGTGCACAATTTTAATACAATGTAACGAAGAAATGATAAGATTTAAGGACGTCGATCTCACTAATGAATATGACATCGAGTTATTCTGATCTGCTGTAAATCTTCTCGGCCTGTGTCAATGGCTGTTTGCCATTGATAGCCACCATCGTGTTCTAAAGACCAGAATACATCACCCTACTTCGCCCATAAGGCGGCGAAAGTATATCGGCGAAGTAAAATTGGAAAACAACAGCAACAAGTTTTCCATCTTCTCATCTGTCATCTCTAAACACTATACTCACCATTCCACTACCAGCGAAATGCACTGCATATGTAGAGGTCATCCTCCGTGTGCTGCTGATAATAAAAATAATTTTAAAGGTTAGGAGTCCAAGAAGTTATTAAGTATGGAACTCTTACAAGCCCACGTCTAATCTATTGTTTTCAGTGCCTACTTTTCTTTCGACAGTAAATATTTTGAAGCTTCCCGATATAACGTGGCATGATGCGCTTCTATTTACAGTTATTTCACTTGGTGTAGTGAATATCCTATCAGGGTCTTCTACAAGTCTCCCTAATTTTTAATAATATAATGAGCCTTTTTATAGAGTCACACAAGTTCAAATCATAATTAAACAAGGAAATATATTTTTGATATCCATGCAACGGGCTCTATTTTAAACAAAACTTTATGAAGTTTGTATATGATATCTGCTAAGTGACAACTCCGGCTGGCGCGTAAAGGACGCAATCTGGAACACCAATTTTCAACAACTTTTCGTAGCATTTTCCAGAGTATTTCGCCGACAACTCTTCGAATATTTATTTCCAGGTGTTCAAATGTTTGCGGTTTATTGACGTAGAAAAAAGACTTAACATAAACCTAAAGAAAATTATCCAATAGGATTAAATCACACGATCTTGGTGGCCAACAAATTGGGCCACTACGTGCAATTATTTTCTATCAAAACTTTCTTTGAGTAATTCCATTGTAGAGCCCGCTGTGTGGCATGTAGCCCCGTTCTGTTGGAATCATATATCAGCGAGAAGTATGACACTTAATTGAGGCACGAAATAATTTCGAATCGTGTTCCTATACCGTTCACCATTGACTGTAACATTCTAACCATCATCGTTTTTGAAGACATAAGGGCCAATAACAACGCCAGCTCACAATGCGCACCAAATAGCAGTTTTCTGTGGTGTTTCGACAAAAGCTTGTGGATTCTTCTCATTCCAAGTGCTACAATTCTGTTTATTCACATTCAACCATAAATGGGCTTTACCGGAAATAAATATTTCGAATAGATGCGTCCGACGAATATAATAATTTTTTTGTTTGAAAGTTTTAAACATTTGCACTCTTTTATCTGATGCAAGCCGATTCATAATAAAATGTCAAAGCAAATTAAACATCAGCTAATAAACTGGTGCTGAAATAATGCAGTGATGCTAAACCAAAATTGTGTCACTCTAAGCATGCTATCTGTGATATATTTCTTAACTTATTCGCCAATGTCCCTAATATATCCGCTCTTTATCAATAATAGTAGCATGTTTCATGTTTCCACTATAGGCCGCAGGTATGTGAGATCGACACGTTGATGCAGAACGTGAATAACGTTCACAATATAGCGAAGGGCCTTCTAAAAATAACAGATTAACACTCCACAAATTTTTGCAAATTTAATGTTATTCAGGAAAAATTATGTATAGAATTACCGTGTTAATATAAATAACAACTGATATGATATAGATATTAAAAATCTGCAAATCATGCAGAAGCTTGACACATCTAAAATATTTTTTAGTACTTCTTAATTATAAGTGATCAAAAACTACTTCTTACTACGAAATATTTTGAGCAATGAAATTTGTATTTTTATATGCAGATAACAAGAAACTAAGCAACCTAAATTGTGTACGTGTATATGTGTATGTACATACTTTAGTAATCATAATCATATTATTGCTTATATTTAGTTAGTTAGTGCTGCTGGCGTATCGTGTTTGATCTGCCATATAGAAAATAAAATTAATTTGCAAAGTTACTAGTCTGTAGACTTTTAGCCCCCTAACTATCAGCTTTCTCTAACACAATATTAGATACCGTTATAAATTTATTTTGAAGAAATTTCTTTACAAAATATTTCATGTTGCTTGTGTACCTTTTGGATAAAATGGTGCACAGTGGCTCACATTGATTTATAATACGGTCGAATATACAAAATGTTTAATAAATGAAATCAATTTTAGGCCCAAATGCTTTGGAACTACACAATAAATTATGGCATTCTAAAACAATTAAAGTAGTCACATGCATATTTAAGTTAGTTTAAATTTTGGGGGGTATTTAAACTCTTTAATTTGAATTATGTGATAGTTGTTTTTTCCCAAAAATCTTACTAAAAAATTCAAAGTGATCAATGGAGGGGTTTTAGTTAGGGGCTAATGCAGATCATCAGGGAACCTTTACCCAACATTTCTAAGAATAACTAAAGATATTTATTTCAAACTTCCATTTTACTAAGTGAGAAGCCTTGAAACAAATATCAAAGTCTCTGATCACGTTTCTTTTTTTATTTTCTTACGTTTTATTCTACAACTGGTTGGTTTCTTGCCGACTCAAATTGTAGGTGTAAGAGAAATAAAGAACAACAACTAATAATTGTTTTAATATCAAAACAATTTATTTAGAGTGTTGACAACATAAGTTGTTTAAGTTGTTTGGCTTTTTTCCGACTCTATTTGTAGTTGTAAGAGAAATAAAGAACAACAATAACTAACAATTGTTTTAATGTAAAAACAATTTATTGAGAGTATTGAAAACCCTTTAATGGAACACTTTGAACTTTTTAGTTACATTTTGCGAAAAAAGAATTAGCTTAATATTAAAATTAAAGAGTTTGAAGGACAACTCCCAACAATAAGTATTAATTTGAAGATATAACATATAAGCCCTTATGGTAGTTTTAAAAATATAAAATTCGTTAAAAGAAGGAATTTTTACCATGTATAAAAAGCTCGTCTGTATTACAGCGTTGCTTTCGCCTACCATGTGAAGTGAATCAAAATTGTAATAGATGAAACCTTTTTAAGCGTCCAAAAAAACCTACTTTTAAATAATTTGATGTCGTAATGATGGCATTTAGAACTTAAACTTTGATTTTGTCCATCTTAATCCAGGAAAATTTAAATTTTTGTTGAACCACAGTTCCCAACAACATGTTTTTTATATACTGTTATTGAAATTTTACCGCCTTGTATATGAATAAATAGAAAGTGTTTGCAATCTTTCTAAGTTTTATAAATAAGTGGTTTAGTTAATGGAAGTAGATTTAATACCAACATTTCTACACTGAATTAATGAAAGTAGATTTAATAGCAAAATTTCTACACTGAAAGATATTTTCTTCACAAATTCCTTGAATTTCTGCATTAATCCAATAATATATTTCATTGAAATTCAAACAAAGCCCCGCTTCGCGGTGTTAATGCATAGAATGTCGATAAATTTAGTTTAATGAATACTTCGACAAATATATGTAATGCTTTCGTTGATGCTACAAAGTAGTTTCACCAATACAATGGCAGCATTTTAATCACACAAGAAAGAAATGTCATCAATGGATTGAAATTGTTGCATGTATTCAATATAATAATTTTCGTTGATACAGTGAAGTTAGTTTATTGGCCTAATGAAACAACGCCATTGATTTAACTTGCCAAAATGCAAATTATTTGGGATTTTACTCAGTAAATTTATTAAATATAAAATTTTTCATGTGTTCAAGTATAACTATATGATGTATGCCATTGATTGATTATAAGACTTAAATCTAATTTCAAAGTAAGACATAAGCAAGGACTTGGAAAATTGTAAAAAACACAAAAAACAATGTGTATTTATTTTTAGTTTAATGAAGCGATATTGTTGGTTTATTATAATAATTTCACTGTTACATTGAACTTTTAATACAGAACAATTATGGCTTGAGTACTGCACGAATAAATCAGAGAATAATAATTCATTTATTATATCAAATCATCATATTTTAACGGCATCTTCATTTAAACAATGATTTTATTGCATAGATACAATTAAACTTTAAATAGATATAAAACAGTATTGGAATCAATCCGATAAAATATTTTTAATATATTTGAGAAATACAATTTTTTAATTACATGCAGTCTAAGAGCTGCATGTAATTAAAATTGGTAGCATAAATAACGCATAACTAAATTTCTCGCCGCGAATATCCGTCATGAAAATGTAGACAATCATGGCGTCGACAAGAAACTCTTTTTTCGGTATATGAAATAAATTTTTTCTGGCATAATTTTTTTTATAAATTGTAAAACGAATATTCTTATTAAAGTCTTAATTATAAAAATAGTTTTAAGTTTATTTTTTATATCTATCACACAGACTATAAACAACTTTATAAATAATAACAACTGTTATCTCATTTTCATCATTTTATTTGATACCAAGAGTTTTACGACGATTTTTTACCAACAAATTAGTTATATTAAGTTAACAGTTGTGTACCATATTGTTTTAGTGCCAAAGTTTTCACTTGACAACCAACAATATTTAGCTTAAGGCAACACAACATCTCATTATATGAGTATTTCTAAAAATAAAGCAGAGTTCTGTTAACAGAGCAAATGACTCTGGGACACAGAAAACAAGGTGAAGAAGGGCTCAGACTTATAGATTAAAGGCCTTATTCACAAAATATATAACATGCTTATAACTTGTTTATAAGAAAAATTGACTGTAAGAAGTATGTTTATATAAGCATGTAATAAATTGTTGTCAATTAGGCCTTGAAACTCATGGTATTAACATCAACATCAATGTAATTTTCAATTTCGTCAGCAGAGCAAAATATATTTTAAAAAAATATTTTGTTGCGATATTGTATATTCGTATATAATTTGTTGAACACAAATATTTTATCTCTAGTTGATATGAACCTTTCTACAATAAACAAATAAGTTTTGCCACAATGTAAATAGTTAATAATATAATAGTTATAAATTTTAACTCCCATATATTTTTGTAAAAATATAAGGAAAACGCTTGAACCCAAGCCCATCTCTGATACTTACCACTAATTTTAACCGCAGCTATTGTAACTGGTTTTGGTTGATATTCTATGCTTTTGAGCTCATCGAGCTAAAACACTAATTAATTTCAACCAACCAATTCCCATGTGATAAGAGGCGTTCGATGTGATTTTCAGTTATTATAAAAGAATCGATAATTATAATTGATCAGATATATAATTTCGAGGTTTATAAAAATTCGCTTTTTTCGAATTAATTTTTTAAACGATGTCTTAAGAAGGGATTATCTGATTTTGGCCTAGTTTGTAGTGATCGGCGTGGCATGTAAGTTTCAAAACCCGGTTAGTTTGTAGAACTGATGGGCAAAGCTAAAATTTATTTAAAAAATCACTTTGGAGAATGGGTTTTTCTAATACATATTTTGAGATATCTTAAAATCTACTACTTCGAATCGGATCAATTTCAGAGAAAACCCAAATTCAGAAACGCTCTTCTTTTGGCTACTATAAAAAATCGAGAGCACTAACTGATCAGATATATAATATGGGAGTTCTTCAAATAAATTCACTTGTTTGGAATTTTTCCTTCCACATATAATATTTGTGGAATAGATCGCTGAAACAGTTGAAAAGTTCTTAAAAAGAACCACTTTGAAAAATATTTTTTAATATTTTGCTATATTTTTTAATAATTTGCTGGCTCAAATAGGTTAAAATTCACAGGAAATCTAAGTTCAGGAATGCTCTTCAAAGCTTTTAGTTCAATTCGTTTCAGCCGTTAAAAATTTACAAGCGGGACATATACATACTTTCAAGTTACCAGAACGAGTTAGGGAAGCTTCCTGAAAACGTGCAGATCTGATGAGAATCTGTTATTTCAAATTGGGGTAGAACCAGCAACTTGCTGACTTCTGAAAATTTTTAATTTTACTAGCAAGAGGTTAAGAAAAACTGTATGTAAATTGTTTACAAGTAGACTCTAGCCCAACCTCCACAAATTAATGCCATTAATTTACAAACGGCGGGCCAAATACTATGCTAAAGACTCGATCAAAGCATATTGTTATATTGAAGAGCATTAAATAGCTCCCATGAAAATTTTTCGTAGCCACTGTGCACCGACATAAATCTCTTCGAAACGAAAAGCAATAAGTAAAGTAAATTAATAAAAATAAATCAGGTTAAGGCAAACGAAACAAATCACCGGTAGTAAATAAAATGTTCGAAAATGTTATATTTTGAAAGCAGAAAATACTTGTAACATTATTTATTTTCCAACACATTTTTTTTCATTTGTGTTATAGCTTATCCTTAATGATTAGGGTAGACAGCGGTCAGACATTTGTTACTGTACTTTAGCTGTCGTTTTAAAAGTTCAAATAAGACAGCAGAGTACATAAGTCTGAATGTTGTTGTAGGTATGTACATATACATATTTGATATTTTATGAATATATTTAAATGTCAGAAAAAATTTTGTTTTTCCATTTGACATAATATTTGTTTAATTGTTTGCTGGTTTTGATCAAAATTTAAACAATAAACTTTGCTGACATAATCTGGACACTCTAAGGAAATTTTTATGTAATATCTTCAGAATTTTCTGAGTTATATAAAAATCTTATATACATATAAAAAATATATGAATGTAAGTGTGTATGACATTATTTAAACAATGAAAGTATCTTAGGAAATAGAATAATTAGATATATTTTGTAATTCAGTGTAATATTTGGTGTTTTAAAGAGCGGTGTAGAGAAGCTATAGAGATTAAGTTAACAACACATTTTCCATTCTCAGTATTCTATACACTTATTAGAATTTTTATAAAGTGGTTTCATATGATTTTTATTTCCCTATAAGAGAAAATATATTCATACATTATAAGTCAAACTCAATGTATACCACAATTGTATTTTGTATTTTACTCCTGATGTTCGGTTCACACTATGTATGTTTGTGCTTCGTATGCATGTGTGTGGGTGTGTGATAAAATATTATTTTGTGAGTAATCCGTTACTTAAATAATATTAATAAAAATGAAATATCTAAAAGAAATATTTATGTTTGTAAAAAATAAAAATAAAAACAACTAGCAGAGCAAGGTTTCGATCCTCGGACCTCTGGGTTATGGGCCCAGCACGCTTCCACTGCGCCACTCTGCTTCATATCTGTTAAAGTGAAATTGCTTGTGATATCAATTTGCTTTGCTGGCCTTAAAACAATATTTTAGCAATGAATAACTGCAGAGTATGTGTGCGTATACATTTGCAGTTTTACACAAAACTACCCTATTGGTATATTCCTTCACTACCTTGAGATTTATATTAACATATTTTTGGTTTATAGTTAAAACAAGTCTTGTTACTACAATATTTATAAAGACACTAACAATTTTATTTGTTCTATTTGACAACAGTTTTTCGTTTGATTTGTTTGTTCACTTTTCAGTTCTATTAGGTTTCTTTGACATGTCGCATGAATTATGAATTAAATATAAAGTTATTGGGTTTAATAAATTACAGTGTTTTTCAGTAGTAATCTACACATGCCCCTATACTTTTTTGTTTGATTACCTTAAAAATGTATTTAGAGCATTCGATTACATGATATTTTGGTGTGCATACCAAATTATATAGATAAAAACCTGCTTTTATATATTCAAAATGCCGTCGGGCTTGCCAATTTTAATAATTTCTAATTAAAATTGTAAAAATGTCATATTTATGTGGGGATATATATTTCTTTATATAATATTTTTTTTCTTTAAATAACATATTTTTTTATAAATAATATATAAAATAAAATTAACTATATTTATAAAAAATTATAATTTGTCGTCAAGTGAAACGCAGATATTTTACAAAAAGTATAATTTTTTTAACATCATGGGAAAGGCCATAAGTTGCTAAATCTTATTTAATTTCAACATATTTCATATACAATCGAAAAACATTAAAAAATCTTTTGTTGCACTTTCTTCTATATTTATAAATAATATAACCTAAAGCAAAACGATATTAATATATTTTATTAAAATATACAATTCGGAAATATTTATTTATGACAGTTTTTTTTTTATTTTGGTAACGCAGCACAGATCTCAATACTCTTCCTTAGCTTAATACAAAGTTTTTTGGTAAAACGTTTAGAATATTTATTCAGACAGAAAACTGTATTATTTAGCCATCTTTGTTTCTTTCTCTAGTTCTTTGAATAATTTATCAAGTTAGCAGTTCAGACACATAAAATATTTATTAATAATTGTGTCTTTAACCTTTATGTCTAAAACCACCTTCCTGGGTAAGTTCTTCATATTCCGTTCAATATATTTTTGCCATCTGAGAAGGCGTCGACTTGAAATATTTAGTCTGTCCCTAAAATATGGTTTTTTAACATTTAAAGAAGTAATTTAAAAACATTTTTTTGGAAAAATATCTACAAGAAGTCTTGGAGATTTACCCCTTAACCACACAAACGATTCAAAAACTTTCTTGATTAAACGTCCAAAAAAATTTACATTATTACAGACTATGTTGCGTCCACTTCCTCGAAAAAGCTTACAACAAAAATCTCTGACTACTTGCTAACCCTAATTCTTCCCCTTTCTGCAGAAGACACCAAGCCATTACATATCTGATCACTGAATATATACTACAATTCCGGTTTTGAAGGAATATAAACGACAACGTTTTTTCACAATAACGTATGCAAATCATTAAATTTACTGACAAAAAGCAAAAACATAGCGGGCTTATCCAAGCAAATTCAAATGGAAATTGTATGACTTACCCGGGTGTGATGGTTGTATGTTTAATAGAAACTTTTTGGTTATAGACACAAGGGTACAATGTGGCTCAAAACTACTGTTAGGGTTTGAATGTTTTACAACTTTTTAAATTAATTTATATATTTTACTATTAAAGCAGAATTTTGTGATAAAAACTTTGGCATTTCGGATGGAACAATTAACATGAGAACAGCGATCAAAAATTGTTTAATATTATATTGAAAATCAACGACTTTTCATTTTGACACAGCGTGAATATCGTCGATTTTAATGCTCATATCGGACCTTCAGCACCAACAATAGATCATCTGGTTGATAATATTTGACAACATGGTAGAGTAGGATACCTTCCTTATACCGGAGGACTACGGGTCCACAAGGAAGAATATATCCAAGATGTTGCGGATAGTGAGCAGAGCAGTCCAAAAATATCCAAAAGAAGACGTTCGACAGGAAAAGGTCCGTGCAGAGGTATTTGGCTTCATTCCACATGCAAAAATAGAAGCTGTTAGACCACCAATAACGGATTGATTATGCCATTTCATTCCGACAAAAAGCAAAAGAGAATCGCGATTTCATTAACAATATGACGGTGAGCATGGTTCGTTAACAAGCAAAACTCCAGGATATGGACAATCGAGAATCCAAGAACAGTTCTTCAGCGGCAGTTACACCCACTTAAGTGTACTGTTTTCTGCGGTATATCGTCTGAAAGGATTACTGGTCCATATATCTATGGAAGTGAAAATGGCGCCTCAGTTGCAGTTAATGGTGCTGAATATGAAAGATGCTGGACAACTTATTGAGTCCAGCTGTAGAAAACCATTCACAGTTAAGATTTCAACAAGATAGACCCACAGCTCAGACTACAAGGACTACAATGGCTCTGTAATAGAATTGAATCATTTAACGCAAAAGCGATTTCAATTGGCCCCCAGGCTCAGCGGACTTAAAAGCGACAAACTGTTTACTCTGGAACTATTTGCCAGCAGCCATACCACAGCCAAAACAAGGCATTTGCTATAAGATTGAAGCCATAAAAAATACATGGGAAAGAGCATATCGGGTGTTTCTTATAGAGTGATACAACTTTGAGTTGGCACCACTGCTTTATTTGATCACCCATTTAACAGCTAATAGCTGCTTTTTGTTTAATTTGCTTTGATATTTTATCAAAAATCAACCTACACTACAGCAACGCTTGCAAATTGTGAAAATTTTTAATCAAAATAATGGTTCTGTTCGTCAAACTTAGCGTGCACTTCGTCCATTCAAAATTGTATATTCGGATGAAATCCATTTTTGGTTAAATGCTTACGTAAATAAACAGAATTGTCGCATTTGGAGTGAGGAGATTCCACAAGCTTTGTCGAAACACCATTACATCCACAGAAAGTTACTGTTTGGTGCGCTTTATGGGCTGGCAGAGTCATTGGCCCAAATATGTCTTCAAAAACGATGATGGTCAGAATGTTACTGTCAATGGTGAGGGGTATAGGAACATGATTCGAGGTTTTTTCGTACCTCAATTAGCTGGCATTAATCTTGCTGATATGTGATTTCAACAGGACGGAGATACATGCCACACAGCGGGTGCTACAATTGATTTACTCAAGGAAACTTTTGACGAAAAAATAATTTCACGAAATGGCCCAATTAATTGGCCCCAAGATCGTGTAATTTAATCCCATTGGATTATTTTCTTTGAGGTTATGTAGATAGACCACAAATAATTGGACACCTAGAAATCAACATTCGAAGAGTTATCGGTGAGATACGGCCACAAATGCTGCGAAATGTTTGTTCCAGATTGCGCCTTGTACGCGACAGCCGTGGCGGCCACATGACTGAAATTATATTTAAGCATTAATGTCATAAGATTGTCTAACCAATAAAGAACGTTTCTTTGATATCAAAAATATATTTCTTTGCTTTATTTTGATTTAAACTTGGAACACTCTATAAAAAACAACCGATATTTGCGAAGGCAAAAATGGCTACTACATGCGTGATATAATTTTTCATACTCATGCTAAATATGTTCCATAAACCGTTAAATAAGAAGTTATTACACACTAAAAGTCTACCTAGACCCTGTATTAATATAAATAATTTTTTATTTCCTCATCACTGCTATAGCGCCTAGGGTTAATAAAGATTATTAATATGAATCTTAGCAATATTATAATCACCTTATTATCTTAATCATATACAACATGTACCACCATGTACACATGTACGTACATGTACATATTTATATATATTAAAATCATTCACATACTTAATTGAGATTGAAAAACCTGAAAAATTTCAACTTTGACAAGTTTATTAATCGGATATTAAACTGTCAAAAAAGTACTTTGATTAACATACACATCCTTGCAGAGACATCATAAAGCCGTCATTAATGTTCTTAGGCAACGTACCATAATTAATACATCGACCGTTAATAATTATTCTGACAACATCAAAAGAACACACAGTAAACGTAAATAAATTATATTCCAAAAAGACATCACCCAAATATTTTTTTATTATAGCACAAAATGTAAATGTAAACCCGTCATGATAAGTTTGTAATACCCTACAGCAAGTTTTATGGATATAAAAATTTAAGTATTTTAAGTATTAAAATTAGAAAATATATGTATGCTAAAATTTACTTTTAAGTAGCCCTTAAATTACTCGCATCAATTGTTTTACTATATCTGAACTGAATACCTGAGTATACGTTCCAACATAGCAAACCTACTGACGATTTTATCGAGCCATTGCAAAAGTTATACAGCAAAAGAGGGAATATAGAATATGCAAATCAAAAGACTTGAATAACACACATTTTGGATTTTTTATTTTTCATCTTTCAGAGATAATTTTTCATATGTGTCGTACAATAATATTCATACATTCATGTTGTGTGCGACAAAATTGCTGTGAGGCGGCTTTTATATTTGACTGTGGTCCAGGGGATAAACGAAACAAAAAATGTGATGACAGTTTAAATTGAAAACGACAGACGATAAACACAACATACAGACAAACACCACTACAAACCGCATAAGCTTAACGATAAACAATAACAGCAACAAAAATAAATTGAAAAAAAAAATTAATATTGAAATAACAAATTTCGAATTTTTTTGACATACACAATATTGTGGACAACATGAAGAATTCCGAATTTTTAAGCAAATCATTATCAACACCATCATTAACATGTACAAAAGGGAAACGAAGCGGCACAGAGTCGCACGAATGTACTAGTTAAAGTGAAGAGACAGGCACTGGCAAAGATTTAGAAGAGAACTTTTAAAATATCGCTAAAGGCACATTTACAAATACAAAGGCACACACATGCACACACATTCTCATATTGAGTAGCAGACACAAAAAGACATTAATAACAAATGACAACTGAATAATTTTAAAAATTGCGTATGTCATATTTCAAGCGTTAAATATCAACAATCAACAATTTTAATAGCAAACAACAAACGTCAAAGAAGAGACAATCACTGGTATGACAAACAAAAAATATTGTACATACATACATACATATGTATGTATATAAAAAGAAATAAAATTAAGTAAAATAAAACAAAATATCTACAACTGCAAAATAAAACGTTTTGGGGAAAAATGAAATGTTTGTTTTCAGAGACTTTAGGCCAGTTTCCAACATAAACATGCACACATACACAAGTCGGAATGTGTATGTACATAAATATTTACATACATATATACATATATACTTACATACATATATATTTATGCATGTGTGCATATAAATAGATATGCTTATATTATCCCAAAACTAAACGGAACAGAGCCACAACTGAAAATTAATAATTTGTCTCAGTGTATGCGATTGTGAGTGTGTGGCGGTATGTGCGGCAAAATCATAAAATACCAAAGGAAAGCGATGGTTTGCAACATGATGTTAATATTAAAGGCACTGATGTGTGAGATATTTATCTTTATAAACAGTGACAACTGAGTAAAACAGCAGCATCAACGGCATTAGGTAACAATTGTACAAATTTATTGCACAATGGCAAGCTTTTCAAGAAAGATCGAAAAGACATACAGACATACGTGCCAGCACTTCATCAATCAATCAAAATGTTGGGGAATAAAAGAAAATTATTGTGGAAAATAGTTAAATTTTTAAGGATGCTGGCATATCGGTTGGCTTGTGTCGGGAAAAGAGTATAATTAAATTAAAATTTATTTAAAAAATTTCCTAAAAATAAATGCTTGTTTGCCAGCCCGTAATAAACACATGGTGGCAACAGATATTAACATAGCTTAAGTCAATTCTCGCCTTGAGCTTCTAACTGACGGTGCTCCCAATACGCGGCTGAAGTTGGATGTGCACCACCAAACTCGTCCACGCTCAGACTGCAATTTCTCATGCATAATATCGTCTTTATCATACGTAAGAAACTTGCTTAGGTGTCCGTTCTTACCTATCATCCATAATACTTCCGAGGATCTCGCCGTGGCGCCAACTCCGCGATAAAATGAATAAACGACTGTTTGTCTGATTTTGTCAGCACCAACTTCACAGCCGCTCCATCGATAGCAACTGTTGGTCTCACAACAGCACATAGAAACTGCTACTATTAGCAAGATCGAAGCTCGACATGCCTCAAGCGAATGTAAGGCATTAGTATGCATCCAAAATGTCTGCTAACGATTTTTGGTAACAACCCACGTCCCATAGAAGACTTTACTACAATCCAGCCACAGAGTTATCTTAAATTAAGGACAGAGTGAACGAGGTTTGCATCAGTAGTCAACAAATACGAACGTATACAGAAGTAAATATCATCGCTATGCTGATGATGCTACCACATACTCGCAAGCCTGTACGAACCGCTAGGTGACAAACATCATCACTTTACACTCTTGGAAGGCATTCCTTCTGCGGGACATACAGGAACCCGTGGCATTAGTCAAATTAATGTAGGTGTTTTACCCTACTCTTGGTAACTCTCTGACTGAATTCAGGTGTCTGTCCACATAATTTTATTTTCAGAAAATCTAAGCCAGTCTACTTCTGTTTAATTTTTTACGTGCACTTCCCTGACTCTGTTATATCCAAGAATGGGCAGGAACATATAAGATTTATGAGTTATCAACAAAACTAACGTCAAAAAACTTAGTAACACTTTCCCCCAGTCTGTACTGCAACAAAGTGTGGGACTCACTAAATTATTCATCGTACCCCATGGGGGAAATAATATAAATTAGTGTTATTACGAGTATACAATTTTAATAGTGGTTGTTTTATTTGTTATAAACATTATTTAGGCTGATAAATAAACTAGGGTCAAAACTACCACATTCAATATCGACCCAAATTTCAATACAATTTAATCATATTCAATCGATATGGACTGTCATGCCAGCATATGTCGCATGTAGACGTAAGAGCGTAACAAAACTTTGTTTGCAACTTCATATCCTGACGGGTGCTCCAACCATAAAGCACGATATTAATTATGGATCACTCCTTAAAGTAAAACTCTTGCTCCATTTACTTGGACATCCATGGATATTTCATTTAATACTCTTCCTTTGCATATTGCAATCGAATAGATGCTGCTTTACATCATACGACATACGAATGTGAAGTGGTATAAGTATCCGTGTGTTACATTACATTGACTTTGAATTCTTTCCGTTGTCAATACGGATGATGATGTTTGATGATGTTGACAACTTAACAACAATTTCACATATCGAATTATTTATTCTGAACTCTTGCAATCACTGTGACGTAAATGTCATAGTCACTGTCATCGCTGTTGTGGCTGCCTTCCTTGTCATCATCAACATCTTTTTATTGTATTTGTCACAATTGAGCGCCTCCAATGCCGAAAGTAGATGACAAAATAAAATTAATTTCATGCGATTTCTTTTGTCAGGATAACTGACCATATACATCCACAATTGGGAAAAGTGTTCGGAAAATTCAGTGATCCGGGTCTGTACAAAATGTGGAAAAACTTGCGCTTTCTGGCCCAGTTCATTCTACTGAAAATGTTGCAATTTTTCAAGATTGTGTAGCAGAAGATCCATGAACCTCGACTAGTCGTCGACTGTCAGATATTTGGGATATATCCATATCTACCGATATGTGGTTCCATCAGGTTAGGTGCCACCTTTTGCACAGCCAGAGAAAGTATTTTTCTTTTAAACCAATATTTCAATGGTCGTGTTATCTCCTGTCGTGGCTAAGTTCATTAACCTTCACGATCATGGGATTTAACATTGTTGGACTCTCTTCTGTAAAGTTACATAAAATAAAATGAACCTCAATCAGGCAAAAATTATATAATTTAACTCGGCTAAAGGTATGAATGATATCGAAGTCATGGCAAGCTTTTGGAAAATATATGCGTACACACATAATTTTCATTGATACTTGGATTTTCATGGATCATTTAAGAAAAATTGAAATATTTCTCTGAAAGCTTTTTGCGATTATGGATCCTTTAGTCGTGCTTTACACAGGACAGTCTTTCTTACAGCCAGTCAGAGAGTGTGGGAAAGAGAGAGAGAGAGGAAATAAGAAAGAAGTTAAATGTAGAGTTATTTCAAACTGTGGGAATAAAAACAAAGAAGTTCTTTTAAAAAAGGATTGAAAGCAATTGCGTCAAGAAAGCTGCCCTGTCACAAGCATCCTTTCCTTCCAATCGAAGGATATCCCGTGGCTTTGCAAAGTGTTTCTGTGAAGAATACTTCTTCATTGCATTTTTCTGATGTTTGCCCCATTGTGGAAACTATATAAACAACTGAAATCAAGAAAGAAGTGACCAAATCATTATCGTGGCAAAGAGAAACGAAACAGCATAAGACCGGCTACAACTATGATTCTGAGAATGTATTTTTAATATGGCTGCTGAGTTGAAATTGCTTATATCGAGATGGTCTTGTTCATGGTGATGTTGTTGTTATTATTGCTGTCGCTGCTGATGAAGATGAAAAATCTACAAACACATTGAGTGAGGACGCAACAACGCATAAATTAAATTTAATGTGACATTTTTACAAAATGCTCATTTCTCACATTTCATTTATTGTATGAATGAATGAATATAAGAAAAATCATAAAAATAAAAACAAAATATATGTGGCCGATGTAGTTCTGAGTTTAAAATACTTATAAAGCAGTAATATTTATGTAGATGGGGATACACACACACATGCATGCATGTACATATATGAATGAATGGATGTAGATTTAAATAAATAAAGCGACAGCAGCAACACGAAAAAAAAACAATATTCATGCATCACTGATAAAATGAAATTAATGTCGAGAAATAAAAACTCATAAGAAATATTTTGCCTTAAATTAGCCTCAATTAAATGTTAATGCATTTTGACATTTTTCCCTGTTAAGATATACATATTTCATTTATTTCTCTTCCTTTGCATATTGCAATCGAATAGATGCTGCTTTACAACATACAACATACGAATGTGAAGTGGTATAAGTATCCGTGTGTTACATTACATTGACTTTGAATTCTTTCCGTTGTTAATACGGATGATGTTGTTTGATGATGTTGACAACTTAACAACAATTTCACATATCGAATTATTTATGCTGAACTCTTGCAGTCACTGTGACGTAAATGTCATAGTCACTGTCATCGCTGTTGTGGCTGCCTTCCTTGTCATCATCAACATCTTTTTATTGTATTTGTCATTTATTTTTGGTTTGATGGCAAACAGATTGGCATTTTGTCAGCATACTTATATAAGATAGACATGCTCTATTTTTATTTTATTTTGTTCACGGGTTTTTATCCTGAGTAGCCATCGTAGTGGGTACTTAAATGAAGGTAATCAATTAAGTTTAATTAAAATGGACAGTTCATATGTTGTATGCAACAGTATAATGATATTTTTAAACATTTTGATAGATGCTTTGAATAAATTTGAATTTATAAAATCACAGCCTACAAGATCCTTTGTCCAGAGTTACTCACTCAAAACTTAATATAGAAATGAAACGTGAAAATACAACAGCTGCAAGATATATTGAATTGGAGTAACCTTAATCAAAACAAAGTCAACTGCCTGCAAGAATATTATTCTCATTTAGATCTCAGTGCATAATAATTCATAGAAACTTAAGATCAAAATTTGTTACAAAATTTATAATATAATAAAATGCCAGCAAAATTCAAAAGTAACTACAAATCATTAAATTGTCTCATCTAAGAAAAATGTTAATACATTTTGTAACCAACATTTTCTTGCTTCTTAAATGAAAACGATGAGGTTGGAAATTCACTTGTGGAAGCAATTATTGCATCCGCACCGATATCTTTCCTTGTCTTGGTTAATTACGAGTTGGTTTTGCACTATCTGTTGGTTGAAAGCACTTAAAAGAGATTTTGAAATATTTCAAGGAGCAAATCATTTTTATAAGCAAAAATATGTACATAAACTCGCAAGGATGTCCGGAGATTTCTTAGGGATTTCCTACAAGACTAGGGAAGCGATTTATTCCCATTTTGGTAAGAACATTATTTCCGGAAAAGGACCTGCATACAACTAAAAGCATCTTAATCTCTTTTTATGGCGACTTTTTAAGTTATTGATTTTTAGTCATTAAGTTTTGGACGTCAATCCATTGATGTCGCCCGGTTAGATTTATTGGAAAAAGTAGCATATAGTTTGACCTATCGCAGCCGCAAACATATTGCGGAAGATAAAATGGAAGACACATCTTTCTTATCATAAATTTTATAAGAAAATTAGTATTAAAAACACTGGGACAATATTATAACATCAATATAATTTGCTCTGGAAGTTTGTAAAGAAGAAGAGTAGCTTGAAAACTATGTTGCCATTTCAACTTTCGAAAAATACTTGGTTTAATTAAGTTTCTACAGTTTGTGTTTATTGTTTATTCCTTTAATAAAAACGCATTCGACTAAACGATAGGAACTTACGAAATTTAGGCTCTAATATTCTTAATCACTTTATGCAAGTGAAATATTTATTGTAGAATAAGAACCTAAGAAAATAAAACAGAAAAAAAGATCAGTGAAATCTTGTTGTAACTTTGATATTTGTTTTTAAGCTTCTCACTTAGCAAAGTGGAAGTTTGAAATAAATAAATTTAGTTTTTCTAAGAAATGTTGGGTAAAGGTTCCCTGATGATCTGCATTAGCCTCAGTGAAATGCGCATAGAAACTAGCTAAACCCCTCAATTGATCACTTTGAATTTTTAGTAAAATTTCTAAATGTTCGTTCAACAAATTGTTTAAAAGCAACAACATATATTGAATTTATATATTTATTTTTGATGTTCCTGAGAATTTCATTAACGTAAAGCGACTTACAAAATTGGGGCCTCAGACCACCTATTAACCCTAGGATGACCTACATGGTCTGACCAAACCATATTTGACTTTCATATGAAATATTTTTATTTTCAGAAAAAATTGTTTTAAATATAAAACAACAAGTATGGAGTAGATAGGGTCATACTAAGGGGTCAGAAAACTACCCATAAGAAAAAGTTCGATAAGTGCACCTCATATCTGGCTAGACCACAAGCTATTTTCATAAATTGATATACGTTTTGATTTTTCTGTGCATAGAAGTAAATGCAATGAAATCATTTGAAATAAAATAAATGAATATAAACTCTTTTGAAGAGACAAAAGCAAAACGTTTTGTTTTTTTACTCCCCTTTACTTAGCAAAAATAATTTCAAAAGCACCTGTGTTGTTGCTAAGTAAAATATTCTCATTAGACAAAACCAGTAACAGTAAATATATCTTGTCTTTTGAAGTGATCAAGTCAAGCAATGAATTATAATACAGCTTCGGAGTTGGAAATTGTTGATATGGTTGTCAAAAAGTCTTCTAGATTCCAGCGTCTTTCATCAGCTGAAAGACAAGCGGCTGAAAAATGAATGATGGAATATTTGTGAAATAGCGGAGATGAAGAACCTTATTGTACGAGAGAGGAGGAGAGCATTTAAATTCTTAGAAATGATGACATAAATTGTAATTGATGTCTACCATCATAAGTTTTTGGATTTTGGGGGTCTCAATTAGTACAAGATTTTGAAGTTCAAAAGTGTGCAACGGTGTTATGCGTCTGAAAAAGAATTTGTCGTATTCGACGTGGAACAAGCTGACGAGTTTGATGAAGATGAATATGACGATGATGCAGAAGCCGAAAATAATGAAATATTTTCGAGTAAAGCAGGCATACTGTGGAACGCAAAATCACCAGCAGCTGGTAGACGACTTGTAAAATGTTCCTATTGCAATGAGAGCTGGTCAATCTCGTAAATTTCTGTCAAACCATTACAAATTTTCAAAGACATTTTTACACCAGACATGATAAATATAATAAAAAAACAAAAACTTGTAAAATGGAAATATACAAACGATTTTTGCTCGAGTCTTCAAATGTGCAACACAACCTGCAATGCCTTCAACATGGTAAAGAAACCAAAACGCACATTTGCAATGACTCTTTAAATAAATAATATAAATATTTTATAAAATAACATGTAAAACTTATTAAAATATTTAAAATAAAAAGAATAAAATCAAAATATTCGTATAGTTTACTAAATTGGTTAGGATTTTCCACCGTGGTCTGGCCAGACCATGTGGTGCACTTAGTGGTGTAAAGGTTATAGAACATCGCAGGGTTAAAAGTGAACATTATTAATCTACTATTACACAAGATATTTAAATTTTTTAAGTCTTTTCTTGCTTTCCTACGGATTCCATTAACGGAAAGTGACTGGCCCTGACTATGTACAGGGCCTTAAATCACTTGCTCAAAGTGGCGATTGAACTTCTTGTATAATTTGTAATATATACTTTCAGCGTATATATATTGTGTAAGTCGAAACAACTATTGTGATCGAAATTAAGCATTATCTCGGCCTTTTAGACATATTCTGGCTCCCTCAAATAACTCCCAAGAAAACTGTGGAGAGCTGATGAATTTCCGAATTTACTGGATAATTCCTCATTTCTTAAAATTATTCACTAGAGTAATTGGCTGACTGACTTAACTAATAAAATTCTTTGAAAAGTTGTTATGATTTGATATGATAATAACTGTTCTAATTTTAAGCAATTTATGTCTATTGTGTTATAAATTCCCGTTAAGGAAATTTAAAATTTTGGAAAATCGGGAAGTTATTGGCGTTATCCCATTTTGAAATTTAACAGATTTCTACGTTTTGAGGTCGTAGGAAGCTTTACTGACTTGATGTGAGAGCCCGTCACTATGTCTGTATGGAAGTGTGTGTTGTTGTGTTGTGTGTTTATTGTGGTTGTGTGTGTGTATTGTCTGTGTGTGTTTTGTGTGTAAGTATGAGATCAAGAAGAATAGCGTTCCTGAATTTAACCGATTCGAACCGGTAGATTTTACAATATAATTTTATTTTATATATCAAGGTATTTTTGTTTTGCATTTACAACAACTTCTAATCGTATTCACAAACTAAACAACTCTCAACATATAAAAACCTAACAAAATCGGTTAACCGGCTTATGAAATATCGTGATATTATATATCTAAACAGTTTATACGCTCGATTCTTTTGAAATAATCGAAAACTAAATCTTATTACAACTATCAGGTGAGAGCCGGTGTACTTGAAATTTAAAATAAAACTCTTTTTGCTCGAAGAACTCAAAAGCATAGAAGATCACAAAAACCAGGGTTACGAAAGCTTTGCGGTTAAAATTAGCGGGAAGTATATATATTTTGTTACTGAAATGGTTTTAGCAAAAAACTTTTGGTTGGAAATAACGTCTGAATATCTAATTCGTATATAAACGATAGTAAAAATATTGTATCACGTATACACATACATGCAGGCATGCAAACGTATGTAAGTGTATTGGTATGTATGGAGTTTTTCACAATTATGGTTATTAATATATTATAATATTTACTTTATAAAAAAACACTTTTATGATAATCAGCAAGACATTAAAAAAGATTTATTAGCCATCGTAAAATATAATTAAAATGAGGTTGGGATCGGTTGTTTTATATATTTTATTGTTATTTTTTTTTTATTATTATTTTTCAGCTTTTGAAATGCACAAACATTCAACTATAAACAGATACGAGTTTATTGTGAAATATGGCATTTTTATGACTGAAATATAAATTTCAAAACATAAAATATATGCATGTGTACACATACACACACACATACAAACATACACACAAGAATCTTGTTTTCCATCTTTGTGAATTTATTTAATTTTCTTTAAATTAGTTAATAAATAAAATGTGTTATTTTTTCGGTTTCTTCTCTTTTTTTTTCAAATCTCTTCATAATAAACATGGAATATTAAGAAAGAAAAAAAGTCATAAAATAGAATTTATTATGACAGTTTTGTATTCATTCAAAAGAATAATATTCTAGAAATTTAAATAAATAATATATCACTATTCCACAGAAGTTAACATTCGAATGGATTTATATACGAATATGTGTGAGTATAAATTATGATACATGTGTGTAGGGATGTATGTATGTATATGCAGGTATATACGGATATTGTTGTGGTGGAGATAATATTATTAAAAGCCGTTCCGTAATCTTCCAATTTAAAAGACTTTCATAAAAATTATTTTAAGAAAGCTGGTAATTTCGTGATTGTACGAGACGTGGCAATTTCTTTGAAAATGTAAAAGAAAGTCTGACGTGTGCGGCAACAGAAAAACTTTCAATTACACTACTAATATATAAACATCGTGAAAGTGATATTCTTTTGTTGTACGAATTGTTGGATTGAAAGAGAATAAGTATGTTCTGGAAATTTCAGAGTTTTTCGTGTTGTTTTTACCGTCATGAATTTACAGCCCAATTACTTCGGACAGTAGGACCCGATTCAGATATGCTTCATGTGCTTTGAGAGGTATTAATACTACATTAAACATTAATAATTACAAGTATTTGTTAAATTTGCTTTCATATTTTTAAATTCAGCGATTGGTTTTTGTATGGAAGCACAAATGAATTTAATGCTGGGATTTTGTCGATCCAATTATTGCCTGTTTGGATACAATTCAAGTTGATAGGCTTATGATCGTAGCACGTTAAATTCAAAAGGATGTGTTATACATTCCGAGGTATGGAAAGTTAAGATTAATACATCAATTTAATAATCCACATAACGCGTAAGAATACAACAATGGTTTTTGAAAGCCTCTGCGCTTTCGTGGTGACTATTAATGGCTATTCTTGCTTCTCATCATGAATTTCCTTACAGTTTTCTGTAATTAAAATGTTAATTATAACTGAAGGATACGCTAAAAATTTTCAAAGTTATTCAAGTGTTTCTTACAGCAAATAGCAAATAAAAAGAAAATTTTTCTTTAAAAACAGTTCCAAATCCTGTTCAAACATTTTTGAAAATATTTGTCTCAAAAAGTTTTGTAAACCATTTTTTTTTTTATTTTAATTTGAACTAGTACTCAGACGCAACTAGAAAAAGAGGTGATAGTACCGAGTATTCGGTAGTATTTATAATATTCGATATTATATATAAGCTTAACGTCTTTTTATTTGTGTGACTTTTTCAGCAAATTATATATATTACTTGATGTGAAAATAAATATTTTTCAAAAAAAATTATTTACTTTAAAATAGAGAAGTCTCTAGCTTAGAAATATTAGGATATACAATTATTTAAAAAGAGGTTAAAAAAACTAGAATATAGTTAATAATTCATAAATGTTGGTTTTATTTATTTGTTATTATTATTATTTATTTTTATTTAATTCTTGACATGGTGATAAGTTTTTATGGCCAATGTTTTACTATTAAATTTTGAAACACTAGTGGAATTATTATCCAAAACGTCATGAATAATACTGAAGAGAAAGCTCAGCAAGTAGTTGCATAACTGGCCTCCGAGCTGATTTTGCCCCAGGTTATCTTGAACAGCAGCTTCGGTGAGGGTGCTTTTGGTGGAATTACTGAACAACAAGGAATTTATTGTGTCGAATTTTTCTGAGCTGACATAATGCAAAAAATGTTAATTATTGTCGGCATGTCTCAATAATGAAGGCACAGGACTGGTCGCTGAAATTTACCGGCAGCGATTAACAGCGTCATATATTGAAGAGCAGAACAGCAACCTTATTTGTGCGCACTCATGGCACAATTAGTCATTAGTGTTAATAAATAGCGGCAACAGAGTATATTTTCTATAAGGTATTTACATCTACTCTTGGCACAATCACCTCCGCTCTAGTTCAGAAACAATGCGTGGCGTATGTGAGGGGTCCAAGACAAAAATAAAAAGAGTTGTCTTCATGGACGGTTTTCCACCAATTTTAAATGTTTCTTTGTTGGATTTACCACCAAATTCATATTTTTCTAACCGGGATTGAGAATAAAGAAACATCCAGCCGCCGATACAGAAAAATATTTACTTAACGAAGCCACTTTTTGAGATACTTAGAGGAAAATAACTTTCAGTTACAACCTCTCGAATTTTCAAAATGGGAAATTTTAAATATTTTATTCTTGGGCTATAATTATTTCATGATATTTTGGGCAATATATCATAATATTTGGGCGTTTTTAAAGTTGGTGTGTCATATATATATATATATATATATATATATATATATATATATATATCTTTTATTATTTAGGCGTTTTTATTTTGGACGACTTTTCTTCTAAATATTAAAGGTTTTTAGGAGTGAATGACAAACAATTTTCTAATGAAAACATTCATACTACTGCCTCTAGGTTTTACTATAGAAGCTAGAATCATGTGTTTCCATCGGAGTATGCATGTCTATTTACAACACTTAATCCACTTAATGAAACTAATATATTTTGCTAACAATTAGTTTCTTCTAAATATTATCATGCCTGCAAGTTGCCGATATTTTGCAATAAAAATGAATACGAGAACTATAAAATGAGTTCCAGATTTAAGTTACTAAAACATAATTTTAGAAATATAACGTAAAACAAAAAATCGTATATATTCAAACATTAACGATATTTTAGTTACCCAGAATTCTTATTTGACTTCAAACTCATACACACAAGATTTTATTTAACACTATTATAATGTTATACTTAAGTTGTTTTTAAAGAAAACATATATATATATATATATATATATATATATATATATATATATATAGACTTCATATATTATCTTGAAATCCATAAAAAATTTTAAAATATATATTTTCAATTAAATAATAAAAGTTTTGTGGACAAGACAAAAACATTTTTTAATTTGTTTAAATATTTTTAATCTTAAGGTCATAAAGTTTACCAGAAAACATATAAATTAACAAATTAAATGCTGACATAAAATGTTATAAAATATAGAAAAAGAGCTCAAAAGAAAAAAAAATATTTTTTTATTCGACGACTTAATTAAATAAAGCAGAAAATTTATTACTACAAGTGCCAAGATCACTTCTTCGGTGCCACACAAGAAAATATAACAACATCTAACAGTAGCGTTTTTAGGAAAAATAAAACAAGCTACGTATGTGACTGAAATATTCACTTATCAACTGTGAAATTTCTTAAATATATTAACAAGAGAACTGTTTCAGTGAAAGAAAATTTAACTAATTTTGGGGGAAGTACTTTTGTGCTGTGAAATATTTATCAGTATTTTTGCTTTCAAAACGAATATCCAGTAAAATTAAATATAATTAAAACAAATTTTTATTAGTAGTCACTGGTGACGATGTTTTGGGCAAATATTTGCCCCACTGTGACCGCACCTTAGGAAGTATATGACTACTAAGGAGGAGAAAATAAATTATAAATTTAGTCACCCATTAATTTATGATATTTTAGAACTCTTACTATATTAACGCTTCCCGCGAGATTTTGTGGCAGCTGTGCCTTCAATTAGTAGTCGTGGTCAATAGAAGAAGAATATATCAAAGGAGGCTGAAAATCGTATAAGTACAACTCAATATCCCGATATGATGATTTGATATAATTTTCAGCTTTTTTCTAATAGTTTAGTCGTATATCTTATTGCAATATTATCTTCAAATAACAACCGAATGATAAATAATGTAACGTAATGTAAGTATTTTGAGATAAAATAACCGGAGAAAAAATCGGAAAACTTGAAGATCTAAAATATACATTCCGAAAAATTACCTTTAGAGTTTGAATGCATAATAACTTTTCAAATTAATTTAAATTTTTTTATTTTTGTTTTAGAAATTTGTACAGAAAACTTGGGAACTATATATGGAAATACAGCGATCAAATCTTGTTGAATTTTATTTTGAAAATAAACGATGAATTGTTTTGACGCAACGTGCTCATTGTGGTTTTTTTATATGCCTACTCTACCTTCAGCAACAGCAATGAACCGCTTGTTTGTGTATTTTCGACAATATGGTACTGAAACACACCTTCCATATACCGCAGGGCCACGTCTAGTCCAGATGTAAGAAAATATCCAACATGTTGTGGATAGAGTGCAGGTCAGTATAAAAACATCCATAAGAAGACTTTCGGACGTACGTCACAACAGAAGATATCGCGCAGGTCCGTTCAGACGATTTTAGCCGCACTATTCCCGTATAACATTCAGCATGTGAAAAAATAATAGCCGTTAAATTAGCAAGAACGGTTTGATTATGTTATTCCACTCCCTCAAAGAGCAGAAGAAAATTACTATTTCATTAATAATTATTATTTGAATCACCTCATAAAGCGGAAAAATTCCAGAATATGGAATGATGCTGAATATTTAACGATGCTGGGCAATTTTTTGAGTCCGGCTATAGGAAACCATCCAGAGTTGTGATTACATCAAGTTGAAGCCATGGTCCACTCTGCCAGGAGGGATCTGTTACGGGACCTCTTTGACGAACGAATTATTTCGCTTAGCTCCCACATTTACCGGACTTAACAGCGGCAAATTATTTTCTCTCGAGTTATATAAAAGCCGGCAATCATACTACAGCTAAAACAAAATATTGGCAATGAAATTCAAGCCATAATACCGGGAATATTACGAATAAGTATAAAAAATGTACTGAAGAAGAGCATGAATTTGCGAAACCGGAAAATGCCACCACTTTCGGGATATAATTGCACATACTTAAACCAACTATGTTTTCTTGAAAGGATATATACTATAACGATAATTAATCATTAAATAAAAAAGCTATCAAACACTCGGTAGTTTTACGCCATTCTGTCTTAAAAGAATATATTTCAATAGTCGAAAATTGCTACCATATCAAGTGTTTTTTTTTTCAGTGCCTTATCTTCAGTTACTTTTTATTTCTTCTCAAAATAATCCATACAAATATACTCTTATAATTCTTCTAGTTGGAGCCATTTGTATACTCCAGCAGATATATCAGCTATCATTAATTACGTTGCTCCCCAGCATCGTAGAAAGCATTAAATTGTAATTATCCAAACAAACAAATTTCAACAGTGTAGCTGTCACAACTGTCTCAAATATTAATCCCTTAAAACAATCATCAAAAGTCCGAACCAGCGGTTCATGTCAAAAAAAAAAAAAAAACACACACACACACACACAAACAGCTTTATAACGAATTAAATTTGAAAAGCATACGGGAAATAAAAGACAACACTAACGACGAAATATATCACACGCAGCAGCATGTTGACTTGAATGTTTACGAAAAAAATAAGTTAACAACAAACAAACATCACTTACACTTCTTGCACTGAGCAGCATAAGAGTTCAAATGAATCTGTCTGCTGGTTAAAAAAAAAAATCTCGACGAGTAGACTCACTCCGTCATATAAATTTTTGATATATTGCAAGCACAACACAAATATTATGGATATGTGGCATGAAATGTGGTGGCAGCTTATAACTTTTAACTTTCTTACTTTATGATTTGTACTCTTCGTGGTTGTCGGGCGGATCTTTTAAATCAAATAGCACCGCCAGCACTACCAAAGATAATTGTACAATGTTGGCTGTTTGGTCTTGCTGCTTAGACGGCACAGGCAAGTACTTGCATTGAAGATAGTTAGATAGATGGTTGGTTAGTTGGTAAAAGCCATTCATTTAAACAGTCAAAATGTAAAAAAAAAAATTATAAAAGACAGTTGTACAAAAAGCTAGACGGAATGATAGCCCGAAAAATAATTTGAAAGAAATAATATGAAGAGAAAGAAGTGAAGACCCCTTAACGAATGGAGCTTTTATCGTTAATTTATTGCTGCTTTTTATTTCGTAATTGTGATTGATGACTGCGATGAGTATCCGTTGGATATATCAATGTTGTGAGTGCTAAAGAACAGTGGTTTGAAAAGAATTTGTTGCATTAAAAATTTAATATTATTAAATAATAAGAAGGTGAGATAAGAAAAATTTGGAATACATGAGACTTCAAGTCAAATATAAATTTCGACGCAAATTCTTGTCTGGCTGTAAAAATTTTTGATGCCCAAAGGCAAGATAGGGTGTTTTTTATTGTGTGATAGAGGTTTAAATCTTAATAATATAAAGTAATATATTTTTGATATCAATCAAATGGTCTTTATTGTATAGAAAGTTTTATGACATTAATGTTTAAATATGATTTGGGCCATGTGACCGCCACGGCTGGCGCGTACAAGGCGCACTCTCGAACACCAATTTTTACAAACAGTAACATTCTGACCACCATCGTTTTTGAAGACATATGGGACAATGACTCCGCCAGCCCATAAAGCGAACCAAACACTAATTTTCTGTGGATGTAATGGTGTTTCGACAAAAGCTTCCAAATGCGACAATTCTGTTTATTTAGGTACCCATTCAACCAAAAATTTAGCTTCATCGGAAAATACAATTTTTAATGGATTCATAATAAAATGTCAAAGCAAACTAAACGAAAAGCAACTATCAGCTGTTAAATGGGTGATCAAATAAAGCAGTAATGCCAACTCAAAGTTGTGTCACTCTATAAAAACACCCTATATATGAAACCAAACGTAATGATTTGCAATTGAAGAATCCAATTTTGATAGAGCGTTAAGAAGTGCAGTTTGCAACAAATTGTTTTTAATTCAGGTAGTGCAACTTTAGCTACTTTCAGACCAATTCAAGGTGTTTGTCTATAAATCTAGTTTCTATATAGACTTTTTTTATTAATTAAAGGGACTAAGTATACTAATTATGACGTAACGCTCATGCTATAGGTTACTAATTTCAGACTAAAAGCTAAACGCTAAATTATATTGCGCTTTGCGTCCTGACAGGCTGATGGCAGAGTATCCGCAAGAAGCTATAAAATAGATGGCGCTATATTGCCCTGGAAATTATTGCTCTTGTTATTCTTAAGGAGGGAATATATAAATATTTGAAATCTGTGTATCACTGCATATATTTATGATGCATAAAGCGGTTTTATTTAAGAAAAACTTAAAATTTGTAAACTTTTTATATTTAACATGTACTACCAAAAAATGTATGTGCCAAAAAAACTTTTAATTTCCCATCCCTGGAAAAAATATTTTTATTTCTTTAGTTTTTATAAGAAAATTGAGGCTTCGCAAAGCATGAAACAGGTTCAATTTACAAACAAGCAAAAAAATTATTGGTTTTTGGTGTTAATTATGCGTCAAGAAATAGGTATAAGCTCTCCAGCTCTGGAACTGTATTTCCGAATTTTCAATACCACTCTATTAAAGTTTATTTTCAATCCATCAGTCTAAAAATGAAGTCTCTAGCTGTTTTGGGGGCTTGGAAAAACCGATTTCATTCAGACGGACATTGTTCAATCGTCACCGCTATTCGTAAGGATGGGATCCCGTTTTAATATCGAAAATATTTCACACGTAATGACAAACATAAATATACCCTTTCACTTTGTTGTGAAGAGTATAAAAAGGTTCGCTGCGTCAACAAATACAACAATCATAGCAATTGTAGTTTGTACGAAATCATTGTTCACGTTAAAAATTATATAAATCAAATACATTAAAATGTTTCACACGTGCACAGTTGCAAGGAACACTCACATATTCAAACCGAACAAGGACTTGTTGTACAAAAGAACTTCGAACAATCTTTGAGCAAAAAACTGTCATCTGGTGTAGGCATGAAACCTTATGTGGCATCTTGTTTGCGAATATAAAATAAATAATTTTCTTAATAGCTCCGCATTTATCAACATATAAATACTTGTAATAAAAGAAATAGGTAACAAAGAGATATTGTGTTCATCTATATAAAAATGCCTTTCAAATTAACTACTTCTAGACTATTTTGGAGAACCATCAGATACGTAAAGTGTACCACAGTTGTGCAACATGTCATATTTTGAATTTGTTTTTGATTTTTTCATACATTTTAAATTTATAACGATATGTTTGTTATATTATTGGAGCTTCATAACGTAGTATATACTAATAATGTATAAAATATAATGCATATCTTTTGGCTATTAAATCATAAAATTTTCACAACATCATTTAAATATTTTTCGGCATGTCATCTTTTTGATTTTTCCTTAACTTAAGTGATCTGAGCACACTGTTTTCTATTTGCCTGACTGTTGTCAGAAAACATTTGCGCTATATAAGCGCAATGATAAATTAATAAATTGTTTTTCCTTTTTTTAATTTCTCTTATAGTTATTTTTTTACTGTGAGTTGTGTGCTCCTTTTTTTGTGTCTACTTTACTTATGATTATAATTTATTTTCAAGTTATTTTTCATAAGTCATTAAGTCGCCATCTTTTGTACATTGTGTTGTCATTTTGAGCGCTTTTTTTTATCATCATCTTTTTTGTTCTTCTTTCATTTCTCTTTATGTTTTCAGTATATATGATATTTTTCATAATTTATGTTTTATTTTTTGGTCATATATCATATTTTGACAAGCACCACGTCATTTTCAATCAATATTTATAAACAATTTTCAATACGAAAAAAAGGAAAGGCAAAAGAGCCCATAAGCGCAACAAAAAAAAAACAAGACATATTGTACATAATAAGTTTTGAAAGCGTAAATATCATCATTATGCTTAAGTTCTTTAGTATTCCTTTCATTTAATTTAAAATTATTATTATAATTTCTTTTTTGCCTGGCTTATAAAACTGTCAAAAGCTTAAGCTTTTAGACACAAGCAGCAGCAACGGCAGCAGCAGGAGCAGCGACAGCTGAATGGGGTTTATCATGTGTACGAGCATGTCATTTATATATTTCAGTTTCAGCGTATTCTCTTTTCGCATTTAACGTGCCAAAATGACCAAAACGTCAAATACCTATTAGCAATGACAGTGCGAGCAACCACCACTAACAGGCCGCCAATATGTAACAGACGTACAAACATACAATGAAAACAATTTCAACTTCAAAGCACTTTGTTGTCGGCATTTTGTGTTTGATGGCAAAAAAAAAAAGAACAGCTTAAAATCGTTTTGGACGTTTTTAATTCTCTCATATACGCTCTAAATTTAGTAGTCTTCCATAAAGTTTTATATAACGTCAAGTCCCTTGATGTCTGTCGTATTATATTTTTTTTCAAGTATAAGCGAACGTATCAGCATTTACACATTCAATTTGAAAAAAATATATACATATACGATTTTTGATGCCAAGATTTATGGAAGTTAAATGTCATGACAATAAACAAACACATTCAGTATTTTTGAACGATTGACAGCTACTCAAAGGCTTAAACTGTTATTAAGTGTTGTGCTTTGACGTTTCTTTGATATATGTGTGATAACATAAAATACAAAATATGTGTGGTTACTGACAGCAAATGAGAACAAGAGCGCGTTTGATTATATTCACTATCAGAAAAGCTTTATATTTATGAATGAGTTGATCAACAAAAAAGATCTATTGAATATGTTTTATATATCTTGTATCTAAATAAATGGCTGGCAGTTACTAACGTTAAATATTAAATTAGTGTGGCTTTATGTATTGTAAAGCTGATCTTTACTTGACCAGAATTAATGCGTTTTCCAAATTTGACAATAACGCAGGCGATCGTCCTCCCATGAACTTAAACAGCATAACGTCTCATACGATGTTCTTAACTGTAGCATCTATAGGAAAATATTATATATATTCTTTATATTTAATATCTTTTAGATCTTGGAACTTGTAGAAATTTAGATTGAAATCTACTATTGACTTTAGAGAAGTCCAGTTATATTTATAATTCATGCTTAAGCTGTACCAAATAAAACAAGTAAAAGTGCTATGTTCGTCTGTGCCGAATCTTATATACCCTTCACCAATGTGCTATTGGCGTTACATATATTTTAAGTATCAATTTTGTTCTTCCTCAGTTATAAAACAGTTTTAGTTAGAAAAAAAAAACAACATCAGTAGCCTTTTTGGTTACTTTTATAAAATTAAAATGAAAATATGGAATTAAATTTTATTTTTTAATTACCTTTTTTTTTAACAATGAAACTCTTCATGATGCTTAAAGCGGTTTTAATTCAGAAAATTTTAGCATTTTTAAACATTTTAGTTATTACATATACCACAAAATACTGAATAAGACAAAAAAACTTTTAATCTCCCATTCCTGGAAAACATTTTTTAATCTTTTTAGTTTTTAATAGACAACTGAGGCTTCGCGAAGCATGAAATAGGTTCAATATAAGAAAAAAAATTTATAAGTGGTTTTTGGTGTTAATTTTGCGTCGAGAAATAGGTGTCAACTTCCCAGCTCTGAAACCGTATTTGGGATTTTACTGATTTCCATACTACTCTATTTAAGTCCATTTCCAATCCATCAGTCCAAGAACAAAAGTCAGTAGCTGTTCTGGGGTCTGCGAAACTCAATTTCACGTACAGACAGACGGAAATCGCTCAATCGTTATCGCTTTTCATAAGGATCCAGAATATAAATACTTTATGGGATCTCATATTAATATCGAAGAAATTACACACGGAATGATAAACCTAAATATACCCTTTCATTTGCTTGTTAAGGGTATGGAAATTTTTATCAATCAATTTACACCCTTTTTATGATGTCAGACGATGAAAATAACTCCTGACGAATATAAAAAAAAGAGATATTCTTAACTGCATAAGGGACTTGAAAAAAATTATTGCATTATATATATAAGCGACCAGTTACAATTAGACAAACTTTGAAATTTATTAGCCTGCGCATCCGACAGACTTATAAGTAACCGACTATAAATTTCTATTGTGTTGTTCGAGACAAAGAAATTTGAATAAGGTAGAGATGAGCCTTGATATTATGGCCAACATATGTTGTTACAGCCACATACTTAAAAATATGTTATGGAAAGTGGTCTAAAACATGCTCTCCATTGCGAAGATAAAACGGGAATAATTTGTTTACTTTATTTAAGTACTAAAAGAAAATTACTATCGTTTTTATATATCATCATCTGAGAATTGATTTTAATATAAAATTATATATATTTTAGAGTTCTTAAGCCCCAAAGGGAATTCGGCTCACGCCTAATAATATAATATTTTTTTAGGATAAGCAAGAATTTTATAAATTAATCAAGTGCCTTTAATATTAATTAAAATTACAAATAATTTTATTACATTAATTTTAGAAATCAGATAAAAAATTAATTACTGCTGTTTGCAAACAAGTTATATATTTCATAGCTTCAAATCAATTTTGTTTCCGGATTCATATTTCAGTTGCTTGCGAGTACAGTAGAGATATTTTGAAATTTTCGTGTTACATATATAAAAATATACAAAATTGTTGTGATATAAATTTTCATTACCCAAAACTACAACATCAATAATGTTATTTGGTTTTTATACTACAACACTTATTAAATTATCGCTGACATTTTCATCCCGTATACATTAAAAATTGTGTTCAACAACATGTAATTAAAATAACAGCTACAAAATTGTGATTTAAAGATAACGAATACAACATTTCATCACAATTCATATTGTCCCCATAATTCACATATTGTTCTGTTATTAAAAGTTGTTTACAAATAATCGTGCATGTGTATGAATTAAAGCAGAGATACAGCGATTACAGCAGGAACATGTTTATTGAACAGTGTTGCCAATATAGCTGGGTTGGGGATATATCACCTTTAGCACTGGGGAAGTTTACTTTGCAAAGTTTTAATTCAGCTGTTAGAAATTAAGAGATGTAAAGTAAACTTTCCAAGTGCAAAAAGGGTACTTATAAGAACTTTAAAGTATATTCAAACTGGTTTCCGTGGAAGTACGATGGGCAACTCGGTGACTGCGCCCTGTTGTAGTACAGGTTAAGACTTTACGCTAATTAATGAAAAGATTTTCAAATAAATTTGTAAAATATAAATACACACATGCCGACAAGAATTTTGTCCATAATCCGTATATTTATCAGTCTGTCACCGACTTTACACGACTTAATTTTTCATGTAAGTAGTGGATATATAGTTAATCACGGTGCGTCCCTCTGAAGATCGGTAATCCTATACAGCTGCCGGAGGAGTAGAATTTAATTAGTGCGAATGAGACTAAAAACGATCAGTGTCTGACTACTTGATGTTGATTAGCTCAGAGTTGCTTTGAAGCTGATAAGACGCATATTTTACTACCCAATTCCAAAAATAACTAAGCAAATTACGTAAGTTTGTAGGCAGACTACTCCGGAAGACGATGAATGGCTTTCTAAGGTCACTCCACACGCTGCAATTTTAGTTTTCTGATCGTTCCTCCGTTGTCGGTGTAAGTCAAAGAAGTTGCAAACTGCATACATCTGGATACGTGTGAGGAAGATCTCGCAATTAGACATTCGATATATAAATAAAAGCTTATGGGATAAAACACAATTACGACAGCAGACTACAGACTACATCTTGTCAAAAGTAGAATAAATGTGCGTATATAAGAATGATGGCAACACGGCGACGTCCATGCTGTTTTTGTGTTTGTAGTCACATCAAATTAATTTCTATTTTGATGAACAACACAGTATATGCAATGTTGCCAGTATAATATAAATAAATTCAATTATAGTAAACTTCGAAATATATTGTTTTATTATACAAAAAGGAACAACAAACTTTATTTCCAAGCTAAAGAAATGATTTCTTGTCATATACTGTGGACTTTAAATATATTCTAATAAAATAACACTATTAGAAAGTATTAAATATATGAAAGCGGCTACACTGGCGTTTAAAGAGAATTCTAGTACAAACAACAGCTCATGGTTATTGATTTGGTAGTGTCATTTTAAAAATAATTAAGTAGCTCACTACGAGGCGACGATTGTAGCCAATGACTTTTGTAGTCAGTGTTCGTGTAGCCTGCTGTCATTAATGTGTTTAAAACTTAAGTTAACTTCTTCAAATAGCCTATTGTTTGCTGTGTGACACGTAATATTACTGGTTTATAATGCAAACCGGCTATAACTGACACTTTATAGACTAGTACAGACCTTGTTATTCGGAACATATGAAAGGCAAATATTCAAAACAGTTCATATTGTCCCTGAGGCAATATTGGATGATCAGAAGCGATGGGATGACCAACATCATTTTCAAATATCTTGGTGTCAATCTAAAGGAAAACAATTTTTTATTAATATTATATTTTTAAAATACTCTCTATGATTAAGCGACTTTAAAACTTAATTTTTCAATTACTGGTAACACTGTTATTTTACTTTGTACACTTTGTTTATTGCAAAACAATTAAAATGTTATTTTTGTTGACAGCGTAATCTTGTAGTGTTAATACCCTGTAATTAAATGTTAAAAAAAAAAAAAAAAAAAATATATATATATATATATATATATATATATATATAATTAAATATATAAAAAATATATATTTAAGTAAATCTCAAAAAAATTGTAACCAGAAAAGAAGTTTTTAAAAAAGTTGGAGAGGTTTATTCGAAAACACTGAATACTTTATATATTTTTTTTATAATTTGTGGGCATCACTTCAGGAAGATATGCTTGCCTTTCTTTTTTATCTGCATAAACAGGATACAACGAATACCAGCAATTTGAAAAAAAATCTGTAAGTTGCTTGCAACTGTTACGGAGATTTTAATTTTTTTACGTTGACATTCTAAAAGTTGGACACGCTAAACTATTTTATTTAAATTTTCAGACATATACGCTGCTATTCATTAACGATTATGATAATTAAAGTTGCTGATTTTGTATTGTTAAAGTTCTTTTAAAGTATTCATTAACTTTAACAATCTTTTGTGAATTAGGAGGATATAATTTAAGGATATTATATGCAACAAAAATTACACATTTAAGGTATTCACACTGGCTGCTATTTAAACGGTGCAGTGTCCACTCAAATTGTCAGGAAGTAATAAAATATTGCACCGGTGTTGTTGTGCTGCGTATAGAAAGTCAAAAAAATATCTCTCTTTCACGTATGTTTTTATTTTGTCACAAAATACCTCTACTAATTTTAGTTGAAAGGTTGAAAATCTTCAGACAAGACAGCGACAATATATCATTGCCAACGATACTTATATATTCTTCTTGAATAAAACACGGTTAAAATATTATTCACTCTCTTACGTCTGTATATTAAGCAACATTTTTATAAAGTTAAAATAAGATAAAGGGAACTAAGTGACAAAATCCAAAAACCTCTTTCAAATTATGTAACTGGATGCAACTAAAGATTTTTCCCTTTGCCGCTGAGACGCATTCAGCTCATATTAAACCAGCAGCTGTTTTAGTTCATACATACAAATTCTTTTAGCAGACTATGCTGGGTTATTGCCATTATTTTATGAATACCCCAATTGCTAAACAGAAACGTTTCGAGGATAAGTGTTTTTATAATATAACTCTCAAAATATTTTGTACTTCTTGTATGTTGACTTCTAGCAAAGTAAGAAATAATAAACTTTAGTCTATATATGGCCCAAATATATAAGATTCGTAATATCATATAATGAAAGATGTAAGTGGTGCAAGGAATACTACGAATTTAACTTTCATATTCCATGTTACACAGAAGGGCATTAAAATGCGGTTCAAGTAAGTCTATATAGTTTTGAATCATTATTAATTTATTTTCTCTATTATAAATCAGTAGTCAGTAAATTCTAAACTTTTTAATGACATTTAAGCTTGAAAACTGTTAATTTATTCCTTTTTTGTTTTTACCCTTTGGTAAGCCACATTTGAATATATCACTATGTCATATTCCTTGAGGGAATTAATACTGGTTTTATAATATGACACGTCATTTAGTAGCCTCTTAAGGACATTCACAAGAAAATCTCTGGATCCGAGTTTTGAAAACCGCTTCAAAATGCTGTTGTGTAGATACCAAACTATTAAAAGAATAATAATAATACAATCTTAATTGCTTCTTATGGAAATTTGCTACAGAACAAATTTGCTTTTGCCATAAAAATTTCTAGCAAATATTGTACTTTCAGCTTGTGCATTATTTGGTGTCAAAGATCGTTTTACAATACAACTTTATCATATCAAAAGTAATAAAATAAGGAAGTACCATCATGTTATAACTAATTTAACAACAAAATTCTACTATATAATATATTTATAGAAAATTAATTGCAGTTAATCTGAATGTTATGTCAACAGATGTGTTCAGCTTATTTTAAATTATTATTCTACAATATTGTAAAATATTTTACAAGGTTATTGCATGTTTGGGACTCGTTCTGTTTTTACTACATAACTTCTACAATATTGTCAAGTAGAATATTTGATTAATTTAATTTTAATAATCAAATTAACTTTTTAGAGATTTTGATCTCTATCAAATTACTTACATATGTACTGAAGTTTGTGTTTCATAGAATTATGCTGCAGGGAAACATTAGCAGAAGGATCAGCTCAAGCATACAAAGCGTGTTTTTATGGAAGTATAATATTTTAAGTTAGCTAATGGCAGCCATTTTGTCAGGTGTCGAGTGATCCATATATAATTAGTTTTGGCAATTCAATATGAATAGGACTGACGGCTAAACAAATGCAAAGTCAAATCAATATTCTGCAAGCAATTGTGACAAACAAGATTGATATTGATCCCAAAAGCTCACTTTTGCTTAAACGGATACGTCAATTAAGAAAACTGACCGAAAAACGGGCTTTTTGGTGTCCCTCTTGGACAAGTGCGTCATACTTTTCTGAAAACGATACTGATCACATGGCATCCGACATTTTTGTTCAAATGAAAAGCCATAAATTTCAAACAGTTCGAGCCATATTTGATTATTTAATGGATATGTTTCCTAAGTGCATGTTCAGTATTGGCCCCCAAGATTATGCCCTTTGAGGTCACTACATTATTTTGGGCTTCACAAATGAATAGTGAGACTTTCAGGCTGCTCTAAGAATAGCACCTTTAACAGTCGTATTTCGTAAAAGAATTAAAACCATTTCGCCTTCTTGTTATTCGTTCAGAAAATTTATTGATCTATTGGCCCGAGATCTTATATGTAAATTAAAATTTTTATAATATGAAATTTGTTTGTTGTGTGGTTAAGCAATGTCTATATGCATTTCATTGGAGCTTTTTACCAAATTTTCAGTAGATTTCAACCACAATTTTGAAAAGTTTCAAACTTCTCAACTTATTAAAAGACTTTTATAAATCATCTGAGAATTATATTAATAAATTAACTATAAAAATTCACAAGTGATTTCAAAAAATTACATTATTTAAGTGTAGTAGGCTATGAAACTTATACACACCAAAACCCTAAAAAAAAATTTTTTCGATATGACTGTATTTTATTTTTCTACACCTTTATACAATTAAAAATCCTTTGGATAAGAAATAGTGAATTTATTAACAATTAAATTAAGATTTTATTTTTCATTTTACCTTATAAATACTTTCATTGCAGATAGTCCTAATTGACACAAAATGTATACCTAATTTTGATTAATCAGAAAATAAAATATGAAGAAACTAAAACGATATTATTCCAGCATACAAATTTGATCTCAAAGGAAGCTATAAAATACAAGAAAACTACCAATAATTGTTTGCAAATATCAGGGGGAATATCAGCTGAACAATATGTAAATGGGGTAGTATTCAAATGGAAATTTCAACATTTTTCAACGAAACCGAATAAGTAGATGTCAATAAAAGAGCAAGAAAAATTTTCTAATCGCCAAATCTCCATTAAATTATGCGAAAACTGTATCTAAATTTTCTAGAATTTTTAAATTTCTTAACTGTTTTTAGTATAGAGCCAGCAACTTGATTTCTGAAGTACTTTTAGAAAGATCTCATAAAAAAATTATTAAGACAAAATTGTTGAGCCATTCAGACAATAACCTACGATAAACAGTGCTCGCTGTAAAACAATATGAATAAAGAAATAAAATATATATGAAAAAAAATATATGTATATGAAAAAACTCAAATCAAATAAATTTTATTTAAGAATTAATACGAGTTTTTCATACAGAATGTCATATTTACAATTATAAATAATATTTATTCTTTTTTACTGGTATGAACTTCTGTTTATTTTCAGCTTTTAATTGTTAAACATGTCATATTTATCTTCTCGCTTCCTTGGTTTACTTTAACGCAGCTGATACTTTCAGACAAGACCCAACATAAAGCACAGACAGCAAGCCACAGACAATCAAGCCACCACTAACTGATATTCGGACAAATGGCAGAATTGTGCACTAAAAGACAATACGACAGACCAAAAAGCACAAACAACCTACAGACAGCCAAGTTGGCTGCCAACCATCCAAACAAACCACGACCGGTAGTGTTGTTTTTAAAAATTTTTTGTTGAATTTGTTTTAATGAAATTTAATTTATTGCACCACTCTTGAAAGTAAGATGAAATGTTGCTGATTATTTATATAAAGTTGTTAAAAAAATAATGGAAAAATATTTATAATCCAGTTAATATTAATTATAAGTAAATAATTTGCACAGATGTATAATGAATGTATTTAATAAATAAATAAAAAATTAACAAGCAAACTGATCGCATTTCAATTTCAAACTTATAGAACTTGTAAAGATGAGTGTGTTTTCTGGTTATGTGAAATGCAATTAACACGAAGTCACTTTTTGTGGAATTTAAGCAGGAAATGTCGGTTGGATATCCGTTTAAAAATGTGTGTAAAATAATCAGGTAGTCGATCATAAGGAATTTATTGTCATCATTTGTCTTATTATAAAATTTTGCTATTAATTAAAGTGAAATTTTAAGAAGATTCGAATGGAGAACACGTCAACTGTGATTAGAAAAGAGCTCTACCAAACATTTAACATTTTATAGGCTGAATACTGTGGCTGAAAAGTGTTTTTGGCTGTCATTCAGTTATTGATCGCAGTTCTGCAATTCTGAAATTAACTTCGCTGCCACAACGTTCCGAAATTTAAAAAGATTTCGTGGCAGCAGTCAACTGATAAGACGATAAGACCAGCGAGATCTCTAATAATGATTCCATGGTTCTTTAAGACAATTTTTATGATTCTCACAAATAACTTGGGCAAAATTATTCACTCAAACATTGAATATTCGATACCAGTGACTTAATAGACTTCAAGGTCTATTAAGTCATGTTTTAGATAGGGCAGATTTTCTCGACGCAAGTCTGACTTTACAGGAGAGAAAGGAAAGAAGAAGGAAGTAGGCTACAGACTGGTTTCTAACGAAAGCGTTACTTCAATTCTTATGTATTATTTTATTCTCAATATGGCGTCGTACTAGCGAAATAAATGGATGCAGATTTTAGTGCAGTTTTAAAAGAGAATTGAGGAGAATTGCTTCAAGAAAAACATGCCTTGTCCAAAACATAACGAAATACTCAAAATTTAATTTCATTTCTTAAAAAACTTTATAACGTCGTCTAACAGTTTTTTCACGCCGAAAGCTAAGACCTGGTTTTAGAATTAGAGCCATAAACATTTGATTTTGCGTTCGCACTGCAGATGTAATGAATTTAGGTTTTCATATACAGTTTGTCCAATAAATTTTATCATAATAAGTAACTTGTAGTAGTAAATTTCTTATACTTGTTATTAATTCAAACTGCACTACAGCTATTTATGATTGTAAAAATATATATTAACATATTAGATTATGGTTCAGAAAGTAAATCGTTTTAAATTTTGTTAATTAATATTTTGAAAGTATGGAAATAGTTATACAGCGGAAATAAATGCTTCAAAATGATATTATCTTTTATAAAAGCTTTCAAAATCCGAAAGCAAAAACTGCAGATGTGGTGGATATTCGGTGCATCGTTCAAACATTATCAGGCTGTTTTCAATATATAACTTGGCAGCACTCAACTTAGCACAGAAAAAAACGCAGCCACATACAAGTTTGCGTATTATTAAAACTGCTGCAAATCTATCCAAAAATGGTTTAAATTTTATTATAATAAAATTAGTTTGTACTCTAAGACTAACGCTTAAGGGTTGGTTTTAACATTAAAACCAAGTCAGTGCGAAGTCACTACATGAGAGAAAAAATTCAGAGTCACCTTTTTAAATGTGATATTTTAATGTCATCTGAAAGAAGAGAAGACTAGCTAAAATATTCCCTTTAATTTGCGTCTACAAAATGTGAAATAATTTAATTTAAATGTCTTTAATTTTAATTTCATGCTGATTCTTTTTTCCCAAACTCTCAAAAAAAGTGATCAATTTAAGGGTTTTACCTGGTTCTTATGCACATTTTAAATGTCTTAGTTCTTAAGTTTTTTGCCTCTACTGTAAAATTTGTACCAATTACGTTAGCAGGTTTGCCCTCTAAGCCGACGATATGTTGACACTTATAATTAAGTATGTATGTATAACACACATATACACAAGTATGAGCATATCTATTTTTTTGTATGTGGTTATAAATTTCTTTATCTCGTCTATTCTGTCTGGTGCATAAATTTTCTGTTTTTACTTTGACCGATTGTAAGTACTTACAATATCATTCATATCTGTCTAACATGACAGCTCATAAAAATGATGTGTCAGTTTCCCACTTAACTGATTTATTTATTTTCAGATAACCTTAAAAACAGTCAAAACAACGAAGCCATCGCCACAAATAATTGCAATCATAAATTATATTAATATAAAATATTTTTACACAAATACGTTTGTCTGTTAGCTCGTTATTCATGCGGTTCTTTACATTTTTAATATATACATTTTTATAATAATTAACAATATAAGCTTGACGGTAGCTTTGATGAATTTAATTTAAAAGTTCAAAGTCTATTTAAAACTAAGTTATATGTTATCAAAATTATTAGGCATTAATAAGAAAGTGAATAATAATTTTGCTTCAAAATAGCATTAAACACTGTGCAATAATAGAGGTAGGCTTAACACTAGAAGAACCGCTTCTTGTCTTAAGAATCCTCACATTTTTAGCTGTTACGGATTAAATAAATACTTAATAAACTGTTACATTTAGACAGACATTTGCCTAAAAAAGAGTAGCCACTAAATACTAAAAAAAATTATTTTTATTTCAGACAACTTAATTTAAATATTTTCCAAAAGTATTTCATTCTATTAGTATTTAATAAACTATTTTACCTAAAAGACACGTATCATCACACTGCTCTTCGGCAGCAAAGCGTCCATTTTTCTCGGGACAGGTGAAGGCTAAGGCTGGAGAAATAAAATAAAAATTTGGGAAAACAAACAATTGAATTACCTTTTCATTTTATAAAAAAAAAAATTTGTATGTAAAACAAAGAGAACATTTTTAAATAGATTTTTGTGATAAATTTAAACCGTATGAAAGAAGTTATCATTAATATTATGGGCGAGGAATTTAAACACAAACATTTTCATTACACAAAACAAATATTTTCTTTATAAACATTTTCATTAAAACAATCGTTTTCATTAGAAATATTTTCATTAGTTTCGGTTAATAATTTAAAAACTGTCTTGTATTATTCGTTTTAGGACAATTCTCTTTCTTAAAAAATTATTGCACATTTTCGTTAAGAACAAGAATAAGAATAATATTATATATTAAAAATATATAAACATGGTGTAATTGACGATTTGTGCAGTTTCATTTGAAACTCGTTTCTTTTAAGCCAGCTTTAGCTGTTTAATATCTGCACTGCAGGTGCTAACATTTTCAATGTCACCGCACTGTTTCGATTCTTCATTAAACGCTTGATCTTCACCGCAAGAAAGACGTCTTGGGACGTCCATCAATACACAAATAATATTGTTGACAGTTATTGGGATTGGCATGGAGAGTATACTCCTCCTCTGGGGCACCCAACAAAGGAGATCTCTCTGACAAAGTGGGACACTTGAAAGCTAAAAATGCTTCAGCATCACAATCTTTTACTTGATCGGGCCAATCGCATCTATAGGCTTCCTGATTCCAGGCCAAACCATCGGGACAATCTAAAACGTAAGCATGACCTGATGCACAATTCTTGAATTGACCACAATTCTTAGCATCACCGATGCGATAATAGCCAAATTGACTGGGGCATTCATCGCTTGGTTGCTCGGCCTGTAAACGTGTCTGACCCTGAGAACACTCAACATCGTTCGGATGGCTACAAGGATAGCCAGAGGATTTTTCATTAAATAATAAACCATCGGGACATAATTTTTCCTCAGCCACACCATTGCGGCATTCAATATAGGCATCACATGAACCCGAAACTGGATAAAAGCCATTGGCTTGGGGGCAAGAATCGGCAGCCTGGGCTGTAAGTCAAATCAATTGAAAAGAGAAATAAATCGGAAAAATTAACAAATTTGATAAGGTTAGACTTACCTAAAGAAATATGATGCAAAATATACTTTCAAAGCAACGGATATTCGATATCAAAAACGCGAGAATTAAAAAAAAACAATTATTATTAACTCTTTATATACAACTTATATTGAAACTTCAGTCAATATCGACTGCGGTAATATGAATCCAGCTCTCATGACAACAGTACAACTTTATGATTTGAAAAGTACGCAATCGCAACCATGCCTGTGTAAAGTTAATATTCATTATATTCCGATTCTTTCAACATTTTGAATAGACAATGAGTTTTCGTGTCCGTGTCCGCTACCCACATTGTTCGCTATATCTTTTATACTTGCATTGAACTCACCATTCTTTCATTCACACCTTTAGCCAACATTTCTTAGCGTAACTCTAGATATTTAATTTAATTTTCCACTCAAATGAAGTTAAGGCAAATGTCAGAGTCATAACAAGAACTCATTGATCGCTTTCACTATTTTTTTCTTATTTAACGTTGGCAGGCTTTTTTCGAACTTTAGTTGTAGTTGTAAGAGATAAAGAAAACAACAAGAGCTGGCATTTGTTGCAATATATAAACGATTATATAGAGTGTTGATAATCTTAGTTTTTCTGCGCAGGCATTCGCTCTTTTGGGAAAAAAAGTACCAGCAGTTTTAAAATTAAATCACAGAGTAATAAACGACACTTCTAAAAATATTAATTTCATTTCTAAGTTCGCACCTGTTAAATATTCTATGACACTGTCTATTATTTATATATGAAACTGTTTTACATAATGAAAACTTATTTGAATAAAATATTTTTCATCCTATTCAATGGTAAGGATTTTTTTTTTGGCAAATATTTGACTCGGGGGAACGTATCTTGACTTAAATGTATTTAGAGAAATTTATTTTGCAATTTAGATAAAATGGACAACTGTTTGATATGAATCTATTTTGTTTCTCTTAATGTCTTTAAATCATTTCTCGGAAACATTTTTTACAAATAATAACACTTTTTAATATCGCCGCGTATTCTATCAACTAAAAGTCATGAAGTCAATAGGACTAGCACTATGCGTATGTATGACCCCTACATATGCCACGTATTGCGCTGAAACTAAAAAGATCGGTTGTGGTCAAAAAGAGATAGAGGAATTAGTGACTGTGGATCTCTGATTTGAAGCTTGTAAATTTTTGGACGGCGAGGAAGATGTCTGCAGGTTGTTTTGTTCATACGCAGAAAAGAATGGAATATGTTCCCTGATTTCATTAGACGACATGCAACTGTAATATCGATGACATACCCTACGTTGCGTCAATGCCGACATGTGTCGATAGAGCTGACTAATCTACTGTCACTTATTAGCTCCTTCGTCCTTTTTCTGTTATAGCAGGACATGTAGAGTTAAAAAATCATCTATGTTTTTTTTTTTTTTGGTGGGCCAGCACTGAAGAGATGATCCCTGGGTATGTAGTTCTTTGTGCCGATAAAGCAAAAGATAGCGTTGAAAAAGCTGATCCACATTAAAAAAGATATATAACTTGCTTTTTACTTCTGACAGCTTAAACAGAATAAGACCGCAACTTCGTACAAGAACGGCTGGAACTTCAAAAACTGTCTTATAATTTTTTTATTTTATTTTGTTTTCCGTTAAAGACTAAAATTTAATTTTCAACTACACATGTTATGTGCTCTTATAACCCCGTATACACATACATTTTTACATAAATAATTATTTTTGCTTTTGTAAATATTATTAATTTATATATTTACCAAATCTAAATCCCAAGGAAACAACGCACAGAAGGTAAATGAAAATTTTCATTTCTAAGAAATTATTCTTTGACACTTTCAAACAAGTTAAATTATCAACTACGCTCCGGAACTTTAAGACTTTTTTTATATACCTCCGAATAGCAAAGAAACAGACTCTAATTACCCAAATGCGGAAAATAAAACTAATGAGCTGTTTAAAGTGTTTTCTAAAATAATATTGACGAATGCTGAAGGATTTATCTATTGTTTACACTGGGGTTTATATATACTTTACTTTATTTGAGAAATGTTTTGAATTCAAGTACAAATTATATCTTAACTTTAAACAGAAGTGTAACAAACCAGAATCTCCAGCCACACTACATACGACCCAAGTGTACTGTGAAAAAATAGTTGGCAACCGAACGATTATTCTATTAGTCAGCAGAGTTATAGTACAACGTAGCGGTAAACACTGCTTACGATATAAGACATCTATTGGTTTACTTTAGCACTGTTGACTGCTCGAATAAAAAAGGATACGAGAAGTTTTTAAAATATTTTTAAAATATAGTACACTTGGGTAGTGTGTCTGTAGATTCTGGTTGTTTACACTTCTGTTCAATATACTTGAACTCAAAACATTTATTAAATAAATAAAGTGAAACATGGTAAACAATAGATACATCCTTGAGTATTTGTCAAAATTAAATAAAAAAATATTTCAAGCAGTTTATTCGTTTTATTTTACGCATTTAAATCAAAATATAATATATATTCTTGTTAAAGTCACTAAAAAGCTCCCAATTTTTTTATATATTTAATTGAAATATTCACAAGACCAAATGGTCTCTGATAAAAATTATGTCCCTTTTGAATTTTTCTGTACAGCCTTATACCGTGTTCATACATACCCCTTAATTGCGCAATTAGTGAATTTCTTGCACTTAAGGCCTTAATGGATCACAATTTATCATACAATAGGTCCGTTATTTTTAATTTGTTAGTAAACTAAACAATTGTTTTTGTGTTGAGGAATTATTTTTATAATGAATAATATTTAAACATCTTGTAGACAAGAAATCGCTACAATTTATTAAAAAATTCATCCATATTTTAAACGAACTCTTCTCTAACTCAATCTTAAACAAACATTTAGTTAATTAATATACAAACTGCATTATTCGTAAAATAAATAAAAAATATTTTATGTTTGTTAAAGGCTTATTTGACAAATTATATAGAAATTTGTCGAATAAATAATAAGCAAACGTGTTATATATTCTATGAATAACGCCGAACAGGTTATTAATTACTTTGATATCATTAATTTATTGTACCCTTGGCCATACAAACAACATTAATTATAAATTTATTAATATACCAGAGATAGTTATGCGGCACAAGTTGTATATAAGTTATAAATTAAAAAGATTGCCAAAGTAAATTAAACCAAATAATCTCCATGGCTTATGAAATTTAGTAAAAGCATGGCAGAAGTGTTTGCTGCAATGTAAATTTTTATAAATAAAACATTCTACGAAATGTCTAAGATAAAGACCACAAATATTTTTCCAACAACTTTATTTAAGACATATTTAATTTTACACAACCGTTTAAAGTTGTACTGTAAAATATTTAAAAAATATTTTGCTTATAAATAAATACATGATTTTATGTTTGCCTGTGCAGAAACGGGTTGTACTCGTGTGAATCTTTAGGTTTAAATAACGTCTGTCTGATATCGCTGGCAACGTCTGGTTTAATTTTTGTTATCTAATTTTATTAAAAGTTATCTAATTCTGTTAATATCTTATCTCCTATAAGTTATAAGTCTTCTTTGTACTACACTAGACACTCCCGCATCTATTTTTGCCTAAGATTGTTTATCTCTTGTTATCTGCCTAAAGATAACGCGGTTGCTGGTAAGCAAAAGTTATTATGTTTTTTTTTTTTGTGTTCTACTTATATAATTTACTTTAAAGTATATGTTTGAGTTGTTACCAGAATGCTTTATTGGCAAGTTAAGTATTCATTTTTGATAAATAAGTCTCTAGTTCTATCCATACTAATAAAGACTTGCTACTCAACCAGATTAAAGACTGTACTACTCCTACCAATTGCGGTTTTATTTAATGGTTATCTATTTTGGAGTTGTTAAATAAAGTTAATCTTAATTTAAAATTGTCAATTATGGTTCAGTTTACTTAAAATTAATTAAGAAGCTTATAAATATAATTAAACTTTTATTTTGTTTCTAAAATTTTTATTGGATTTAGCCCGTTTTGCAAAAACTTAGTTATCAGCTCTCAACGTCGAAAGTGTATATATTTTTATATATAAAAAATTATCCCCAAAAGTTAATTCAATACCAGAGATATAAGTAATGTGGGATAACGTGGACGAAGAAGGCACCTACATAATATCTCTCACCATCGTCCCTTCGTTAGTTCTGGAAAACAAACAATTGAAAAGTCCTTAGAGAAAGAATGATCTGACACATGACACGTTAAATGACTGGTTCCAAAAAAAACTATGTCGAAGGACTAGTCACGTGACTCGTTCTAAGCAACCGATTCCAAAACTTTATATGAGACATAAAGACGTTGTCATAATAGCGGATAAATATTTGAGATACTCGGTGATAGATTCGATACCTAAACTTTGTGTCCTTGGTAGCACTATCAGTTATTGTTTCATAGAAAACGGTTAGCAGAGCTATCCCAGAGCAGCCTGTTAGAAATACTATAACTTCTGTTGTTAATTAACAAGAAAGAATTTCGTACTAAATTTGGTTACAGTCTTATAGAATATATTCCTCTTTCACCAGTTAGGACTCAGGAACCTTTGGTGGCAATCCTTTCCTCACCATCCATAAGACACGCTCGTTCAGGACGGAGAATGCAAAAGTTTACGTCAGTAAATACGGCCTTAACCAACGGCACTGTAGTTAAATTAGGTGTCCACATCACTCCTGTCTGACTCAGGGGCCACACCAGTGAAGCCCTAGAGTTTACACATGTTGCACATTCATTCATATGGTTCCGCCACAAAACTATACTTATACACCTTGCTAAGGTGTTCGGGCCTACCCAAAACCTTTCTTACTTCCAAGAACATGGATGTCGTCAGCACTAAGACGAACCAAAGGTCAAAGTCATACGACTAATCCGTCCAGACATTCCTAGCACCAACAACATACCTCTCCTTCCGTAACGTCTGCTGATTTGTACCAGCCCATAGAGGCTACCATCAGTTGGGCGGAAGTCTCAACATACTTGCAATATGGCAGAACGTCAACCCTTATCTGACACCTCTCCCAACGAATCTTGGTATCAAATCATAGTCACTACGTGGACTCACTGAAGAGCCCACATCCAACATCTGGCCACAGAATCAACCAATCATGGCGAAGAACGAAGTCCACCGCATGAAACCAATCCAACGAACGTGCAGTAAACAGAGCTTCGACAGTGTAGCTGATTTTTTCACACACATACAGGATAATAAGTCCATGTACGACAAAATCGTCGCTTCAACCTCCGGTTGAATATCACTGTGGGCCTCAACTAGATGCCGTGGTACCAGTGTAAGGCAACTGGTTACCCCTCACAGGTCAAACCAATATGGGTTTGTCACACTACATTGATTTTTTTTATTCTTCTTTTGGCAGGCCCCAGATATCCTTCCACCTGCATTTCTTATCTTTTCTCCAGGAAGCACTGCGAGAAGGTCTTACGACTCTCCAAGCTGCATTTTGTGCCCCCCGGGGGAGGTATGTTCACAACAATCAGCATAAAATTTGCCTTTCATGTACTTAAAGTAATAAAAAATATTAGATAACTTCTTTTTAATTTGTGTTGGAGCATTTTAGAGCCTTCTGTTAGTTGGATGAGTAAATTGAACTGATCAAAATGATCATATGAATCGTAGCCTTAACGGACATATACCGTATATAAGACTTTAGAACTCAAACTATATTAAAATAAAGAAATTAAATCTCTCATAGTAGTTGGTATTAAAGTATTTTTCAAATATTTATTGCACAAACGCTACTGCAGCTCTTTTTGTTGATATATAGAAAAATAAAAATTTACGTTGCTGTCATAATAGGATTTGGTTTATATATTGGAAATTAATATTTTAAGAGTATGGAAATTTTTATACAAAGCGAATAAAAGCTTCAAAAATTCATTAGACGTTATTAAATCATTCGAACTTTGAAAAATAAATTACATATTATCAGATGTTTCCAACATATACAACTTGGCAGCACTCAAATTAGCACAGACAAAAACAGGCAAAAACAAAATTGCATTTCATAGGACTCTCTTAATGCCAATTCAAAAATGGTTTTAAATTGGTCTTAACAATATCATTTTGCATATTAAATTTAAGTGTAAAAATTTATTTTTAATGTTAACACCGGAATTTATTAAAATCATGTCAGTGTGCAACAAACTGAATACCATAAAGTTGTCGATATCTAAAACTATTAGATCTGGCTTTAATTATTTCTGAACATAGTTTTCTTACTAAATGGTACATATTCTAGAAAATATATTTTCCCAGTATTAAAACTGCAGTAGATGCCTATAGAAATAGGCAACACCCCGGTTGCTGTATTTTTGGTATAATCCCGAATTAAAATTATATCGACACATAGAATATATAAAGTCATAACGGGCAAGTTTTATGGATTTCTCTCCGTTATATTATTTGCAGCAGCGACGATTCAAATATTTCAAAGGCATAGAAAAGTTTATTATCCATATTTAGGTTTGCGTAATGAATGAATCTATTTCCAATTATCTCCATTATGAAAAGTGTTCATGTTTTGCATATATTAACAGCTGTGAACGCTCTAAGCGGACAGCTACTCTACAAAAGCTTTCAATTTTAAATGTTTTGCATGCTCAGGCAATAAGAAAATTTATTAACTACAAAACTTATGATTATGGCAGTCACATTTGTGAATACAAAAAAAAATAAATTAAAATTTTCGATTTCGAAAGAGTAAAAAATAAAACTCATAAAAAGATATCAAACAATAGTAGTTTATTATGCTTTTCTGTTAACAAGCAACCAAACAAAAATAATTTATTGCCACTTAAGTCATAAATACATTTATAATTTCTACCAATTTACTTAACAATCTTGTATGTGCATCTATCGAAAATGAAGAAAAAAAAATTCACGAGAGAAAACAAAAGATATAAAACGAAAATTTATGTATTTTCATTTTATAGTCTTATTAAACATGTTCATGGACGGACGAGGCAAAAACATAATTATTAGGGCGATAGCCAAATATCGGTCGCAGTGGAACATGATTTTGAGGGTTTGACATGAGAACTTAACCCACATGTGTGCTTCAAAGTGACCGGATACAATTCGTGTTTCTTTATTAAAATTGATAATTAGTATTTCTGAAGTTATTGAGAGCTACCAATTTCCTATAAATTGACTATATTGGCTTTCTGATAACAATTCTAAACTTATCGATATCGTAGCGTGGTTTGTGGCACTGCTTTCAAACTACTAAAGCCGATGAATCAACCTATTCCAACTTAGTAAATAGTGTTTGATGTAGTGTTGAATCGAATTCCAACTAGATATATAATTTTGGAGTATATTTTAAATCATATGTTTCGAACTTCTTATCTCACGATTTTGCAGTTATCAAAATTCCTTTTTATCTCTGAAGAGATTGATACGGTTGGTAAAGAAATTTAAAAGTTATAAACATAAAAAACAATAGAGATTAAAAAGCATCTTTTTGAAATTTCCTGAAATATATTGGTTCGAGTTGATTAATATTTACAGGATATATAAAGTCACCGCCACACTTGTCAAAAAGTTTCCTAAAAAAGCGTAACTACAAACAAGCTATTTTGATCTCGATATATGTTTCTTATAGAAAACAGTTTCAAAAAAACCTGATAGTCAGTGGCGTAGAACCAAATATGGTTGGTTACGTTTTTTAATAAATGTGACCGTACCTGATGTTTTTTAGTATTCTTTGAATTCGTTTTTCAAAAACTACAGGCAGCTCTTATGCTTAAGATACAGTCAGAATTATCAAACCTATTCCCAAGAAAAGCGTAGCCACGAAACAGTGATGTTTTTTAGGTCGAAAAGTTCCATACACAATTAATAGTCAGTGACGTAGAACTTATTATAATTGAAAACTGGGTAACTAAATAAACTCTTGTCTTAATTGAAATCAATTTCGTAAGTATTTAATGATTGCGTTTTTTTTGTTAATATTTGATGCATAGACACACGCACACTCCCACCTACACAAACACACACGCGCCAACAGGTGCACCATACAAGCAGGCATAGTGACAGCCTTTTCAAATTAGTCAGGTATGTTTTCCAGGAACTTAAAACGTCGAAATCTGTTAAGAATACTATTTTTGTCACAAATTCCCTATTTCTTAAAACTTTAAATTTTCCTAGCGATTAGATAAAAATTCTAAGGCGATCAGTTAGATAATAATGAGTGTTGATATATTGTTATCCAGAGGATTTCTAATTGTATAAAGGTGTAGAAAAATAAAATAGAGTCATATCGAAGAAAAATTGTTTGTTGAGTTTTGGTTTATATAAGTTTCATAGCCTACTACACTTATTATAACGTGATTTTTTAAAAACTTTCGTGAGTTATCATTTAAATTCTCAAATGGTTTACAAGAGTCTTTTGATAAGATGAGAGGTTTGAAACTCTCAAAAATTGTGGTTGAAGTCTACTGATGATTTGGTAAAAAGTTCCAATGAGCTGAACCACCCAGCAAATACATTTCGTATTATAGGGAAATATTTTAATGACATCTTCTTTTTATTATAATATCCATGATATGGCCGCCGTAACCAAGAGTTACATACTTAACTTGATCAGTCGAACATTCGACTAATTTTTCTGTTATATCTGGCCGAAGCGTGCCTTGAATATTAAATTCCTATACTTCAATATTTACGGATTTTTCGACATACGTCATTGGTAGCATAAAAGGACCATAAAAATTAATCCAGAAGCTCTAAATCGCTTTGATTAATATTGCAAATAAAATTTTAGTTAACATTTTAGCTGACCTCTATAGCGCCAACTCCGTGCTCATGTCCATTGATTGTTTGATGGAAAAAATTTTAATATAATTAATATTAAAACATTAATTTATCACCAAATAGGACAATTTCGCCTAAGCATGGTTCTCAGGTAAAGCTGCTTCATGTTTTTTTTTTTACAGTTTTTTAAGTACATTTTTACAGATTAACGCCATTATTCATAAACGATTGCTAAAGTTAATGAATGTTTTAAAGATGATTCTACCATACGAAATTCATACTATAAAGAAACTTTAAATTTAATAATTGTTTATGAATAACACGGCAAATATGTTGATTTTAAACGAACAGCTGATGGGAAATAAGCCGATCGTGTCAGCATTTTTTCATTCAAGTTTTATATATATGGATATTTTTGTGCTTTATGTTGAAACAAATGCTAAAGTGAAAATATCATAACTAACAATGGCCTCCTTAATATTAATTTGTATAAATAACATGAGGTTATGGCATTTATAAAACTGATATGATAGAGACGAGTTTATTTATGAGACTTTTTGGTGCGGCTGCTGGTGCATTTATGTATGTATTGCATGCGCAACATTCAAAGTCGACATTAAGACAAGTAGTAGTGCAACTCTCTAGCAACTTGGCCAATAAAAACGAGAGACATACAAACATTTTTACAGTAGTCAAACTAATTACAAGGTGTGCCGACAAAAGCCACCATATTAACAATAAACCAGTCTTAAATAGTTATAAATACAGTAGTACCTGGCTAGTCTGAAAATTAATTTTTACACAATGATTGCCACGATTCAGATACATGGCATATACATCCTCATAATATCGATTTTAGATTTATTTATCACTAATAAGTTCAATTAATTAATAATAAACTAAAGATCTCATTGCAACACCCCATTTTGTTATCAATCTGGGCTTGAAGGTACAGTGTGACGTCAGTGGATGTCAAGCAGCTGCACCCCGTGACATTCTTCACTCTTCAATTCATTCACATCTGACCGAATATGGTATGCAACTGTGATGTGTAAACAGGTGATTCAAAATCTGTTTCGAAGACACCGGAATATTTGAAACAGAAGACGAAAGAACTCATTGGATACATTAAGGTATCCAACTCTTTTTTTCGTTGTTTTATCGTAGCTATAAGAAAATATATTATATTGATATCAGATGTACTTGAAATCTATAATTTTTATTATTAATCTCTATGTTAATAGAAACATACCCGGTTATGTTTTGTGATTTCGAATCGTTATATCTCAGAAAGCTATTATTGTATTAAGCTGAAATTTCACTGTACCTCCTATGTATATCAGCTTATTTCGAAGATTGAGTAAAACTGGATTACAAGGTTAAAAATGTCGTAATTTTTTATAATTATCTCATACGTCAACAGTTGCATACCTGGGTATGTACAGTGCGATGCCTAATATGTTGATATTCGACTTTTTTCACTTAATTGAGAATTTATTAATACACTAAAACTCATTGTATTTATTCATGAAAAAGTTTGATTTTTTTAATTAGAAACTCTGTTTAATCCAATACTTCGCCACTTCTTAATATAATTTCTTCAAGGGCATATAAAATTGTGTGATTTAAAATAAAAGAAAGAGTACAAACATTTTATATAAAAAATAAGTGACTTTATGCTTCAAAAAATAAATATATTATAAGTTATAAAAATTAATAAATAAAACATTTTATATAAAATAACATTATATTGACTTCAATTTACCATACAACAAGTCATTTAGTAAATTGAGCAATTAATAGTTAATTGTATCACTAATTGCGTAAAACTCGAATTGCAACCCTGTTCATAAGTATGTTTAATAAGAACTTTGTTTAGGAAATTTGAGCAGAAAATTTCCTATGATGGCCAGAAAAATTTCAAAAAATATACATGCATATAAACGAAACAAACTGAATTTTCAAACAGACTGAAAAAGTAAATTAATAAAAAAGAACGAAATGGCTGGTGAGAAAGGTGCCTTTGAGTTACATTTGGCTGCGGCTTTCTCAAACTTTGTAAAATTGTTCAGTTTTTTTTTTCTTACGCACTGATAATTTTTAACAAAAAATCGATCGCAATGACTCCAAAAGTTTCATATTTCTATAATATGAAAGTAAACTTTCTTTTAAACTAAATTTTGCATCAATTTTTTAAATTTGTAAACACGAATATTCAAGACACACATAAAACAATTTTTTTTCAGCTGTCAAATGATAATTGAGTTAGCTAAACTGAGTTTTCGTGAGCACTAAACATAATTGCGCAATTAAAATTAAATTGACTCAATTAAAAATGCATGTTTGAACACGGTATGAGGCAAATTAATAAAGAGATGGAGAGTCTATAAACAAAACTTATATAGAAACAAAACGCAACTACAAAACAAAAGTAAAATCAAATATATACAGAAATTAATTTCGCTATAAAAGAAATTGTGTAGAATATTATTAATTTACCCCGGGTATGGTCGTATGTATAATATTTTTACTGTTTACGTAGAAGGTAGAGAAGCATTCATTTCTGGTGGATGCGTCCACTAATCGTAACATGCAATTAAGAATTTTTTCTTTGTTGTTTGGTACAAACTCCATACAGGTATCCTCCTCGTCCTTTTCTTATGATTAAAGTTCCAGACTAATATCCACTCCGTCTATCCTCCTTGTTGTATCCAGTCATCAGAGTTCCACCGCTGTAACGATCATTCGATGCCTGCTGGTCCTCTGGTGCCGTTGTTAGCTTTAACCTGGTGGTTGGTTCGAAAAAAAAGAAGGGGAAGCAAACTTTAATCCCATCATAAGGCTCAAAAAGTAAAATATATACATTCAACTAGGCTGCAACTAATTACTCCAAACGGAAAGAATAATCTGATTTCTGTTCGAAATATTATTTTATTTTATTGGACCCTCATCTATTTAATAATGAAAATTTGTTTTCCTATCGAGCTTGTCTTCCATTATTTTTGGCTTGTGGATAACAATTTATTGGCGCCGTATAATAGCCTGCATACCAAAGTGTGGTAGAGGCTTTAATTTTCTTTTTCTTCATCAATATTTGTTTTCTTTTGTTCAATAATATAATAACGTTTAATGCTATTTTAATGTTATCTCATGTTAATCACTGACCATTAGTCATTTTGAAGTATCACTAGCATTCGTTTTAAATCAAACTGACAGAAAGACAGTGAATATAAAATACTACCGCAACTGAAATGGCTGTATTGCGCTAACAACCGGTAGCGTTTGTTATCTTAGCGATGAAATATTTTCTTAATGTAAACACACACACACGTTAGCGTACAACGTTGGATGTGTGTATTTGTTTGTTTGAAATATAATTAATTTTTTACTTATAAAGTTTAAATTGAAATTGACATTAAAACATATAACGTGCATATAACAGACTTTTGTTTTCGAAATTAAGCTAAGAGAAAAACACCAGAATGAACTATAAGTTTATTTAGTACAATCATTGTTTACATTAACTAATTAAGTGTTCTGACATGTGCCATAAAAATAGCCAACGGCTTGTTGTTAAATGAGTTCATTAAATGTTTAGAAATTCTTGCTTAGATTGTGTAAATAATTATGCATATTTGTCGTCAAACTCGCCTTCATTAATCGAAACAAAATAAAATTAATTGAACGTAGAATTGCATATTGATAAATATAATAATAATATTATTATTTCTAAGAGGTCTTAATTACAGGCGTCGTTGTTCGCTATTTAACGTATTAACACAATTGTATGCGGTGACAGGTACACTAATAAAAACACAACTAAAAATAACAAGTACGAGTGGCATAAACGGTCATAGCGAATACTTATGTACATTACAGAAGGCAAAGATATATATATGCATTTAAAAATTTCATAGTAGAAATAACATATTAATGGAAGTCGCGGACAGCATCTCCTCCAATACTATTAAGACTGCGTACAGTTTAGATAACTACACCGCGCTTAATCCGATTTTACAATTCTAGAATGTTTCGCAAGGCTCAAGAGGATAGACAGTACCATGTTACTTAGTCCTATCTGTTACCATAGAAAGCGATAGCATTGATGTCAATTCCTTCGCTATTGTAAGATCTATCAAGCCACAGAGAATAACATTATGAACTAAATATCTTGTTAAGAATCCAACTAAGACATTACACGAGTTCTATTTTATTCTCCTGAATATCCTCGAGTATCAGAGTATCACCCAGTTTGCAACATCATAGTAGAGATTTAACTCACGATCACAATTTAATTCCATACCACCTGTAAATTTAGATTTCTAATTGCGATCAGACTATTTTCGAAATGGTTTATAGTACATCGCCAATTCTTTTCAGTGCCCCGGCTATAGCTAAAATATCTGCCGATAATAATAATAATAGTAGCAAAAGAAGTTTTTAGATATTTTGACTGCAACCAGTCCAACAGTTTAAAGGTCATGTGTAAAATTGCCTGACTGCCTGAGTCTTGGGGCTAACCTCGCAGTTATGAAAATATGTTTTTTATATCAGCCACAAGAGAATTTAATGGAATACTATTTTTATGTGTGGGCCGATGCTTCAAAGTCTATTTACTCGACTATAGAGAAGGCAAAGAATACCTCTCTTAAAAATCGTCATAATGTGGGGTGCGCTTCGTTATTTCATTTTTTCTATAGTCGAATGTACTCTAATTCCCTTACAGTTTCAAAGCGTTTTTTACAAGAGCGCATGCACTCAAAGTCAACCGCAATAGGCTTTTTTTTTGGCCGAACAGTTCGTATAAGGAACAAACTACCTTCAGAAATCTTCCCTGTCTCTTTTAATTTGAAAGGGTTAAAATCGATATATCCAGTTCCAGAGCAACGACTTGCATATAATACCTGAATCTCAACATATTAAAAACCCAAATAATTTAAAGGTAAAAAGTTAGACTACACCTTAGAAGTCGTCCAAGTTAAATTTTGAGAGTCTTCTTTTGAAGCTTGAGCAGTAACCGTACACTGTGGAGCGTTTCAATATTTTTCAACGATTCGATACAAGTAAAATGTTTCTATAATTGGAGCTGTTGGCTGTATTTATTGTCTGATTCAACAACTTCTTAATTAAATCGTTATAATATGCTATCATTTAAATACGTCATCTGTATTAATATATCCGAATAACATAAAAAGGAATAAGAATAAAAAGTCTTAAATAATATAAATTAAACCCATATCTATATATCAGTGCTATATTTAAAAACTTTTGCAGATCTCGTATGAAATAGTGCTGCCTAGGGAACTCCAGTTTCGAATGAGCAACTCATCAAAATGCCTCTTTTTATGCTGGATGGACAAGAGTCAAATCGTTGAAATTAACAGTAATAAAATTATTGTCGTTTGATTGTCAATGAGACACTAAAAGCATCTGACTTCAATCGATATCGAATATCGTTAATGATCTAAAATGATAGCAAAATTGGTGAATTTTGAATATATATTTTTTATCGATACGATTACCGTAATAAGAGTCAATATATCGGATTACTGGTACCAAGGGCTTCGGTATACCTCTCCACCAAGATCATCAGTATGTGTGAGTGTTCTTTCCAAAGTATATATATTCCTCTAGGAATAGACTCGATGGTAAGTTCAGTTCTGAAAACTGACATGATGGTAATTAGATCGCCCTCTAAACTTTAGTTGGAAATGTCATTCGACCATTGCTGATTGTTGTTTGAATTTCGGGCTAAGCAAGACCCGAAACCTGCGCTATATTTTTGTCAACAAAACTTCTGAAGAGGATAGTGTAGCGCCAGTTTGTCATAGCCGCTAACCCACACTTTTAACAATCACACAACGGTAAGAGCCCCGTCAGTTGAGGAAGTACTGGCAGTGATTTTGGAGTTAACTGTATTCAATAGTATTTTAAAATAATTTTTAAAATTGAACGAGGGCTGAAGCGGTGATTACAAGACTACAATGATATAGATCCCGTCAACGCTATATTCAAGATCAGTCTTATATATTGTGTAAAATTTTTCTGACCTGCTTTAAAGCAGGATTGTGTTAATTATTGTCGACTTGTCTTAATGACGAGAGCATATCACTGGACGCTAAACATTAACGACAGCAATTGACAACGTCATGCACCATAAGTGTAGGATACAACTGCCTTCTTCATCGGTTCCTACAGCAAATATATCACTGGCAAAGTAAAAAGTTCAAATAGGCTCAAAACTGTTTCTCATTTTCGTATCTGTATTCATCTATGCCTTTTTTCTTATTCTTGTATAATGCAGTGCACATCATCTGGGTGTCATATCAATTAGGAATTAAAGTATCAATTTATAACGTATCAAGTCCTAAAACTTTGATTTCTTGAAAGTTTTCTAAATAACAGGATATAAACGTCTTGTAATAGCCAGTATTGGCATATAGCACAGATATGCTGGGGCATCCTGTTTTCCAGAAACAATAGGCAAACAAACTTTTAATATATGTAAATTTTTTAGTTTGACAAAGTTTTATTTATTTTAAAAATACTCTTCAATATCAATATGGACACACATATATTTATTAATATAATAACACTTAAGTCATCACATTTTGTTGGCATTCCAAACTCAATTAATCTAAAAATTTAATCGAAAATTTCGAATTATAAGTTTTCTTGGAAATGGACTTAACAATACCACTTTACAATATGATTTCTCAAGTCGCCATGTGCGACAGAATCACCCACTGTTAGTCTTCCGTCAACTCTATAGTTATATCTGACGTCTACCTAAGAAACAAAATAATTAATGTCGTCATATAAATGCACAGCTCTTTGAAACTGAATACTTACATAAACACTGAACGGAAACAATGTACTGGCAACTGCAAAATTATATAACCTGACACTTTGGCAACAATTGTGTCCAATCACTCGTTGCCATAAATTTTAAACTCTTGACAATTGTCGTATGTTTCTTTGTCTGTCCGAATTCTGTAGGCACTCTAAAAATTTTCACTGACAAAAGTACTTGTGCATAAGCCTGCATATATTCGAGTTCATACATACACACGCGTAGCTATAAACACATGTCTCCACTAAGTGTTGTTTAATTTACAGCTAAAGATCAAGTACTTAAATTATTATAATATTTGCTTTCTCAAAAACTAGACATCTACTTAAACGGATTTCCTTGAATTACGAACAATAAAACAAGACACCCAACATGAAATAAAACAAAAAACCAAAATGTAACAACCAAAAGGAAAACGTGAATTAACAGCAACAGTATAATAATTTTATATAGTTTTGTAAATAATAGCAACAACACTAATGACGACTGACTGAAACGAAAATCGAACAAAATATAGAGAATAAAAACCCAAGACCTAATAAGGCGTCAACCTTAAAGGAGTTGCTAACACATTTTTACATCACTTTGCACAAAATAAATGTCTCCCATGTGAGTGCTGACAGCATGTCACCTACAAATGTCATTTAGGAAAACGTACAAAAACCAACAAGCGAGCGACCCAAACAAAAAAATATAAATAAAAATTAAATAAAACAAAATTTTACAAACAATAAACTCAAACCATTGCTGGTGTTATTTTTGTTGGGCTGTCATTACAAAACGAAAAAAATATATGTTTGTAGTTAACAGCAATGACAACAACAGCAGCAGCAACAATAGAAACGTACGCGGATCATGAGAGAATTACTTCAAATATCGCAAGGCTGCCGGATCATAAGAGCTAAAGAATTAAGTAGCACAAACTTATTATTCAAAAAGATATTATTTCATGTTTATAAGCTGCTTATGAAACAAATTTAGAATAGAAATTCAGTGCAATGAGAACTTTCTTCCCCGTCAGTTGTCTTTCGATCATGTGCTCCCATGCGTCAATAGGTTCAAGCATTCCAGCCTGATAAGCGAATATGTTAAGAGTGCTGTCGGCTTAAATAGTGAACACAATACTAAGACGCCTCAAATTCCAAGATTGGTCCCGCACTCTGTCATGTCTATGGTGTTAAATTTTTCAGAGCTGCGTTAGCTTAGAATTGTGTTGTTTGTTGTAGACTTTTCTCAAGGTCGAAGTTTAGTTCTGCTCGCCATCATGTTCGAAAAAAGCATTGTACAGCACCCTCTTTCGTCGGTAACGGCAGCATATAATATATATATATATATATATATATATATATATATTATTGAAGTGAAATTATCTGTTGTCATCTGTCCTCTTTGAACTATCCCTTCTATACAAGCTCAGGCATATATTGCGATCATCGTCTAAACGTTAGTCCAAGGGGAAAAAAACACGCGGCACTAAAATTATAACACACGAGAGGTCAACTTCAATTCAATAAATAGCTGTTCGTTCATAAGAAATCTATTGGAATAAATGCTGATATCCCTCTCCATATGCTCAGTGTGTATGTAACCATCCATGCTGAAAGTTGCATACAATCATTCGACTCTCCCCCGACTAAACGAGTGAAATCCGAAATGATGCCAATTTGCATCACTTTCCATGCGCAGAGCTGATAATAAGGCTATTTCCCTTCTATATAAGCTTAAAGATGGTAGTTCCAGCCTGTCTACAATTTTCGAAGTCGGTGTTGTTCGTGCCGCTCCACATAAAGTCTTTCCAGGACATTTTCCTTCACCTTCCGAAATATTTCCGAAGTTATTACAGAATTTCATTGTTTTAGTCTGACGCTATTAAATTCGGTAAACGTGGATTCCAATTAAAATCGCTTCTGTGCGAAATAATGTGTTTTCCGAAGAGGTCCTGAAACAGAGCCATTGTACCCAATGCAGTATGACCTATTGCTTCTATAGCCGGCTTAAAAAATTTTTCCAGCATCGTTCCATATTAAGCACCAATAACTTTGACTGAGGCAACATGTGCACTATCAAAGAAATATGGACCGATAATCCCTTCAGACGACACACCGCACCAAACAGTGCACTTAAGTGGGAGTAATTAAAGCAAATCCTGGAGTTTTGCTTCCATATGAAACTATTCAAGTGGAAAGGGTGACATTCAAAATGTTTTAATTGTTTTAAACTCTTCAATTTTAATTATGTGCTAATTCTTTTTTTTCCAAAATCTTTCTAAGAAATTCAAAGAGATCAATTGAAGGATTTCAGCTATTTCCTATGCGCATTTCACTGGGGCTAATGCAGATCATCAGGGACCCTTAACCCAACCTTTGTTAAACTAACTAAATATATTTATTTCAAGCTTCCATTTGAAAAAGTGCGAAGCTTAACACAAATATGAAGGTCATAACAAAAACTCACTGATCATTTTTCCTTTTTTATTTTCTTACGTTTTTATTCTACAATTGACTGACATATTGCCGACTCAAATTGTAGTTGTAAGAGAAATAATAATAAACATTCAAACACTGACGTTAGCTGTGCTTCACCCTGTATAAGAAAAAAGTAATTATCATCTTAAATGTTTAAAAATATGCATGCAGATCAGTTAATAGGATCTAATTTTACTTTCATTAACGCTTGTCCACCTACCGAACAAATTTATAAAGCCTTAAATAGTTCCAAACATTTATAACAAATCTGAAAATATATGCAAATCAATCACCAACAAATTCCGTGCAGAGCGATATTTACGAATACATATCGAAATCAGTTGAGAATTTTCCCATTAACCGAAGCCAAAAATAATTACTGGATATGAGAGAAATGTTTACTTGTGTGCCTGCATATGCACACATTCTCATTTTTGAATTTCAATAAGTGGTCGTCTAGAATACTTTCGGAACTGCCGCCTCTAGTTTGGTTGTCACCAACCTAAAGATGTATGCGAGATACAAGTTGAGTTTTTAGTCAAAATGTAAATGTAACATAAAGAAAGTGTCAAAGTAAGCATTATAAAAATGACAGAAGGAAGCCATAAATATTAAACCAACAACTAAAAAAATATAAGAAATTATCTTACGAAAAAAACTCAACAAATATCAAGAACAGCAAAGTTTATAGCCAGTGCAACAAGCACAGTAGTATTGACAACTACAGCAGCAGCAGCAACAATGTCAGAAGCAAATATAAAGAATATATATGACACACACGCACCAACTCAGATGCCACACAACTCACTCGCTCTGAAACCCCAAATCATGGTGTCGAAAAGCAAAATGTTGTAACAAAAGTAGAGGAGGTGGCATAACAACATGACAGCTCAACATTATTACAGTAGGGGTATGAACAAACCTAAATCAACACCTCGTTGTCAACAGCATCATTAAAACAATAATTATTTTAATCATCACTTTTAGTGGCAGTTTTAATTTGTAAATAAAAAGTGGTAGTTACTGACAATATCGAACACTTGTGATGAAAATATCAAATGTAAATAATCGTTGAATGAAGTTAAAATAGATCGCCTAAAGCTGTAAAATATTATAATTCGTTTAATATATCAGAAAGTATATATATTAGAATATATAAGACTTAAGTATCACATCAGCACTTTTTGCCCAAAGTTCCATCATATAAATCACTCCATCAGCTCCAAACGAAATGTGTCAAGAAGCTGTCCTCCTATATCTTTCAATTATATACGATTTATATCTCCCATTCTGGCGTTCTTTGCTAAATGAATTCAATGTCGTTTGTAACATCATGACTGTTGCTTTCTAGGGAACTCTCCCACATTAAATTTAAGCGAGTTTTGTGTCATTTATCACATGATTGAATTTATATGTACACTTCAACTTACATTAACAAAATCGTGTGACAAGTAAAAGACATAAATCTACAAATTTAATTTTTGGTATAAAATACGTTAATCTACAAATTTTATTTTTGGTGTAGTTTTTATGTTGTTATAAGGTGTTACTGAAATTAAGGTTTTTCCTTACCATGGAACTTATATATTCCGTTGTATTCATAAGAAATTTCTTAGGGTTTTTATGGAGTTGTAGAGCTTTAAAATGAAATAGAACACGAGATTTACTGAATTCGAAAGATAATCTGCTGGCTTTATAATATAAATATGACTTCTGGTATATGATCGCCAGAGCTGGCTTGAAGGTACTCTAATCTAAAGATATAATTTTCGATGACTTCTTCCAACTTATAATAAGTGGGTGTATATCGGCAATAACGCGTCGGCTGTTGTCAGCCAAGTGGTTATTCCTTTCGGGCTTATAAGCGTAGACTAGCTGCTTTATATATCTACATACAAAATGTTCCAGCTGTCTTAAATCCCACAATCTTTCAAGTTAATTGACGGTTAAATGAATCACTTGACAGCTGAAAATTTGACTGCCAGCTAAAAAACTTTACTTTAACTTAAAGTCTTAAATCTTTACGAAAAACATTTAAATTTAAAAATTTTGCCTTAAAAAATTTTATTTATATAGTGTTCTTTTCAGAGCGTCACAAATTTAAGTTGACTTCACTGCTTTATTTGAGCACCCATTAAACAGCTGATAGTTGATTTTTGTTAAGTTTGCTTTGATATTTCATTAGGAGTCGACTTCCACCAGAGAAACGCGCGCAAGTTGTTGACATTTTCAATCAAAATAATTATTATATTCGTAAAACTCATCCATTCAAAATATTAAATTCCGACGAAGCATAACTCTGGTTGAATGGGTACGTAGGTAAGCAGAATTGTCGGATTTAAAGTGAAGAGAATCAACAAAATTTTACCAAAACACCACAACATACACAGTAAATTATTATTTGGTGCGCTTTATGAGCAAGTAGAGTCCTTGGCCCTTATGCCTTCACAGACGATGATGGTCAGAATGTTACTGCCAATGGTGCAAGGTATAGGAATATGATTCGAAATTTTTCCGTAACCTAATTACGTGGCATTAATCTTGCTGGCATGTGGTTCCAACAGGACGGAGCCACATGCAGCACAGAGGACGCTACAATTACTCAAAGACACTTTGGATGAAAAAATTATAGCACATCATAGCCCAATTAATTGGCCACCAAGATCGTGTGATTTGTTTTCTTTGAAGCCCCAAAGTCTCTTATCTACGTCAATAAATCCCAAACAATTGAACATCTGAAAATCAACATTCTAAGAGTTATCGGCGACATACGGACGCAAATACTATGAAAATTTGTTGAAAATTGGTGTTCGATATTGCACCTTCTACGCACCAGCTGTGGTGGAAACATGGCAGAGATCATATAATTTCATAAAATTTGCTTTCCAATTAAGACAGATTCATTAATATTAAAAATATATTATGATTTAAACCTGTATCAATCTATTAAAACACCTTTTATACATATATTTAGTTTCATATATATTATTAAAGGTCCATGCCTGGAGCTATTTTTTTATCTTTTCTGAATTCTAATACCAGTAAATTTTTTTTTAATCTTATATATGATGGAGGTTTATAAAACAAAAGAAAAGATTTGTTTTAGATGGTTATTTAATCTATCAAATAAATTAATTGTTCAACCCAACCTGAATAGCTCGGGGCCTGAACAACCAATGTAAATTATGGAAAGTGAGTTTCGAAAATATGGACTCTGTTCGAAATATATAACGCGTGAATTTTGTGTAGCGATGAAGATCACTTTTATTTGAATATAGACGTCAGTAAATAAGACATGATAATCTTCAAGTGTATTTTGGGAGACTGTTACATTCAGAAAAACATACTGTTTAGTGTTATTTATGATCTGGTGAAATCATTGGTCCGTAGTTGCTTAAAAAAAAGATGATTTTTAGCCAGTAGTGGCTCTATAGAGCCAATCTCACTAATATCGGCGTTCACCAATGAATAAATAAATAACATGAAACGACTGCACATTTCATGTTACACAGCTCGTGGCACAATTGACTCACCGCAGGAAACGTTTGGTAACCGCATACTTTCACGTTTCGGACTTTTGCATAGGCCTCTAAGATCGTGTGATATAACACCGCTAGTCTATATTCTGTGAAGATATGTTAAGTACTAGTCTACGCCGAGAAGCTCAAGACAATTGAACACTTGAAAAAGTTCGCGTTCTAGGAAATAGTCCTCGAAGCTTTCGCCTCCAGCTTAGAGTACTTCTGAGCTCGCCATGGCGTTTATATTCCAGAAGTCATATCATAAGAATATCCTTCAAATCTAGTAAACTTCATGTCAATTTAAAAAATTCATCTTTATTTTATTATATTTGAAAGCTCTAAGCCTCCATAAAAAACACCTTTTGTTTTTGGGTGTCGTTTAGAAATATTCTGGATTTTGTACATGGATTTATAAGCATAAAAACCCTTTAAATTGTTTGTAGATCTTAAACTTTTATGTATAATAAGTCATCACTGCGTTTGTTGTATATAATGTTGTAAATAATGTGAGCAGCTTTTCGTTGAGTTGCTACAACTTTTGACAAGGATGAACCGTGACTTTACACTAACAAAAACTTAAATGTTTGTTGTAACGTTATATATATGTGTATATATATATATATATATATATATATATATATATATATATATATATATCATGTTTATATGTTGTATATATCATGTACTTCTGTTATATAATGAGAAGTATACAAATGTCTATATTTAGGTTGCTAAAGCTGCTATTTTCAATAAACAGTACAATAAATAATACCCCCACAAACCTAAAAAATTATTTGTATGAACGACTCACTCTTTCTTGCGTGAATTACTTTTACCATATTCTCAAATATTATAATGCCCTAATAAACAAATTTTATTTTTCGCTAACGACAATTTGCTGTTGTCATATTATAACCAACTGTTTGATAATAAATAACACTTAACTCAAAGCACTACTTAACATATAATTTATGGCAAGAAATTGTTGAAATGGAATTGTGGTAATAGAAAAACCGCCCGAAATCTTTTATGATTGCTTTCATATAAAATAATAAAAACATCACAATAATCAACAGTATTCAACAGTCTAAAAGTACTTTACCCAAATTTTTATTTTCGAATATAAATCGTTAAATTAATCTCAATTTAAAAACGAATAATAAAAAGTTTATATAGTGATAAATATTTGCTGCCATGAATTGCTTTTTGAAAACACTATTGATTATGTGAATGTGACTCTAATTTTTAAGATACACAATGAGCAACCAGCAAAACTTTTAAAGCCTTTAATAAACATAATTTATTGTTATTTGACTTAATTTTTAATGTATTTATGGGTATATAATGAAATATCGGCTAGATTAAAAATATTGGTTGTTATTTAGCAACCCTCATATGGCTGCAAGAGAGAAGAAGAATTAAAACTAAAAATTGTAAGACAACATAATATCATAGATTTTTTATTATTTCATTATTAAGGGTTTGAAAGTCTTATAAAATTTTGAACTGTAGTTAGTGATAAAAAGAATTATTTACTGTTAGGGTCAGTAGGGCATTATTCAGGCAATTTGCGAAAATACTTATTGAGGATATACAGTCTTGGAGTATAATTATACCCTTCACCTTCACCTTCACCTTCAGTCTTGGAGTATTTTTATACCCTTCACAAAAAGGTTTGCCGTTTCGTAAAGTAATTTCGTCGATATGATTATGGAACCCCATAAAGTATATATATTCTTGATTTTTATAAATAACAATGGCAATTGAGCGATGACCGTCTGTCTGTACGTGAAATCGGTTTTCTCAAGCCCCCAAAAGAGCTAAAAGCTTCATTCTTGGACTGATAGATTGGAAATGAACTTAAATAGAGTGGTATTGACATTCGGAAATACGGTTCCAGAGCTGGGAAGTTTACACCAATTTCTCGACGCAAATCTTAACACCAACAACCAATTATATTTTTGTTTATTTATAAATTGAATCGATTTGATACTTGGAAAGCCTCACTTGACTATTAAAAACTAAAAAATAAAATTTTTTTCCAGGTATGGGATATTAAAAGCAAATTTTTTGGCACATTCGTTTTATTGTGGTTTTTAGTTTTTCTTATATATATTAGTTTTTATTATAGTTTTTCTTATATATAACCGCTTTATACGTCATAAAGATTTGTATTGATGAAAAAAAAACGTTTAAAACTAAAATTTCTTTTCCAGGGTTGGGAAATATATAACTTTTTTATATATTAACGTAACCAAAAAGCAACTAACGTCGTTTTTTACTAGTTAAAACTATTTCTTAACTCTGACAAACCAAAAATTATTATAAAATTTGAAAAACAAAATAAAAATTTCGATTGCAGGGTTGGATAACTGCAATATTTTGTAGTATATGAGTGTGACCAAAATGGCTACAAATGTGTAGTTTTTCTTAAATTAAACCACTTTTCACATTATGAAGATTTGCATTGATAAAAAAATTTAAAATTTCGTTTCCAGGGGTGGGAAATTTTTTAACTTTTTTTATTCATAGAAAGAAGTAACCAAAAATGCAACTGAATTGGTTTTTTTTTGCTAACTAAAACTGTTTTATAACTTAGAAAGAACAAAATCGGTACTTAAAAATATACATGTAATGCCAGACGTAAAGAGTATATAACATTCGACACAGCCGAAGGTAGGGCATTTACTTCAAGTGTTGTTATTTGTGATGAATCGGTGCATCCCTTTAGAAATTATTCCAAAAACCACTTGGGGAAGGGCCTTTCCTCAAGTTCTTTTATTGTGAGATATCTTGAAATCTACCTGTTTGAAACGGTTAATATTGAGATAAAGTTTCGCCACACTTTTCAGAACGCTATTAGTTTGGTTTCAGTCGGTTCCTTCTTTCAAAATTTATACACATTTAAACAGATACGGTTAAAAGTAGTGAAAGTAGTCTGAAAAGTTTTTAAGTAGTAATTTAATAACATATCTTATACCATAAAATTATATAGACGAGTTCTTTTAAGGAAAACTTTGTTTATATGAAATATATTTTCATATAAAGATATTTTACTGAGGAGATACTTCAGACATGGTATTTCAGAGGTACTCCTAAGCATTTCGACAATTCGCTCGTGGCTAAGATTATATAGCAAAGATCACACAGCGACTTAGGTGTCCATGGTTCTGTGATATTTGGTGAAATACCAAAATAATTCAAATAGTGCAATTGTACTGCTGGAGTAAACTTGTGTGCGTGATTTTTTTTTATAAACTGGCCACAAACATTGCAGAAATTGTCTGGATCGTTCAAACACTCGAACACACGTAGTCTTTTACTCATTGTCTTCCTTGCGTTTTCTAAATATTAACTTCTTTACACTTTCACAGACAGTTTTGAAATGCAATTGATAACCGTGTCTCCTTATGTTTAAATATGTATGAGCATGTAGTGCTGTAAATAAATTAAAAAATAATATACGAAGACTAATTTGTTTATTTTAGATTAAGTTCAAATGTATTTATTCGTAAGCTGTGCAAATAATGAAAATCAAAAAATCGTGAAATAGCGGAATTTCGGTCGTTTACCAAAAAAAATAATAAGTCGGCCATTTCTCATCAGATTTTGTTAAGTAAGGGCTTATTTTCTTTGGAAAAGTGTCAGCTATACGTAAAAAAATTAAAATCGCTGTTAAAATCGCGTTTAATATCTTATATGAATTTTTATATGAATTTTTCAGCCACATTTTTACTAAAAAAACCCAGTTTTTTAACCTTTTTAAGCCGCCAACATCAAAACTACTAACCCGATTTGAAAATTTTCTGAGAATAAGTTGTAGATGGCTCAATTGTCTTTAATTTGAGTAGTAGTAGGATATAATAGGTCAAAGAAGACTAAAGATATGCTCAAAATAGTAAGTGTACCTCCAAAAATTAAAAAAAAAAAATTAAAAAATTTGTATCTCGCAAACCAATCGACAGAAAAATTTTTAAAATTCATTTTCGTGTTCAGTAGGTCCAAATCCATGAGAAAAAGTATGCTAGAAACAAATAACAGACAAAAGTTTGTTATTTGTGACCTAGTGATATGAATAGTTTTTGTATTAAACATTTCACTTGTTAAGAAAAAGTTTGCTTCAAACCATAAATCAAATTCCTTGTTGACACTCATATTCTCATTTCTGTGCTAAAGTATTATAAAGATAAATATTTTGTGCGACTATTGTGCTGTTCATATACAAAAAAAATAAAATAAAATAATAATGATAATAACACTCATTTTAAACAAAATATATTATTCATTATAGATGTAAATAAATTTTCTTTGCATTTGTTTGGGGAATATGATTAATGATGGCCATAAATTTGTCTACATACCAACATTAGCAAATTATTAATCACTGTGTTATTGCTAATTTGTGGCCCAAATATACGTGATTTTTGAGCAACAGACAACCGTCATTTTAATTTGATATTTTGTCTAGTTTCGGACAAGAGCCACTTAAAGATAAACATACAAAAAATATATTTCATGCCAACAAAACAGAAAAAGCCGTCAGTTAGATTGAAATATAATTTTACCTACTCCGAAGTTTTATGAAATAACACCACTTAAATGAAATAATTAATCATGGAATAAATTTACAATATCGATTATGATTTCCTGCTTTTGTTTCATACTCATACATCAAAGATTGATAATTTTTCATACAAATACATTCATTATCAAATGAACGAGGTCAGTGTGAGAAGTATTCTTTTTAACGGAGCTTACAAATGTGATTGTGCTGAGGTCAATATACGATTATAGAGTAACTGATCATTTTCCCAAATAGCGGTTTGCGTGATCTAATACAATAAATTTTTTTATATATCACTTTAGTGAACCGATAATATAACAATGAAATTTTAATTTTGGATTAGTATATTTGTAATAATATAATAAAAATCTATAACATATTTGTTCCTCTTGTTTGATGTTACATAATTATATATATATATATATATATATATATATATATATATATATATGTACGGTGTTATTCACAAATCATTATTAAATTTAAAGTTGCTTTACAGTATGGATTTTGTTCGGCTAAAATACCTTTAAAGCATTAATTAACTGTAACAAACGTTTGTGAATTAGCACGTTAGTCTTGATGAATATAAATATAACTTTGAGATTAATTTTTATTATGGAGCACCCGCAATGATGGTAACGGGGCCTCATATAATATAATTATCACTCAAATGAGAAATTCCGAATATACAGTCTTGAGATAAATTGTTATTAGAATTGATGAAGCCAACTTATTAAGTAAAACCGACTTCTCCAAGTATGAACTACGTGTAGTATTTTCTATTTTACGATTTTTTATAGCGTGTTCGTAGAGATATTAAAGTTTTCATATTCTTATATAAAATATTTTACAAATTAATATTAAAAATATTGGTGCACAGATACCGACTATTGACTATGATCATTATGGTGTTAATACGTGAACTAACACTTCCGTGACTGACTATACACGACTTGTGTTTTCACTTAAAAAGTAGCAGCGTATTTAACCACCGAAAAGTTTCCACAAGAATCGGACCTCTACCAGTTATCTGAGGTACACAAAACTCTCGATAGAGAGTGAACGATCAGTGATCTGGCTGCACTTGAAAATAGTTTCAATAAACAAAAACAAAAAAAAAAAAAGAGCACGCTTTTACAGAAAATCAAACTAAAAATTAAAATAATTTTTTTATTGAATTTAGAACATTAAGAAAATGCACAATATGAGAATTATATTAAAAGAAAACGTTGGGCACTCGAAATGCACAAAATAGGCCACAAAGCGCTCAGGCATATTTACCTCAATTATACTTGTATTTTCTTTTAAAATTTATTTCTAAAAAATGTTTAGTTCGAGCTTCTTAAAAAGCGTGTTTTTTAATCCTTTATTTCACTATTTTTAAGTGCCGTCAGGCCACTGATCATTTAAACTCTTTCGAGAGTTTTATTTTTATTTCAGAATTTTGTAAAGAAATCTTGGGAAATTTGAAATGGAAGAATACACATCAGATCAGCGATCAAAACGTGTTGAATTCAATTTTGAAATCAACTGTCAACTATTTTGACGCAGCGTGCTATCGCTTTTTTTTCTTTTATTTTTAAAGTGGCCATTTCCATTTCAATTGTTTCGCATAGAAGCAAAACTCCAGGATTTGGGTTATGGAGAATCCAAGGACATTTCATCAGCATCAATTATAGCCACTTAAGTCCACTGTTTGATGCGGTGTATCGTCTGAAAGCATTATCGGTCCATATATCTTTGAAAATGCACCTGACGCCTCACTTACAGTTAACGATGCTCAATATCAAACAATGCTGGACAACTATTTGAGGCTGGCTGTAGAAACCTATCCACAGTTGTGGTTACAACAAGAGGAAGCAACAGCCCATACTGCAGCGGGTACAATGGCTCTATTACGGGTCCTCTTTGGACAACGCATTATTTCGCACAGAAGCGATTTCAATTAGGTCCCACGTTCATCGGATTTAACAGATCCCGACTGCTATATTTGGGGGCTATTTGAAAGAAAGGGTAAACGTAAATAAACTAGCGACAATGCCACATTTAAAACAAAACATTATCAATGAAATTCATGTTGTAACACCGGAAATTTTCCGAAGAGCTATTCAAAATATATTGTAAAATGCACGAGTTCGTGAAGCCGAAAATGGCCACTTGAGGGTTATAATTTTTCATAATTTAATAATATTTAATTGAAAAAGTTATTTAATACTCCAACTCTAACGGTTTTGTAACACCCACCCTGTATAAAAGAGTTTCAAAAGGTCAAAGTTTTTACCTAATAAATTAATTGTATGCTGAGTCAACTGGTATAAAATTGTGGATTTTTTTCTATGGCAGAACTATAAATAATGCGATAAGTAACACACTTCCCTCTGAACTTAAAAGTTTCATTTCAGTTTAAAAATGTGTTATAAAAATATTAATGATTATGTAAAAGAAAATGATGGATTGTTTTCTGACAAATACATGATTTTAACTCATGCTTAAACACCCAAATTACCAAGCAATTTTTTTAAATTTTTTATTTTTTATTTCATATACAAACATTAAATATGTTATGAAAATTAGTATATTTTGACTAAGATTGATATGTTTTTACTTGTTAAGTATGTGGTATGAAACAAGCCATAACACACATCAATCAAAAAACGTTAATAATTTGCTTTGAATAAATCTACTATTTAAAACAACACTAAGAGCATACAATTTTGTATATATAATTGTTAATTTTACTGAGTGTATTTCAATGAATACAATTATTAAATAAATATTTTTTAATAGACTTTCAAAATAATTTTAGCCTTCAAAGCACAACTCAACTTTCTCTTCACATTGATGAGGCTGCGTTTGATGATTTTCAATTTGTTTGTTTGTTTTGTGTTACGGATTTCAATTTCTTTCATTGATTTACAACTGGCTCGTTGGTCTAGGGGTATGATTTCCGCTTAGGGTGCGGGAGGTCCCGGGTTCAAATCCCGGACGAGCCCTAGAAAATATATTGTTTTTGAGTGCATTTTTTGTGGCCAAATTTTCAGAGATTTAAAGGTTGCCTTTTGTTTAATTTGCTTTGTAATTTCATTACACTAGAGCAAAGCGTGCAAATTGTTGACATTTTTAATCACATCAATTTTTCAATTCGTCAAAGTCATACTTTCAAAATTTAATTTTCCAATGCATTGGAAGGTAATTAAGAAGAATTGTCGCATTTGGAGTGAGCAGAATCCATAGCTTTTGTAGAAATACGATCACAATCATAGTAAAGCATAAAAGCATATTTCTTATAAAATTTAATTTAAAATTTGTGGAAAAAGAAATAACAGAATTAAGGTAAAATTAAAGTGCTATACAATTCTCAAATATATCAACATAAATAATTTGTTTCCGCTTATAACAAGATGTTGTTAAAACTGAGAAAAAGGACATTTCTTCCACTTTCAGGCCATTCATTTATTTTCTTTGAACATCAAATTTTTTAGTTTCATCCTCCATTGAATATAGATTTAAATTAGTAACGAATTTATACAGCCGAAAAGTGTCTGGCCGATAACTTTAACCCTTTCGCCCCTATTGGGATTATATATCCCAGTGACGTTCCTTACTTCATAACTTTTGTTTTTCTTTTTATAATTTAATATATATTAAATATAAATATACTATAGTATATCCCAATAAAGCTAGAATGTTTACTTGTGGCTAAACAAAGAAATAACTGTGGGATCTGTGATCCCAATAAGTTTATCAAGCGGAATCTATGATCCCAAAAAGGTTTGCAAATAAAAATTTGACGTGTAATGTCCCAACGAAAAGCGTTATTGGGATTATATGTCCCAGGATGATGCTAAGGATATTTTAATTCTAAGGGCCCTAAACGTCTTATATTTTTGCATTTTAATTGTATTTGACTTCACAATTGAAAATATCCTATCAGGTTTCGCAAAAGAACTCCGGGGTGAAAGGGTTAAGTGGTGCCCTTAACTCACTATCGCAAATATTGCATATGGAGCCCATAAGCGTCCTGGCGATTACTGATATAATCAAAAATTAATACCTTTGCCATATAAAATAAAAAAATTTTACCTAAGACGCTTTTTCATCAGGGGAAAAAGTGTATGAGTGACAAAATTTCATGTGGGTTACTTCTACAACAAAGTAGAAGTTCCAAAACAATTTTAGTATTATAGAATTGCAAAAATATATACGTTCAAAGCCCAGCTGAGGTGTGAGAAATAAAGACCTCAACTTTACAGTTTAAATACTCGTTATTTGCATTGCAGACGCAGGAACATTTACAGGGGTATTTGAACATTTTTAAGCTCTCAAAATATGTACAAGAAACTATAGAGTTGAACTTCATATTTGTGAAGCTTAAATCCCATAATAAATAATAAATATAATTTCTTAATATCAACTGAATTCTTTTTGAATGTGATTTTATTTTTAATTTTTTTTTATTCTTTTTGTTTAATAATACAAAAATTCTTGGAATTTGTCTACTGCCCTGCTAAAATATTATTATCGCTTGTTCTCTATAATTCATTTCATTTTATTACTGGTGTTATAAATTATTTATAAGTTATGAAAACTATGAATTTTTTATACACATGCTAACGTCATATAGAAGCATGCGAATAACTTTTGCACACACATATTCATATACATATTTCTGCTTTAATCGCATCATAAATAATCTATTAAATAAATGGCTTATTATATCGCATGTTATTCATACATATTTATGATGTGAGCGCGGCATTTACTGTATTGAAGTTTTCATTTTCATATTATTATTTATATGCTTGCAAGGAAATTCAAAACGTTAAAATAAGTTGTTAGATTATTTATGGATTAATAACTATGAAAGGTGAATTTTGGCTAATCGTTATTTAAATAACAAACAAAAATTATGTTTTATCAGTCATGATCATATATAATATTCTTTACGGTTACACAAGTTTTTTAGAGCCTCAATATTAATTTTTTTATATATAAATTTAATTAAAATCATACACACAAAATATGTTATTTAGTAGAGTAAAATTTTTGACAAGTTAGAACATATAAATTGTACTTACCATTTACGACTTTTAAGATCATTAATGAATGGTAGCTCATAATGAATAAGTTCATAAATGCATAAGAATTGCGAACAAATAACTTTATAAAATGATTTTATGTTCGATAAAACTATATATTGGACTTTTTGAGTAAAAACATTTTTATATATAGTTTGTTTTACATATCAAATAAATTCAATTTCAATTTTCAATAACCACTTAATGGATTTTTAAAGATATACGGCCTTATTCATTAACAAATTTTTAAATAAGATAAGAAGCATATAGTGGGTGTTTTTATAGAGTGACAGAAGTTGAAAGAAAAGATATCGAATGTTTGAATGTTCAATAACATTCTGTATTAATATATAATTTTAATTTAATTTAGAGTTTCATTAATCTAAATTGGGGAATGTACAGTAGAAAATCAATTGTCTATTATTTTGACGCAGCGTGCTTGTTGTTGGTTTTTCAATATGCGTAGTGGACCTTTAGCACCCACAATATACCACCAACATGGTACAGTGAGACGATTTCCATGCACCGAAAGACCACGTACGGTCCAAACGGAACAATATATCCACCGTTTTGTAAACAGTGTGCAGAACAGTAAAGGTCCATTTCGGCCACATTGCACAAGTTCCCGTATAGGTGTCAGCTAAAGCAAGATTTCTAGTAGTTACACTACAAACAACGGCTTGATTATTCCATTTCATTCCGATTAAAAGTACAAGAAAACTGCGATTTCATTGAAATTTTAATAATTTCCATTTTAATGGTTTCGTATATGAGCAAAATTCCAGAATATTTCCTACGGAGAATACAAGAACAGTTTATCAGGAACAATTACAATCACTTAGAGTTACTATTCGGTGCATTGTATTGTCTGAAAACGGCCATCTCTGCTATGAATGGTGTCTACAGTACATCTATAGCTGTGGTCAAATGCCGACTATCTATAAATGAGATAGCGAGGCATTTGAGAGTGACACTTCTTTGGGTACAGGGACATTCCGACTGTCCTGGCGACCTCGCTGCTGACTACATTGCCTGAGAAGGGACAGAACTGAACAACTCTATGACCTATCACTTCACAGGCATTCCCATATCGCACTGCGAGTTCTTGATTCAGAATGAATCATATAAACTCGCTCAAATTAGATTTGAAAACGTAAACAATTGCCGAGTGGCAAAGGCCACGTGGCTCCGCTATGACCCACGCAGAACACACGACCTTCTTAACTACAGCAAGGTACGACTGCGTCTACTTGTGAATGTGTTAACTGGACACTGTAACTTTGGGACCCATTCAAGAAGGATGGGTCTAGAATACAACGACTTTTGCTGAGTCTGTACTGATGAAGAGGAGGAGGAAACTGTACTCCATCTTCTATTTCAGTGCCCTGATTTGAACACTGCTAGGGCAGTGGCACTACGCTTCAACTTTCTGCCAGACGTAGATAGCCTGGCGAGTGTAGAGCTTGTTAGAATATCGGCCTTCCTAGTGAATACAGGAAGGCTTAATGCGATAGAGGACAACTCATAAGTAGTCCTCTGCTTAAGGGTATTACAACGGTACCGAATGAACGGACACAAGTGCATTTTCTGGATAATGGCCCTAACAATATAAAGTAACCTATCATCTGAAAGCATCATCGGTCCATATTTCTTTGAATGACGCACATGAATCATTCTGTAGAAATTTTCGAGGCCGGCTGTAGAAAACCACCCACAACTGTGGTTTCAAGAAGATGGAGTAACAGTTCGTTTCTCCATCACCATTATCACCATTAAGCGATATTAAACAACATTCAAACCCTAACGGTAGTTTTGCGCCACCCTTGTATTTACAATGAAGACGTTTGGGACGAGTAAAAATAGAGTAACATGTTTATTAAGTTCGAAAATAACCCGCTGCAGATGCGATTGTAAGATAAGGACGTGTGGACAGTAGGAAGTTTAAAGGATACTTTTATAAAATTAATTTATAGTTTTAAAAGCAACACAACGACTACTTTCGTATTACAAAATCGTAAATGTATATATTTTAGTTAAGATTTTTTTGCTTCAAGGTTTAGATATCTAAAAGAGCATCACTTTTACAGAAAACTAAAAAACAACAGAGAACTAAATTCACAGACTATCACAGAAGTATAAGTCTGTGTAAATTATAAAAACTAAATACTATAAAAAAAAACCATATATTCTTGCCACAGTGATTTAATGATTTGATGTGAGGGATTATGGCAACAAAAACTTTCCATTTCAACAGCCACTGCGAAAATTATCAAAGAAAAAGTGATTTCATTATTTGAACCAGAGTGTGATATTGTTTTATGAAAATATGTGTAAATAAAAAATGAAACTGTTTAAATTAAGTAAAATTAAATATGACAAGAGCTGAAGGATTTATAACTTATGCAGTTGACATGGCTGAGGAATTGTAGCAAATTTTGTAGTCTTTTATAAAATTTACTATTATTATTTTTTTTATTGTGTAATTGTGCGAATATTATCTTGGCAGGCAAATAAAGTTTATTTTCATATTTATTTTGTAAATACAGCTGCCGTACATGAAAACGTTATTGTTTAGAATGTGAATCAAGAGCTAAATATTTGAATAAAATGTTCCTGGTTATTTTATCTTGTGAAAATAACAATAATAATAAATAACTAAAAGAAAACTAATAGAACCTCTGTGGCAAATAAAGTATTTAGTAAAGTTATTTCAATTACGCATTAAATGCAGTGATATGAGAGATACTCGCCAGATTGTATTCTACGTTCTTTAAAAATTTTGCAAACCCCATTCAAATCATGTGTATGACATATTTGAACAAAAAATGTGTGTTTGTTCATATAAACAGTTTTCTTAAGAATTTCGTTTTAGATGTATATTTGATATATTTTGCTAATATTAGACTATCAAACTGATATGAAGTTTGCAAAATAGATAGCGTCTTTTTTTTAGTATGTCACAATTTTGAGTTGACATCACTGCTTTATTTGAGCATCCATTTGACAGCTGGTAGTTGCTTCTTGCTTAGTTTGCTCTGAAATTTCATGATGAGTCGTTTTACACTAGAGCAACGCGTACAAATTGTTGAAATTTTTAAGCAAAATAATAGTTCTATTCGTCAAAATTATCAGTTTGAAATTTTATATGCCAAAGAGCCCCATTTCTGAATGAGTAAGCCGAATTGCCGCATTTGGAGTGAGTAGAATCCAAAAACAATTACTGTTGGTTCGCTTAAAATACTGGCAAAGTCATTGACCTATGTGAGTTCAAAAATGATGATGGTCAGAATGTTAGGAACAGGATTCGAAATTTTTTTTTACCTCAATTACGTACCATTTATGTTAACAGACGTACTTACTATTTTTTTTTTTGGGAAAACAAAAACCTCAGCGGCGCTGCCGAATCTTATATACTCTTCACTAACGTACGTCTGGCGTTACATATATTTTTAAGTGCCAATTTTGTTCCTCCTAATTTATAAAATAGTTTTAGTTAGCAAAAATAAAAGGACGTCAGATGCTCTTTGGTTACTTTTATGAATGAAAAAAAGACATACATTCCCACCTCTGGAAACGAAATTTGAATTTAAAAAAATTTTTTTTTCTAATACAACTAATTATGAGCCATGAAATAGTTTTATTTAACAATCATTTGAAATTTCTAACCATTATGGTTACTTTCACGTACCAAAACATATTGCAATTATCCATTACTAAAATCGAAGTTATAATTTTTTTTAATTTTGATACCAAATTTGTTTTTTCTGAGCTAAAATATAGTTTTAATTAGTTAAAAAACGACGCTAGTTGTCCCTTTGGTTACTTTTATGTGTAAAGAGTTTTAAATTTCTCATCCCTGGAAACGAAATTTTAATAATATTTTGATTTTTATTATCGATGTAACTTTTCATAACGTATAAAGTATTTTTATTTAAGAAAATTTAAAATTGTTAATAATCTTGGTCACTTTCATGTACAATAAAATATTGTACTTGTCCAACCCTGGTTTCAAAATTTTTACTTTTTTAAATTATTGATTATAAATTTGTTCTTCCTAACCTATAAAAATGTTTCAGCTAGCAAAAAATAAACAACATAATTGTTGCCTTTTTGATTCCGTGTATGTATAAAAAAATGTTCAATTTTCCAACCCTGAACGGAAAATTTTAATTTATAAATGCAAATCTTCATGATATAAAAAGCGGTTTTAATTAAGAAAAACTTAATATATAAATTTTTTTTTTAATTTTTAACAGGCACTTGAGTCTTCCCAAAGCATAAAATACCCACGGTTGCCACTCTAAATTTTTCTTCGGGACCAAAATCCATAAAAAAAGAACCAAAATAAAAAAAGAGAACCATTTTTTTAAATTTTATTTGCATACCAACATAATACAATACTTTTTACACTGAAGTCAAATTGTCAATTTCTGAATTCTAAAGAAAAGTAACAATCGATCAGTGGTGCCAATATAGCTTTTTGATTTGCTACTGTGGGTAGGTAATAATCGATTACTATCAAGTGCTGTAAACGAATCAATTCTTTTACTTTATGTGAAGAGTAATAATTTTCGTAAATACATTTTTACAGGCATGAAAATACTTTCAAAATTTATTTATATTATAATCGTTAACTTTTCATAAAAGAAAAAAAATTAACCAGCGAACCAAACGTAAAAAAAACAAAAATTTTTGGTTCAATTGTACCACAGTGGCAACTGTGAAAAGACCTTCAATTTACAAACAAACAAAATAAATAAATAGTTTTTGGTGTTTATTTTGCGTCGAGAAATAGGTGTAAGCTTCCCTGCTCTGTAACCGCCTTTTGGTGTTTCAATACCACTCTATTTAAGTTCATTTCCAATCGATCAGTCCAAAACGAAGTCTCAAGCTCTTCCGGGAGCTTGTGAAAACCGATTTCAGGTACAGATAGACGAACAGACTTACAGATGGACATCGGTCAATCGTCCTCGCTATTCATAAGGATCCAGAATATGTATACTTTATGTGGTCCCATATTAATATTGAAATGCAAAATTTCAGTCACAGTTTATCTATATGTCCATGTGCTGAAAGGTCCGGTTAGTGACAACTCAGAATCTTTTCAGTTTTGATTTGTTTCATGGAAATCATCAAAGAGGTAAAGAAATTAAAACTTTAACATTATTTTCTTGTTCTACGTCATTGCATAAATTAGTGCCTCCTATGCACTTCTCATAGCATGGCTTAGTCTTCCATATTAAAACCTAATTCACATGAGGACATATTTGGTGCTCATCTTTAAATTTTTTGTTAGTACGGGGGTGAGAAAGAATGACAGGGGAGGGTATGGGCCTGGTTTTACTCGAGAAATTCGGTACGTTGTGTTATTCGTAAATTATTATTTTATGACACAATTTTTAAATATTTAAAAAGATATAGAATACAAAACAGTCACAAAACACTCTTTAAATAAAGGGAATTCTCTTTCCAATTACCTGCATTAAAGTGAAATATCCTGGAATTTTATAAATTTGTACGAAAAATCCATGAGGACCTGTTTTAACGAAGATCTTATATTAAATTGGTAAATAAAATATATATTAAACAAATTAGAACTGTAAACTACTTTTAACACAATAACAATAAATTACAATTAATGATATAGTTTTTTATTTCTTTTGATGTCAAACAATGTCATTATTAAAATTAATCAAAGAACATGAATTTGAGATGTGAAATGTTGGTGGGAAATTTGTTTACCAGTAGGACCGACTCTGTAGCATAAAATATTAATAAAATACTTACTGAATAGAACCCGCATTGTAAAAATAAATATAATGATTCAGAAACAATCTCAGCAGCCTCTGGCATTGTCCGCATTATGGATTGCTTCAAGTCTTATTGTTTATAGTGCGTGTGTGTGTGTGTGTCTTTATAAATATTGTCACTGTTGTTGTTAAGTGTTGAACAGTGATATGAAATAAATCACAACAAAACGATCAGTTTTAATAAAATTTTAATGTTGCAGACGTACTTGTGTATGAACTGAATGAGCGAATAAATTTTTACAAATCATAAACACTTATTCCGACTTATACAAGCTCACATATAAATTAATATTGACATTTTACAATTGATTTGATTACTGTATAAAATTATCAGACATGAAACTACTTATTTCAATTGTACTTTAAACAGCCAACATGTTGTGATTTCAAATAAATAAAATATTGTCAAAATTAACACAACAATCAGTTTAACAATCTTATAACGAACACTTCTTAAAAATTTTATTTATGTTTAAGTTTCAATATTTTTTTTTCCTCGATCATGATGTTGATTTTAATTTACAGATTGTTTTGCTTGTTGATTGATTCAAGTGGCTTCATGAAATGTTGTTAATTTTACGAGTGACTGCCCAACTGATTATTTGTTAATTAATCAAATAGTTACAGTGACATAAGAGAAATATCTATGCGCTACATTTCAGATAATTCTATGGAACTGTAGTCAGATATTTAGTGCCGAATGAAACAGGGAGAAAGACAAAAATACCAAAAGATATTTTTACGGAATATATTTCTTATATTATAGGGATAATCTAGAAATCTAGAATAGAGAATAGAATAGAGAAAAATCTAAAATTGTTTCTATATTTGTAAAAATTAGATAAAACAATTGATATAATATATTTTTCATATTTATAAGATCTTACAGTCGCCATGCAGCTCTAGGTCAGTCAACACCATGTTCCGTTAACGACAATTTTTAAGGTGCGGGCAGACCACAGATCACTTACCAGCTTTCTAGAGTTTTGTGTTTCGCTCGCACTAGATAACTTTTTACACCTCATGTAACTGTTTAGATCTATGGTTACTTTGAAGAAGTTTCTGTCATTAATTAAGTTGCTGATTCTTATGTGAAAGCATAAGTCGTATAAAGTCGGTCACGGATGGATAGAAATACGGACTAACATGGGAACCACTTCGTTATCGTTTTTGGCAGACCATAAAGTCGTCGAAGACAAACTACGTAGAACCGATAAGAACATTTTTATCGGGTAAAGTTTATTTTCTATAGCATAACGCCGGTATTCAGGGTGTAAGTTTCACCATAACCATGTTAGGATAAGGGGATGAAAAAGAGTTGAGTAGATAAAGAATTTAGGTCGCTTTTTCATTCTTTACCTCGCTTTCTGACGTTGGCTATAGAAGCGAGGAAGAAGTATGTTGTAATAAAATCTTTTGCACAAATTTATTTATTTATTTTGAAGACGACTTCTTTTAATTAAATAATAAAGGAAAGAGATGACAGTGGTAGTGAATGAAAATGCAATTGAGTATTGATGATGAAAGTGTAGCGGCTTTCGAAAGCAGCTGCTCTTCTCTGCTGTGTGAGACGAGTATATAAGACTGATTTTGACTTTCCCTTGTTATTTGGAATATATATCAAGTATTTTTAAATTAAAAATACTTGCCCAAGACTTAGTTGGCCTATTAAATTTGTTGTTACAATCAATAGTAGAATTATTTTATGCGGGGTGTGACAGGTCACATTCCTCTTTCATACAACGAAAGCCGTTCACAGTCACTAAAAATTCGGACTCATAATCATCCAAGTATATCCCGAACCTGACCAGAATGCGCACTATACACTTGCTGGTTGTAGATACGTTTGTTGTTGACATTCTAAACTGATGCTTCTTCGTAAATTGCTCCATTTTCAATAATCGGAGAGAACACATGCCACATGTAAAAATATATTGACATTAAATTTAGTCAAACATTTTATTACATATTTCTTATATTTTTATTACAATTTTATTACAGTTAAAGGCTTATTTCGGTTTTAATGTCAATGATTAAGCGATATGACAGTTGAGAATGAAAATGGTTTCATAAAAGGGCAAATAATTGAAGAAAAACTATCACGATATAAATATGTTTTTTAATTTTAAATACGATTTTAGTCCACTGTCTGGCTTATCATCTGCCTGGTTAAATCTAGAAGTTTTTATTACTTGCAAATCAAGTTGTTTTTCTGGTGAAATCGAGATTTATATATTTTTTTTATCAAAAAAAAAACACAAATTTTATGTTTTATTTTTTCTTTAATAAATGCAATTACTTGTGTATTCATTTTATATTAAATTTATACCTTAACTTGACTATTAATTGTTTTTGAATAAATCGCTTTTTATTAATAAATATTAATAAATATTTATACATTTTTTATTATTATTAAAAAATTTTTTGTGGAATTGTTTTTATTAGCGTTATTGTTGAAATGCTTATTGTGTGAATTAATAATATTTCTAAAGCGGTTTGCCATGTTCTGAATGTCTGATTTAATTTTTGAATTATATAAATAATACTATTGTTGATTTTTATTGTTGACCAATTTGTTTTGTTTTTAATGCCGCCAAATGGCTGATAAGTAGTTTGTTTTATTTTATTGCTCTTAATTCTTTCTGTGAATTTAATTTCATAGTTTTCCATATGGCATAATTTCAAAGGCAAGATTATAGCAGTTTATGCCATAATCTTTATGACATGTTGATTTGTCGTGTTAGGCAAGTGTTTGGAAAGTGTGCGAGTGAAAAAAACAAATCAATCGATCGTCCATTAGGGTGGCCTAATTAATTTTCTTTGCTGAAGTCTGTTGTGATAGTCATGGTTTATAAGCGATTTAAATAAATTCAATAATTGTTTTATATTAAAAACCATATCTTATTAAAAGACTCGGAATTTTGTTGAAATATTTAATGCATGAACAATATTTGTTTAACGTGAGATCATTTTAAAAAGAAGAATATGCAGGGCAACGGTCGGGATAAATGTAATAGAAAATAAATCAATTTCCCAATTTGTATACATTTTGGTAATTCTCGTTTAAATCTCTTCAATATTTTTCTGATTCCTTTTTCGCAGCGGATTCTGAATATGTAAATATGATCCATAGAGTTGACTTTGAGGATATACTCCATTTACTTGCAACGGATAACCTTGAACTTTATTAATATTCGTTGCATAAGCTAAAAGGATGAAAGATATCGTCGCCTTTCAAATCTCGTTTAAGTTGTGTTACACAATCGTGGTATATTCATGTCATAATTCAGAGCGAATACTGGACCGATTTTAAATTTAAGATTATGTAGCGGCGTTTCAAAAAATCAAGAGAATAGAGAAGCTCATGTAGATCTGATCCGTCATTCATTAAAATTATCAATCGATTTCTATTTGCTTAAATCAGCAATTGCATATATAATTAAATCATATATATATATATATATATATATATATATATATATTACTGTTGTATACCTGGATAAATTTTTTTCTTAGATGCTTTTTGTGTAAATTAATTTAGCGGTCCTCAAATGAAAAAATTTCGAAACAGTAAAAAACGAAATCCAAAAAAGATCAATAAGAGGACTGCTTATGAGTTATCCTCTGCCGTACTGAGCCATCCTGTGGTCCTGAGGAAGGCCGAAATTCTAACCAGCTCCACACTTGCCAGGCTATCCAGGTCTGGCAAAAAGCTGGAGCGCAGTGCCATTGCTCTTGTGCTGTTCAAGGCAGGACACTGACATAAAAGATGAAGCACAGTTTCCTCCTCCACCTCATTACAGCTTCAACAGAAGTCGTTATATTCCAGAAACATCCTTCTTACATGGGTCCCAAAGTTGCAATGTCCAGGTAGGACGTTCACAAGTTGCCACAGACGGACTTTGCTGAAGCAAATAAGCTCGTGTGTTCTGCTTGGGTTATAGCGGAGCCACGTGGCCATTGCCATGCTTCTGGTAACGGGTGGTTAATATATTTAGTGAGTCCGAAGTCATATTTTTGGTTTGAAATAAATCTGATTTTTACTTTAAGTATGAATAATATTTAAATAAATAAAATACACACTTTAGAACTAAAAGAAAAAGTACTTTCCCAAAAATGACTTCCAATAATCTTCACTGAATGTTATAGTATTTCTCTCTAGAAATGTTTAAAATACTTTAATAAACCAAATGATCATGTCCATGAAGCCAAATAATATTCTCCCTAGAAGCACTCCATCAAGCTTTTAAACATTAACGCATATATATATATATATATATATATATATATATATATGTGATTTAAGCCTCTATAAATTTAAATATGTGCTGATTATTTTTCCCGCAATCTTACTACGAAAGTGAATAATTGAGGGGTTTTAGTAAGTTCCTAAGCGCAATTCACTGGGGCCAATGCAGATCATCAGGGAACCTTTACCCAAAAAATTCAAAATTCCACTTTAATAAGTGAGAAGTTTAACACAAATATCAAAGTCGTAACAAGAGCTTACATGTAAAAGGTTTGCAATCTTGGGCCACTTGTATAAATATCTCCCAACAATATGCATTCATTACCACTGATAGAGGGGAGGGTAAACTCCTCTGAAAATAACATTGTTTTGTTCAATCATGTAGGGTTGAATATAATTTGATATTATTATTCTTGTGTCTTATTTTTTAACCTTTTTTCTTTTAATAATTAATAGATTTCTTTAAGTTTTGAGGTTAATTTATATTAATATATATTTGGCGATATTTCGCTTTTATTATTTTCCTGAAGAAGCTAACCGAAGGTTAGCGAAATATCGAACAATATTTATTAATATAAAATAACCTCAAAACTCAAACAGATCTATTAATTATAATTTGATATTAATATTTCAATTGTTGGAATATTGGGAATTTACTAATCCATTTGTGTTAATCCTTAACGATTTTTATCCTAATAAAGCTACATTGGACCAACAAAATAATAGCTCAGGAGACTGTTACGTATAATGCAAATTATATACAGACGTAAAATGGAATCGTGGAAAATAACTCAAAATGTATATATCTTGTAGTACACCTGGACGTATACGTTATATATATATATATATATATATATATATATATATATATATATATTATATATAATATATTGGAATGTAACGTAAACGCATAAGTCATAATTCCCAACAAAATAAAAATAAATAAATAAATATATTGTACTAACAATTTATATAAAAAATAACAATTGAATCTCAAAAATTTATTAAAAACTAACTACATAATTGTAGCACGTACAACGTATACCATTATTTCTTCGTAATAGTGAGTCTCCCTAATGTTTAATAAAAAAAAAATAGTACATTGCTTGTTGAGTCATGTATTGAGCGTGTTTTGTTCAATGGACTTTAACCGGCTCGTTGGTCTAGGGGTATGATTTCCGCTTAGGGTGCGGGAGGTCCCGGGTTCAAATCGACGAGCCCAAGTTAATCTTTGTTTTTGATTTATATCAGAAAAATATTTATATTATGAAAAATTTTTATAATATTTTGTATTTTCAAAAAAGTAATTTTCAAGCCACATCTACGGACTTGGTCAAGTCAAAGATTTTCGTACCATTTTTATTGTCTTTTCAGTTTATAGAAATACAAGTTTTTCATGATCATTATCATAATATCCGACTTCGGTTGAATTTTCCGTATTCAGAGACTTGTAGTAAAATTGCACGTATAATATTTTTAAGAAGCATTTTAATCCCTTAAATGCCTGTTTTATAGTGGTTTTAGCTCTTTTTAAATGTAAGAGAGCAGAAGTCCTATACGTTGAGGAGTAACAGCATTCGAATCGGTTCCAATTTATAGGAAAACTAAACTGAAAAACGCTTCTCTTTTCATAACTATATAAAAGAATCGAGAACAATAACAAAAACCCTACTCTTTTCATAACTATATAAAAGAGTGAGAACAACAACTAATCAAATATATAATTTAAACTTTTTTGTTCATGAACGGATCATATAATTTTGACCCCGGTTGCGGCGATCGGCTTGATTTTTATTGTTGAGGGCTGATTTGTGTATTGAAAAGTTATTAAAAAACCAGTTTCAGACATGCTTTTTTGGATGTCTTGAAGACTACCGGCAGGAATTGGTTCCAATTTTTATGATGTCTTAACCCAAAAATGCTTTTCCGAATGCCTCCAGTTTAATTGAATTCACTTCAGTTATTCAAAACTTACAAGAGGGTCACATACTCATACATTTATACCGATATCGGGCAGGATTCTTATAATTAGCCAGAGAAGCTTCCCAGGATCTTAAAACGTGAAGATCTGATAAGAAGTCGATTTTTCCAAATCGTAATAAATGCAATAAATTCCTGATTTAATAATTTAATCTAAGTTAAAATAAATTTAATTATAAATATAAATTCTTCTAGTTTCTTGACCTTCTTTGATTAACAATATGGACTAATATTTTTAAGCTTTAGGTCTCTTTATTTTTAATAAAATTATAAATTCAGCTTCAACATTTCGTCACTCCTTTGCGTGACTTCTTCAGGAAATTTATTTTTTATTTGTTTACAAAAAACAAAATTTCCTGAAGTCACACAAAGGGGCGACGAAATATTGAAACACAATTTATAATTTTATTAAAAATAAAAAGACCATAAGCTTAAAAATATTAGTCCATATTATTTATAAATAAAAATTTTCATAGATCAAAAATTTACTGCCACAACCAAACAATTCTCTTCAGTAGTTAACTGCTGAGTTTTTTCACAAATTTCTTCGACTTCATAATAGAAGAAATAATCGAAGAATATCAAACGTTGTGGACTCCCCACCGCGAATTTCCCAGCGCAAGCGAAGATTGTTTAAGAAACGGCGATAATTGTTTTCGTTAAGCATGAGTACTGATGACAGGAACGGAGCGACTTCCGTTTGAATATTTTCTGAATACTGCGATCCTGATGGCAAATTGTGACACTCCGGCAAACTAAAATTTCTAAAATATATTAAATAATGTGACCATGACAGATATAATCTCACTGAATCAATTTTTAAGTGAAAATACATGATTTTCATTTACGAAATCATGTTTCGTACCAGGCAGTATAAGTTAAATTTCCAAAGGAACTCTAAGCCAATATCCTTCAGTATTTTGACAAGAGTTCCTCCGTACTTTCGCAAGTGCACAAGTTGTCAAGTTATTGTTAATACAACTCTTCTATATATTTGTGTAGATATATACAAGCTACTTTTGATCATGTACTTGTTGTTGTTGTATAACTTTTTTCGCTATTCACACAGTCCATGATATTTGGCACTTGAGCCATAATGAGGATTAGTTTTTGTTTTGCTCAACTGATATGTCCATCAATTAGATTGATATGTTTTGAATCACTTAATTGTTTTCCGCTAAATATTGAAATTAAAAAAAAAAATATTAACTCTTATCTACAAATTATTTGATTGATTATAAACTGTCATAAAAACACTCTGGCTTAAGTGGCCCTCATAAAGTAGAATATATTTGAAAAAAAAAACTAAATCGTCAACTCTAAAAATAGCTGGATGTCTATCAAGAACATTGAAATGAAAAGTTTTTGGAAATAAATTTTTCACAAAATGATTTTTGTTTTTTTTTTCAATATATTTTTAAATATAGTTTATAAGTTTTTTACACAAAAGTTCTTTTGTTTTAAAAGTAGCAAATCTAATTACAAACTACAAAAGTTACACATTTAACTTATGAACTAAATAACTAAAGAACTTGTTTTTTTAATTACAGTATTTTGAATTAAAAACAAATTATTTGGGAAATAAAAAATTATTAAAAATATTTATCAAAAACATATTTCTTTAGACATTTTCATAGGCAACAAAAGTCTGGAAGTTTAAGGATTTTTTCGACACGGTAATTTTTCTTAAGGTTTCAAAATCAAAGAAAAAATTTTTTATGCTTTGGCTGTTTTAAAATAACAAAATTAAAGTCTTTTAATTAATTTATATATTTACGTTGTTCTTCTTTTTGTTTTGTTATTTATTTTAAGATTATTTTATGTTAAAATTACTGTTTAAAACTAACAAACTAGCGCTCAACTACACTTTAGTATCACAGTATAACAGATCGGCTTCGGGAGTAATAGATGATTTTTCCCTCCACCCATTTGACTCATATCCCCATTCTTTGTTGCGATACAGAATGAGTATTAAAACTTGGTTTCACTTTAAGGTCATTTATCTCTCAGTAACTCTTCCTCTCGGTTGTGTTTTTGGTATTTTTTTCATGAGATGGTTATTTTAATTTGTTCCTCTTTTTTGAAAGATCATCACAAATTTTTTTCTACTCATGTTTAGTCTTATTGATGCACAGCGGCAGAGCCAATACGTTGGCCATACATGGCGTAGGGTGAATAATATGGCCCTAATGCTGCAGCTGCAGCGGCAGCAGCCGGATTAAATCCACCTGGTCCCGCAAAAGGTGAGGGACCAGCACCAGCCAAAGCACCTGGAGGCTTAGCATAAGGATGATAACGGGCGGCGGCAGCTGCTGCTGACATAGGACTTAACGGTGGTGTAGGATAACCACCTCTTAAGGCGGATTGTGGAAACAGAGAACCCAAAAGTGATTGAGCTTGGGACTGGGCTAAGGCTGCAGCGGCAGCAGCTGGATCTGAGAGATTACCTGTGTGTGTTCTAAGGTGTGAGAAGAGCTCATCTGAAGTCTGGAAACGTTTTCCGCAATAAGCGTCCCCCACTACCCAACTACAAACATAAGGAGCTGAACGAGCGGCAGCCGCACTGGCAGCAGCAGCGGCAGCAGCTTGTGAATATGGATGACCGGGTGGTAAGCCAGCACCGCCCATCATAGCAGCCATGCCATACTTTTGATGTTCACATTGTGTGCAGCCGGCAGGACAGGGAGCACCCATAAGCATTTGTTGTGTATGCGCGGAGTAGGGACAGCCAGGACAATACGGGTCCTTACAAACGGGAACTATGGCCTCGCCACCAGTAGGAGTCTTTATACGTTGATAACTTATATAGGGGTTGGGTTGAGCGCCAGCCGGACCATTGGGATTACCGGGATAGCCACCATTAGCGGCTGCAGCCGCCAGCATAGCGGCGTGATGATGGGCAAACCCATTCGAAGCAAAAGTAGGACGGAAAGCAGGATTAGCATGTTGTTCCATACCAGGAGGACAGCATAAAGCAGATAGGGGATTGAAACCATAAGGCCCACCGGCTGCCTTATAAGCAGCTGCCGCAGCAGCAGCGGCTTGAGCCATGCTGCTCATCTCTTTAGGATGTTGGGCTGAGCCATTAGCGTTATTTAGAACTTCCATGCCGGATCTTACTATAGGACTGGCGCCTCTTTGTGACGAATGAGAGCCCGTCGGTGAAACGGTTTTGCGGCTATCATGTGGTGTGGCCGAGCCGTTAGTTAAGTCTTGACTTTTATTTAAGCCATTATCCGGTGTCGAATTGGATTTGTTGCGTGATGGCACTCTGGTAGCATCACCATTATGTGACGATGACTTAGAGCTGGGCCGCTGTTGTATCTCATCTGAAGTGGCTGTAGATTTGAAAGAATTGACATTTTGTTGGCTCAACACATTCGTTTCGTAGGGCTTAAAGGCCAACTTGATTTCGGTATTTGTGGGTGTAGCCGATTTCGGCGATTTCGCTTGTGTGGGAGATTTTGCCGAACCCGTTTCCGATGTAACACTGGACGATGAGGATGAAGCCGATGATGTCGATCCAGATTTTTTAGATTTATCCACGGAGAGTATCGGTTTGACAGCCGACGAGTCAGCTCCTATTTGAGAACAGGTTTGTGCCAACAAGGCTAAAGGAGACTTTTTAGTGTCCATCTAAAATGAAAGAGAGTTGTTGGGATTAAGAAGGATTGTTGAAAAAGATTCGCTTTCAATTAAAATTCATTTTATTTTTTTGTTGACAGTCTATAAGATTTCATATATTTTTGGAGCATTTTACAAAGAATTTTTGGTGTTTTGCAAAAATTCTAAGAGATCATGATATATAAATTTGGGATAGTATGTCTTATCCCAATCCTGCATGGGCATGAAATGAGGGAAATTTATAAGGATTTTTGCAACAATTTTTGTATGTGCATGTTTGTTGGTTATGTAGATGTATGTGTGTACTTGTTATGTTTTATTAACCCCGGGTCTTTGATTTGTGGGATTTATTATAGACTTTAATATTTTCCCGACGGCAAACACTATTATTTCTGTGTGCTCGATTGAATAAACATTTAAAACTAAAAGAATGGTTTTATTTTTTTTTTTTTGTTAATTATTATTTTATTTGACCAAACGGTAGTTTGTGACTTCGGCGAACAGTCAGTTCATTTCCAAGTCTACAGTTGATAAAATAATATCAAATAATTGTTAAGATGTGAACAGAATTTTACAAAATTTATTAGGTGTAAACATAATCGTTGTTTACTTAAAAAGTGCTTTAAGCATAATATTGAAACTATATATCGTAGAGCAAAATGTTTGATATATTTTTTCATATCTCAAATCGTTGGAAAAGTTTTTGATAACTTTTAATTTTAAGGTTTATGGATTTAGTGATATTTTTGCATATGGGATTCGAACCATTTAAAAAATATTTCGTAAGATAAAAATACGTTTTTTATTGTATTATTTTATTCTATTATTATTTTATATTTTATTAGTTGTGGATTATTTTGTTTAATGAAAAATTTTCAAATTCAATTCAGCTGTTTATATACAGAAATATAGGAGTTCATGTTTTATAAAATCAAAAAAAAAAAAAAAAACTGTCAGCTGTAAAGAAAGTTTTTGGAAAATAGTTATTCCAAATTACTTTCTGAAGTTAAATTTATGGGGTCATGAAATGTTAGATTTATTCTAAATACAATATATATTTAATAAAACAAAAGGAAAGGGCATTTTTTTTAATATTTTGAATAAAATATTTATAAACTTAATATTTAACATATTAAAGTTCCCATGCTATATTAAATAATTTACAGTTTTAGAGTTTTTATATAATTTTATTAGACGTTTATCAATAAAATATTAATAATTTTGCAAACTGACAAAAAGCTGCACTTATAATATTGAATTGTAAATATTATATGACATACAGATATACACGATATTTGTATACGACAAAAATTTAACCACTGCAATGAAGCTGATATTTAAATAATTCCAAAAGAAGTACGGGTAAGAAGGCTGAGTGAAAACTTAAGTCGAAATATATATGACAGCATAGCACACGTGGTTAAAAAAATTGTTTTAATTAAAGCTGTATACCATTTTCTATTTGAATTAATAATCTAACAGAATAATTATAAATATAAAAAAAAATATATATACTAACCGCAGCTGGCAAAGGAGCCAAGTAATCTGGTTGCAAGTATTGGTTATTCCCGATGGTAACAACACCACCGCCACCTTCTAAAACCACCATGTTGATGTTTATTATTCAAAAGTTCTTACAAAGTAAAATGAAATTTGTAAAAACAAGGCTGCTAATCCACAAAAAGTGTACAACGGCAACTGGTGATAAATAATCCACAAAAGGCAAAGTAGGCAATAAATATTCGTTTATTTATTCAACACACAATTTAATTGTTTGATAATGACTACCAGCCACATTTGATTGATGCACTTAAAAACTTTTTTTTTTCCAAATAGAAATATATTTCTTTGTTGTTTTTTTTTTTTCTTCAAACAATTTTTGTAATAAATTTTTTCTAGCACTTTTCAGATATCAAAGTTTTTTTCTTGATTGAAATTCTTTACAATTGTTTGATGATTTATTGTATTATTTTAATTAATTAATTCTTTAGTAGGGATTTTTATTTTTTTCTTCAATTCATGAAATATATATCTGTATATCTATATATATTTCTTTTAGTTTTCCGAACACGTCTGTACGCTGCGAGAGCTAAACTCGAACTGAATTGTATGCTGGCATCCGCTTGTGTATTTTACCTCAACGAGAATTATTAATTATTTCCTTTTTGGTGTATTTTTATCATCTACTCAATTTTATTCTCTAGCAGTATAAGTAACTCTCCAACACTCTTTAAAATTGTTACACATACTCACATGAATTCATATGTATTGTTGCCATGTTTTTTGTGTAACTAAATTTATGGAAAGACAGAGATACAAAGTAATGGCTGACACAGAGCAATTTTCAAATATGGCGTCTTTATTAACCAATCATTAAGCATGCGCCATCAAGAAAATCTTTGATGTTTTACCGTTTTAAGGAAAAGGCATGTCTTGTCTGTCAACACTTGCCAGAAAAGCAAACAGGTTTTTCTGAGAAAAGAGCCAGCTAGGTGCTAAACAAAGAGCATAATTCTCTTTGCTTAGGGTGAAAGTAAAGGAATAAACTCTTCTCTGAGTAATTCACACAAATTATTACTCTTGCTGTCAAAAACCAATCAAATTGAAGCATTTGCCTTAAAAGCTGCTGGCAACACTTGAAATCAGGGTTGCCTTAGTTTAGTAACACTCAAAGAGCAACTGGTAGCATTATTTAGTCAAGTGAGCAAAATGCTCTTCATATATACACACACACACACACATAAATTCAATATCCTCTTTACGTTTACTGCTGGCGTTTGTTCATTGTATGGGCTTGTGTATAATTTTCATTTCACTGTTGACTGAATTAATGTGTAAAATTAATGTTAGTTTTCAAACATATGCCTCGAAATGTTGTTGAGCGTAATAAAACTGTCACGTTTATCACGCCTTTTAAAAATAAAATAGTTTTGAAAATCGTTATAATCATTAGTTGTATGGGCATTTTAATGGCTGGTTCTTCCTGTTTATGTTTTTTATTTATAAAAAGTTTTTTTTTTTTTTTGAGGAGAAAATAATATTATATTTAATGTCATGTTAATGATATTCGTGAAAATAATTTTGTTCAGCTACTTAATTTTTAAAAATTTTTCTTTTGCCGCAATTCGTTTTACAATCATTCACGTTTCATTTGCTTGCGTTTGTGTTTTGTGAAATGATTTGCATGTCTGCTGTTGTGGATTTTAAGTGAAAAATGCTGTTTGAAAGTCAAACTTTTTAAATTAATTTAATTTATATTTAGTTTAACCACACAAAATAACAAAAATAGTTTTTATAGCTCTTTTACCTCCGCAATTTGTTGCGGTTTTAGTTAGTTTGTTTTCTTCTGTGGCTTTTAAAAGTTTGTGGGGTTGAAAAAAGTTGTTAAATGATTTTTAGCCGTCGCGTTTATAAAATGCTTTTGGTTTATTATTTATTAAAAGATTTTTAATTGTTTTTACAATCTTTCCTATCACAAGAAGAAGTTTTCAAACTGTCTAAAGGCAGTTAGAGTTTAGCTTGCAATGGAAGGCATATTAAATGTGTTTCGTATTAAAATTAATGAAATAAAATGCTATATATTTTAGCACATATGCGGTCAACAATCCGAATTAGGATTGGCGTATCAGAATTTTCATTATTCTTCACTCATTTCAGCTGTTTCATATGTCTAGTTTGTTTGCAAGAATCAGAAAAGTTCTAGCTTTATTGCGTGTTCGACAACTTTCTACTGTTAAAAAAATGGATCTAAGAATTTGCATTAAATTTATGCTAAAATTTACTTAAATTCCCAAAGACAGTTGCAACTTTGATTTACGATGATCTATTATTTTAGTTCACTCATAGCGAGTCAATGTAGATGCGTTTATGTGGTGTTTTACAGCCTCATTACGAATTATCCAGCTAATCCCTTATTCCAAAGCAGCTGTTAAATCTTAACAAATTTATCACTAAATAGTTTTCACATCAAGATCACATCAGATGTTATTCGAACAATATCTAGTGTCTCAGAAATACCGACATAATAGTCACAAAGCCGCAGAAAGGAGGCAAATATTTTTGCAGCAAATATTTTAAGCCCAAACAATAATAAAATAAATTACAGGTAAACATATTATTAGAATAGCATATTTCCAAACAATTACTTTGTTTGCAAATTAGATAATCTGCAGTATAATCACCCTCTTAGAGCGGTAAAACCAACGAATTTTAAAATGTAATTTTTATGAATATTCTGACCACTACAAAAGGAATTTAAACACAAAATAAACAATTTAGTCACAAGATTTTAGGACGAATTGTAAATAATTTGATATATTATTTTCACATGGGTTTTTAAGCGATTAGTTAATCTTAAGCCTGAATTAGTATTTGAAGGTATTTCAGGTTAAATATTCAGTCATGTCACATATTCTATACGGAATTGATTTCATTCAGTTTTTCCATATCGAAAGAATTTATTTGTGATGATTCAGTTCCGGAACATTTTTATTAATCCAAAAGAGTTGTTAAAATGATTTTTATAGTAATAATTTGTGCGGACTTAACAAGTTACAAGCATATTGCGACAACACCATAATTAACTTGGAAAATAAAACCCAGCATATATCATATTATGATCTTGTGTAATTTTTTTTGTAAGTTATTCAATAGTTTAAATAAAAATAGAGAGCAAAAAGAAGCTTTTGTATAAAAAAGGAATACTGCAGTGCAACAGTAATCAGTTCATCATCACATATCGACGTCTCAGGCAGAAGAATTGGCTAGGATTGACTCCACTATAAGTATGTCTGAAGCCGATGGGTGCCACCAAAGAACTGTATACTCAAATGCTATCCAGGAATAGCTGAAAATAAATGGCCCAACTTAGACAAAAGCAAGATCGCTAGAAAAATGTTGCTTTGTTACTATATTAGACTGTCACTATCATCAATAGACTGGAACCGTAGGGACATATCGAGACCCGTTGCAGTCGTGACGGGACACTCGATGATCGACAGAAATGCATGTAGGATGGGCCTGTCATACAAGGAGTTTTATAACAGTTGTTATGAAAAATTTAGCGAATAGAAAGCTCAATAGACTGGAATCGTATAGACATATCGAGACCCGTTGCAGTCATGACGGGACACTCGATGATCTTTGTGGTTGGACAGAATTACATCTCCCGAGAAATATATTTCCATGCAGTCAAGTAGAGGCCGATTTCTCAAAGTTATCAGGGATTTGATCTAGAAAACATGATAAGACTTTTCAATGGGGAATGTTCGGGATAGTACCTAAAACGGAAGCCGTAACAGGATGCGAAATTCACGGATTAATATTAAGAGTCTCCCAAAATATAGTTTAGACTAGAATTGAATGCCTGCTCGTGGTGGGCATCCACGTAAGCCAACCAACCAATGATTTTCTTGTAAAACAAATTTGTTGAAAACTCGAATATTTTCCAATAATAAAAGACAGTAACATATATTTCTGTGCACCGACAGACAATGAATAAACAATTCCGCTAATGATATTAAAATAGATTTCAATGAAAAACGTTTCTGAGCGGTATTATACTTTATGGCATGATGGCTGATTAAGTGATGTTCATTTCTCTTCTGATCCCACTCTGTCGTATATACTTTCATTCATATGTGGCAACATCTGAATGATTTGATGGAGATCACACCAGATCTCAAGCTCTTTAAATATAAAAAAACAACTTTAAAATAATCACGACTATAGTAAAACTGGCAAACAATTTTTATTAATTATAATAACGAGATGATATTTTCCACAAAATTTTATTCACAAATTCAAAGTGGAATATTAGTAAGCGAATGTCTGCGCAGAAAAAACTTTCTATAATATTTTTTAAAATAAAACAATCATTAGCTGCTGTTGTTCTCTTAAAACTACTGTAGGAGATGGAAAAAAGGTAGTAAATTTTAAAGTAAAAAAAAGTAAGAAAATAATAAGGATTAAGACTTCTTATTTATTAAAATGGAAGTTTGAAACAATATCTTAAGCTATTCTATGATATGTTGAGTAAAGTTTCCCATGATGATCTCCATTAGCCCCAGTGAAATGCTGACAGGAACTAGCTAAAACCCCTCAATTGATCACTTTTAATATAGGAAAACAAGGATTAGCACGATATGAAAATGAAAGAGTTTTATATGACAATTCCTAAAAGTATACTGATTTCAAAATTTCCATTAATTAATACAGTGGATCAAATATTTATTAAACAAAAGTCACGTTTGTTTTATATAAATTATTAAATTGTTTTGGCTTTAAAATCCATCAGTCCTCTACTTCTACTACTCCACCTCTGATATATTATTTCCTATAAGAATCTCGCCCGTAGAACCCGTAGAATGTATGAAATATATATAACTGCCTCAACAAATTCTGTTTCTCATCTCTTTTAACTTCTGTCTAGGAAAAATTAAATTGTTCTTCCCTTCACTACTTTAGCCAACCCGGCACTGTGATTCTCACAAGATATCAAATCAGTTCTTCTAGCAAAGCATCCTGCCGTTTTGGCGAAATAAATTTATTACTTGATGATTTTCCAAGAAATTAAACTTATCAACATCTTCCACAACATATGCAATGACGATCATGCAGCGACGTATGTAATAAGAATTAAATTCAATATGAAACCATAAAATATATGCTGTTCGATTAGCAATAATATAGGTATTATTGATGCCAAATTACTGCTATTTCAATAACAGGCTCACAATGGAACGAGATTTCCTTGTAGGCCTTATTTCATTAGTTAATATAAATTTTATTATTTTCAACGAAAACACAAAATTTCCGAAGGCAACTTGGAGTGGTGGTGACTCTCCTAAAACATTTTCTTGTAACACAAAAAATTGTAAATCACTACATCAAATTATATCCTGCTGTTATGCTGTGTACGGCCTGCTGTTATTAGTAATGCTGCCGCTGCTGTTTTTCAAACAAAAAATGTCCCATAATTTATTGACAACAATTTATCTAATAGAATGGAAAGAAATGGCAGAAAAAAAACATAAATAAATCTAATAAATAAAAACTTTTTTTTAAAGCGAATGTCAAGTAAATTTAACAATGGAGTTTATCGTGGTACCGATATAAGTGATGTGATTTGAAAAATTTTACAGTTAAATTAAGAAAAAGTAGGTTTTTGTAAATGTTCAAATAGATTATATTTTGCAATTTACAAACTGCAGGACATTAAAACAAACTGTGTTTTTTTTTCTTTGTTTGTTATTTATTGTTTTTTCTCAAAAATTTGTGAAAATGTGACCATATCAAACGATCGTACATTGTATTTCTTAAAAATCATGCTGCGTTTTGCAACACAGGCAGGATTAAGCAGAAGGGTGTTGCTAAAACGTGAGGGTAATAGTAGCAGAGGGTTTTCCATTGGCTTCGCTTGCTTAGATATATTCCATTGTCTTTTTTTCCTTCTTTGTAATCTTTATATACCAATTAATATTTTTGACAAGCAACAATAGAATTAAATGCTATTAATAAATCAAAGATATATGAGATTATTGAGGAGAGTAAATAAAATGATATACAATAATGACTTTATGATATCCGACGGTGGTAAAATATTTTAAAGCACATTTGGTAGTCTAAGTTATTCAGTTGAGATGATGTTTGGGGGAAATTGAGTAGCAAAAACTAATTAATAATAAACAAGGTTAGGGAATATAAAAATGAAAGCAATTCCAAATGATATTTTGAGGGTGCTGCTGGCTGAAGTAGTGAAATAAGGCTACGATTGGTCTTGGATACCGAGGTAGAACTCGCACTCAGTCATATATATGATGTCGAGTTTTTTTTACTTGTATTATATTAATTGTTATCGGCTTGTAGAACTGACGTAGTCATAGCACTGTTCGCTGAAGATTATCGACAGTAGCTAAAACCGTCACGTACAGGTACTCACGGATACCTGTAGCAAAGTATTTATTTGCTATTTAATAAGTAAAAATATCTACAACATAATTCTCCATCTTGTAACCTATATTCTTCTCTCCTCTTAAGACTGTTCCCTCTGTTGCTGTTCTAGCCCAATACACTGCGGCTATCCCCTAAGTTCTGGTTTAAGATAAAATAATTCTTTGCCATAATGTGTGCGAAAAATCATATATTGTGATGGCTTATGGATGAAAATTTAATAATATAAGCAAAAGAATGTGTTAATTCGAAACACTAACCGCAATAAACCTCAATTATGTTTCCGAGTCTTTGAAATGCCACCGAAGTCCTGGCGAGCATTTGGTCGATGTTTGGTTTCACACTTAATAATTTTCAAATACTAGTATCCTCTTTATCACAATGAAATATATTAATATAGCCTTCCGAAAAGATTTTTAGTATCGAGACTTACGATTCGACTTAGCGGGCGTCTCTAGTAACAAAATAAGTATTTTAGTGTTGTAAATTTTTCTGTTGGACCCTTCTGATAATAATTTTTAGGCTATTTTGTATATATTCTTTCCGATACATATTGAATTTCCCACTAGGAAAATTTAAAAAAACCGCGAAGTTATTAGTTTTACTACCTTTAAAAAAATACCCTTCAGCTGTCATCAGATTTCCACTTTTTGAGGTCCTTATTAAAAGCTCCTGGACTGATTTTGAGAGTCGATCACTATGGCTGTATGTATTTGTATGTGCAGATAAGTGACTCATTTACAACCTTCTTACGGGTTAACCGAAATAACTTAACTAAAGAGCGCTTTTGAACTTAAATTTCCTGTGAATTTAACGAAATGCGTTCAAAATAAGTGATTTCATTTAAATCTACGATATTATATATCTGATCTTTTAGTGGTCTCGGATCTCTTCCACCTAATTTTACCAACAACGCTATCGCAACCTGGTTCTTGTGATATTCTATGCTTTTGAGCACTTCGAGATAAAACCCTATTATTTTAATTTTTAAATAAAACAATTCCCACGTGACAAGTGTTGATTAATGTTGTTTTCGTTTAATATAAAAGAATTGAGAGCATTAAATGATCAGATATTTAATTTAGGAGCTAAAAATAAAATATAAAACAATTATTAGTGGTTGTTGTGCTTTATTTCGCTTACAACTACAATTAGAGTCGGAAAAAAGGCAAGCAATGTAGAACAAAAACGTAAGAAATTAAAAAAGGAAAAGTGATCAGTGAGTTCTTGTTATTACTTTGATATTTGTTTTAGACTTCTCACTTATTAAAGTTGAAGTATGAAATAAATGTCTTTAGTTATTCTAAATTTTGGGTAAAGACTCGCTGATGGTATGCATTAGCCCCAGTGAAATGCGCATAGGAACTAGCTAAAACCCCTCAATTGATTACTTTAAACTTTTTTGTAAGATTTTGGGAAAAATGAATCCGCACATAATTAAAATTAAGGAGTTAAAAAACGGCAATTCCCCAAAATATGTAGTAGTTTGGAAATTAAAAAATCTCGTGTTACGAACTTTTTCATTCAAGTGATTGAAATAGTTTTTAAATATTAAGAGCAGATTAGTTTGTGGAATCGATCGGTCAAGCTACTCCATAGTTATTCTCAAAAAAAAAAAAAAAAACCGTGCAGGGATGGTTTTTAGATTTAATCTTTTACATATTTTTGTATTATTATTATTTTTTTTTCTTATTTTTTAGTTTTTCAACCAGGAGCGGCAGTCTGGCAATCGCCTTAGCAATGAAAAATGTTTCTAGGGCACATGGAAAAATATTTGTTCTTCAGAGGCGAAATTTCACCTCAGTAATATGGGGGGTGTCCGTCTCTCCTTGGTTCATGATAGTACCAATTATTTGCCATCAATGCTATGCCGTCATCATTGAAGTAGCTCTACAACTATTAATTCAATCATATACTTAATATCGTTATAATAGACATAATGATTATATTTTAATAACAAAAAAATTCTTTACCAGAACTAGGAAAAGTAGTTATTCAATATGTTGAATAAAATGCAAAGTTTTCTGAAAATATTTTCATCAAAAACCAATATTCTGATATATAAATTAGTTTTCTCTCTACTTTGAGGTGCTCATCTACATCGTGTCGTTAATATGTATATCGACGTTATCAATAAATGTTGTCTAAAATCATTCCTTATGTTACACAGATTTTAAAACATATGAAAAAAAAATCTTCAAAAACATTAGCACGCTTATGCCATAAATCACATACGAGTATAATTAATTAACAGTTTGGGAAAACTCACAAAATCCGCACGAACCTAAAAACTGTCAATGCTAACAATTTGTTAAAATCTTCAGACAGAGAACGAGAAGAAAATGAAAAATGCATTTAACAAGAAAAACAAAAACAAGAAGAAGAAGAAAAAAAAAACAATTGACATTTGCACACAATAACTACCAAATATTTATTGCGGGATTTTACTACGGGAAAGGAAAACAAGGCAAAACTGAACAGCTGCTATCGCTAGTGGAAGGATACATAAATATTATTTTAAGACCTTTTCCATATATTTCTTTTCATTAGTAGTTTTGTAACACATTAATCTGTTTTATTTTACTGTTTTATTGTACTTTCAAATATCATTATTTTATTTATTTTAGCAATCTTAAGGTCTTAATGTGGGGTCGTTTATTATTTATTTGCTTTTTATGGACTGTTTTTTATTTTTAAGTTTCGACAGAAAATCCATTGCAAACAATCATTTCAAGAACACTCGCACAAATCGATTTTATATTTTTACTATGAAAAGAAATTAAAGTGTAAAACTTTAATAACAACATATAGATCACTTATAAAACTGTTTACTTGCAAGGCTTTTTATTTTAGCTGCTTATCTAAAAATAGAATTTATAGTATAGGTTATTACAATGATATATAATACTCTCTAATAATTATTTTTAAGATCTCTTTATTTAAAAAAAAATATTGATTGTTTCTTTGTGTGACTTCCTCAGGAAATAACTATATTTTTATATGTTAAAAATAAAGACGTCTTAAACTTCAAAATACTAGAGAGTATTATTTATTACAAAGCGCTAAAAAAACCAGTAGAACTTTTAATGAAATATAAATTTTTTAGTTTCATACAAAAATTTATATAAGACAAACTCTTTTTGCTAAAGACAAAAAAAAAATATAGACAGATTTTGCTGATTACGAATCCTTTCGACCACAACGTTTGATAGTATTTTCATTTGCTTTTAACTTCACGCTAGATATAATGAAAATTTACAACATCTGGAAATTATTGGTTTAACTCCATTTTGAAACAATCGAGTAGCAATGTAAACATCACGATCAGCAGTCCTACGAAGCCTCCCCGACTCTTTCTGAGAACTCGTTGCTATATCAGTACATATATGTGTGTAAGTATGTGATCCTGATATAACTTTTAAGGAACTGAAGCGATCTCAACCAAACTAGTGGTGGGAGTTCCTGAATATAATTTTCCTGTAAACTGGAATCGATTCCAAGCAGTAAATTTCAAACTATCTGATAAGCGCTTCTTTAATAATTTTTCAACGGCTTAGCTGATCGATTCTAAAAGCTAATTAGCTCCCAACATTAGAAAACTACGTTGATCAATGCCGGGTCAAAAACAGTTACTCTGTTTTCAAGATATCTCCCTCCGGGGGCACAAATTGCAGTTTGGTGATCATAACACTTTGTTGCAATGCTTTAGAAAAGATAAGAAATGCAGGTGAAAGGTTATCAGATCCAGCCAAAGGAAGAATAAAAAATCAATAATAGGGCGACAAACCTATATTAGTTTGATCTGCGAGGCGTAACCAGTATCCACGGGATTTGGTTGAGCCCCACAGATAATATTCAATCGGAGGGTGAAGCGAAAATGTTACGAAGATGAAGCGAGATTGTTTGCCTGAGCGTGTTTGGAACATTTGCTTTATTGTCGAAGCTCTGGTAAACGCACGTTCATTCGAGTGGTTTCGTGGGTGGACTTCGTTACTTGCTCCATGACTAGATGATTCTGTAACTAGATGATCTTCTGGGAGTCCAAGAGTCGCTGGGAGAGGTGTTAGGCAAGGGTTGATGTTCTGACATATTGGAAATATGTTGGGACTTCGAACCAGCCAATGGTAGCCTCTATGGACTGCAGCGAATCAGCAGGCTTTGCGGAAGGGATGGTATATTGTTGGTCTTATGGGTTTGACCTTTGGTTCGTCTTGGTGTTGACGACATGCATGTCCTCTGATGTAACAAGGGTTTTGGGTAGACCCGAACTACTTAGCAAGATGTATGAATGAAATTGAAGTAGGCTCACTCACTCACACCCCTGGAGGGTGAGAGGTGTGGTGGTGGACATCTGATTTCACTCAGTGTTGAGAGCACCGTCAGGCTAAGCCACATGGCAGGTATTGACGATAACCTTTTCCCATGTCTTAAGATATCGTGAATGATTCTTCTCGATTCTCGTATAGTAATCGAAAAAAAAATTACTTATTACTAGTCAACGGGCAATTGAGGTATTTGAAAATTAATATAATAGTGCTAAAAAGCATAGAAAATCAAAAAAAAAAAACAAGGCAAACGATAGCTTTGCCGTTAAAATTAGCAGAAAGTTATAGGGAAAGCCTTTCGGGTCAAATATTTACCATATTTCTTGAATTGGTTTTAAGTAGGTTTTATGAACGCAACTTTGTTTTATCCTGCTTTTGTCTATGCGAAGTTGAGTGCTGCCAAGTTATATATTGAAAATAGCTGATAATATTGAAGAAACATATGTAAAGCATATTTTCCTTTAGAATTCGTAAGATTTTTATATGAAACAGTATGATTTTCATACATATATAAATACGAATATTGAGCTGGGTTTCAAATACAGAAATTTAGAAAACAGAAAAACAATAATTCTAAATTTTATCGACTTGGTTTATAGCGTTCATTAATAATTCCTAGTATCTTTTTTTCTCTTTATGATAGTCAATATTAAGGTAAGGAACTTCTGTCTATCATATAATAAACCGGGAAATTTCTTTTTAAATTTGTGCCAGCTAAGAAATCACAGTAACTGATCTCGGATATTTTGTTCAATCGAAGTTTTGTTCTTAATAACGTTATATTTTTATAATATCAGATTCATAAATGTAAACCAAGACAATAAGTTTTTACCTACCGATTGTAACGATTTCTTCCAACATTTTACCACATTCATTTTTGAAAGTGTGTGTGAAGCTTTAACGACTTTAAAACGTGTAGACTTCATTATTGTCTCCAGGTCTCTGCGGCTGCTGTTGTATCACTTGAAATATACTTTATTATGCCAAATAATATGGTTGCCTTTTTTTATGTCATTATTATTGTTATTGAGAATATATGTGCTAACATCCATAAAAACAAATTTATTATGGCTTTTTAGGAAGAAAAAAAAATTATATGTAAAAAGCAAAGATAACGCCAAATTTATTGCATTTTACTTTTTATGGCATTTTTAGTGAAATTGAGTTTGTATGCAGTAATTGAGGGAGTAATTTTAAGATTTTGTTTAATATTTAAATTAAATTGCAAGTACAAAACGGCTAAGATTTGATATGAGTTTTATTGTGATTCTTAATATGCATGCAAATAAGGTTAAGGGACAAATGCACATTATAATTATAGCCGATGTACATCGGAATTAATTTATAGAGCACTAGTTTGCTTGAAATTTTATCACATGATGTCTCTGGATTATCATGATATGACAGCAAATGCGAACTTTATAAAAAAGATATAATAAAAGAAACCAGGAAACAAATCAATGATCAGTAGTGGTTTGTTTTTCTTCAGTTTACAACATGGAAAATAATATATAATAATTCAGGAAACCATAAACTTAATATGTAAATAAAACCATAGATTAATGCTGGTCTTTATGGTCTGAGGAAAATTTTCTGAGTTAAAACATGAACATCTATCATGCACAAGCACTTGCAATTTTTAATTAGTACATATTTTTGGGAATTGTCGTTTTTTAAACTCTTTAATTTTAATTATGTGCTGATTCTTTTTTCCCAAAATCTTACACACAAATTCAAAGTGATCATTTGGGGGTTATGGACAGTTCCAATACGCATTTCAATGGGGCTAATGCAGATTATCAGGGAGCCTTTACCCAACATTTCTTAGAATAACTAAAGATATTTATTTCAAACTTGCACTTTAATAAGTGAGAAGCTTAAAAACAAATATCAAAGTCATAACAAAAACTCACTGATCACTTTTCCTTTTTTTTAAGAGTTTAAGAAACATGTATCGTACAATAAATTTTATATTGATTGTAAAATATCAACAGCGTGGGTAGGCAGTGTTTATATCGTCTAAGTAGAAATTTCTTAGTGCCATGCATCTCAGAATTCATCCACAGAAGAAATCGTAGTTGGAAGAAGTACAACATATTAGTAACTACGAGGTATGTATAAGAACAAGGTGAAATAAAATTTACCGATAAAATTGCATGTCATGATCTAATCGATTGACCACCATCCTTAACAACTCCTGTAATAATGATATTCTCATAAAAATTGTTTGCACTTCCTTAACAATTTCAATTGATGGAAGAAGTTTTATTGTCTACAATCGTCGTAGCTATTCACATATTCCGTACCTTATAAGGAAAAGACGTGGTACTTTTTCAGATATTTTGGACTCAGATGACAATGACAGTCAATACAGCAAAAGTTTTTGGGCAATTAAATCCATTTTTGACACCAAATTCTAATAAAACTTCGATGATACACATATTCGACTACGGAAGATTATCAATCACGCTAGACATTTCTAACTTTTTACACTCTTACAAGCTAAACATGATAAATAGCGGAAACAGTGAATGTAAAGAACAAGGGAAATTTGTGATTGGGAAAGAGATTCGCTTCTTTTATTTGATATCAATTTAAAGTAAAAATATAGGAACTCATGACCAGTTACAATATCGGTTATATGTCCACCTCGTCGGCACACATTCACTCTTTTCGCTATATTTGAAATCACATATTGCAAAAAAGCTTCGCTCAACTCATGATTGCAGCGCTAAAGTTCATCTTTGAGAGCGTCGGCTCTGTGTGGTTTGTGCACATAAGCCCGGTCTTTCAAATGGCTTCAGAGAAAATAATCTGGCGATGTTAAAACACTACAACAAGCTGTATATTTGACATCGCCATATCGATATATCAAGCGATCGGGAAGCTCTTTATGCCATCATTAAATTGCTTATAGCGCGATTTGCTGAAATCAAAGGTTACCGATATAAACAGTAACCAATTGTGGCAACAAGAAATCGGTTTCCATGGTTTGGTACCGCAAAGAGTTCATGGTGATGGCGCTGTCCCGCAATACGCTGCGACAACCTGGCATCATGCGGTAACTTTCGAGGACTTCTTCAGGATTTTTTTACCTCCTAATGAAAAATTGGTCTCATCAATAGAATGAGTCTGTTGAAAAATGCGTTGTTTTCTTTTAGCATCTTAATCAGCCAATTCACAGTATATGAGACTTATTTATAAGAGTGAAGATGAAGATCTTCTTGCAAAATGTGGCCTAAAATATCTTTGCTATTACCCAATTGTTTGCAACCTTGACGAGTTGATGTTTCAAGCTCCTTCTTAGCATCGCTACGACCACTATGAGCATATTGATTCGGCCTTTTGCCAGTAACAGTGCCGTGAGCCTACATTACAACGAATATATTACGCACTGCGGTCTCAGAAGCTGCTCAAATTGTACGAAATTATTCAGTAAAATTTAATCCATTTTTATGGTAAATTTTCCCAATCAAAATTTTTTGTGTTATATACAATTTTTCCTACTTATTACTAAAGACATAACAGAGTACGATAGCTAAATTGGTAAAATTTCATCATTTAGGTGGCAATTTACTTTCTAACCTTAAATTTGCCAACCCTGAATGTTTGGGACGAGTGATCCGACATTAAGAGAACAATAATTGAATGTGTTTAGCCCACGATATAAGAAAATGTACCAACGTGTTTAAGCACACCTCGTTTACTCAATGAAATATAAATATCTCAAATCAATAAAAAATGCATTAAAATTTCCAATCAGGTTTGAAACATTATCAGGAAATTTCATGTAATAGATATGTTTTCATAATTCAACACTTCATAATTGTTTAACAAATATAAAGACAAATTTAACTAAAATTTCTTTAGAAATCTGTGATATTTTACATAAAAATATAAACTGTAGAGCCATAAAGTTTATTGCTTTAAAAATATAAACAACAAGAATACAAAACAAAGAAATTATTTATGATATAAAATTATTTCAAACAATAGATTCAATAAAGACCATTTATGAGTGGCCATAAAATACCTCGTTTAAACAAAATACTACCAAGAATAGCATAAAACGAGATATAAATCTAAAAACGACCATAAAAATTAAATGCTATAATTACTTGTATGACAAGCACAACGATCTATTCAATTCTAAAGAAAAATACTAGTTAAAAAGGAAACAAAATGCCACGATAATGACATGACAAAATTGTGAATGGTGTGTTGTGAAAGTATGTATCACATATATTTTTTCCTCTTTTGTTATCTGCGAGAAAAGCTATAAAAATATAACCACTTATTTGTTAACTGCTCCTTTTTTAGCATATTCATATTATATTTATGTAAAAAGACAGTGTCAACATAAAACTCGAGCAGCCAGCAAATATCAGTCGATTTCGCATCCTGCAGAAATTTTGTTTCGTTACATGCTTTTGTTTGTGCCAACGAATACATGTTAATTTTCATGCACAATACCCGCACTTACACATACACAACTTTGTGCAAGCAGTTTTATAATAAAAATGTGTACATCCCTTTTGATAAGCTAATAAATTAAGAATATTATTACTTGTTCCCAAACTATATGTAAATGTGTATGTGTGATGATTATAGTATATAGTAAGTAAAAAATCTTTATGACAAAAATGACTATAGAAAATATAAAAGTAAAATCTGATTACGTGCAGACCTCGTATAACGCAATATTAATGAAAATATTTATGATAATAGTAAAAGGATTGCCATAAGGCATAAGGTAGTTACAGTTCCATCAGGTTTTATTTGAGACCTGTTTTACTACAATAAGCTGCGATTGTATTATTACATTTTAAACTGCGCAAGGTGTTAAAGAGATGGCAGACATAAGATCGATATTAATACAATCGTGTCAACAAAATTATAATCATTCTTCGAATATATTAGACCTGAAGAAACTCCAGTTCCGAAGAAATTGTACAACTTAGCCAACCACAAGTGAAGTATTTTAATCGAACTAGTTATTCGGATAAGTAGTACCATATAAAAGTAATATCCTTACAAATCTTCTATGAGCTGAATGACTTTCTAGTGTTTTGCGAAATGAGAAATTGAATACAAACAACTTTGGGAGAAAATGAATAAATATATCTAAGGAAAGGGTCGTTTGTTATATCGGGCTTTGCCTGTATAACTACTCAGCTCTGTGTAACTACTAGTGATCATCTAGCGATAACCGTATATATTTGGATCCTCGTCCTTAGAATTATTTACCTGCTTACGTGTGTTTTCTGCATAATTATTTATGGTGTTTGTATACATCCAAATAAATAGTTGTGCAACAGCCGATGTATGTTTGCTTGCTGGTAGTAAAACTGGTAGAAAATATTTTACCTGTAAATAAACAAAATATTTAAGTGGCATTTTATTAAGTAGTTGATGTCCTTTTACCTGCAATATAATTTTGTTACAATACAAGTTCTTACAAAATATAAAGTAAGAATAAAGTAATAAAAATAGCAATTGGCTCCAGTAGCTCTTTAACCCTAGAACATTACAATTCTTCGTTTCGAAGACACCCGTTAAAATATTTTTACATCATTTTCTAGAGCTGATTTTTTGTACAGTTACTGATTATTTGGCTGGGCTAACAATTTCAAAATGGTCTGCTTCATTGAAATATAATAAATGAAATTAAATGCTCTGCTGTGTAAGTTGAATAAAACTGATGTTGACTTTCCTGTGTGCCTCGGAATATTTATCATCATGTCTTTCTGAGATTTTAATTAATTTCGAACAATTAGCAAATGAATCTTAAGTATAAAATTCAAACCAAAAAAAAATTTGACTTAATGTATAATGGAACAAAAAATGCAGAAAAATGAGACATGAAGAAAATAATCAAACGGTAACACGGGTATTAAAACAAAAACGTGTTAACATCAGCTTGTTACAGTTCTCGGATTCTTTTTCACAGTAAAATTTGTGTAAATACGAACTGTTATCACATTCAACTAAGCCACCTAAACAGTGGTGAGAAGCACAATATACATATGAGTACTGAAGATGAAAGTGTTGCGACTTTCGAAAACAGCTGTTCTGCTCTGCTGTGTAAGTTGAATAAACTGATGTTGACTTTCCTATGTGCCTTGGAATATTTATCATTATGTCTTTCTGAGATTTTAATTAATTTCGAACAATTAGCCAATGCATCTTAATTCGATTTAACATAGAAATTCCACTTGGTTAAATAATAAAATTTTTAAAAATCTTTCCGATTTATTACGACGTTAATGTTTATCTACAAAATTTCTTATAGCTTTGCGTTAGGAAAGTTGAAAATTTTAAAGTTTAGGAAGTTATTGCTCTTATATAAGTAAAAGAAATCGACTTCTCATCAGATATCCAAGTTCTGACGCCTAGGAAGCTTCCATGACTAAATCTGAGAGAGAGAGAGAGAGAGTCTCTATGTGTATATGTGTGTGTGCAAGAATATGAACCTCTTATAACTTTTAAACGGGTTAACCGAACAAAACGCACGTTGCTAAACTTAGATTTCCTGGGATCTCGAACCGATTCGAAATTTCAAGATATCTCAAAGACAAGATATAGTTTTTCCAAGTGTGTTTTGCAATAACTTTTAAACGGTTTTACCGATCGATTTCACAAAGAAATTAATTCTTGAAATTTAAAAACCACTTCAATTGTTCTAAGCCCGGTCAAAACTTGTTTTTCTGTTCGTAAGATATTGTGAACAAAATTAAATTGGATTTTTTAAACTCCGAAATTATATATCTGAACAGTTGAAGATCTCTATTCTTTATGGTAATCGAAAGGGGATTCCTAAACTTACAAATCCTATGAATTCAAGATATTTCAAAAAACATCAATAACAATATTTTTCGGAGGGTTTATTAGAAGAACTTCCACGATCTTTGAAATTATATAACTGAAGAGCTATTGTTTTCGATTTTTTATAGTATAAGAAAATCACCTCTATTATCGTTTAGTAGTTGAGAATTAGTTGATTTGAAAGTTATTGTTAGAGTGCAAAAGCATAAAATACCAAAGAAATCAGTTTAGGAAAGCTTTGCGATGACCACTAGAGTCAACTGTTTTCCCTATATTTTTCCATATCACTTTACACGGGTTCACTAAACTTACTTTGGCAGCCCTGAAACGCTATGTAGACATGTCCTTTTTAGTACATTAAATACTTTTTTATACCTCTTGCTACTCATGTAGTTTATTAACGCATAGTGATAAAAACTGCAAGGACATAAACAGAATTTTTTTTTTTTTGGCTTGAAGTGTGTTTACGAAAAGGTAGTTTGTTTATCGCTCTGTACGCTCTTCAAACAGGCTAATTTAAAATACAAAAGAATAAAACTTCTTTTCTCTTTTTAAAAAAATCATATCTTTTTATGGTTATTTAGCAAAATGTACAAAATTCCATATCCTTGAATGTTCCTGCTATTCCAGCAGACCTCCTTTATTCATTTAACTGTTAAGTAATAAATGCAAAATTATGATGCATGAAAATGCACTATAATTTCTTATTTATAATCTGGAAAAGTGAAACAGCTTGTTGTTAAACAACTGCTTCAAGGATATATAAAATATTTTACACAATTCAACCCTGCATTTGTCACTCTTATATACTCGCACTTAATAGCCTGAACAATAGTACGTGCTGGGCATCACTACAAAATGTGGTCAATCAAGGTTGATCCTTTTTTCTCTTTAGTACACATTCGTTCATTGTTTCAAAATTAAATTTATGGCCAGTCTTCAAACCTTGAGACTTTTTCACAGTTTTATTTATGACGGTCGGTTCTAAGATGTTGGTTATTTCTTGATTTATGATCACTCGTCGTCATTCGTTACCAGAAGATTGCAGTTTATTGTTTCGTCTGCATTTTATTGTTCAAATTTTATTACATATCCCATTCCGCGCCTTCCTGCAATATCCATTATCGCTTATTGTCTGCATGCTATTGTTCTTGTATTCTCTCCCTATTATGTGACATATTGACAAATACATTTTTATTGTCAAAATTGTACGTCCTTCTGTTTTTGTTTTTGTATTCGGTTTTAATAATGTGTGAAGCACTTTGTAACGCGGTAAATTTTATATGTGTTGTCACTCATAGTCATTGTCATCATCATCGTCGTCATCGTTGAGTTCGTCATTCAGCCGTATCCTCTGTGTGCATGTGTTTGTTGAAGTCTATGTATGCGTATAATTGTTCATTTATTATTTTGCCTTTGACATATTTCTATCTTCACAAAACTCTGTGCCGCTGCCAGATGCTCCCTGTATATGTTGTAAAATCAAATTTTATGACTGCGTGAAAATCAACTGTTAACGTCAATTTATTTTATGATCTCAATATCTTTTCAAACTAAAATTATCCGTTTGTGTATTTGCCTAGTCACGCGCCATTTATTTGAATTTCAGTTTGTTTGCCATAAACTTAGGTTTTGGAGAAAATGGGACAATTTTGACAGTAACAAATTGAAGTTTTTCAATACACAATTAATTACGGTCTAAACAAACATATGGGCTCACATGCAATAAATTGCCGCACTAGTAGAATATAAGACCGTTAGATTAAAGTTATACATCACAGGAAAGACTACTTATAAATTGACTACGCATAAATTGAAATTCTGATTTAAAAAAGAATAAATAAAAAAAAATATGGGAAATGGTTGAACATTAAAGCAATCCCGGCAACTTCTCGCTAATTAATTAATCGCAAAGTTATCAAGACTTTTCATTTGTCATGGGCTGATTTGTTTTTGATTGGTAAAACTGTTTAAAATGTATTGAAAAACTAAACCTACTGTTTTGGATCAGTGCAACTTCATAGTATATATTAATTTTTGATAGAAATCTCAAGAGCTCCGTCAGTTTATTTTGATTCAGAGCAGTCATTCAAAAGCTATAAACGTTTCACATGCACCCACCTATACATATACACATGACTGCACGATTTCAGCAAACTTTAAATCTTGTAGCGAGAGATTAAACTCATCGACTAAACAGATCCACTAATTGGAAATATTCTCATAATTCTTGGAATGAAACAATTTAATTTAGTTAATAAAATACTTCACATGTAAATATACAAGTGTCGGTCGCCAGATGCCAACTATTGACAGTGACCCCTGCTGCGATGTTGTTAAATCTTGTAGCGAGAAATAAAAAAACTCATTAAAACAGATCCAATTATTGTATATATTCCGATTAATCTTCGAATGAAAGAATTGAATTTAGTTAAGAAAATACTTTGCATGTGAATATACAATTGTCGGTCCACAGATGCCAACTATTGACAGTGACCCCTGCCGGGATGTTGTTAAATCTTATATCGAGAAATTAAAAAACTCATTAAAACAGGTTCACTAATTTTAAATAGTCCCATAATTCTTGTAAAGAAACAATCTAACTCCGTAAAATACTTCGCATGTAAATATACAAGTGTCGGTCCACAATGCTTGCTGGTGAGTATGATTATCATGGTGAAGTTATAAAACCCCATTTTATCCGTTGCTGTGACTGACTGACTGTACACTCTTTATGCCTTTATAGAACAAGTGGCAACATGGTAAACCACGGAAAACTCGTCAGAAAATCCATCTCTAATCTTGTACAGTTATCTGAGCTGTAGTAGTTAACTAGTGCGAGTGGGACACAAAACTCTGAAAAGAGATTGAAGGATCAGTGGTCTGCCCCCACTTAAAAAATAATTTATAAGGAGACTCGACAACTACCCTCGTACAAAAAGTTGCCGTCATACCCTTCTTGGCAACGAGAGGAAAAACCTCAACACATAAACACGTAGTTCATATATGAATGGATTGAAAAGGGTTAAACAGCAATAATTTGAGGTGTTATTGTTGTCGTCTCATAAAAGAATGACTCAAACGTTGAAAATGCTACTTTTGGTTGAACGGAATTTTAAACACCAACCACCAACGGTAAGATTCCAAATTTTTTTTTATCCATAAAATATGTGGCACTCACGTTACTGCTACAATTTTTGACGGTACCATAACACAGTGGGGCAAATACATGGGAAATAATTCGGCTAAAGACTGCCAATCTTTTTGCAAATGAAATTGAATACGTGTTTTGGTGTCTCAGAAATCGTAAGAAAACGAAGCAGTTTTACTTAATCAAGCTATTTTTAATATCGTGATTGGAATTAACTGAAGAATATAATAAACTTTTCTTTCAGAAAAATAGTTTATTTTGATTTCTAAGGAATCAATCAGCCATTTAATAGATTCCTGTTGGAATAGCTTTTATTTCCGTTTCAAGCGACTTTTTTTAGGGTGCTTCAGATTTTAACCGTTTTTGTGAATCCCAGAAACCTATTTAACTGTAACTAGACACCTTCATAATAAAAACATACAAGCGCTGTACTCCGCAAAAGCATGCCGATTTATTTTTACCAAGAACCGGTCGGCTACTGAAATCATTTGAAGCACGAAAAGCCATTCTATTCACTCAAGTCTATTGTTTAGTACGGTGTTCCTGTAAAAAGAGTGAGTGGACAGTATTTTTGAAGAACATTATCGGCAATACAGTTACCCGTCATTCTAAGCGATTTTTAGTGCCGGAATTGAATGAGTAGTTCACACACGACGATACAATCGCTCACACCGCAGGAGCCACAATGGATATTGTACAGAAAGCCTATCTTGGTCGCGTATTATTTCGTTCTGTCGATGTTGCTTGGCGAGAAATATCGTAATCTTCCCAAACTTCTTTCTTTTGGGCTACTTGAAGTCGGGAGCCTATGCCAACAAACCACAGCCATTCGCATGCTTGAAGGAGAATATTCGGACAAGAATGCGAATTTTTATCACCAACTATATTGCGGAAATTTTTTAATAAAATTAAAACGTAAGAAAATGAAAAGAATGAGAAGTGATCAGAGAATTCTTGTTATGACTTTGATATTTGTTAAGGCTTCTCATTTATTATTAAAGTGGAAGTTTGAAATAATATCTTTAGTTATTCTAAGAAATGTTCGCTATAGATTCCCTGATGATCGACTTATTTAGTTTTTAGTGTCTAACTGACATAATAAACGAGGGTACAGACAAAAACTGTTAAGTTGTGTATAATTTCAGTTTAACCCTTTTTCTTCTATAGCTCATGAAAAAGCTTTATTGTACGTTTGTGTTCTTGTGTAATTATTTATGTTAAAAACCTTTTTTCACTGGGGCATTAGCCTCAGTGGAAATCGCAGAGAAACAAGCTGATCACTTTGATTTTTTAATAAGATTTTGGAAAAACAGAATCAGCACGAAATTAAAATTAAAGAGGTATATTGCGGAAATTTGTGCAAAATGAAATGAAGTAGGCACAAATGTGTATCAATATTGTTGGCAGCCACCGGGTGGATATGACATTTTCCATTTAACAGAAAATGTTGCAGGTCCAAACTAAGATCAAAAATTTTTATTTAGAAAAAAGTTATCCAATAACAGGGTTGACTGATTAATATTGCACTATAGTGCACAAATTTGAATTAAAATCGTCAGTCTAGTGTTCGCAAACTTTTAAATTCAGGAAGTTAGTATTTCAGGGTATAAGTCAACTTCAATATTATACAGCTTTTACAGCCGAGTAACTGTTTTCGAAAACCCCTACTCTTTCATCATAAGCACTCATGTGCAGTTTTGTTTATCATAAATCAAAATATGGCTGGCAGTTGTTATTTATGAAGATTTTGTTATGAAATAGTATACGAGAACATTATCAATACCAAACAGATGATAAAACAAAAAAATAAAATCACATACAATTTAAGCTTTGGCCTGAGCTACCAATGAAAATTGGAAAAACGTTCACATATACTTAAGTATAAAATTCAAACCAAAAAAGTTTGACTTAATGTATAATGGAACAAAAAATTCAGAAAAATGAGACATGAAGAAAATAATCAAATGGTAACACAGGTATCATAACACACAAGTGTTAACATCAGGTTGATACAGTTCTCGGATTGTTTTTCACAATAAAATTTGTGTAAATAGAAAACTGTTATCACATTCAACTAAGCCACCTAAACAGTGGTGATAAACACAATATACACATGAGCACTGAAGATGAAAGTGTAGCGACTTTCGAAAACAGCTGTTCTGCTCTGCTGTGTAAGTTGAATAAAACTGATGTTGACTTCCTTTGTGCCTAGGAATATTTATCATCATGTCTTTCTGAGATTTTAACTAAGTTAGAACAATTAGCCTACAAAAATATTAATATCACATTAAATCTGATTTGCCGTAAAATTAAATATACCAGCATATAAGGGGATATACAATTATTGAACTACTGTTTCTTTAAACTCCGCTTTACAGTGTATGAAAATATTAAATATGAAATATGTTGTATTTATTAGAAATATCAACAAGATAATAGTATGTTTTCTAAAATATGGCGAATTTGGGGCTAAGAAACTACTGGAATAGATCCAATATTCTCACTAATTATTTCCGCCATCTCCACTGTGAATTATTTTACTAATTTGTTGTAATATATCACCGATTTTTTTACTTAACCCTTATGAAATTGTATCAAATTGCTTATAATAAATTGACAATTTTGTGGCAATCACTCAATTTCAATAAAAAGGTTTTTTTTTTATATAAATAATTACACAAGAACACAAACGTACAATAAAGCTTTTTCATGAGCTATTGAAGTAAAAGGGTTAAACTGAAATTATACACAACTTAGCAGTTTTTGTCTGTACCCTCGTTTATTATGTCAGTTAGACACTAAAAACTAAATAAATCGAAACGTTCTCATTTAAATTATATGTTGTTCGTATACAAAAACTACTTCCTTTTATTATTTATAAGAATATTTTTGAGACTAGAAGTTGTCAGGTTTTATGCTTGACTGACTTTATAAAATAAGCAATAAACGTTATGAAATTTATAAAAGTCTAACTATATGACAAAGGGATAGCTTGACATTGTAGTGGTAGAATCGTTATCCAATTTCTGTTCAAATAAGTGCATGTTCTTTGTATGTATATGTAAGTACTGCCATGGCAGTTCTTTTATTCACTGAAATATTAATTTATTCAAATTTTTTTATGGAGATAAAGCTACATTCCTCCAGTGCTGTGAAAAATCCTTTCTATTTTAATTTGCTTCTTTCACACACTTCATTAACAGTCATTTTAGTTATTTCCACAATGTTTCCAAAATTATTTCATTTTACACTTTTGCATACTTTAGCAAAGTATTGAACTTTGACATCTGTTTTCTTATTGTGATATCCTCTATGTAAAAGAGGGATTGAGTATGTTAAAATAGGAAGTATGTTCATGAATGTTTATCTAAAATAATTCATTGAAAACAAGAAAAAAAAATTCATGCATTAATGCAGATCCGGATAATTATAATATCGAACTGATCGACTGGGTGTGTTGTGTAACTCGGGACTTTAAGCTTCGCAGTCTTGTAAAGTTTTCTTCTCTGAGTTGTTATCGGTAAAGTAAGAGTTATATTATATTGTAAGATGTTCTTTTATAATATTGTTCAAGTTAAAAGAAAAAATAAATATGGAAAATTATTGATCCTGAAGGCTATCCCTGCAAAACTGTCTAATCCTGGTTTTTGTACTTTTGAGTCCTTTGAGCTAAAACACTATTATCAACGGATGCCCACATGATAAGTGGCGATTTTTGCAGTTTTCGATTATTATTTAAGTCTGGAGAACACTAAATGCTCAGATATATAACTTCGGAGTTTTTCAATAGAATCACTTGTTTTGAATTTTTTCGTTGACGATATATAACGAAAGTATTAACCGATTTTGAACCGGTTTTATATATTGACATATAATAATTGGTTTGAGTAATTGATCGATACAGCCGTCTTAAAGTTAATATAAAAAAAATCAGTGAAACATTGATCTTTCTAATGTTTCGTGGTTTGTTTTCTCAGTCTTTAAGTCTACAGATTTGAATAGGTTGAAATTCACTGGAGGTATAAGTTCTGAAACTCTTTTAAGAACTCTGCGTTAGTTTTATTTAGTTTCAATCACCCGTTGAAACATAAAAGCGTTCTCGAGACACATTTAGAGTTGTTACTAAATTTATATTGGAAAAAAATTTATTATTTAGTGCTTCGCATAGCTAATTTCAATGACGAAATATCGCTGCTATTTAGCTGGCTAACTTTTGGAAACAAAAATTTAGTCACCGTTCACCACACCGTCTCTCGAGAATATTGAGGAACGATGATACCACCATCGTGTAAACCGCACATAGTGTTACCTTGTTCACCGTAAACTATATTATATTATAATAAATTAGCTATTTGACATACAGTCATTGTACTATTATAATATGAAATATTATCGAATAAAAGTTGTTTGTTGGGTTTTGGTTTGTATAAGTTTCATAGCCTACTGCACTTATTATAATGTGATTTTTAAAATAATTTGTGAATTCCTATAGTTAATTTATTAACAGAATTTTCAGATGATTTATAGGAGTCTTTTAATAAGTTGAGAAGTTTGAAACTTTTCAAAACTACTGACGATTTGGTAAAAAGCGCCAATGAAATGCATATAGACATTGCTTAACCACCCAACAAATAAATTTCATATTATATATTATATTATAATTAAAAGCTAGACATGGATCAATATTGTAACGGTTAGTGGAGTTTATTTTTCAACTCACAAATTCAGCAAAGTAGAATATCGCTCTTTTCGAGAGCCGCTACACTATTTCATCAGTACGGATGTTAATTTTTGATTATCACTGAATGTAACGGTAGTTTTAAAAACATGTTTTCAGAAATTAAATAGATACTAAAGTTTTGTGCAGATCCTGGCTCAAGTCGCCGTGGGGTCTGTGATTAGCCGCGGTAATAAATATAATAATTTTCATGAATACTGATGAGAAAAAGTAGCGGCTTTTGAAAACAGCGCTGTTCTACAATGCAACAGAAAACTGTAAAAGGTATAATAAAATTTCTCCTCTTAGAGGGCAGTCAGTACCCGAAGTGATCTATGAGCCTTTCTAATAAAAATATTTATTTATGATATTAAATTACAATTAAAAGACAGACATGGATAAATAATATAAGGATTAAATGAAAAATAAATATCAATTTATTATTAAATTAACACAGCGAAGTAGAGCAGCGGAATTTTCGAAAGCCGCTACATATTTTCATCAATGCTGATGTTTATTTGCCAACAAATTGTTAACTGTCCAACTGTAATTATTGATAGCGCCATTTCGTATGCACCCGATATACTCCGCTTAAATTTAAAACAAATCCCGTACGCTTTGAATTATTAAATGTGTTAAGATTTATATAATATTAAGTGATATGAACTATTTCATTGAAGGATTTCCTCCATCCTGAGAGGTTTGAAGTAGCAGATCCTGCTACGGATGAGCTGGCAATTGATCGTAGCTGTGGTTTTAGTAATAAGTGCTTTCCGTATGAAGGTATACATACAAAAAATCTCGTCTCCGTTAAAATTTATATGTGACTCCGATAGCTGTAAGAAACAATTAAATTTCTCCTTTAAGAGGCCACTCACTTCCCATAAATATTTCATAAAACAATCATTCCTAAAAATTAGTCTTCGTTTCCCGTCTACTTGAGTAGCACAATCTAAAATCATTAAATAAATAACCAGCATAAAAAACAAAACTGGAGAGTACAAACCCACACACAATTCCGATATACTTACAAACCGGAAACGTAACATTTTCATAATTCTAAATTATGATCTCATAAATTAGAAATATTAAAGCAAAATGAAAGCACTTCTATAACCATTTAACACGCTTGCTAACAATTAATTATAATTCAAACCATTAAAAATCATTGAGCATAAGAAAAATTCTAAAGAACACAGAGACTAATTCCAAAATTTATCGCCTAAATATTTCACAGTAAATTAATTAACAAGCGTAACAGCAACAAATAACCATATTTCATATAGAAAATATTTAAAAAAAAAAAACAAATTGTTAGCAAAGAAAAAAAAAAACTAAATGGAATATATTAAGCTGATAAAAATTCTCACATATGTTTCGTGTTAAAGGACACATTCATATTGTTGGCATTATTTGCTTTGGACAAACAAAACTAAACCCAAAACTCACCACCAATTCTGCCAAATTTGCTGACCATCATTAATTAACATTTTATACGTGAATATTTGTTTGGGCAAACAACTTCAAAAAGAAAAAAGGACAGAATTAAGGAAAAAAGGACACTCTTGTTCATAATTTTTACATAATGAGCCAGTTTTGGGTTACAAATTTCACAGATTTTCACACAAACAACTTAAAAATCTACTCATAAATTGTTCTTGCTCATTTGCATTTTTGTTAAAGAAAATAAAATATGTTAATGAGGTCCAGTTTTGGTACCTTTTCTTGTTTTTAAAGGATGTAGTCAGATCTTCAGATATGCAAGAAAAAAAAATTCATACACGATATATTTTAAATTGTGAAGATAATTTATTATCCTGTTATTTATTTGTTTAAAGAGAATTTTTGTCAACCTTTTTTTCCTTTATATTTTATTTAGGGAACTATTTGATGTGGTACAGGTTTCACTAAAGTTGCTTAAATGAATGCTGTTTATTCGAATTTATATTATTTTTTATAAAAATTTTATTTTATTTGTAAAAGTCGCAAATCAGCTCTGAGTCGGTCTACATCAGGCTTCGTTGGCAATTATTTTTAAGTGTAGCCAGATCAATGATCGTTTACTCTTTTTCGAAAGTTATACATCTCATTCTTGCTAGTTATCTCCTCAGAACACTGCATGGATTCACTGTTCTTCTGAGGAATTTTCCATGCTGTAGGCAGGCTTAAGATATGTACAGTCATTCAAAGTAAAATATAAAATCCAGGTTAACAACATCGCCGACTCTTGATCACTCAAGTCGCTTAGTCGTAACCAGCGAAGCTACCGTAACCAGGTTATTGTGCTACTCCACTATATTGAATTAATCGATTCTCACGTAATAGATGGTGATTGATTTAGCTCTCAATTTAGATATATAATAAATCAGATATATAATATCGGAGTTTCTCAAAACATATCACTTTTTTCAGTTTTTCCGTTTACGATGTCTCTCGAACAGAAGGAAATGCTTTCATGGAAATAAAATTTTTTTTATTAATTGAAAAATATTCTTTATTTTCTGGACTAAAGTTTCATCAGACCAGTAAGTCTACATGTTACTAATTTCTCACCATCACTTGCAATCGAAAACTGTTGGAAAATCTTTTCAAAAGTCTTCCGAAAATAGAATAAATTTCATATATACCTCACACAACTTCTCTATTTCTATACATTGTGCAGTTGAGGCATTAAAAATACGGCTGATAAGTCACTTGAAAATTCACATACAATAAAATATAAAAAAAGTTTTATAAGTAGACGAAAGAACAGAAAAATATACCAGGAAAAAAAAACTACTCTTGAAAGAGCCCGACGAAGCGAGCCAAATACTGCAATCATTATTAAAAGAAAAACTCTAGAAACACAAACACATACACATAATAAACATAAATACTAAAATCACAGGAAAATATAACGACAACTAAACACTTGATGTCGACGACAGGTTTAATATATTCATTATATTGTCGTAGTGGTTTAATTTAATGGATATGAATTTAATTGGTGAGGAGGATCTTTGTAAATACACAATATAGACATTCAGTTTAGTTTTTAGGTGTATTAGTGTCTGCAAGTGTATGTGTATGCATTGGCACTGAAGTGGTAGTATTTGAAGTTTGTTAAATAAAAATCATTTAATTTGTCAAGAGCCTTTTTTCAGTGTATTTCGGCATATTAATTTATTTTTTCTAAACACACTTGTATAAGATTTTGTTCACGATTTTGTTGTGGGGCAAAATTAGTGGTAGTAAATTAACGATTGAAGGGTGAATGAGTGGCATATAAAGGACTTTCCTATTACAACGATAATATAATAAGTTTCCATAAATGAAATGTTTAATTGGTGAAAAATTAATTGGGTTTTTTGTGATATATTTGAATTGTAGGCTTAATGAAATTAATAGAGTTCAATTAATTTTTAGTTCAATCTCTCTGCAGCTTTTTTTTTCGTTACTACTGCACAATAACAGGATCTCAGGAATTGGGAAATAAAACATTTTGTATCTATAATATTCGTTACTGAACTCTGCAAGTTCTTATAAATGACGAGAAAGTAGAGAAAACTAACACCTTTCATGTGAACAGAATTAAATGAAACAATCCAAATAATTAAGACTGTTTTCACAGTGACCAGGTTTTCATATATTCTGGTCTTAATAGCGTGTTCCCACTGGCATAGTTTTAGTAAAATTTCGATTTAATGTTTCGACCAAGAATTTAAACTTGGTTTTATCATAAAAATGATTTGGATGAAAGCAACTTGAAACGACTTTTGAATTGGTCTTAATGCAACTTGTTTTCTTTTCTATAATAATTTAAGTGCTGCCAAGTTATGTATTGGAAACATCTGATAACGTGTCAAAAACTCTAAGAAAAGTCCACCATTTTCGTATATCTTTTCTCTCAGATTTTCCTGATTTCATTTGAAATATTAAATTTTTTAAACAATTATTCGTTTCGCACAAGTATTTCGGTACTTTTAATATATTAATTTGCAAAATGTATAAATCAATTCCCTTTTTAAACTGCAGTATGAAAAATATATAATAATAATAGCTGCCGTACAGTTTGTGCACGAAGTATTATAAAATTTAAAGGAACAAAAACAACAACAACAAATATATATTTGTTTTAAGACAGATTTAACTATAGTAAATATTGTGGAATGCAACCTTGTTTTATCTGTGTTTTGCCTGTGCTAAATGCACTGCTGCCAGTTATATATAGGGTGTTTTTTATGGAGTAATACAAGTTTTAGTTGGTATCACTGCTTTATTTGACCACTCATTTAACAAATGATAGTTGCTTTTTGTTTAGTTTGCTTTGACATTCTATTATAGATCGACTTGCACTAAAGCAACCCAAATTGTGGAAATTTTTAATCAAAATAATGGTTCTGTTTGTCGAATTTATCGTGCAATTCGTCCATTAAAAATTTTATTTTCCGATGAAGCCCATTTTTGGTTGAATGGGTATGTAAGTAAACAGAATTGTCGTATTTGGAGTGAGGAGAATCGACAAAATTTTATCGAAACAGCATCACATTCACAGAAAATTACTCTTTGGTGCGCTTTATGGGCTGTTGGAGTTATTGGCGATGGTGGTCAGAATGTTACTGTTTGTAAAAATTGGTGTTCCAGATTATGTCTTGAACGCGCCAGCCGTGGCGGCCACATGGCCAAAATTGTATTTAGACATTAATGTCATAAAATTTTCTATCCAATAAATATCGTTACATTGATATCAAAAATATTTACTATGATTTATTATGATATAAACTTGTAACACTCTGTAAAAAAACACCCTATACTAGAAGCATCTGATAATGCTGAAAAAATCAACCAACTCTGAATGTTTTTTAAAAATTTGGAAGACTTTTATAAGAAAAAATCAGTTTTTGAAAATTTATTTACTGTGCAATAAATATTTTTACGAGAAATTTAATTTATTGTGATCAAATTTAACAGGCGAATTTTGTGTTAAGGCCTGCAATAATTAAACTTGCAATCACACTGCTAAATTACATGTTTGTGCCCTTAAGGTTAAGGCCAGACTCAAGCTTTCCAATAGCACGACTGAAAATAAAATAATGGAGCGCATTCAGAGAATTTCTAAAAACTCCATATTTCCTAATGTGAATATATTTCGAGTACTTCAACATCTGCTGTATAGCTAAGAATTTCCTAAATTAAATCCGAAGGTAAGAATTCGTTTAATTTTAAAACATGTTAGCAAAATACTACAACTAGAATACAAACTTTGGGAGGTCTCTGCAAGGTTTTGAATTATATAATACAAAGGACTCAACTTTTCATACGAAAAAATAGATTCTAAAACCAATAATTCAAATAAATGCCTTAAAGAAACATGAACGTTTAAAATTTATATAAAGACATCTCAATCGCTCTTATACTTGATTTAACCCAAAATCTGCTATTTTGATTATCTCCTTGATTTTTGCTTATAAAATTTCGGGAAATGAATATATTTTAAAGTCATGAAAAGTTTTAAATCAATCGACTGATGATCAATTAAGTAAAATCTTCAACAAACTAAACAATTAAACTAAGAATCTGATCTATTGAATCCCATAGCAATAATACAATTAATTAAATGAAATCGTAGTTGGTAATAAAAATTCTATGGCCGTGAAGAGAAAATAGGGTTTTAACACTTGAGACCATTTCACATATTCACGATATAAACAACAGCGAAGAGAACACTTTGCTTTTAAAGTCTGAACAATATTTCATAATCTCGCATGTCTTCTCTCTTATAAAAGTACCCCATAAAAATTAAAACAACTTCAAATCCTTTAACGAGTCCAAGTTGAAAAACCACAAAATATTTGAATATATCTAATTTACAAACTTACATCTACCACACATAAATTGTCTTAAACCTTTTGTGAAAACCATATTTCATTAAATTCAACTAGACCAAATTGTTCCTTAGCCACCCTTAAACTCTTGGCCAAAAAGTTCATAAAAAACTAAATAAATTATGAGTTTATGATAGAAAATATTTTTTACTGTAAAATACTGTTGATTTCAGCAAATGGTGCTTACATTCTACTTAGAAGGCTTTACTAAATGCCACTAAATGAAATTATTTGCCAGCATAGTTGAGCACTAACACACAGACACTTGCTGTCGGAATAAAATTAGATTTATGTTATAGTTTCGGTATGGTTGATAAAGTGCCCAAATAAATATATATATACGAGTGTATATATAAAAAGTATTTCTTATTACTGCCGTACGGAAAAAACAAAATTCTTAAAATGTACTGTTTTCATATACAGAGCGTAGGACTTGGGTTTCTTTTGCTAGTTTTAGGCAATAATTTTTAACTAAAATAAGAAATTTATGTAACCTTCCCAGGCACACAATTTTACTATACAAACCCAGTGTATTAGAAGCCTTTATAATTTAACATTATTTTGCTTTTTGCCTTGTGGGCCCAACTACTTTATTTTTCCTTTTAGGTTTTTTTTTATACCGAAATGAACTGTGAGCTATGAAATTGTGAAATTACTTTGCCATTTTTTTTTGTTCAGACAAACAGTATGACTCTTTGCAAGTCATAGTACCAACAGCAAATATTTTATTTAACTTTTGTGTCTCGCCAAAAAATAAAAGAAGAAAATGCAGAAGGCAACAACGACAAAGCGTACAATTCATGCCATTTATTTTCTACAAAATTGCTCCATAAATTTTCACATCGTATTGCCATTTAGTAATTTTTATGGTTTTGGTCTCGAAATATTACCATGATGACATTTTTAGTTGTTGCAAAGTATTTTCCTGAATTATCTTCGTTTTATTATTATGGGGTGCATTATTTACACACAAATACACACGAAAACGTCAATATTCTTTCACTTTGTCTAAACAAGAAATTAGGCAGATTGTCTGACATTTGAAATACTAATAGAGAAACAAATAGGCGAACGGAAAGTGTGACAAAGCATGAACACATTCATGTGTGTTCTGTTGTGTGAAGGAGGGCTGTTGCAATTTTAAACAAATTTACTTTAAAGTGTTTTTCTTTTCATTTTAACTTTGATGTTTGTTTATTGGATTTTCCAGACTCTTATGAAGTTATTAGTTAATTGAAGTTTTTACACAAAATGGGGAAGACTTTATACGATTGCGCATTAATGTGATATAGTCTTCAGTTGTGTAAGTTTTAAATAGGAGGGTGGTTAGCATATAAGGATTTTTCTTTCTTCTATTATATGATGTCTAGAGGCCTTAGCGGGTTATATATTCTCTTGATGTTCTTAAAGTTTCGACCGCTTTACAACTCCTGGAACATTGAATTGTTGCATGAAGTAGTTAATGCGTAGACTATGAGATCACATTATCAATTTCGCTTATCGAATTGATCTAATTCTAATTACCATGTTGCCATGGCAAAAGCACAGCACTGGTGGCTCAACATTAAAGGGATGGATTGATAATATCATGTAAAAAGGAGCGCAACAAAACAATATTCTTCGTGGGTACCGAAAAAACTTGCTGGCTGCAAATTTACTATCTTCTTATCCATCTTTATCCGTCTTCTCAACACTATATCTCTGTGGGTATTGCAGTTAATGTGCTTGTCGCAGTAAAATTATTTCCTGCTTTTATAATTATGGACTGTAACTTTAGAGCCACTAATAAATAAGATTGATACGATACGATATCATTACAGATATTCAAGAAGATATATTAACTAGCGACTGTGGTCCGCATTTCGAATTCGACCTCAAGTTAAAATTTATAAAACTGAGATCCTAGATATGATTTGTTTTAAGTTTATATTAGAAAAACATTTAATAATAATAACAGTCAATAGAGTTTGGATTCATGATATAGTTATTAAGACGTCAACTCCTTTTTACATAATAACAGCGAAAAATATTAAAGTTTCAAAGCCTTTTGAAGAAAAATTATTGAAATCAAAATGAATTTGGTTTAAATTTTAATTTGGCTAAAGTTTACGGCGTCGTCATCGGGCCGTAGTTCTTCGAATATGAAGTCAGCTAAGCTGTTAGCATGAATATTCTCGCTATCGCAAAATGGCCTTCTTGTGGATAGAATATCAAGACATGGACCTGGACGATATGTGGAACCAACAAGATGATGCCAACGAAACAATATCTCGAATTTTGATTATTTGCTGATTCTTTTTTCCCAAAAACTTACTAAAAAATTCAAAGTGATCAATTCAGGGGTTTTAGTTAGGTTCTAAACGCATTGCACTGGGGCTAATGCAGATTATTGGGGAACTTTTATCCAACATTTCTTAGAATAACTTAGAATAATAAATGAGAACTTTAAAAGAAATATCAAAGTCATAACAAGAGTTACTAATCACTTTTCTTTTTTTATTTTCTTTTTTATTTTCTTACATTTTTATTCTACAATTAGTTGGCTTTATTTTCCGCCTAAAATTGTAGTTGAAATAATATCTCTTTTGAGTGAGAAGTTCAATGGTCGTGCTATCCCATGTCGTGGCATTGTTAAATGTACGCCACGATCATGTGATGTGATGCTGTTTGGTTTCCTATTTTGAGGATATCTATAAGAGAAAGTGTACGTCAACAAGCGTAGACAAATTCAAGAGCTAAAGAATGAGATAATTTGGTCAATGAACCTCAATTAGAAAGTCAAAATCATTGAATATATTGAGCCGAATCCATAGCGAGCGTTTAGCCGATAGTTTGTTTACACATAATGGTTCCACAATATTTAAAATTACTGAAAAAATTCTCAGAAAATGTTCTCTACGTCATGCTTGGACCTCCCATTGAATTATATAATTTAATAAAAAATGTTGTTTAGAAAACAAACTACTTTTAATTTCGTGGATGTAGACAATTTCAATAATACGTTGAATGGAAAAAATATCATCACTGTTACGCAACTAATTTGAAGACGTAAAAATTTCAGTTGCACTTTCTTTAAGTTTGTGTATAACCAAAATTTATGATGGATAGATGCTTACGTTCTTCGGACTCACCTCTAACTCATTTCCATCTTAATGGTAAGTGAAAGCGTTGCAGCTTCTTTTAAGGGAGTTTATGAAAACCTAAAACTAAAGCACCTGGTGCTGAGAGAATATACAATATTGCCCGCAGAACTCTTCTAAGAATAGGTAAGACGTTCTGATATCAAAAATCAATCAAATAATATTTCATCAACAAATAACAAGAACAATTTAAGTTTCATAGGGAACACTATAGAATTATAGAATCATTTGACACATTTGAAGACATTGAGAAGTCAAACTTCAGTCAGATATTAATAGTTTTTATATGCGGTAAATTTTGTAGAAGTTGTTTCCGGAAAATTTCGTATATGAGATCAGGCTACTGATCAGTATTATCTATACATTTTCAAAAATCCTCGACTCTTACTAATTTTCAACAAATATTTCGCCATAAACAGTAAAGAAAAAGTCTCAAAGCTAAATATCATTAATTCTTCTTCACATTATTTTTCAAAAGAAAATAAAGTTGTAATAGTAGTATTCAAGGCTCTGCAGAATATTGCGTCAAATTAACATATCCTTATAAATACATACACACCTAATAAGTACATACGGGTTGAAAGGCCCTTTTTTATTCTTTTAAACATTAAACGCTCATTAATTATCACTCACGTTCTGTAAATAAATCTTAAGACGAAAGAAAATAAATGTACTCAACCTGTAGGCTTTAAAGACAAACAAAAAGCTAAAAAAATAAAAAAAAATTAATATGTATGTACGAATATGTATGGTAAAATATATAAAAATGCCATGCCTGAATGCACTTGACTGGTTCGTATGAAAGAAACACTGTCCGGGAGAAAGAACAAGAAGAGACAGGCAAATGAATTAAAGCAACCACTAAACGCTAAAGTAAATCCTAATGATTTAATACAAAATTTATGTGGCAATAAATAAAAATCCTTACAAACATACACAAACAACAAATAACATAAAAACAAATAAGCCGCCGCCATCATTTAAAACTGGTCGTTTGGATGGTTGCTTGGTTGGTTTAAAGCTTCTGACTGTCTGCAATTATTCTTAACACAAAACGGAAAGAAGAAAAACAAAACACTAACTTACGACATACAATAAACAGTTTAAAATGAACAGAATATTATCAAGAGCAAGATATACGACCTTCTGTCAGACAGACAATTCACACTTAATATCCTTTACTTTTATGCGAGGCACTGTATGTACTACCGACCATGGGCATTATGGAATATAAAACCACATACTTCTGTTATACATATGTGTCATAAAATATATATATATATATATATATATATATATATATATATATATATGATGTATTTAAATGTGTTTGTATAAATTTTAGAAAGTTTTTAAGGTTCCGGGACTAGACTCACAGACATTTAATAATTCGTATAGTCACGTGTAACCGCTATTTGCTTTTCTTATAGTTTTTTCTTCTTTTTTAAGCAAGCACTCATTCGATTTCACTTCAGAACCATTTAGAACAACATGTTACGTGGTCGTATTATCACTTTCGCTTCGATGTTCGCTTCTAAGCGTACTTACATCCGTAGGAGGATGTTCGCCTTCCTTACGAACTACGTCTTCGAAATAAGGTCGTAAATTCAGTTGTATATGAAAGAATAACTTCTAATACAATTTCTCAAAATATAAATAGTGTGAAAATAACTTTTTACTGTTCAGGAAAGGTTTTCTTTATAAGAAATAAGGACAACGGCTGATCCTGAAAGCCTGAAAAATCCCGCTAATTGTAACCTGGATTTCGGGTATTCTATGCTTTTTGTTTTATAACCTAAAGCACTTTTATTTTAATATAGAAATTAATCAATCCCAATCATAAACGGTGACAGATATAGTTTTCGGTTACAATAAAAGATTTGAAAACACTAACTGATCAGATATATTATTATTGTGTTTAAAAAAAGGAACACTTTTTTCCAATATTTTCGTTTACGATAACCCATGAGCCGATGAACAGATTTTGAACCTGCTTGGCTTTGGTCTATGTGTTTTTAACATTTAAAGATATCATGCAGCATTTGAAAAGTGGTTCAAAAGGAGCCCTTTGAGAAACATTTTCTTTAATTTTTTTAATATCAATGGCCCGAATCGGATTAAGTTGACAAGATCTTTTAACTCAAGCATACTCTTCAGGACGAGCTCAGTTTAGTTCGGTTAAGCTGTTAAAAATTTATAAATGAGTCTCATATACATAAAAAACCAAACACACACACATACATACTGACGGGTTTTCAGAATAAGTCACGGAAGCTTTCTAGGACCTCAAAACGTGACGATCTCCTATAGAGCTCAATATTTTCAATATGAAGCGAAAACCAGAAACCTTCCAGATTCAAAAAATTTTTAATTTTCCCAGCGGTAGATTAATATAATTTTACTTTTTTGCTACAGCTCAACTAACGACCTCAATGTCCATTTACTGTCAAAATTTAAAGGTATTCTAATTACTCTTTCCTTTCTAAATCTTCATATGAGACCATTTACTTTTATTTAAAAAGTACCACAATTTTGAAAGTTGAAATAGAAATTCATCGTTTTACCTCTACAGAAATCGAGACTACTCCTTACACGCGTGTAAAGAGTACTCCACAAGGGACTATGACTAGTCCAAAAGTAATCCAAATATATGGGGAAAACATGCTCCACTTTACATTATAATGTCCTAAAAGAGGACCATATAAGTAAAAAAAAACAATACGTCAGAGTAATCCAAAAACTAGTCCAAGTAACTACTCCGCACATTATTAACATGGGGTTAGTCTTGAAATTACTTCATGTCACTACTCCATGGATTACCACAGAAAACTAGATTGGAAATCATTTTATGTTATTACCCTGCGGTATTTTTTTTAATCGTGTGTTGACAGTATTGTCATATATTTATATTTCTTACTGATCATGGTTCATGTTTGTATTACATCGGACCATGTTGTAACAACTCCCTTTTTTTGAAAGGGATCATATACTCCGATAATGTAACAACAAAATATGTGACTTTCAATGATGTATATTTGAAAGTTTTATGTTAATATTCCCTTGTTGTTCACTTGCGATATATAATTATATTTATATTAGAATTGGGGAAAAGGGGCTGATCAAAATTATAATTTGTAATCAATGAAACGAGATTGGAAAATTATTAAACATTATCTGAATGATCACCACAACCGCAGTGCAGTTTATAACAATATCGTCCTTGAAAATATTAATTTACTAAAATATATGAATATATAATTCGTAATACAAGAATACATTAGACATTAGATTCAGTCATACTATCAGTCCATAAAAAATAAATGGAACTACCGTTTTCTTTTAATAGCTTCGTCGCCATACATTTGAGGGTCGCAGGTCTTATATACAGAGTACTGGTCCTAGAAAAAAGAAAAAATCTAAGTTAAATATTAGCTGGGGAACTCTCTCTCTCTCTCTCTCTCTTTCTCTCTGTTTCTGAACCAATGACATATTCTTCAGGTAAAATACTAACATTAGCCCCAGCCTGTGGTAATTAATAAACACTCATCAGGTCCTAGCCAGAGACATAACAATTAAGTTAAAAACTCTTTCTTTTCCTTTACAGGTTCTTGAATGTCGCTCCTGGCCGATGGAGTGTCTAACATGCAGCACATACGTGACTGAACAGTGTGTTATTTTTAGCATTTAACTTATGCTGTTTATTCAATGATCATCACACATAGAAATGATAAACAGACGTAGAGATTGACATGTAGGGAGAAGGCCATATACACACATTCATGCGATTCCAACTCGCAGCATGATGACGATAATTTGATGTGCTAATGTTATGCTGAATTAAATTGTTTGTTCTCTTTTTGTTTCCTTTATTTCTTATGCTTTTAACGATAATATGTTTGTATAGACTAAATTAAATAATGCGTGGGTCTTTTTTTGTTGTTACTTTTTTTTAGTATCTCCAACATCAACATTGCAGCCGTTCCTTTGAATGGGCTTTAGTAAATTTTTGCTGTTGTTGTTGTTGTTGTTGTTGGTTTTGTTCATGTTGCTGTTAAATGTGATATAAAAATTAAGTATGTGGTATGTGTGCTTGTCATACATAAAATGTTTAAGTAAATGCATCATAATCATGGCTTTGAAACCTGACTGCCTGCATAAAAACCATAATGAAAAAAAGGCGTTGCATTTCACTGCCTTGTTTGTAAAGAAGTCTAAGAGTGTGTGTGTTTGTGCAACATAACGATAACGTGTAGCGGCAAAAGTTCTTTATACCCTTCAAGGATATAATTTAGTTTTTATTACAAGTACGCTGTTGTTTTCTTTCCTTTGTTTTTCTTTTATGTTTTATATTAATATTTACTCATCAAAATGCTGAGCATACTTTTATCAATCGGATTTTTTTCTTTATGATTTTTATATATTGAACAAAGTTTTGAAAATGCATTTTTATGTGCGCTTAATCAGAGTCGCAGTACTTGTTGGAAGTGCAATAAAAAGTTTGTTTAGACTTCTTACTGTTAAACGTGGAAGTTTGAATGAATATCTTTAGTTATTCTAAGAAATGTTGGGTAAAGGTTCCCTAATGATCTTCATTTGCCCCAGTGAAATGCGTCTAGGAACTGGCTAAAATCCCGCAATTGATCACTTTATAATTTTTAACAATATTTTGGGAAAAAAGCAAGTCTAACAAATTACATGTAACAAATATTTATAAACAATTTGATTTTGTTCAAATGTTGTTTATCCTACAAAGCGATAGCTTGAGAGGGAATAGAACTAGGAATTTGTTTTGATATGAATAAAACTTATTATGAGCCTTGCGTTGCACGGAATTTTTTATCCTTAATAAAATCCCTATCGGTCTGACAAGGCTGTCCATCATTATTATAAATTAATTTTCATATAAAATGTTATTTCAATGATGACACGGTGGCATCGGTACTTCCTGTTACAAAAATAGGGAATTTGTTTTACCCCGTTTAGAAAAATCAAGTTCTCACCAGATCTTTATGTTATGAGTTCCTATTAAGCTTTCCTAACTCATTCTGAGAGCCCGTCATTATTTCGGTATATGTGTGTGTGCATATATATGACCCGCTTTAGACGTTTGAAAGGTTGAACTGAACCAAAACTGGTAGTGCTCTAAAGAACTTTCCAAAGTTTAAGCGTCTTGTGAATTTGAACTGGTTCATATGAATTCAAATTAAATTTTTAAGGGCTTCACCGATCGATTCTACAAACTCGCGAGCTGTCGTCGATCACTGAGAACCTGGTTGAAATCGGTTTATCCGTTCATCAAATATCATTAATGAAAAGCTTTAATATTATGTATCTGATGAGTTAAAGTTCTCGGTTCGTTTGAAGTTCTCGAAAACTATCTCAACCATCGCATATCAAGTGGGAATTTTTTCATTTCCAAATTAATAAAAATGGTGTTTTACTCGAAAGCTCAAAAGAATGGAATAGCTCAACAAGCCTCTTTACGAAACCGTTGCGGTTAAAATAAGAAGGAAATTACAGGGATGGGCGTTGTGGTCACATATTTGTCATACTTATTTGCTCAACCATTTTATGGCTTCATTGATATCGAATTCTTAAGTACAACAATTATTGTTTGTATCAACTTTGCTTGCAATTGGGCTTGTATGTTGTTGCTATAATTGTCGCCGTTTACCATGACTTTAAACCAACAGCTATTGATTTGATTGATTTGATTGTTGTAGTATTGTATTTGTTTCCGCATCGAGATCTCCTTATTATTTCATAATGGTGTATTGAAAAATTTGCCCAAGACCGAAAAAACTCATCTCAACTATTCGGATGATGTTCTGAAGAGCTGCATTTTCTCCGCTACACGTTTTCCTTTGTGTCACTATACTATCATCACATTTCAAAATAAGAAGGCCACTAAATGCTGTCAATGAAGATTAAGATTAAACCTCTATATCTTATAAATTTGTAAGCCTGAACTGAGTGTTGAAAAGTTAAAATTTTTGTAAGAATTTTACTTCCATTTTATCATTAAGTATAAGCATTTTTATTTTGTTTATTTATCGGCCATTTTCTACATACAAGTCATGCAAAGAATAAAAAACTTTGTGCATTTCATTCTTAGAACAATCAGTGTGGCGCGGAAGAGACAAGGTATTAGATGAAGGGAACTCTTCATATGTTATCTTCTACACAAAACAAATTCAACCTGTTTATCTTATTCCCTTTGTAAACACTCCTTATTTAAGAGCAAACACTTGAAGAAAAGTACCATATCCGGTGTATTTAATATAAGTTTTTGTTTACTTTAGTTTCAACCAAAAATTAATAACAAAATGTTATTTTTTTTCCTAAAACAACATAGTTGGAAAAGAAATATAGAATTAATAAAAACATAACAGATAACATGTGCTACATTATGGTGAGATACGGATAAGATACCACATCCACGGATATGACACTTTCAACGCAGGCTGCCAAGGGTCATTCAGAAATCACTCACTTATAAATTACTTGGCAACAAATTGTTTTTAAGTGTCAATAACTATAAAACCAAACAAACAACATTATGTACGTTTGTCAAATAGCAGCAGCAATAACTACCACATATAAGTAAGTAAATAATATGAAAGGGATCTAATGTCACCACCATTACAACTCTGGCACATACAAATTTGTTAAACCACTTACAACCATATTTTGAATATAATATTTTATACACAACTATTTAAAGGCCATTCTATTTTTCCGTTCGTCTTATTGTGTTGTTATAACAAACATTTCAATTTTCTAGAAAATAATTTTGTAAGGAAGTAAACGAATATCACAAATACTAAACAAGATTATTGTTGTGTTGTTTATGTGGCTCCATATGACACCACATTTCGGGTATGAGATAAATAAATATCATATAAGCTTGAGTTCATAATTGCGGACAAAGATATCTTTATTATATACAATTCTGAAAAACCTGCAGCATTCATTCGTAAACTGAATCTTTTCAAGTGGTCTAGAGTAGCGATCATGGATGCAATTCATTTATAAATTTATATAGCGAAAGCCAACTTCTTCATATGAAAATGAAATAAAGAAAGTTAAGAAATGTATAGCAGACGTACAGGAAGAAACCTTTTATTGCATTACTAAGAAGTAACCAGGGATACTCTCTTTTACATGTTAAGCAATGAACCTAACAGAATATTTGAAGGGCCATTTTAAGGTTTGAGCTCAAAAATGCAATAAAATAAAAACTATTTCACACTTTGCAAAAATTATTATTCTCTTGTTAATTACCATTCTTTAATTCATATGGCTGGTGCGGCTAGGTGTACCCTAGACCCAACTAGTTTAAACAATAACTAGTTGAAATTGATGGATTCTCACGCACACTAACAGCCACATCTTTGATATTTTGAGTGTACGAAATATACGATGACGCTTACGTCTTGGCGTATCAAAATGAAAATGAATCAGTTTTAAGAACTTGAGGCTCTGTTGGCTCTTCTGAGGCACTGTTGGCTCTTCTCTGCGAACAATTAAATTTTTTTACGACCTTCTTGACCGATTTCCGACAAATTGTCTTGGTTTTAGGAATAAATTTCCAATAAATTCCCACGTTTCTCAAGAGTAAATGAATTCACTTCATTCAGTGAAGAAAATATACCGAATTTTGTGACCAAATAGGCTAGAAGTAACTGTTGGTCCATATTTAAACCGATTGAACAGCCAGAACCAACATAAAATACAGGGGAACTAGGATATGGAGAACATAATCAAGCGCCAAAACAGGAAGTTTAATAAGTGTTAAAACATTTTTTTTTATTTTTCCTAGTAGGTCTAGCATTGAGGGAATGATCACTATATGCAGTTAATTGTACCGAATTTAGAAGAGAGTGTATTGCGAACTTAAATGAGGAAAGAGGAGAAGATGAAGAAATATTCGTATCCATCTTACTTTTTACTTCGAAGACGAATATGTGCTACACCACTTGTGATAAACTCTTAAGATCTTAATGTTCAGGCAGCAGGAAGTAATACAAATCAGAAAATTACGATACCACATTTAAGATTAAATAAGCTTTCTTTAATTGATTTGATTGAATTTTTATTGGTTTTTAAATATTATATCCTAATAATTTTTTTGATAATTTAACGGCCATACTGCATTTTATTTTGATTAAAATATATCCTAACTAATTTATTAGGTTTATTTAAGCAAAAGGTCTATTATTTTTTTATACACAAAGAAGTATCGAAATATTGGAATAAAAACTTAATTTTTATATAGAAAAATAAAAATAAAAGACCTTTTGCTTAAATAAAACAAATAAATTAATAAACTAATAAATTAATAAACAAATAAGGTCGAATAAGTTTATAAAATAAGTATATCCTAACTATTTTTAATTCAGAAGTGACTTATAATCTGATATTAATATAATAGAAGGATTTTTAGGGTAAAATTTCGTGAATACCATAAATATTATGATCAGCTAAAAAGTTTTTGATTTCCTAGGAGCAAAGCAAACCCTGGATCAATTAGAGTTGAAGAACATATAAAATGTTGCAAGTCCATATATTGCATTGACTCATTGATTCACTATTATTGTGATACTTTATTTAAAAATAAAGTTATTGATAAACGTCTTTAAATATTATGCAAATAGAAACATTTATGAAGCATAAATATATGCCACCACTCCTTCTCTACCTTAATGAACACATTTAATATGTATTCAATTTATAAACAATTTCTACCATATCATCTACAAGATTTTGAAAAATATATATAAAACAAATTGTACTGCATAGAAATCTCAATGACTTTTATTTATGAATTTCATTCTACAGTTCAAGTGGTGTATACAATTTTCACTCTTGATCGCTATCTTCGACTTCTGGAAGCATGTCCCACAATTACTTTCATTTAGTCCACCTTTCTTTAACATTTCCAACCACCAATAAAACATGCATAAATAATGGGAGACAAAATAAGTAAAACAAAAACTGTCACATTTAAATAAAAATCATATATAATTAAGAGTTGCCGACAAAAAGTGACAGGCGAGGAAAAATTACAACAACTGCCTGTTATAAACAAGTTACCAACAAAATATTTTACTATGCAAGTGGCAATAAAAAACAGCAACAATAAAATTATGACGACCACAACTGAGACATGGAGACTATACAACAATATAAACGTAATAATAATAAGTATATTAGGAATAATAAAACGATTAATTATAATGGAATAGACGTGTGGTAAAAGACAAGGGGGAAAAGTTAGGAAACAACAGCCATGACATAAATTTTATTAATTACATGCCACTGAAAAAGTAAAAATATATAAAAAAAAAAACTCAGTAGGATATAAAGGCTTATTTCAGTTGTGTAGAGGTAATAAAAAAGGGTTACTTGTAACATTTGCATTCATTTAGAACAGATCACATGTGATGAGGCTAGATAATGATGAATGGCTCTTAGCAAAGTCGACTTTATCGCTTTCCGATCTTCAGACAATTTAGGTGGAGTACAGAAACCTGTAAGCCTTTCAAAACATTAAGGAGGGGGCGCAAAGAAAATTTGTGGAAATAAATTACTTCCTGATGCAGTTTCTGTTCAGGGCATGGCTTTTCCCCCAAATATCTTTATCGCATGGGCAAGACAGGGAATCCCTTCTGCATGTACTGCACCACGATAAGCGATGACGCTGAATACACTTTCTTTATCTGCACGAAGTGGCAGGCGGAGCAAAGCTTGGCTGATAATATTGTAAGCAAAACGGAAGAAGAGATAAATGGAGTCTCGCAGGTAACTACGTTGAATACCTTTAAAAGACGAAGAACCTCAATGGTTGAGTACGGCATAAAAATACTCCTTTCTTCAGGATGCCTTTACAGAGCCTTTACGAAATAATGCAGAGAGAGCGCTCCCGTGACGGCAAATACCAGAAAAGAAGGGGGATTCTTTTAGTGGAAACACCACTCGATGCAGCTGGCGATGGTCACTGTAAGTGTGAAGGCATTTTAAACCCTCTTCACTCGCCAAAGAAGAAATAAATAAATAAATGAAATTACAATTTAAAAAACTATAACAATAATTCCAAAAATCAAGTGAATTATTAGCAGAATAACCGTCAAAGTATTTGTTTTCTAAACAAATAACATAATCAACCAGGCAGTCAACCAACCATCCATCCAACCTAATAAAATGCACGGTTCGCTGCATTCTCATATAAAAGTTGTGGAAAAGGGATCATAAATTATAACCCTGTGCAAGAGTTAAATATATGATGAGGAGGAAAAAAAGGAACATTTAACTACAAAACACGATTATGACCACAATATATAGAATGAGTTTTTTTATGCTCTTAATTTTAATCACAATAACGTTAGTTAAACATATAGTTAGCGACAGTAGGTAGTTAAAGTAAGTAGGGAATTATGACAAACTTTTAAAGTGAAAAGTCACACAACTACCGGTCGAACAAATAACAACAAAAGCGAAACTATTGTTATTGTAAGTTGTTATTAACATTTTGTTTTTTTTTTGTGGGAATAAACACACACATAACAGCAGGGCGTCCAAGCTCCAATTAAAGAGGTTTTACAATATGGAACTATTTATTTTAGCTTTTACTGCATTTGAATAATCAAAGAGTTTGGAATTTTTAGTCGTACATGTGTTGGAGTTTTCTATGTATTCTTCAGATATTATCAGATGTTTCCAATATATAACTTGACAATTCAAAAATAGTTTACTAAACAAAGTATGGTAAAACCTTGTCTTATCAGCTGGTTTTAACTTTAAAGCCAGAATTCATTAAAACCATATGATTACACTAGTGTGTTATTTTTAAATACTTTTGGAAATATTTGAAGATTAAGAAGAAACTCCATATTTCATAGGACAGACTTATTTATCATCAGTTTCTGTTTCCTCCCATTTTTAGTAGCCTCCTTCACATATGATACATTTGCTCCAGAGTTTTTTTTTTGGATTCTGATATGCACCTGTGGAGTATGTCTTTAGCTCTAGTATAGATTCAAGTGCAGTAAAACAATGTCCATTTATTTGAGGTGCACATGTTGGGTGTAAGAAAAAGGTTACAAGGAGTTGGGACATGAAGACGGCCTTTTTTTTGCAGATGGTTTTTTTCATCAAATGCCGATATGCTGGCATTCTCAGCTACTTAATAGTGATTCCAAAAGCCCTCATGGCAATTTTTGGGGAATTTATTATCTATATATCCTTCTTAAAAATCTTTGAGGAGCTTGAACCGTTTGTACATATTTGTCCTACTCAAAGTTCAATTACTGTACGTTAACATCAACTTAATCAAGTGTTTGTAGGCATGTTTTGATATAATTTTGCTACAAATTGAATTAAATTTTTTGTTTATTTTAGTAAATTGGCGAACATACAAAATACGTCAAATAACTGAAAATATGAATGTTCGATGGTGTATTTGTCCAACAATATTGAAATCAATGGTGGCATCGCTACGCCAGGTAATACTTCTTTGCTCAACCAGTGCATGTCTGAATTGACGTCAAATTTTTGGTGAAAAATTTTTGTCTCTTAGATGAACGTTTTTTATTATCTAGCAAGTGTGCAGGACTTTCGTGTCTATTATATTTGAAGTGAGCAACAATTTCTTTTGTAGATATATATTATATGTTGTCGTAACGATACCACCTTATATATAATTTCACCATGTTACCAACATTCAGGAATCGCTAATCTAACGTAACTAACCTGCGAAATTCGAGTAGTTATTTCTTAAGTGATATCACGCCACTATTCAATCTCAATTTCACTTATTAATTTCGTAAATTTGTGGGTTAAGGAAACGTTATTAAGGCCGCTCTCATATGATCTGCTTTTTTAATCGGGCATTAAAAATGTTTCACTACACATCCATTGATTTACATAACATCAATTTAATATGGCTAAATATCATTTAGGGAGTGTCTTATTTTAGAAGAAGAAAGCATCTCTTGGTAGTTGTTTATTACATAGAGTTTATGGTGTCAAATAAAAGAAGTCTTATAATTTATGAAAGAGGGTGTTTGGAGGAAGAAAATTATTATATGTTGTTAATAAAAATTTTTAGTAATTGTTATTAAATTATTCAAACTAGTTAAAAGTAAAAACAATTTACACTTTTATTATAATATCAGTTATTATAATAAAAGTATTAAATATTGTTAATAAAAAATTTAGGTAGTTGCTAAAAAATTATTCAAAATTATTAAAAGCAAATTAATATACACTTTTATATTAATTTCAGTTTTTTTTTGAATAGTGCCACACATCTACTTAATATTACTAATTTTGGACTATATGTCATGTCCTTCTGAATTAAGAACACTATTCGAACAATTTCCCTCTAAAACTAAATTAGTTATAAAAATAAATAGTTTGCTACAAATAACTTACAAATAAAAAAGGTTGTGTAAAAGCTTTTAAAACAAAAAAAAATATTTTACTTAAGAAACATGGGGCAAAAAGGACATGAAGATATATAATCAAACAGCAACACAGGGACTTAACAAAAGTATGTTACCATCCGTGTGATAGAGTTCTCATATCCTTTTTCATAATAAAATTGATACAAATAGAAATTGTTATAATACAATTAAGTCACCTAACAAGTAATAAAAAAAATACACATGCGTTTTGATGATGAAACTGTAGCGGCTTTCGAAAACAGCTGGCTCCGAACTGCTGAGTAAGTTACCTATTTAAAAATTATCTGGAATGCTCGTTCTGCTTTGAGATATTTATATAGAATAAGTATCTAAATTAAAAACATCTTTGAAACAATTAACATATAAAATTATCTACAATAGTTATATAACTAATTTTAGTTAGAGGATCCCTCCGTTCGCCATATTGCGACTATTTAACATCTACACATAAAATAAAATGTAATCACATATAAATTAATGTTGTTAAGAAAACTCAAACGCAGTATTTTAATATATATTTTATACTAATTTATGTGCGACTTTTTGCCACCTAGAAACTTAAGTTTGGCCAGCTCTGACACCTATACACAAGTTAAAAAACACGTGTATTATAAGAGTTCATAAGCTCTTGTTGTTGTTTGTCACTTTAGCTCAATTGTAATGTCGTGTCGCATTAAATAAATTTAAACAGAATTAGAAATGAAAAAATAATAATTTCTATCGCACACATGCAGTCAAGCACTAGCATTTTATATTATGACCTTTTTTGTTTCTACAGTATTCATTTGATTTAACTGCTGTTTAACATGCATTTAGTGAATTTATTTTGTTTAAAGTTCCTGTGAACTGGATGTAAATTATAGTTGCAATAATGAAATATAGAGACGGTTGATTTTTTTTATAATTGTGTATAAAAACCTTGATTATATTATTACTTTTATCAATAAATGCCACCATGAAATTTTATTATACGTAGTTAAATTGGTTATATGCAAAATATATCATGCTTCTGAAATTCTTTCTGCCAGGTTACAACTTTCACCTTATTTGGTATTGGTTGTTTGTTTTGTTTTTGCCGTGTACTATTTTTATAAAATATGATAATTGAGGTTTTATTAAAACCAGTTATTCATCACCTTTGGTCTTGTTATATGGCAGTCATTCATTCATTTCAGTACAGACTGCTGGATATAGAGTGACACAATTTCTTTCTTTTAAAATGTTTATAGGATTTGTACACATTTTCGATACTAATGGGACATATCGTCCCATTTGTATCAAAAATCCAGTTGGGACAATAATTTCAAAATTCCTATTGGGACTATATATCCCAGGATAATTTAAGGACTTACGGAAAAACAAATAATGCAAAGCATCATAAATTTTTATGCTTTTTCAATTTATGAAAAAAGATTTTTCATGCACTTTGTTGTTTCGCCAAAAAAAAGTCGGACCGAAAGGGTTAAAAGAAGACTCTAAAGTTTCTAAATATTTTTTACTACAAAACAATACCACTAATCAAAAGTCATCTGCTTAGAATCGCAACCATGGGAAACAAAATCTGTTATAAAAATCTACTACACAAATTCTATTTCACTTGACCATTCACAAAATTAATAACAATTCCTTTTTGTACGCATATATTCCTTTCACTCTGTATGCTTTTGTAAATTATACTGTATTCATGTTTTTATAAACATTTCCTTAATCTAAAGCCATTTCACCCATAGCTTTTTATTTCGTTTGAAAGCTACAATAAATTTATTTCTTTAATATTCGCATGTCTGTAGGCAATTTATGATTTATTAAGTTTATTTTTTAGTTTTTGCTATTCGTCATAATAGCAAATGTTCATTGTTTCATTTTATGAAAAAAAAAATATAAACAAAATTTATGGTTGCGTTTCTTTGAATTTAGTTACGTGAATGCTATTTCGTACATATTAAATTTGTTTTTCAATTGATATGTTAATTTCTTTAAGCCATTAATATTTTCTGTTCTTTTGTTGGTCTTCATTGCTTAAGCTGTTGTTATTTGTTACGCTACGTTAACATTTATGTATTCGCAATTTGATATGTCATTCATAATAATTTAATGAAATACAAAAGTGTCAGAATTCATTATTAATGTTTATGTCCCCAAGTCATAGGTGAAATCCGAAAGTGTTATAGTGGTATTAGTAGTTGTTTAAAGTTTTATATATATTTTGTTTTTCTTATAGCAGAATATATCATTTGAATAACTTGTTAAAATTGCCTTAATAGCGACTTTTAGTTTTCCGAATAATAAAAACAAATAAAATCTGAGCATTCTGAAACTGTATCCCTAGGACTTACCTTTCGAAAAAAATTGATATTTGCATCCTCTTGTAACCTGCTTATTTTAAGTCTAATTAATAATAAATAATAACTAACTTTCTCTCACTCAATTTGCAGAAAATGCTTAGATAAATTTAAATAAAAAATATATATGTGAAAAACTGTTGATTCTGCAGGCCATCACTGTAACTTTTTGTTAATTAAACTATCATAACGTGGTTTGTTATTGTTTTCTAGGCTGCTGAGCTTTTGAAGTAAAACGTTATGATATTAATTTTCAAACTCCTATAACTTTTGAATAAATCAAATCATCCTTATGTGGCAAGCTGTCATTGATATAGTATTCGATTATTATAAAACAGTTGAGAACGCAAACTGATTAGATATATAAATCTTTGGAGGCTTTAAGAAAATCACTGATATCTGGTTTGACACGGTTGTCAGCCGTTTGAAAGTTGTTTCGAAAAACCCACGAGAAAATATATTAATTGCCTAAGTTTTTTTTTTAGATTTCGTGAGAAATGCGGTTTCGACTCGCATTAAATTCACAGGAGTTTGATGGAGCGTTTATCAGATTGATAATATTCTGTTAAACCGTTAAAAAATCATAATTACATAATGACGGGGTCTATTAATTAGTTTCTAGGAACTCTCATCATGGACATCTGATAAGAACTCGATGTTTTCAAACCAGAGTAAATTAATGTCCCGTATTTCGAACATTTTCAACTTTCCCAGCAGGAAGAAAAAAATTTAATTGAATAATTAAATGATAGTAACATATAGAATACAACGTAAACATGAATATTATAATTTATTATTATTATTATTATTTTTTTTTCTTTCATAAAAAAATTGCTTTAACCAGCGTTTTTGTTAAGAGTGGACCACTTAGAATATAATTTATTATCATTTGACTAACAGCATAGATCTGTATTAGTTTCTAGGCCTCTAAAATGTTTTTTAAAATTGTTTTTAGTCCGTTGCAAAAATCCTTTCAGAATCTGACTTGATATAAACTCCTTATTAGGGAAACAGTGGAAGCAACTATACACGAAAGTAGAAAACGTAAGAAAATAAAAGAGAAAAAGTGATCAGTGAGTTCTTGTTATGACATTGATATTTGTTTTAAGCTTCATATTTATTAAACTGGAAGTTTGAAATCAATATCTTTAGTTATTCTAAGAAAGCATTCTAGGTAAGGATTCCCTGATGATCTGCATTAGTCCCACCGAAATGCGCTTAGGAACTAGCTTAAGCCCCTCAATTGATCACTTTGAATTTTTTGAGTAAGATTTTGGGAAAGAAGAATCAGCACATAATTAAATTTGAAGAGTTTAAAAAACGACAATTCCCCAAGACTAATATACAAAAAAAAAAATAACAAAATATATTTTTTTAGGAAAATATCATATATATTTTTTATTACTATTTTTTATGAGTAGGACTAGCACTCAGGGGATGACCGCTGTGCATTGCGGTCGTTCGCATATACTGAACATATTTGCTTCAGGCTACCTTCTTAACTTCAACAAGATACGACTGCATCAACTTGTGAATGTCTTAACTGGACATTGTAACTTTGGGACCCATGCAAGAAGAATGGATCTGAAATACAACGATGTATTCCGATGCTGAAGAGGAGGAGGAAACTGTACTCCATCTTCTATGTCCGTGCCCTGCCTTGAACAGCGTAAGGGTAGTAGCACTGCACTCCTGCCACATGTAGGCAGCCTGGCGAGTGTGAAGTTTGTTAGAATATCGGCCTTGCTAGCGTCCACAGGATGGCCTTATGCGATAGAGGACAACTCATAAGTAGTCCCTGCTCAAAGGCACCACATCGGGACCGAATGAACGGACCCAAGTGCATTGTCCCGACAATGGTCCTAATAACCTAGTCTAACCATGCATTCGACATTGAGACAGGCCGACGACAATTAAAAGAATCCTTACTGCGCTAATGCAGATAATAAACGTTCTATACTCATTACTATATTCCACAGTCGAAGTCGGAGTGTGATCTTGTGTTCACTTCACAAGAGCCATCCATCAATGAAAATTACCCACTAAATACCACTGAATTACAATGATAGAAGAAATAGGAACGAATCGCTGAGGGGGCTTAAGGACATATTAAAAAGTGAAAAGAGCTGGCACAAGTGCACTTAAGCGACTACTTTGGAGATGACAAAAAATAAATTGTTGAGTAAGAAATAATTTTGAAACAGATTAAAATTCACAAACCTCGTATCTGCTCAATATTATAGAGAACTTTTTATGGGTGCTTACGATCACAAAAAGCTAATGGCTTTTTTGCTATCACACAGTAAAATCTTACAAATACATAAACCAAAAATATTTATGCTTACAGAAATGTGTCCTTATAATTTATTTATATCCTTTGTGAAAAAAAAACATTTTTGCTTTAGTAAGCGTATGCAAAAAAATTGAAGACCTTTAAAAACGTCTTCCATTTATACAAAGAAAAAAGTCACCCTTATAAAAAAAACACTCAACTGTTACAAAAAGAAATCCTTCAGGAGGGTTCTTACCACTGTAGCATTTAAAGTGCAATAAAAGAAAATTTATATGATGTCATAAATATTAAAATAACAATTAATTTTAATGTGTGTATGCTTTACGAAAAAAAAATATATAAATAAAAAAGAAATAGAGTAGCAGCACGTAAATGCAAAATAATGGTTTAGTTAATTTTGCAACCCCGAAAATATTCTTAAACTGAAACAACGTTGCAACCAAAGCAGGCAACAGACAACAAAATTTGTATATAATTTTACGTTTTATGATATTTTAAAACAGCCAAGCGAAAATAAAAGGTGCTCTCAAAAATTCTACTGCCATAGTTACGCAATAAATTATAATTAAGCGTTATCTATGACAAGCATTGCTACCATAAAAAAGGATGAATGTTTTATGTTTTAAGTGCTGATAAAAAGGACATTAATCACTTTTGATCGTATATCCTTGATAAACTATAATATGTAGATGTTAGATAACAATGAACCAGAAGGAAAAAATGCTAACAAAAAGATCGTCGTTATGAAATATGCCATAATAATAAAAAAACATAATTGGGTTTACTGTAAAAAAATATATAATCTTGTAGGGATCACACGCTTTTACACTAGATTGAGAACGGATGAATAAGAAACGTAGAGTTGACAATCTGGACAAAAATTCAAAAAGTTAATTCAGTTTATGATACCAAAATGTGTTATTTACCTTTTTTGTTTAAACTAAAAGTTTAATGAAGGACTAAAAATTAAATTCCATATATTGTAAATCTTTTCAAACAAATTTAAATCGTAATACAGGGTGGCTCAAAACTACCGTTGGGGCTTGAGTATTAAATATCTTTTTAAATAAATTTATATATTTTATTTTTATTTCAGAATTTTGCGGAGAAAACTAGGAAAATTCGAAAGGGAACAACATCAAAAACACAACAGCCATCAAAGCTTTTGAAAATGAAACTTCTTTTTTTAACTAGAAAATTCAAAGTGATCAGTTGAGAGGTTTTAGCTAGTTCTTATGGGCATTTCACTGGGGTTAATGCAGTTCATTAGGGAACCTTTACCGGACATTTCTTAGAATAACCAAAAATATTTATTTCAAACTTCCACTTTAATAAGTGATAAGTCTAAAACAAATATCAAAGTCATAACAAGAACTCACTGATCACTTTTCCTTTTTTATCTTCTTACTTTTTTTATTCTACAACTGGTTGGCTTCTTTCCGGCTCTAATTTTGAATTTTATTTTGAAAATGCACGGTGAATTATTTTGACGCATCCTTCTCATTGCTCTTTTTTAGCTTGTGCATTCCCATTTGATCATAATTCGCCATGTGGCTTTTGCCACCAGACAATTGGTGACACTTTCCCACTGTAGCTGAGCAAGTTTTAATAACTTCATGGAATAAGATACTTGAAACGCGGTTAAGCAATACTCGTGCAGTGGCTAATAATTGAATTAATAAATTCGGTGACTTATTTGGCAATCCCGAACGGCGAACGGAGTGTCCTGGCAAACATACAAAGTATTGTTCAATATCTTAATAGCAGAGGTTTTGGCTTGCAATCAACCTTCTTGAAGCCTGACTAAAGATTTTATATTAAAGTGTTCCACGTAGAGACCACTTCGTATAATTATCCCTCTCTTGTACCCATCATCCTGCGGGATGTGATAGTGTAAAAATCCCATCTCTGCCGCCGTTAGTTAAATACAAACGACCAGCAATAAAACTTTTTGGTACACAAGTGTCAATGTTATAATCCTGGTATACCCATAGGCAGTCCTTGGCCATGGCAACGTGACATTCAACTGGATCCATTTTCGGGTGGTGAAGAGTGTCCCTGTAGGAGTGGATCCTAGAGCGCCTGGCATCAATTTTGCCACGAAAGATCTTTTCAAACGTCCTGGGATGAACTATTTCGATATGCTCTTTTGCTCTCTCGGCATTTGTTTCTTCCCAATTTCCTCCTTTCATTGATATAACGAATCTTGGGAAGGGGGAACAGTCATACACAATCGAATTATACTTCATTAGATTGTTGTTTCGGCAAAAAAAAATTACGAACAATTAATGAAGATTGAGAATGTTTTTAAATCAAACTTTGCCGCTAATAACTTTCTAAATTTATAAGCGGGTAACTTAATTACACATACACACACACACACATGCATAAGACGGGTTCTTAAAATTAGCCATCGAAGCTCCCTAGAACTTCAAAAAGTGGAGATCTGATGAAAACTTAATATTTTATAATGGCGTAAAACTTATAACTTCCCGATTTTTAAGACTGATAAGCAGATATCCTGCAGAAAATCCTCTAACAAAATCATGCAATTTGACGGCATTACAATATGCCTGGGGGGTTGACACGTCAAAGCGGATAGTTATCAAAAGTTAAAGCATTTGAAAACCACTATTTAGCTGGTTATTTCAGAGGTATCGTTTGAAGAACGCGAGAATTTTCTTCGAAAGCCTTTTCAAAAGGTTCAACACCAGTTTACAGACGGCTAAAGAAATGAAAAGTTTCTACAAACATAATATAGTAAATCGAGATAATAATTTCATGTGGGTTTGATTTAATTATGCTTTTAAGCGGATCATTAAATACTCTAGTATCTAAAAATTAATTTAAAAAAATTTCAAATCTATTAAAAATGTCTGTCATTTTTGGTTCACACTAAAACAAAATTATAAAATAAACGAAAATACACAGACAATTTTGAATAGATTTAGTGAATATATATTCTTGTCGTTCTCAAAACCGTCTACAATAAAAAACAAATAAATATTATATGAAAAGGTTTTTGAAAAAACGAAACTTAAACACAAAACGTTTTCAGTTGCTGTTATTGTGCAGCTATTCTACAGAAAAACGTGCGCTAAAACAGAGTGAGAAAAAAGGAAATATATTTCATTTGTTTTGTTTCCTTTCTTATTTTTCTGCTACTGCTGTTTTGCAAATGACACCAACATTTTTGACAGTCTGACACCGACACTGACAGTTGTCAACTGCTGTTGTTTGTTCTGTCACATTTTATAAATTGTGATTTCATATCGTTTATTTGTCTTCGCTTTTGTTTTTATTTATGTATTAAAAATAAAAATGTAAAAAAAAATATCTTCTTCTCCCCTTTTTCTCTAGCAGTTGTTGTTGCTTTTGAAACTGTCTTCGCAGTGACCAACAAAACAATTGTTATTCTGTTGGTTTCAGAGTATGAAAATGACAACGATGTCCTTGTTTTCTTCATAAAAGATTTATGATGGAAAAACTCTGAGAAAAATTTATTGTATATTTAATAAGGTAAGGAAAAAATAAACGAATTGGTTTATTATATTTTATATCTATGTTACATGATTTGTATCCTTGTTTTATTGTTGACATTTATAAGGATTAAACTCGGTGTAAAGGTACACTTGCACACATACATACTCGTATGTACATTCCAACAGAGCAATTTTTATATAGCTAAACTGCCGAGAAGGAAAGTAATAGGAGAAATGACAAATTGAGGTTAAATTAAAAGAGGATATCATTGAATTCATTCGTTCGCACATCATCTGTACAATCGCTTGATTGTGCCATTAATTACGTAAATTATTCTAGGGAATGTGTAGTGACATCGATCGTGACCAAGTTGAAATAAAAACATGCTCGGATATGATCCTCGACTTATCCTGTACTTATACGACAAAGCAGAATACGCAAGTAATTTTTATATTGTCCATCAATACACCAAAAGGTTAATTACTGGATCCTTATGATTAGAGAAGTGGAATAATCAATGTTAGTTTATCTGTACGTGAAATGACTAAAATAAAATTTTAAACTCTGGATTAAGGTT